>JAJQWJ010000001.1:2053203-2648203 GCA_023637945.1 Phaethornis superciliosus
ATTAGCAAGGAATTTAATCAAACAAATATGCCAATGTAACAAGATGAATAACAAAGGAATTGTACTACCTCTTGCCAATGCAGCCTTTCCTACTTCAAAGTTTTTTTAGGCGGTGATTACGGAGCGGCCAACACGGCTCCACGCAGCCCTGCTGGAACACACCCGCTCCTGTCAAGCCAAAAAATGTCAGAAATGATTGCCCTGCCTCCTGAACTGATTGATGAGATCTTCAGGAGAAATTCTTTAGCATGAAGGTGGTGAGACCCTGGTTCACGTTGCCCCAAGAAGCTGTGGCTGCTCCATCCCTGGAAGTGTTGAAGGTTGGGTTGGATGGAGCTTGGAGCAACCTGGGCTGGTGGGAGGTGTCCCTGCCCATGGTAAGAGGGGTGGAACTGGATGAGCTTTAAGGTCCCTTCCAACCCAAACCAATCTGGGATTCTATGGTTTGCTCTTCTGTCAGTAGCCAGGATCCAGTTCAAAGGATTTCTGATGTTTCACCAGTGTTTCCTCTAAGCTCAGCAAAAGGTTCATTCCAAGTAATTGGATGTTTCATGACTAAGACAGTGGGAAAAGAACTGTTTAGGAACATACAGAAATTAAAGAAGCTGAAATATAAATTTGGGTTGAATGTCTGTAGAAAATTTCTTAATAAGATTTTAGAACGTTTTCTTTTTTTGCTCTCAATTCAATTTTTTGTGGAGGGAATTTCAGGTAATATCATAATAATGAAGAAGAGTAGTTGCTGTTACACACTTTCAGTGATGTGTCTTCTGTTCCTTTAATGATATTTTAGAAGACATCTGATAATGAGAAGACAGAAAAAAGCTTAGGGAAGGTGAGAGCTCTAGTTTTCTAAATCAATCCATATAGCTCCACCACATGCCCCTTTTCTATGACCTGGGAGTGATGTATGTGAACACTTGGAGCAGTGCTGGCTTTCAGGGTTGAGAATGAGAAATTCTGTCTCTCTGAATTAACAAAGTACAAAAGCTGAAGTTGTCATCACTGTCATGACCTTTTATCTTGTTCTGACAGCCTGGGAAATGTGATAAGAAGACACAGAGAAGAGCTGTGATTGGAGGATCAATCCATGCCCAAGCAGGGAAAGCCAGAGCAGGATGCCCAAGACTTTGTCCAGCTGAGTTGGGTTTTGGAAATTGTCAAGGATAAAGACTCCACAACCTCTCTAGGCAACCTGTTCCACTGTTTGACACCCTCAGAGTAAAAAGTGTTTCCTTCTGTTGAGGAGGAACATCCTGTACCTCAGTCAGTGATACTTTCAGGCCTGCAGACACAAAGTCTATTGAATGATGCTTGGAGAAATAAGGAATTTTCCCCCTAACAGTCAAGTAAGCCTGAAAACTTTGCATGAAGAAGGATTCTACAATCATCCTTCCAAGTCTGGTTGATGTGATGCTTTTCTCAAGGTACTGTTGGTGTTGTACTGAAATGTCTCTCTAACCATCCCCAAATCCTTCAACAGTTGTCCTACAAGGATCAATATGATCAACTAGAAGTGATTTATTTCAAAAGAAATAATTGAATCTCTTTCAAAACCTTCCCTTAATTTTTCTAGATGAAATAGGCACAAATTTGCTGGATTCAAAACCAGGCTTTTCAATGACTTCAGTATCCTTTAAAGTTTGCAAGTGTCTACAGTTGTCCTACTACCCAGCTCACTCTCCTCTTTCAGCAAGACCAGGGCTTTCAGCACAACCAACATTGTGAAAAGCAAGATAATGGTCAAAAAGATGATCAGCATACTCTGAAACAATCTTCTCCTGCCTGTGGAATGAACTTCAGTGAGTTTAGCATCACTGGTAGGTCACCAGAAGTCTGAAGGAGGATTCCTTCCACTCCAAACCTTCACTTCCAGTTGGGTGGACATCTTGGCTGTTTACACAAGCTCAGCTCCTCCAAAAAAGGGAAAAAATCCTTGGGTAGTAAACCCACATTTTTTCCACAATGGTTTCATCCTCAGTTTTTTAAATCAATGGCACAGAGCTACAGGGTTGGATTTTTCTCATGAGTTATTTCTGCAATTTCTATTCTAGCAAAGAGGATTTTTGCCTCTGCCCTCCCTTAAATATTTCCAGCCACATTGGGGAAAATTTTAATTGGTAAAAACAGAAAATTGAGGAGAAAAAGCATATGAAGCAACTACATGAATTGCAGAGCCCTTTATGGCCTAGGAAGTAGGGAAGAGTCCTGGGCATCATTGAAACAAATATGCAATACCCAGACTGCATCAGTTAATATCTTTTATGAGTCTGTTTCAAAAGCTGCAGCAGAAGTGGTATTAAACAGCCTAATTAAATCAATTCATCTGTGTAACTTTGCAATGGTTGGACTAGTGCCAGAAGGGCTCCTTGGAGCATCTTTTGTTCTTTCTCTGTCCCTTCCTAAATTTCGGAGCTAAACAACAACACCAAGAAACAACGGTGTTCATTTCTTTCCTGACACTCTACAGTCAGGGAAGGTTGAAGCCCCAAAGGATTTTTTTTTCTTAATGGTAAATTCTCTGCTTATCAATCCCATTCTCAGCCCAAAGCTGAACGCCACAATTCTGCACTTTGTTATTTCTTAATTTATTATTTGTATTACTGTAGTGCCTGGAGGCTTTGAAATGATTTAGTGGTGGGGTTTTTTTACCTGTTTTGTTTTGGGGGTTTTTTTGGTTTTTTAATTATATTTTATTCTTTTTTTTTTCATGTAAAACTGGTCCATCAGGCTCCCTATTGGCATAAAACTTATTGAAAAAGGGCCCTAGAAACTGAGTGTGTCATTTGGTATTATAGGCACCAGGTTTTTCTCAAGGTGCTGGTGGTGTTGTGCCATGACAGGATGTTTTCTATTACCATGTGTCACAATGCAACCACTTGCTTGTCAAAGATATTGACATCTGCAGCAAAAAAACCCAAAAAAACCCCTGCTGCTACTTTACTTTTAAACTGGTTTTCATGTCTTGATTGCCATTTGTATCATGTCAGCATCTGCTTTTGTAATTAAAAGAATCAGAGAATTCTGATTCTAAATCAGAAGTGATTTCATCTAAAAATGAATTGGATTGAATTTAAATTTTCATCTAAAGTGATGCTAAATCTGCAGGCAATTTAATGAAATGTAAAAAGCTGCTGACATTAAGGGTGACTGTACATGGCTATAAGCACACTGAGTTACGACACACCAGAGAACTAGAGCAAGAGCCAGACACACTTATCTGAAAGCCAAAGACTCTAGAAATTGCTGTCTTAGTTGTACTGGGTGTTACAGCTACAGAATCCCAATAAATTTCACACCACACTTCACCAGGAAACAAGAGTGGCCCCCAAAAATTTGGTTTAAAGGTGCTCAAATCCAGAAATGTTACAGAGAGGCAAACTGAGGGATTAATTCACAGGACCAACTACTGCTTGGCTGTTGCTGATGTATTTAGAGCCATGCAAATTGTGCTAAAAAAAAACCAAAACAACAAACTAGGAACAAAGAGAAGTAAAAGTATTTCCTAGAATCACAGAATGGTTTGGAGGGGAAGAGACCTTTCAAGTTTAACATCCTAAAGTGAGCAGGGACATGTTTAAGAGGATCAGATTGATCAGAGCCCTGTCCCACCTGACCTTGAATGGTTCCAGGGATGGGACATCTATCACCTCTTTGGACAACTTGGCCCAGTGGCTCACCACCCTTGTTGTAAAAAAAAAAAAATATCTCTTCCTTACATCTAGTCTGAGTCATCCCTCTTTTAGTTTAAAACCATCACCTCTTGTCCTATCACTACAGGCCCTGCTAAAAAACCTGTCCCCACCTTTCTTATAAACTTTATTTACTGAAAGGTGATAATAAGATCTCCTTGGAGCCTTCTCTTCTCCAGGCTGAACAACCCCAACTCTCTCAGCCTGGCCTCATGGAAGAGGTGTTCCAGCCCTTTGCTCAATATTGAGGCCTCCTCTGGACCTTCTCTAGCAGGTCCATGTCTTTTGCTGGATTAAAGTCAGTAAAAGAAACCTCAAACAAGTGAAAAAAAAATAAAAATCCAAGCTAGTTCTCCAAAGCTGTAACAAGACCATCCTTTTTCCATGCCACACTCTTGAAGCTTTGTAACCAGACACACAGACAGAATACAGATATCTCACAACCCACATACTCAAGCCATTTTCTTCTTTTAATCCTCACTTGGTTTTACTGTGAAGAATTCTCTGAATTTGGTAGCAATGCATACTTCAAAAGTGGGAAAAAAAATGGGTGATCTGAGACAGGGAGTTTCTAATGGAGGAAAGGTTCAAGGAACTTGGTCTGGGGGAAGAAAGGAAATCTTGCAAATAAACTAAATGAGAAATTACATATTAAAAATAGAGAAAGGTTTGGTTTTTCTACAATGTATGCAGATCTTAATAGCAGAAATACATTTGACAATACTAATGCAGGTGCAGCTTTTTAATCAATGCTGCCTTACAGGGAAACTTCTCCAATTAAACTAAAACAGAAGCAACAATATAATAAAAAACTTCTTTATCCTTTCTCTGCTCCACCAGACACAATATTAGAAAGTCCAAGTAGGCTATTTAGCATGAACATTAGAAAAAAATTCAACCTCTATTCAATCTGATGGAAATAAAACCTTTGGAAGAGGTTTTCTTTCCCCCACCTTAATCCTGTAGAACTTAAAGGCTGAGCAGACCTTAACATCATTACACACAACAAGATTTATTCAGTAATATTAAAAATAATTAGAATTAGTTTGGGTTGGATTCAGGGTCAGATGGACCCTAACTTCAAATTTGTTGGTTGTGCCCAAAGATTGAATCCCCAACCCTGGAGAGCACTTTGCATATTTTGGGTTCCACACAGAGAAATGGCAACCTATGGTCAGGAAGGAGCTTCTCTATCCCATTCTTGGCATGGATTTTTCCTCTCTGGTTTCTGGCTGAAGCTTGTGGAGATCCATCCACTCCATGCCAGCTTTTATTTTTCTAACAGAAGACAGACAAGCCTTTTTTTTTTTTTTTTTTTTTTTTTTTTTTTTTTTTTTTTTGACTCCATTCCTGCAGAAGAGATTTCGGCTCCTGTTAATAGCTTCTCCTTCACACTTTTTTAAAGATGGGTAATCAAAATTGGTCAGATTCCTCCCAGGGAAGGAGCAAATACAGCCAGTGTAACAGGTTTCTCATTAATACTTCATTCATTTCCAGGTGAAAATGTTTCCTTGATCACATTTGCTTTTTTCCCAGCTGCACCACCCAGGCAGTGTCTCCTTGTCTAAATCACAGCACATCTTTGTCCTCCTCTGTGGTTCACCTGCCCAGCCCTCAGCCACATAAAAACTCCCTTTTTTTCCCCCTCACTTTTCCTTCCTTCAAAACCACTGCAAGAAATTGTGAGCTCCTTAAGCAGAGCAATAAAATGTTATTACGTTCAATAACTTCCAGCAGAATCAAATCCTTTCTTGGAAACAATCTAATTCTGAAGGCAGGATCCTTTCCTGGGAAAGCACAATATATTGGCTAAAACCCCAACATCAGTTGCACTGAACTATGATGTTAACACTTGCTTACCCTCTCTTCTCACATTGGGAGATGGCTCTGACAGGTCATTTAACACAGGTATGTTGAAGGAAATGTACAGAAGATGTCTGGGAATTCATTTAACCTTTTGTTTTACCTATTCTAAGTGAAGGGGTGAGGAGGGAGTGGGATAAATGGCTTTGATTCTGGATAAAACAATATTTCTGGAGTGATCAGAGGAAATCCAGCTACACCTGTGCCAAAGGTTTTGCATAACAGATTAGTAAAAATCTGATCTCTTGTCCAGCTTGAAGAGTCTTTTACCTGGGAAGTATGGAGAGAAACAGGGTTAAGTAAATGCACCAGTGGCATGATGGATAAAATATAATTAACTTTTGTAGTGCTTCAGAATGAACAGTCCTGTTTAAAAAGATCTGGTGAGGATTTCATAAAGAGAATGGAAATTTGCAGGAAATTTTGATTAACAAGTGTGGTGACATCTAAAAATCTATGCTAATTCATGCAATTACCCTTGGCCCTATTGCTAAGGACCCAAGTCCCTACTCAGGTGAGATACAGAGCTCACCTGCAATCTCTCCTCCATCTCCTCTTCATTTTGAGGGATTTATCACCCAGTGCCTTTGTAAGGTGCAATGGAGTGTAGAACCACACTCCACAGAGCCATTAACAATGATCATAAAGTGTGTTGAAGAACAGCAGGTTCTTTATCTATAGTGCCAAGAGGCAGCTTTAGATCCTCTTTGGGAAGCAGAAAACCACCCTGCAGGCTTTGAGTGATCCATCTTCAACACAGAGCCCTGAAACACATATTTTTTTAGAAGACGTGGTCCCAAGCTGAGTGAAGGAAGGGGCAGGCTGAAGGGACACAGTCATCCTCAAAGCCATGTGGTGTCTTGTCAACATTCCTCTTCCAATACCTTGTCCACCCCATGGTCTGAAGTGAATAAATAATATTTCAGCACCTATCAGGGTCAGGAAGGGAGAGGGAAGAAGCCAGGCTTTACAGTAAGGTAACCAGCAGGCTAATCCCAAGGTTTACTTGGAAAATCATGCAAGAATTTGGTCAACACTTGCCACTGCATCAAACCCCTCTACTGGACTCAGCTCAGCCAACTTAGACACTACTATTGCCAGTGGCATTAGCCAAAAATCATTTTCCTGCCCACTGTCTCTCTACAGAAGGTCAAGAAAAAGGCTCATAAGACATCTGTGGTGATGGAAGAATGAAGAGGAGGGTAGGGGAGAGGAGTGGGGAGGGGGTAGGAGGAGAGGAGAGGAGAGGAGAGGAGAGGAGAGGAGAGGAGAGGAGAGGAGAGGAGAGGAGAGGAGAGGAGAGGAGAGGAGAGGAGAGGAGAGGAGAGGAGAGGAGAGGAGAGGAGACAAGACGAGACAAGACGAGACAAGACGAGACAAGACGAGACAAGACGAGACAAGACAAGACTGCAATGGGGAGACCTTAGAGCACCTTCCAGTGCCTGAAGGGGCTCCAGGAAAGCTGGGGAGGAACTTGGGACAAGGGCCTGGAGGAATGGGATGAAGGGGAATGGTTTCAAACTGGAAGAGAGGAAATTTAGGTTAGATATTATGAAGAACTTCTTCCCTGTGAGGGTGGTAGATGTTGGCCCAGGTTGCCCCAAGAAGCTGTGGCTGCCCCATCCCTGGCAGTGTCTCAGGTCAGGTTGGATGGGGCTTGGAGCATCCTGGGATGGTGGGAGGTGTTCCTCTCCATCCCAGTTGGAACTGGATGAGCTTTAAGGTCCCTTCCAACCCAAACCATTCCATGATTCTATGAAAGCCACAGCCTATTTCAGGCCTCTTGTTTTCAAAGTCATTCACCCTCATTGCATCCCAGACACTTTGCTAATTGGAGCTACACATTTCCAGCATAGGTTTTCAACACTAATTTGGTGCAGATGTTTCACACTGTAACTACAATCTGAAAATGATTTAATTACAACATGTAGGCACCAGGAACAGCAACAAAATTACAAATAACAACCATACAAATGCTAAGAAATGGGACTTTGATGGGATGGATAGAAGCATGGAAATACGTCATGAGAGCAACTAGAGTTGATTTTTGTGCAGAGGAAAATTAAGTGGTCTTCAAAACATTTCAATGGTTTCATTTGCAGATGAAGCAAAGGCCTGTTGGACAATTGGTGGGAGGTGAAAAATATGGCAAATTGCAAAAAGACAGCCATATGTGGGGTAATAATGCAAAGAAACACAAATAAATCGTCGCTGCACAGCAGTGTCAGGTTCAGCACAATTTTAACAGCTTCAGAGACAGAAAAGCCCCTTTGAAAAATCCCTGTCCCACATAAGTCTGATAGCTTATGTTATTCTGATTTCCCATCAGATTTTTCCAGCCCCAACAGGAATGAAACCCAAGGCATTCCAGATGCTGCAACACTTTTAGAAAGAAGAAGCAATAAGCCATATCTGCACAAAATCTGAACTAACTGCAGTTTGTGAGCATTTCCCTTGCTACTTCAATGGAAATGTCTCCAACACTTGTGTTGGGCAGTTTGGGTGATGCTTTAAACAAGAAGATGCCACCTGGATGAAATGACATTTGATTCTAAATACCTCCAGCTTTTCAGCTGCTTGTCGTTTGGTTTTGGACATTTGTTTTCAAAGCATTAGAGAACCTTCAGCAGGGAAGCAATGTGTAAAATGTATTACAGCATTTACAAGAGGACATATTATACAAGGGATTGGGCTGGCATTTAATTATAATATTCTCAGAGACCTGAAAAGACAACGGTGAGGATCTACCTTAGCTTTTCTGATGGTGTCATTTCTCCATGGAGAAAAGCTATGGGTAAAGGTGACTGAAATTCACTCTTGGTAAATGCATTCCTAAATTCCAGGGTTTTTTTTTTAATTGCAAATGCAGCAAAAGCCTTTGGTGGGATTTGAAAAATATTACAATGCAAAGTTCTAGCTGAAATTCAGTTGGCTCCCTTCAGCTGGAAAGGTAAATATGACAAGGAAACACCATTTGCTCAAACCTCTTTACACATCCAAGGGAAATCACTGGAGATGAGCTTAAAAGGGCTTCATCTGTGTCCTCACCAATGCAAAGAGCACAACAAACCTACTGGGTGTGCACAAACAAGACTCCTTTGGGTAGAAATCAATTTGTCAGCTTCTCAATAAACTCAGGCAGGTAATGAGAGCATCAGGAGATCACTGCATGGTCCTTCAGCCATAAAGGAATGTCCTGTGGTAGAAAAGTTTGACACCTGAGACCAGGTGAGTTAGGCCAGAACAAAGCTCTCACACCTAATGCTTTGATTTACTGATCTATCCAAACCAAGACTAATTCCTTGCAGTAGTCTCAGTCAGAAAAGCCAAGAGAATCCCCGAGTTCTGCCTTGAAGATCTGAAACGATGGCAAAGAGTGGGATCCCATTTCATTTTCTCCTTCTGCAACTGCAAATTTGCAGATTTAGCCCAGGAACTTCCAAACCTTCATCTGAAGATTTACCTCCAAATTCAGACACCTTTATTTAGGTGTCTCCATGGCTCTGCTCAGTTGCCAAGACCTGGACATCTGGTACTATTTGAGAAGCTCTCAAGTGCTTTGTTTTTGTCTTCAGACCCCACTCTGGACTGACACAGATCTTCTGTAGGTCCTGCATCAGGTGTGCTGGTCCATGGGGACATATACCTGTTAGGACTAGAACACCCTGGTGTTCCCTAGAGGAAGGAGTGTGCCATGTACAATGTAATTTCTGAGTCACCTTTTATCTTGCTGAGCCAAACTTGGGTCATTTCATTGGGTTTTTAGCATGTGTATTCCCCAAAATATACATAGATAAGACAAAATTCTAGCATTTATGCTTCTCCAGCCAATGACTCCAAGCAGGCTGACAGAGAAGAAACCTCTTAAAGAGTCTAAAACTAACTTAAGAAAGTATATTACTTCCTAATAAGCAGTAATAATCACCTTAAGGGCTTGTAAAGAAATATTTAGATGTCTGGATGGAAGTTTGCTTGGGGAGAACCAAACTACTTTCCAAAATCAGTAGTGGGGAGATGCCTCATGAGGTCTCTAGAGATGCCTCATCAGGTTCTCTGTACCTGTAAATGGCCACCATCACCAACTGAAAAATTTTACAAGTCTCTAACACGTGATGCTTCTATCCAAGGCAACTAAAAAAACCCACTACAACCTAGACTGCTCAGAGAAAATGAGTGTTGAGCTGTTCTTACATGTTAAAACTTCAGTGCTTCCCCACTGTGAGGATCCAGGGTTAGTCCTGCTTGCCTGCAGTCCCTCTCAAAGGACACAACTGAAGGGGTTTTTTCAAAAATGCACACCCCTTAACATAAATTCATAGCCTGAAGCTTTTAGTGACCACTACAAACATCTAACCTGACCTTCTGAGTACTCAGGCCACAGTATTTTCCCTGAAGCTGAGTTAAACTTACCTTTCTGAAAGATAGCTGGAACTAATCTCCATTACCTGACAGCTTTTATCTTCCTGATAGCTCACCTCCTACAGGGTAATGTGATTATGCACAGCAGAAACACCAGGTTGTATGGTTGGTGTGAAAGCTCCTCACTTCCCCAGCTTAACAGCAAAAATTGTGATCCTTTTTTCAGAGTTTAATATAGGTGGAAACATTAACTTCAGTCTGGCTCCATCACAAAAATGGCTTAAATCCCAAACAAGCCTCACTCCTGCATTGTCTATGTCACCTTGCACAACTTTTATTCCCCTGCTTCACTCTGTGCATTGACTACATCAATGGAAGTCAAGAGAAGCCAAAGCAAATGGATGTAAATCATCCTGAAATTAGGAGAGACTGGATTTCTGATAACACCCTTGGCTATCACTGGCATAAAATCACATGTTCAGTACATCTAAACTGATAAAGTTCATCAAGGTTATCATTAACTGCAAGATGCCAAGGAAAAATGTAGAAGCATACTGGATATATGCTGCACATTAGAAGCATATTAGAACATATACCTGGACTTTTTATAAGGGCAGGAAGGAGTAGGATGAAGAGGAATGGCTGAAAGAAGGGAAATTTAGATAAGATCTTAGGAAGAAATTCTTCACTGTGAGTGGTGAGACACTGACATAGGTTGCCCAGAGAAGCTGTGGTTGCCCCATCCCTGGAATTCCAGGTTGGATGGGGGCTTGAGCAACCTGATCTAGTGAGAGGTGTCCCTACCCATGCAAAGGGGTTGGAACTGGGTGATCTTTAAGGTCCCTTCCAACCTTAGCTATTCTATGATCCTATGATATTGTTCTCAAGAGTACTACCAGGACTAGAAAGGATGCCCCAGTGCTGGTAAATCTAGTCTGACTATTTAAAATACAACCAATTTCAGTATTTAATCTAGATATTCATCCAGGTAGATCTGGTAGATCTACAGGAATTCCATAATTCACTCAGGAAAATGTTTTCTGAGTCATTTCTGCATCTCAAGTCTTGCAACTTCAATGCTCCTACCAAACATCAAAGCAAGGAAGCTCAGAGAAATGTTTCTTTGCACAAAATCTGATTATTTTTTTAAATTTTTTTCTACAATGGATCAGCACCCATTGGTCTTGGCAATAGCATGGTGCAACAAGTGCTTTTCAGGGGAGAATGATCTTTGCACTTGTGTCTTGGGGTCAAGAGCAAATACTGGAGTCCAGCAGAGGGAAACAAAGATGTTTGGGAAATTGGAGCATCTCCTGATGAGGAAAGGCTGAGAGAGCTGGGACTCTTCAGCCTGGAGAAGAGAAGGCTGAGGGGAGACCTTGGTGATGTCCCCAAGTATCTAAAGGGTGGGTGCAAGGAGGATGGAGCCAAACTCTTCTCAGGAGTTCCCAGGGACAGGATGAGGGGCAGCAGGCACAAGCTGGGACAGAGGAAGTTCCATTTCAACATCAGAAAAAACTTCTTGGCTGTGAGGGTGCCAAGGCACTGGCCCAGGCTGCCCAGGGAGGTTGTGGAGTCCCCTTCTCTGGAGATATTCAAACCCCACCTGGATGCAGTCCTGGGAAATGTGCTCTGGGTGCTGCTGCTTTGGGGGGAGAGTTGGACTGGGTGATCTCTGGAGGTCCCTTCCAACTCTGACAGCTTTGTGATTTTGTAAAGGGAACTGGGAGAAACTTTTAGGATTTTGAGATCACTGGCTACTAAAATATAGTATTATATTAAATAATAATGTAATTAAATTAAATTAAATTAATTTAATTAATTTAAATAATTTATATTAAAACTAAATATATTAACCCAGTATTTCTTGGTATCACTTATCAATATGGAAGTATTTGTTAACTTTTATCTCAAAATACAGATATATCTACACTGTAAAGTTTAGAAGGGATCATCCTTTTTCCTTCATTAGAAACCATCTACATACACTGAAGCTTGACTGATTATTAAGGCTTCCAGATTGCAAAATAAATTAAAATAAGAAAATTGAGGGATGCAATTATGTGAAAACCTTACAAATCATTTTGAGCAACTCTTAACATCTTGAATGCCACCTTTGAAGCATTCAGTCTGTTAATGGTCTCTGCCTTGACTAGTGCACCAGGAGGGTGAAAGGGGGCAACTCCTTGGGTACATTCATTACAATTCTGTGATTTCACCTCCTTTGCCATGAATTTGCAATGTAACAGTAAGCAGGGAAGCCTCAGTCACCACCATATGGCAGCACAGCAAGAACAGACCAGCAGAATGTGAGAAACTGAGATTTTAAAAAGCTGCCTTGAATCTTGAGAAATTACTAAAAGCTTCTGTACATTTGGAAAAAAAAAATAAATCTTATATTTCTGCACAAAGAGCCAAGCTCTGACAGCTCTTTGGGTGGGTTTTGCAGGTCCTAGTGCTTTTACAGCTGTGTCTACCAGTACTCCTCTCTAACACTTTCAAATTGATTCCTACACTTCCCACATTTAAAAAAAAAAAAAAAAAAAAAGAAAAAAAACCAAAACCAAAAACTTTTGGAAACAGAGGTAAAAGAAAGTGTGATAGATTCAGCTATTCAAAAAAACCCAAAAAACAGCAAACCACCACACCTGCCACCCCCCCCAAAAAAAGTGAAAACCACAAAAAAAACCCCCACAACCAAAAAAAACATCAAAACAAAACCAAAAAAACAAAACAACCAATAAATCCTGTTGTTTTCCTTTTTTAATGACTGTGATAAGACCTCTGGTGAGTTAGAATGTGCTACTCAGGGCCAAACCAAAATTGTGTGGGACTTATTCCAGTCCCTCAGGGATGCAGGAATAACACAGAGGAAACACATCCTCCATTTCCATGGCTTTGAAATTCCAGAGAAAAAGGATGAAAAAGGGCTCTGAGTCCCTTTTGAATTAGTTCAGGTATCAGTCTGCTTCTCTCCAGCACGACCTTGCTCTGACAACATAGCTGGCTTGGAAAATGAGATTCTTGGGACTCTAGACCCTTTTTTTTGAAGCCCTGGAGGAAGAAGTCAATCTGTGTAGAAGCTAAGAGAATGTGGGATGATGAAAGGTTTTGGGTTTTTTTCTCTTCATCACTACAAAGGTGGGTGTTTAAGGTAGAAAGCCTTGACCAAACTCACTAGGAAAGATCACAAAGTGCCTTTCACCCCCCAAAACTGAGACACAGTAACATGGTCTCTAGACAGATGATGGAGAAAATGCCCAGCAAACAGGAAAGGAGAAGGAGAAGGAGAAGGAGAAGGAGAAGGAGAAGGAGAAGGAGAAGGAGAAGGAGAAGGAGAAGGAGAAGGAGAAGGAGAAGGAGAAGGAGAAGGAGAAGGAGAAGGAGAAGGAGAAGGAAGAGGAAAAGGAGAAGGAGAAGGAGAAGGAGAAGGAGAAGGAGAAGGAGAAGGAGAAGGAGAAGGAGAAGGAGAAGGAGAAGGAGAAGGAGAAGGAGAAGGAGAAGGAGAAGGAGAAGGAAGAGGAAAAGGAGAAGGAGAAGGAGAAGGAGAAGGAGAAGGAGAAGGAGAAGGAGAAGGAGAAGGAGAAGGAGAAGGAGAAGGAGAAGGAGAAGGAGAAGGAGAAGGAGAAGGAGAAGGAGAAGGAGAAGGAGAAGGAGAAGGAGAAGGAGAAGGAGAAGGAGAAGGAAGAGGAAAAGGAGAAGAAGAAGGAGAAGGAGAAGGAGAAGGAGAAGGAGAAGGAGAAGGAGAAGGAAAAGGAGAAGGAAAAGGAAAAGGAAAAGGAAAAGGAAAAGGAAAAGGAAAAGGAAAAGGAAAAGGAAAAGGAAAAGGAAAAGGAAAAGGAAAAGGAAAAGGAAAAGGAAAAGGAAAAGGAAAAGGAAAAGGAAAAGGAAAAGGAAAAGGAAAAGGAAAAGCTTGAAGGAGATCACTGTGAAGCCCTGAGATGTACACACATTTGTACACCCATGTGGCACATGTGTTCAATTTGACCATCATCATAAGGTCTAAATGCAGCCACAAAAGGCCTTGGGGGATTTTTTTTCCCCTGTTGATAATGAGTTTAACATGACCACAGCATGGTGATCCAGCCACCCAGAGTCTTCCTCCTTATCAGTTGGGTGTTCTCTCTCCTGGTGATGCAGGATCTGGGTTCCAGAGGTTGTACTTCAGTTTTTTAGCCCTTGCACAGAGCACCTCCATTGCAGTCTGACCCCAGCCCTGTTCTCCACCATCTCAGAGAAGATCTGTTGATGTAGTAATGAAGAAAGATCTCAGGCCTTTGTCCATCATGATGGGTTCAAGCCTGCTTGAGTAGAGCCAATAGCAAAAAATGCTATTTTTGATGGAGAAATGGCTGATTATTCAGCACTGAAGCACTTGGGTTTATGGTTTCTTTTGCCTCCTATTCATAGCCCAAAGAGCAGCACTATCATGAGAAACTCTGTTGTGGACAAGCCATCACCTCCCACTTCACTTCTGGATCTCAGAATACAACTGTAGGAAAGAAGCAGCATCACAAATAAATGACTGCAACAATGCCAAGGAGAAGCCAGCAAGATATTCCCCAAAACTTCTGGTCTTCCTCTGGATGGTAAATCTCCCCTGAGCATTTCAGATCAATGCAAGCCCTAGGTTAACGCCTCCTTGATGAAAAAGAGGGCAAAAAGGTAAGAAAGAGCAGCACAGCTGCTCGTTGGCACCACTGAAAAATCAAGGCAATTCTTTCCCTGCCTACTTGTGAAGCCCCCTTCATGTGCTGAAACAAAAAGCACTAATTTGACTTCCCACTTGGATTCCTTGAAGTTTGACACGTCCTCAAGTCAAGCAAGATCCCCTCCTTCAATCAGACACCATTTTCTTGAGACGTTGGGAAAAGAGGAAGCAAAACCAATTATTGAAAAGTTGTAAGCAGCAGCTTTAGCCTAATTACAATGACCTCTTTTTAATTTTTGTTATTGATCACCTCCTGTGAATACACAAGTATTGACTGACATGCAGAGGGTTGCAGGGAGGGAGGAAGGGAGGAAGGGAGGAAGGAAGGAAAATGAAAAGAAAGAAAAAGTAAGAAAAGATAAAACTTGAAGGAAAACACATCCCTCTACAGCCTGTCATAGACTTGGTCTCCATACTTGGGAGCAAAGTCCTTGTAAAAAGAAAACAAGTGGTTTATGTCTAACATTTCCATCACAGTTGTATTAATTCCATATTGCCAGGAATGACCCAAAGCCTAAGTCTAGATGGTTGGCTTCAATGATCTTGAAAGGCTGCAATAACTACAACATCTCACTCAACAGATGGTCAATCAACCAACTTAAGCTACAAACAAAATGCCCAACCAGTTATCTTGTAAAACCACAGCTCAGAACTCAGTCATTGTCTTCAATGTGCAATATCCTGACTATTGTGCTGTTTAATTTCTTGGCACTGTGGATTCCTGCATTAGGAACCCAGATCTATTCAAAATATGTTCTGGGCAAATGAATTTTTGTGGGATTTTCCTTTTTGCCTTGTTTTGTTACATTTTAGCTACTTCTAGATCTACCTAGTTCTTTGACTTGCTAAACTTAGATCCATAGAACCATTTAGGTTAAAAAAGACCTGAAGATCACCAAGTCCAACTGTTAACCCAGAACAAACAAGGCCACCATTAAACCACATCCCTCAGCCCCACATCTCCACAGCTTTTAAACCCCTCCAGGGATGGGGACTCCACCACTGCCCTGGGAAGCTGAGGCTTGATGACCCGTGTGGTGAAGAAATTGTTCTCAAATATCCCATCTAAACCTCCCCTGGCACAACTTGAGGCCATTTCCTCTTGTTCTATCACTTGTTGCTTGGGAGACTGATCCTGACCTCACTTCACCTTTCAGGGAGCTGTAGAGATCCAGAAGCTTTCCCCTCAGCATCCTTTGCTCCAGGCTGAACACCCACAGAGCCCTCAGTTGCTCCTCATAAGACTTGGGCTCCAGACCCTTCCCCAGCTCCATTGCCCTTCTCTGGACACACTCCAACCCCTCTATGTCCTTTTTTTTTGTCCAAAACTGACCCCAGGATTCAAGGTGTGGCCTCACCAGTGCCCAACACAGGGCAATGATCACTTCTCTGCTGGCCACACTAGCACTGGTACAAGCCAGGATGCTGTCAGCCTGCTTGCCCAAATCACTTCAACCACTAAAGCAAAATGAAACTTGTTTTTATTTTCAGATGTTGAACAGCTACCTAGTTGGGTTCTGTTCTTATCACCAAATAACTTTTTAAAAAGTCGCTTCAACCGGAACGTTGCAGTGAGGAATTTTTATCATCCCTCATTCATTGGGAAAAGCTCTTTATACCACAGCAGTATCTGCAAAAATACAGAGGAATGAAATTATATCCTGACCCCTGAGACTCCCATGCTTTCAAACAGAAAGGCGACTTCCATTAGGCTTACATTGATAAGAGCTGTTTTGACGTGGCTGGGGATTGCAGGAATTGATTTATTTGGGTTTTTGGTTTGTGTTTTTTTGGTTTTTTTGTTTTTTTTTCTGATATGATAAGCATAAGTAGTGGAGAAGAACTACAGAGTGAGCAGATACTGCTCACTTCATCACTGCTCTGTGCCAGGGGAGAGCTAGTAATGACTTTTATTTTAAAAGAAAATAAACCATACATGAATTCTTAACATTTAAAACTAACATTTCCTGCTCAGAGACCACTGGAGCTACTGTTGCTTCTGAGCCATGTGGCTTCTTTGACTATGCATTATTCTTCACAGCAGGTCAAAGAAAAAAGAGTTTTTCATATTTTCTAAGCCCTTCAGTTAATATGGATTCTACTAAGTTGTAAAATGCTGTTACAAACAAAACAATGTATGTCTACAATGAATTTTGAAGGCAGCCATGTTCAATACTATTAGGAAGAACTCACTAAATAAAATGCAGGTATTGCAGGTTCTCCTACATCTCTCTTCTTTTCTGGTACACCAGAAACACATCATCATCAAGCACAACATCATCAAGCAGGGAAAACAAAGGTGTGTGAGAAAATGATGCAAAACAATGGAGATTCAAAAATTTCATATCCACAGGAGAGAAACTGCTCACTCTCTGCTGAGCAGGCAGCTGGGGATGGGTCCAGGTACTAAGCAGACCCCAAGGACAGGCACAGGCCAAGGAAACATCTCAGGGATTTTTAATAAATGAGATCTAGGTAAGGTTCCTAGCAGTCAAAGATGACTTCAAGACACGAGATTTCCCAGTGTGCTTCAAGAAAGAGTTTAGCTGGGTCAGGATACTGCTAATTGAGTTCTGAGGTCTGCCCAATGAAAAAGGGAGAGGGGGAAAATCACCCTTCATTAACTTAGTGTCTCATCCCTCTCCCCCCTGCAGTCAAACTGAACTTAAGGCACCTGTACCCGTGGCTAAAGTCAGAACTCTGCATGGAGAGCATGAATTGCACACAGGGGCAGAAAGGCCAGTAAATTATTATCATGTAAAGTCCACCCAAAGACCTCATTTAAAAGCTGTCAGCTCTTGTTTAATCCTACTGGAAGATCCAATCTATGAAATGCCCTCCTCTCACCTAACACACTAACAGCCACGGAAGATGAAAGTTGGTTCAGTCTCTTCTTTCTTTGGAAACCTGTAAGTGACCTGTAAGGATTGATGGAGTGTTGGAAAAGGGATTCAAGGACTGCCTGAGCAGCTGATGGGACTTGGCCTGGGGCCACAGTTCAGTTCACATAATACAAGAGTGAATAAATAAAAATACTGTCCTCTTTCCTTCGCCTTCCCCACACACTCATCTTTGATCAGCCAAAGGGAGAGAGTCACCAGTGCCCAGTAAATGTTTTGGATAAAAATCCATATATTGAACGCAGAGAAATGAAATAAAATGTGAGCTCTGACAGAATGTCAATTATGGGGTTTACAAAACAGTCCTTCAGTCCTTATTTTTTTTTTTTTTTCTTGGGTTTTGAGAGTTGTTAACTTTGGAAAATTTCCAAGAACAGATGGAACTACATTTCAACATCTTCTTCCAGCCTCCTTGGGCTGCATTTAGAGAATAAATGCAACAGCACCTTGATGGAAGAACTAAAAAGCCCTCAATGCAGTAAGAGGGGGAGCAGTAAGAGGAGAGGAGAGGAGAGGAGAGGAGAGGAGAGGAGAGGAGAGGAGAGGAGAGGAGAGGAGAGGAGAGGAGAGGAGAGGAGAGGGGAAGAATGGTAACACATGCATTCATAACCACCTTAGTCATTTATTACTATTAACATCATTGCAAAAAATAACATCTGGTTTAAAGCTGCTGCTTGAGAAGAAAGTTTGAATGTGAAAAATATTAAAAACAGAGGAATCTGCAAGGAGATAATTGACAGAGAGAGAGAGAGAGAGAGGTAAAGAGCACTGCTTCAATAATATATATAAACCTGTAATTCAACCTGACGCAAATTCATATTTCTTGCTACAACACAGAGATGTAATCCAATCAATGAGACAGTCTCTGTGGCAAAGCCATTATTTAAAAAAAGCTGGCTTGGCTTAAAAATGGAATAATTTGGGACAATTTAGGACTGTGATATTAGATGCCATTTTGCATTGTGATGTGCTGAGAGATCCTACATTGATCTTGAAATAAAAAGCCAGAAACATTTTGATAGTTCATAGATTTCCCCCTTTCTCTTCAACTCCAAACTACCCAAATGTGTTAAATAGTCCAGCAGCTATCACCTCTGCTTTACCACACCATGTTTATTATCAATAAAAGCTGAAGGGAGAGACTTCTTAAAAGACAGACTAGTAATAAGAACACAAAACTACTTAAATGCAGCTTTAACAATAGTGTTCTCTGCTTTTTGAAATAAGCATCATTTTTTTCCCCTAAAAAAGATATTTGATTGCTGTCTCCAAGCACATTACCAAAGCTGTACAAAAGAGGAGAAATTGGAGAAAAACTTGTTTCTTGAGTCAGTGGATGGGACTGTACTTAAAGCACAGAACAAGGAGTTAGGAAACTTTGGTTCAGCTTCTGCTCCCACCCATAAAGCACCAGGGCCACTCCTGAATTAAAGATCAGCAGATGTTTATGGTGTTTACTAGGCCAGAGAAGCTCTACATGATCAATCCCTTAATCTTCCCGGGGCTTCATTCCCCATCTAATTATCCTTCTCTCCTCTAGACCCTTATTTATTTCCATTATGCCCTCTTTTTATCCTGTCTGTGGACTGCTGGCTCCCCAGTTGAAGCTGAAGAACCCATTCATTACAGTAATATGCATATAAAAACCAGTAATATTGCACCAGTTGGAAAATCCCTTATGCTTTTTTCACTTCTGGCTTTTTGTACTTTCCCTAATCCGAGAAAGCACTAAAGCATCCCAATTTAACAGATTTTCTTGTGCCACCTACCACTGGTTCAACTGGAAAAATCCTATGGTGACTGTGCAATAAGCAGACAGCAGCACAGGCTATTCCAACACAGCTCCAAACCCATAATCTGATGTAAAATCTCAGACTAAAGCAAAAAGAAGAACTTTTTAATTGATTTATAATGGAACTCCAGCCCTGCAGTTTCAATGGAAATAAAGATGAATTGTCTCTAGGGATGCAGTTTGATTCTAAATGTCTCTGGAAAGACAGAACATGCCTGCTAAGAGCTAATCGTGGCAAGGTGAAAGCCATTTCTCATATGGTACTTTGTTTTCAGAGATTAAAATCAAATGTCCTGGGGGTTTATTGCTTTGTGAATCAGCATATTGCAAACTGCAAAACAATTCCAACCCCAAACACGACAGCTCCAAAACAACTGCAGTCCAGAGAGGGTTTGGGAGTTTACCCTGCAAAGCACTGAAAGAGACATTCCAAAGTTAAAAAGAAGTTTTTCAGGACTTTGTTGTTTCAAAAACTCTTCCTGTTTTGAAGTGTCAGTGCTCAAATAATCCCACAGAACAGCCAAAATGATGCTTTCTGCTGTTGTGATGCAAACAGGCACAGGACTCCCCACTGCTCTTACAGGAGGTAGCTCCTTGCTGCTCCTGGCAACCCTGCATGATGGTTTTGGCAGTGCTCAAAACTGGTTAAAATTCAATTTAGTAAAGTTGGGGCAACGTTCCCTTAGCAGATGGCCCAAGACTTAAAGGAATCTGCTGCTACAGAGTAATAAGAAAAAAAAATAATTCTCCAATCTCTCCAGATCCTTCTTTCTGCTGCTTCCTTTGCACAGCTCCCACCAAGCATCCCACAGATGTAGCCAGCCTGGTCAACAGCAGAATTAGGAAATCTTAAGAAGCTATTAAAGCCTCAATGATTCCAGCAGGGTACCCATATGGGCTATATCTACAGAGATGTAGGCAGATGAGATCTCCATCTGTGTAAGGAGAGAGGCAAAGACATCCCTAAGTCCCACCTTGGCCATTGCAGGAATGGGAGATGAGAAATAAAGCCAAAAGCTGGCAATTAATAAAAACCCCATTTCAAGTTTGCATAAAGGGATGTGTCAAAAGAAGAGCATTAAGCACACATGTATGATATGTCTTAAAATTATCACAGAATGACAGAATGGCTAAGGTTGGAAGGTTAAAGATCATCAACTTCCCACCCCCTCTGCTATGGGCAGGGACACCTTCCACTAGACCACGTTGCTCCAAGCTCATCCATGCTTCCTGGCCTTGGAACACTTTTAGGGATGTGGCAGCCACAAGGCAACCTGTGCTAGAACCTCACCACCCTAAAGGAAAGAATTTCTTCCTAATATCTCATCTCAACCTCCTCTCTTTCCATTTCAAACTGTTCCCCCTTGCCCTGTCACTCCATGTCCTTGTGAAAAGTTCTTCCCCAGTTTTCCTGGAGTCCCTCCAGGAACTGGATGGTTCCCTGGAACCTTTACCCTGTCTCCAGAGCAGAGCTGCTCCAGTCCTTAGATCATTTTCATGGCCTCCTCTGGACTGGCTCCAACACCTCCATGTCCTACTTGTGTTGGACAACCCCAGAGCTGATCACATCAGGATACAGTGATGGAGATGTAAACCTTAAATTAGTTTGGATAATCCCAATGGGTTTAGCTGAGCTTCTCCTCACCATCTTGCCACAGATCAGGAGTGGCAGCAGAAGCCATAATTTGGTTTGGGAAGGGGGCTACATCAAGTCTGGAGCATGCAGAGACAGGAGGGAACTGAATTTCAACTGTTATTGAAAACACATTTATTTAAGAAGAACTTGAAATGAAGGCTCAAGAGAAGACAGAAAAGTTGAGTTAATGAAATAAAGTGTTTCTACCAAACTGCATTGAGATAGAATGTGCAGCCAGGATGAGATTCTTCCCTTTGTTTGAGGTTAGAAGCTGGAAGGTCCTGTTGCTGCTCAAGTTATTTAGTAATGGCTGTTGATGATGACCCTAAAACACCAATAGCCCTTAGCAAACCTCTGGGAGTTCCTGATTTTGAACAAGCCCAAAACACAGACCTGAAGTGGGAACTAGCTGTGATAGGGATCTTAACAGAGGCTGGATTTTAATACTATTCCATTCCTCTCCTGAGGGAGTCTAATAGCTTTTCATGATCAGGAAGAAAGTTAATAGCCAAACACTATTATTATTAAACTAGATGAAATTTGGAACCACTGCCCTTGACAAGTAGCCCTTTAAGGTGTAATTTGAGAATCACAGCAGGTGAAAATAAAAATAAAAAGCCTGGCCTCAGTTATATCATAAAGCTGGGTTATAATCAGCTCCTGTGAGCTGAGGGAAACAGCAAATTGTAAGGTGAGACAGCAGATGACAAAGCCATGAAGTGAGGATGCTTCTCCTAATCAGGATGCAGGGAGACAACCTGCCCACACCTCATTGTAAAGCTAAACCATTAATTCTGTGATGGGCAGAACAGGTTTCATGTACTATTCATCCTCTACATCTTCTATTTTCCCCTTAATTTGAGCCACTTGCTAGACAAAGCCTGCAGAAAGTCTGAGAAGTGGCAGTGAGATGTTCTGGGTTTTGATCTGGTGGGCTCTTTTGCTGGTTTATTTACCTTGAAAATAATGGCTGCTCCTTATTTCTTATGGATGTTTCTATTCCTCATTTATCAAATCCACTCTAGAACTGGAAAACTCAACTCAGAATGCTCTTGTCAGATTTTAAAAAAGCTCTTCATTCCAAGCAGGAAACATGTCTCACTTAACCAAGGGTCCCAACATAACAACAAAGCCCTGAATTGCCCCAGGACACTTTAGACTCACCACATTTAAAGTAAATGTTTGTTTTCAGAGAGGAAGTGTAAGGTTTTTGCTCATTCAAAATTAATCCAAACCATTGTAAAATGTTGTGGAACAGGACAGGGAGTGCAGGTGAGCCAAATCCTAAGCAGAGTCTCTGTCTTTCAGTCTTTTCACCATTGCCCACTACACACTATTTCCAGTACGACCTTGAATTTTGCTTTCTTATTTAAACTCCCTGGAATTTTCAAAGCAGAAGGCTTTCAGATTCAAAAATTCTAGTGTAGGTTTCTCCATGACATGACTGACCAGCACGACCACCCCACAAACCCTCAGGAAAACTCCTTACCCTGTATGATCCCAGCTGGAATGTGAGACAACATGGATCTGCTCAAGAGGGGAAGATGGAAGAGCAACTCTGTACTTCCTCAGTCTACAGTTTAGAAAGATCTAAACTGTGAATGCAACATTTATTTTTATTACAACCAGCTGACATCCAGAAAACCCCAGGCATGGATCCTGTTCTAAACCGGGGAAGTAGCAAACAGCAGCTCATACTCCAAAATCCACCTCAAAGGACTCACTGGTTGGAAGAGTTGCTGCTTCTGGAGGTCTCATTTTTATTGAGGATGAAGCAATAATGCAGAATAAAATTGTTGTGAAGATAATAAGATCAAAGACAAAAGGACATGAAGAATTCAGAACCAGAATATCAATGCACAGTAGGATTTCATCATTTGGGTAGATTCCCTTTCTCTGTGATCCTCATGGAAATGGTTGGGCCAAGCTGCAGAGTGGGATCCTCAAGTACAGCTCAGTCATCTCCTTCACTTGCAAGACAACCACTCACCAAAATTCAAAAGCTCCTAATCAGAACAAAAGAGACAGGGGCTTTGTGATACAGGAATGTGACCACTTGATATGAAGTAGCAGAACTCAGGGTGATTCTAATGAAATAAACTGTAGGAACCAAAATCCAACTGCTCCTTCATTTCACAGGTTTCTTTTTCCATCTAATGTCTTTCACACTGTTGCTACTTTATATATATATATATATATAAAAGGTAAATTTTGCCATCTATAGATAACAAAATGTTCTTCAATGTTGAGAGCAATCATCATCTAATAAATACAGATCATCACCTTGAAGCTGCCACGTTGACTGCACTGCCTTAGAAATACAGAACACTGCACAGCTATGGACAAGCATGGCTGATTTGAGGTACTGGCTAGTCAGTTCTGATTTTCAGATAATTAATCATCATCTTAGATATTGTTTTTCACCCCAAAACGTAGAACCTGGGACTGCACAAGACGCCAAATGGAGCTACTCACTTAACAAGACAAATGGGTTTTATTGACTTAATCAAGAAGAGTAACAACTCAATATCTCATTTCTTCAGAGCTGGCTAGAACAAACTCTGGGGGCATGAGGAAAAGATGTAAAACACAGTCTATAAATTATGAGAGTTTATTAAAGAAACGCCAATGGAAACTGCTTCAGAATTGAATGTCTGCGTTCTGCAAGGCTGCCACAGCAAGTGGGCAAAATATTGACTTCTAACAAATGAGGAAAGCAATCTTCAGATAATACATCAGAGGCGAGTCCATAATTTTTCTCCTTCAACTGATGAGATTATTCTACTGCACTGTAGTTGATGGGATAGGAAACAAAAGGTTATCACATTTTTTGTTGCTGCTGCTGAGATGACAGTTTGCTTTTCTCTCAGTGATTTTCCATGCATCTCCTGTGTGTCTGCTGCTCCAAAGGAGCTGAGCTTGCTGTGGAATGGAGAAACCAGACTTGGGCCCTGATGGCTTGAGCTCTGAGGGTTTAGCTGGGCTTGTAGCAATGGAACAAGGGGTGATGGTCTTAAACTCAAAGAAGGGAGATTGAGACTATATATTAGGAAGGAATTGTTTATGATGAAAGTGGTGAAACATTGGTCCAGGTTGCCCAGGGAAGTGTAGATGCCCCATCTCTGGAGACATTAAAGGTCAGGTTGGTTGGGGCTCTGAGCAACCTGATTTAGTTGAAGATGTCCCTGCTCACTGCAGGGGAGTTGGATGCTAAGACCTTGACTGATCCCTTCCAACCCAAACTCTTGAGATTCTGTGATTATTCCTCTGAGACCTGCAGAAAGCCTGAGGAGTAGAGGGAGTCAGCTCCCACCCATCAATCTACCTAAAACCTGAGCAAACACCTTCACATCCAACCACCTGTGATGTTCTGCCTTACTTGTCGTAGGGATCTTCACTGGGATCATCACCCTTTTCCAGCAAGAAGAATGAGTATGATTTTAGGCTAAGCATAAAAATCAATTAATTGAAGAGGAACGGCAGAGGTCCTCCTGCAACGTAGACTCTGGGTGCAAAGCTGTGGACACCATTTCTCAAGATGCTGGCCAGAGCCACAGGGCAAAAAAAGACAAGAAAGTCCCAATATCTACTTTCTGCAGAAGGAAACAAAAACCTGCCTATGGAATCTCTGCTGCCAATGTCTCCTGAGATGAGAAAACCACAGAAAAGCCCTCAGTGGTCTCATCCAGAATGGGGCAAATGCTCAGAGGCTACTGGATGGGTGAAAATCCTGGCAGAGGTAATCTACACAATATTGAGTTGCACAGATCCACAGGGAGACACATTGAGCAGATCAGCAAAAGAGGACTAAGTGCAAAGTACAAATTGTACCTGCTAAATATTAGCAACCAGCTTCCAAATTACTGGGACTGAAACAGCTTCTTTGAGATAACTAAATGCCTGTGTTCAAAGCTAAAAAAAAAAATTAAATCAAAACCAAAGAGCTATTATATTGATTTGTACTCAGTGAGCCACAGGAATACAAAATAAATGAGAATGAGAAAGAAAAAAAAAAGAGGCGAAAATGTTCCTAACAATTTCATATTTTCTTCTCAGGGGGCCACAAGTGATCAAGGTAGAAGAAACTTCTGTACAAGAGGGAATGTTATGCTCTTATTTGCTGGCAAACAGAAGAAACACTTTTTTTTTTAACAAATTGATAGCATTTCTAATCAAAAGTGAACCATGAAAAGGACAGCACGAGCTACCTGGAATATTTACTTTTTCTAATGGGCCAAATTACACTATTGGTGATTAAGACTCAAGCCTCATAGGACTGGATGTGGCTCAGCTTGATAATGAATAGACTTTTAACACACTGAGCCTTTAATCTCTTGGCCCCTGGACTGGATCCAAAATGAAGGTAAATTACATTATTAGCTGGCTAACTGGGGGCTGTTCTATGGCCAGTGTTAGCTGATCACCTGTAGTTATTTTTAGCTCAGTTTAGGACTAGATGAGTTAAATTCTGGCCATGCAACCCTGCCACACCAGGGAGCATCCCATGACCACTGCTCTTGTTCTAGGAACATAAATTTCTGCTCTGAAGATGCTGTTCTGAAGGCAGGCAGAGCAACTGAAAAAAAAAAAAAAAAGCAGTTTTCCAACAGATTGGGGAAAGATGATAGAGATTATCCTCATTCACCTCTCCTTAGCCTCATTTCTTTGTTTCTAAGGTCCTTCTGCTGCCCTTAGATCAACACAGTGCCTGAAGGACTCAGGACAGCATCACAGGGATGGTGGTCAAAAGAGTTTCCAATTCATCACGTTCTGAATGTTAAATAGTCATGTTTCAGAAAAAAATCTGCTTCTGTGTTCCTGCAAGTGCATAAGAAATTAAGATGCAGAGCCCAGAGTACAGACAAAGTTTTTATTAAGAGCTTTACACTCAAATCCATATATAAAGGTCACCTGTTGGACAAAGAATGGGGTAGTGGACTGTATTGCCTCCTACACCCTCTGTAAAGGAACAAATTATTTCTCCTACAACTGTGATTATTTTCAAACGTTTGAAGAACCTTTAGAAACACAGCGATGAGAAAGCCTGTGGAGGGAATGCCAAGAGATGAGAATTTTACTTCTTGCTGTGCCAGATTATTCAGCACTGCTCCTACACCTCTGCTTTATCATTCACAAATTAGAAAAAAAAAATATTAAGAAAATCCTTCCAAATGCACAACTTGACAGGTCTTCTGGTCTTCAAAGAGAAGCCACCTTAGGAAGAATCAAAGAATGGTTTGGGTTGGAAGAGAACTGAAAGATCATCTAGTTTCAACCCCCCTGCATGGGCAGGGACACCTCCTACCAGGTTGCTCCAAGCCCCATCCAACCACTGGAACAGTGTTGGACAACCTCTGCCAGGGGCTCAGCACCCTCACCCCAAACAATTTCTCCCCAGGAAATAGAATCATGGAATGGTTTGGCTTGGAAGAGAACTGAAAGCTCAGCTCATTCCAACCCCCCTGCCATGGGCAGGGACACCTCCCTCCCAGATTACTCCAAGCCCCATCCAACCTGGCTTTGAACACTGCCAGGGATGGGGCAGAGACTCTTTTCCTGGGCAACCTCTTTCTAAAGCTCAGCCCCCTCAGCCCAACCGAAGAATTTCTCCCTGCCCAAGATCTCCTCTCCATCTCCCCTCTCCCAGCTGGAAACCCTTCCCCCTCCAGGCTCCCAGCCCTCCAGGCCCTTGTCCCAAGTCCCTGCCCAGCTTTCCTGGAGCCCCTTCAGGCACTGGAAGGTGCTCTAAGGTCTCCCCATTGCAGCCTTCTCTTCTCCAGCCTCAACACCCCCAACTCTCTCAGCCTGGCTCCAGAGCAGAGCTGCTCCAGCCCTCCCAGCAGCTCCAGGGCCTCCTCTGCACTGGCTCCAAGTGGCTGAACCCTTTTAAATGTCAGTCTGGATACAAACACTCAGAATTACTAGCCAGTGACTAAGAGGACATCCACTGTGTTTCTAGCTTGTCCTGGTTTGGGCCAGGAGAAAGGTGATTTTCTGGTTTGTACTTTTGCTTTCAGCTCAGTCTCTTGTAAGTAGCTGCACTTGCTGAAATGAACAGCAAGTTTCTCAGGCAGTGTCTGCTCCTGGGACTGCTCACACTCCATGGTTATAGTTACTGCTGGAGAATGGGCTGCAGAGCCAAGGACACTGCTCAGCTCTGAGGAACATTTTACCTTCCAGAAGGAGTAAAGAGGTCCCACCTGAACCCCTCCTTTGGGGAGGAATGGACAAGATAAATGACCAAAATTGACCAAACAGAGGATTCCATCCCATACACCTCACCTCAGTATAAATTGGAGGGATCACAAGGGTCAAACCCCTTCCTGCTTCCCCTTCTTCACCTCTCCCTGTTTGCTTCAGCATCCTGGGAGGATTCCATCCCTTCCTCTGCCTGTGCTCCTGATCCATTCCAGCCTGGATCTGTGTGTTCCTGCCTCCAGCTCCCAACTGCTCCTGAGCCCAGGATTCCAGCCTGGACTTTCCCAGGGCTGCCCTGCAGCCTCAGTGGGGATGTGAGAGTTATTGGGGGAAAGGGGGGAGGAACGTGGCATCAATTTTCCTGGATATTTGTATATATTTAGCAATTTTTCCTATTTATCATTACTGTTTCATTAAATTTGTGTAGTTTGGTTTCCAACTCATAAGTCTCTTTTCCTTATTCTCTCTCTTTTCTCTATCAGTGAGGAGAGAGAGATTAATATATCAATCTGTTATTCGGTTTAAATCTGTTATTCAGCCAGGCCAGTGTTAAACATGACACAGCTTTAGGATGCCTCAGGTGAGTTACGAGTAACAGACTCAGGATGAACAGCTTACCCCAAGCTCTTTCAAGCACCCCGATTCCAAAAATAAAAACTATGCCAAGCAGAGGCTATGAAATTCAACTTTAGAATTGAAAGGGAGCCTCAGCTTGTCACAGATTTAGACATCCAAACAAAGCAAAAGTGCTTATCAACACCCACTGGGAATATCCCACTTCCAAACATCATCCACTCCCTTTGTGTCCCGCACGGTTTAGGAGCCACGTGGTGGTGACCGAAGGTCTTGTCAGAGGCCCTGCGTGTGTAACGCCTCCCACAAAGCCTCTGCTTTCAGTCTCACCCCCCAAAATGATCTCATTTTAGGCTGAGCATTTCAATATGACTCTACAGGTAGCAAATTGTAACGTTCAGGCCTCCATTGCAGGGAGATTGAGTCGGGAAAGCGAACAGCAGCGAGAATGAAGCGAGGCATCAATAGCACACACTAAAGCTCTCACCCACGACAGCAATGATGTTGGCTGAACTACCGAGCATTTGTTAAACTTCTACCATTGTGAAAGCAACCTATTATTTTCCTGGTTGTGCTCTGAAATGCCTCAATCACTGACAGAACAAAGCGAGTGAGAAATAATACACTTCACATTCGATTGCTTTTGTTCAACCGATACGAGACCGCGTTCCGTATCTCCCATTGTTTCATCAACAGCCTGGAGAAGATTTTTTGTCTCACCCCCCTTTTCTCATATGGGGTCGTTAGACTGACGACTTCTCCAACTGCATACATCTTGAAAAGTCACCAATAACATCCTGCAACGTGACACAGTGTTCAATTCAGGCCTGGTTTTCTAGAGAAAAACACGATGTTTACACACCCGTCAGTGGATTCAGGAAAGCAGCTTCCAAATCATGGATTTTGGCCCCAGGACATGCTCTGACATCTAAACTCCTGTCATATTGGCTCGCCTGAGTAAAGCTTTGCTTTTGTTGCCACAGTTTCAAATCCCTCCCACTGTCATAGAACCACAGATCATCTGGTTCCAAGCCCCTGCCCATGTACCTCCCCACCAGCCCAGGTTGCTCCAAGTTCCATCCAACCTCACCTGAGACACTGCCCAGCTGCAACCATAAAAACCATGTTAGAACTTTTTGCAAAGAGCAGCTCAGAGATCCCTAGAAGCTCAGGAACACACTGTGGTTTCGTGCAAACCACCAAGAGCAAAGACTTCCTAGCCACGGAGTAGAAGAGGGCTTTATTTTTTTTTTTTTTTCAGCCTCAAAGGCATTGACCTTAAGGGATAAACCCCAGCTGAAATAGAGATAAGAGGACAATATCCCTAATCAGGGAAGCAAATAAAACAGAATTCATATTTCTTTCTCATTTAGTTGACAGGAAAATAAACTGTTATTTTGATTTTGTAAAGATACACTGAGATTCATTATCTCTTTCTGGGGGATCACATTAGATTTGGCCTCCCTACATGTGAGGTCTTCACTCTCTCCTAGTCCAGTCTACCTGTAGGAAGTCTCAATCCTGAGATCAAAGCACAGCAAAAGGATCCACACATCCCACTGCCTTTCAGACATATTCCAAGTTTGCCTTGGGGAGACATAGTTTCATTAAAAAGGCAGAGGATCACCTTTTTAAGAATAAAAATATGCCCTGAAATATTAAAAGGGGGATCTCGAGCCAGCACAATCAATCTAAATAGAAAGTGTTACCATATCCCAGCCTTTAGTTAGAAGGTTGCCAGGGAGCAGAGCAATGAGTGCAGCAATGCAAATTACTGCTGATGCAGAGAAAGAATTATAAGAAACTGGAAATTTTTGGTGATTCTCGACTAAAAAGCCATAAACTGGAGTACATTAGGCAAGTAACTGCTGCGCTGGTCTTATCTGTTTTCTTTTTAATAGCCTATTTTGTCTCCATCAGCAAAGAACTACTCAAAAATAATTGCTCTAAATGACTCTTTGAAGACACATCTCTCTTTGCAAACCTCATCAAGTTACATGTTAGACGAATCCCAAATCTTTGCTTCTTAATTTACAGGAAGAATGAACAAACAGAAGGAACCTAATGCAGTAATTACTGTTACCAAGGCTCAGAGAGAAGTGAGATATTGGTCCTCTTGCTATTACCAGTACCTAGAGGGAGATGTTAATCTCACCCAGTTCAGGTTTACATAGGATTCAGAAGTTTCAGGTAGGGACTTTCCATTACTGGTGTCTGGCATCACATCCAAGAGCATCTCTCAACAAACAGCATCAATTTGGGAGATCCAAGCAGTTGTAGTTTCTTCTCTACACAGTGCTGACCAAGTTATTAAAGCCAATAACAACCCACCAGCACAAGTGCTCAGCTTAAGCTTAGTGAACAAATACAATCATATTATATCAACCTTAAAACAAAACCTCTTTATTCTAGAAACCAGCATCAGCCAGCAGAAGCTTTAAAAGTGCTCCTGATGCAGAAATCCACATGGCACAGGCTAAATCATCCCAGGACTTGAATAAAGATGAGAGCATTTAACACCACAACAGATTTTTTGCCATGTAAACTGCACCCAGATAAGAATCAGATCAAAAGTGTTTCCTCCCTGATGTACCTTGGCATACAGTACATTACAAAAACCAAGTGAAAGATTTTAACTGCAGCGATATATTCCCTTACCTGCAGCAAGCCAAGAATGAATTTCAGTGTTAAAAGATTTAATAGAGCAATAATTCTCTTTAAGTATGTGCTTGAACAGAAAACAAAATATATAGAGCTCATCCTAACCCCAGTCACTGTCTAACACTGAGAATACATTTCACTTCTGTATTTTTACATGCTGCAGGATGTTAGTTTAGAAACTAGTTTTAGAAAGGCATTGAACAGAATCTGCAACCTTTTCCCATCTTATCTTTTAATACAAACTTCTCAACTCTCCAGAAGTTTCTAAATAAAGCCAGGCTGCCTGCTGGGTGCCAACCCCACTGACACTCCTGAAAAATGAGAGGATTGAAGTGAATTTGAGGAACTGTATTACTTGGGTCTCTACAAATTTGTCCATCTAGGCTGGGTTTTCTTTCTCTGATGTGAGCCCTGGTTTATTCTTATGAAAGAAATACCCCTGCTCTAGGGTTTGCAAAGTGACCCTCTACACTTAGGGAGATCTGACACTCACAGAATGGTTTGGGTTGGAAGGGACCTTGGAAGGGCCATGGGCAGGGACACCCTCCCAGGTTGCTCCAAGCCCCATCCAAAAGTGGCCTTTAACACTTCCAGGGATGGGGCAGCCACAGCTTCTCTGGGCAACCCATTCCAGTGTCTCACCACCATCACCAAAAAAAATTAATTTCTTCCTAATTTCTCATCTCCAGCTCCCCTCTTTCAGCTTAAAACTGTTACCCCACATCCTATCACTCTATGCCCTTGTAAAAAGATTGTAGATAAGGTCTTTAAAAAAATGTAATTCACAATAAAAACACCAATCTGCACTTGGAGCATGAGCCTTGCCCAGATCTGCCCCAGTAGACACCAGAACACTCTCAATTACATAATTTTCTTATCTGTGTTTTTATGGAGCTGGGATGCCTGGTGGGTCCCTGCAAGTTGTTGGCAGCTTGCCCCATGATTTGGGGCAAAAGGAGCTGGTTTAGCTTCAGCAAGCTCTTTCACAGCTTTTTTGATTGATGGCTAATGCCATGGACCAGGAGAGACTGAGAAAACTACTTACACCCAGCCTCTTCATTAGGCTTCACTGATAGGATTAGGAATAGGGCCATGGACTTCACAGATGAAGATAGAACACGTAAACAAGGCGGGTGAGAGGTTTTGTAAAAACTGAGCTCCCTTACCCTAAATACTCTCTGTTGAGCAAATATTCAATTTTAAAAATTTTAAGATGCAGAACTTCAACAAATTCCTTCCAGTTCATAAAGACAGGAGTGAGCTTCAAAATCCAGAGAGTGTGGGGGGATAATTTTACAGAATGGGAACAAAATACAGGAATTTTAAATCAGTTCATAAACTACCTGGGAAAATCTTAAAAGTCTGCCAGTAAGAAAAACTCCCTCTTACTATCTCTTTTTTTTTTTCCAGCAAGTACAGCATATGTATGAATTGCAAACACCACAGTTTGGTATCTCAAGTTGAGATTCAGAAGCCCTGAATTTAACTCCTGTTTAATTCTAGCCAAAAGGGTATAATTCTTACAATTTTGAAAACCTGCTTCATGGGGCCCAGGAGTAACCAGTATAAGGAGATCCTCTCTGGCTTAGAGCTGTCAAAACATGTGTTGGTTTTTGGGAGATAAATGATGAGCATGGGGGACCACACTCACTCAGTCAAGCTCAGATGGTAGAGGAGCACTGGTGCTCAACGTGTTCCATCCTTATCTCAGGTTTTAGGTAGACTGATGGGTGTGAACAGACTCCCTCCACTCCCAAGGGTGGCTGTAGGTCTCAGAGGGATAATAATAGAATCAAATAATGGTTTGGGCTGGAAAGAATCATTCAAAACTATTTAGTCCAACCCCCCCTTCAGTGAGCAGAGACATCTTCAACTAGATCAGGTTGCTCAGAGCTCCATCCAACCTCACCTTGAATGTTTCCAGGGAGAGGGCATCTACCACACTCACCATAACAATTTTCTTCCTAATTTATCTAGCCTGAATCTTCCCTCTTTCAGTTAAAAACCATCAATTCTTCTCCAATCACAACAGGAGCTGCTGAAATGCCTGTCCCCATATTTCTTGTGGGCCCACTTTAAGGTAACAGCAATTTGTAATCATGCTACCATAGTACCCAAATTGTAACAAAAGTACTTGCTTTTAATTAAGACACTCATCATAAAATCAGTGAGGTACAAAGCTTTTTTTTCCTCAGTTCCCCACAATGTCAACTATTAGACTTCGAGATAAATATAATAAATTGAAAAGCTTATTTTAATAAACCCCCTTTATTAGCCAATATTTCATCGATCTAAAGATATCCAGACTACCTGCCCGTTCAGAGATGTTCTAGTGACAGGCAAAAATTCAAAGCTTATCAATTTTGTTGCTGTTTTGCCTTCTGAACTCAGTATTATAATCTCAATTATAATCTCAAGGTCCTTTTTATAAGAGCATGTAGCAATAGGACAAGGGGCAATGGGTTAAAACTTGAAGAGGGGCGACTGAGGTTGGACATTAGGAAAAAATTCATTAATTTGAGGGTGGTGAGACCCTGGCACAGGTTGTCCAAGGAAGTTGTGGCTGCTCCATCCCTGGCAGTGTCTCAGGTGAGGTTGGATGGGGCTTGGAGCAACCTGGGCTGGTGGGAGGTGTCCCTGCCCATGGCAAGAGGGGGTTAAACTAGAATATCTTTAAGGTCCCTTGCTGATTATATGATTTTGTTTAATCATTTTCTCTCATTTTGCTTACCCACAATATGGTCAACTTACAAAAGAAAAAAACAAAACAAAATAAAACAAACAAAAAACCCCCCGCACTCCCCCTAAAACCAGTCAAAAGCCACCAAAAAACCAAGCCAACCAACCAAACAAAAAAATCAGTGACGTTTTATTTATTAGTAGTTGTAATGTTTTGTAGAATCTGAGATGAATTAAAGTAGTAATTATTTAGAAACCATACAGAGGATAAGCAAGTAACACAAATGTACAATAATATGGGGAGGTGAGGGGAGAAAATGGAATTAATGATCATGAAACCTGCTTTCCATACAAAGACTAAACGGAAAGGAAAGAAAAGTCTTCAGGAACTCTCTCTCAAGAGATGGGAGGAAGATCACTTTGGTTTGCTTAAGGGAAGATTATTCTGAGCTTTCTTAAAGAAGCCTATCCAGAAAACTGTCCATTTCTCCAGTACTTTTGTTCACATAAAAGGGACAAAACAAGAACAGAAATCTGAATCAGGGAGGAAAACATCCTCTAGCACAATGTTATTAGAGAGTTTTTCATATAAAATGTCAATAACTCTAATAGAAGGGAAAGTAAATATTCTTCTATCAAACTGTGTAAAGTCAACACAGCCAATCCATGCTTTGGGCTCAGTGAGAAATAAAAAGGTACTTTCAGATACCTTGGAACAAAGCTTTCTCTTTAACAACCTCCCGCTTTGTACAACTTTATTAGCTAAAAAAACACTGTTCCACTCTGCCCTTTGGCTCCCCAGTCCCTGTGCCACTTAGCACAGAGAATAATAACCCACAACATAATGGAGCCCCAGTTCTCTCCATCCCAGTCTCCAGGGAAGAGTAATCATCTCTATCCTGTCATTCCTAATGCAAACTACTACCACTAATCCACCGAGACTCCGAAGGAAATAACACCGGGCGATTGTTTTGCTGTTTCCCACCCTTTCTTCCATCCCTTTTTAAAACCCCTCTCCCCCTTGCAGGAGTCGTGGAGACATTATTAAGCAATACCAACACTGAGAGATGAAAAGAAGTGAGGAAGCCAGATAAAGGCAGCCTCATTTCCCTCCCAAACCTCCCGCGAAGGTGAACGGCGGCAGAGACCCGACGCGAAGCCTCCTTTGTGGAGGGCTCTTATCAAACTGCAGAGCTGCCTGAAGACGCCGCTCTTGGATTAAAAGACTTGATTCACAGATTGAATTCCAAGCCACGAAAGTGTGAACAGTTTCAGGCAAGTTCATCCTGTCCACGAGCACTCATTAGGACAGCAAAATGAAAACGATATCCTGCAACGAGTGCGGGGTTTTTTTTCCCAGCTGCGCGAAGCGAAGCGATAAAGCAAATGCAATTTGATTCTTTCCTGCAAATCAGCAGGGTTTCAGTAAGAACACATAAACAGAGAGACCCACAGCACAGATTATCTTGCTTTGAACAGCCATGACCTAAGCTGCAATGTCTTTGTTTTAGGCTAAAATATTAGGCGCGCGTGTTTTACGATGTTTTTTCCACTCGAGATGAAAAGCAGAGCTGTTTTTGACTTATACCATAAAGTTTCATTCAAAAGCATTGAAATTTTATTTTGAAGATCAAGAGGCAAGTTCATGGCCCTTGGTGTAAGGTCAAGGGTGCATTCAAACAGACGCAGTAAAGATCCATGGGTAACCCCAATGGAGAGTGTCAAAAAAAGGGAAATGCTGTAAGTGTACAAAACAACATGGTGGAAACAACATGGTGGATACAGAATCAGAATCTTTTTGGTTAGAAAAGACTTCTAAGATCATCAAGTCCAACCATTAACCCAGCACTGACAAGTCCCACTAAACCATGTGCTCCATGGCTTTTAAATCTCTCCAGGGATGGGGAATCCACCACTGCCCTGGGCAGCCTGGGCCAGAGCCTGACAACTCTTTCAGTGAATAAATTTTCCACAATATCCAATCTAAACCTGGCACAACCTGAGGCCATTTCCTCTTGTCCTATCACTTCTTACTTCTGACATTCTCTTTGCTACTCATCTCCCAGCCATGGAGATGGATCCATGATGGACTGGTAGAATTACCTGGAAGAGTGAGAATTACAAACCAAGCTGGTGGCTGAAAGAGTTCCTCAGCCAAGATTTCAAATATCTGCCTTGACTATTACAATGATTTTCTTACTTTGTTTTGCCCAGAAAGACCATCTATTAAAAACCTGAGAGATGCAAAATCTCCAATAAAAGGGAACAAACTCAACCACAAATTCCTCTCCTCCCTTTCTTCCAAATTCCCACTTCCTTCAAAATCAGTACTCAGCTAGTTAAACCCACACAGACTCAAACTTGGGCTTAGCCACAAAGCTGATATTGATCAATATCAAGAGTATGATCATGGAGAACAAACCTGTTGACCCAGAAGAATTTCCACCAGTTCCCTGAGGAATCTTAGTCCTCTAATCTGTCTGGTAACACTAACAAAAGGTGTCAGCCCAAATGAGGCAGCTGGAAGAGGAGAAGGAGGAGGAGGAAAGGCTCACAAAGGAAGAAAGGAGAGCTCAGAAGAGAGAAGATCCACAAGGGAAAGGAGCAGAGAGAGAAAGGCTTTACAGCTGGAAAAGAGCAGATGATATTCATGAGGGTCATGGTGTACAGAAAATGAACCAGGAGACTGAAAGGTTTAGGTGCAAGTGCTGACTTTGATTTATTTTGCTTCATTGAAATGTTTTCTTCACAAGGCCCAAACACCAAATACCTAAAGGACAAGCTGCATCTACCTACTGAAAATGAAGGAACATGCATTTGAAGGTTGTACCAACTACTTCTTCTCCTGTGAGACTCCAACTTGATGTCATATTGATTTTTTTTCCATTCAGTTCTGCATTAGGAAACCCAGACATGAGATACAAAGCCAGCCTGCTATAAAACTCTGCTCCTGAACTCAGATACTTCACACATTTCTTACTCATTATAATGCAACTCAGAACCTGATCCAACACAAAGCCTCTTATACTCCCCCAGGCCAAATTGTCCACTGGATTAAATTTGTTTAAGATCATGGAATTACATTTATTTTAACTAAATGAGGATCTGCCTCCAAGTTCATTCTACTGTGAGTTAGCAAATATGAGGCAATTTTGAAATCCTAATTCATTCAAACAGTAGCCAAAGGCAACTCTGGACATCAAAACTCATCTTAAATGAAGAATAAAGGAAGAATCAGCCCTGGGTTAATTACCAGATTTATAGGATCATTGGCATCTTGTGGACAGTGTCACCAAAGACATATTGGTCTGTGTTTCTGGTGTGTCATGTAGTGCTCCCATCTAAGGATGGAAATGGAAAATCTTTATTTCCCAGTCTAGTAAGCAGCACTATTATTGGTAAAACCCATAAGAACAATGAAAAAAAAAAAAAGAAAGAGCAATTTCCCTACTGGGCTTGAAACTGCAATTTCTTCCAAATACAGCATGAACACATTGAGTTCATGTTCTTCTATTTTTTGAGTGTTTTCCAAAAGTGAGGCTACACTCCCATCCCAATACTGCATAGTCCCATGGATTTCATCCTGACTACGTGGAGTACTTCTATGAAGGGCTTCCAGTGCAAAAATGATACCTGAGCAGCCAAAGCTGAAGCCCTTTCACCACAAAAGATTCTATTTCTGGGCAGTCTGAGAAGGCAGTTTGTGGGTACGTTTTAAAGTCATGAAAAAAGCAGATGATCACAGAATTGTCCAGGTTGGAAAAGACCTGTAAGATCATCCATCCAACCTTTAAACCAACTCTGCCAAGTCCAGTGCTTAAAACATATCCCTCAGGCATGCCATCTACATGGCTTTGAAACACCTCCAGGGGTAGTCATTGAATCACCTCTATAGGCAGCCTACCCATTTTTTAATGACCTTTTCAGTTAAGAAGTTTCTTCCAACATCTAATTTAAACCTCCCCTGGTGCAACTTGAGACCGTTTCCACTTGTTTTGTTCCTTGTTCCCTGGGAGAAAAGACCAAACCTTGTCTTCCTTCAACCTTTCAGGTGGTAGCAGTAGCTGTAGGTGATGCCCCAGTACTTTTTATAAAGTGGACTTGATGTAGATCTCATCCCCTTCTTTATGCAGCAGAGCCACTTTTATTTAACTGCAGGGGAGGTTTCAAGGCTCAAGTCTTCATTCTGGATTTTGCTTCAGGAAGGAAAAGTTTGGCATGTTTCAACAAAACAAAACTTATTTGCTCTCTTTCATGGATATTAAAGCAAACCAAACCAGGAGGAAAACATCTTCAAGCAAAAAGAACCTCCAAGCTACATGAGTCAAAAGAGTTACACTCCTCCAGCATTAACATTTAAATATCTTGCACTGGTAAAGCATTTCTTGAGTCATACTAATGGGGCTGATTCATAGTTGTATCATCACAGTTTCTGCTCTCATCACACTGACATTAAATTAAAGCTGGGAGAAAACAGTCCTGAAGCAAGGGCCAGGATTACCAGCTTAAAGCAGTTAAAATCAGATCCTCTGAACACACTTTGGGAACTGCCACTGGGAGCTGTGTTCATACATACCCATAAATATTGAAGGATTTGATCCAGTTGCCCTGTACACCCACACATTAGGAAGAATTTTATACCAGGCCAAGAGAAATGGGGTTTGAAATTACAATTTCTCCATCCGAGCGAAATAACTTCAGAAAATAAAGTTACTTAAAATCAATAGCATACAATGATTTTGCTATAGATGGCAGCTTATTTAGTCAACATCAATCATCATGACAGGAAGGTGTAAGCAAGATGCACATAGGAATTCAGGGATTGATTTCAAAACTGGAAAGCACTCACAGGTCCCATGGCATATAATAAACAACAACAAGAAAAAGGCAACAGCCCTGGAATGATTCATATTTAAATGTAACCACAGGGGTAAAAAAAGCATGAAAACCTTTAATTTATGAAGACATCTGATGACCCAGAACTGGGTGACTTAGTGGAAATCTGCATAACTAAGAGGAGCAGATGCCTTCCTACAAAGAGGTTTGATCAATTCAACTCCTTTCTGTGTCCTGCTCACCCTCCTCATCTACAACATATGGTTTGTGCAGAGCTCAGGGTCCTTGATCTGTAGCAAAAAGACATTCAACTTGGCAATCTGTACATGTGTTAAAACATGTACAAATCTCAAATGTTCAGATGCCTCATTGATCAGGAAATTATAAAAAGTTGTTACAGCAAATAATGGGAGGTTTTAATGATTCGGTGTTGTGCTAACAAAAGCAATCATCAAAACTCTTTGCAATGTCTATAAAGTTTTTGTAGTAAAAATTTTCACAAGGTGGCATAATACCCAGACCAAATACTTTTCATGTAAGACTTGGAAGTCTGATGTTTTTAGTCCATAGGATGGTTTCCCCCTCAAGTACTTTGTTTTCTACTACAAGCACCTGGCATCCCCCTTACACCTCATCATGTGCTGTTCACAGAGAGATTGATGGGATGTTTGCCTCATAATTCTGGACAAACATTTTTTTTTACTAGCAATGAAGTGTAAAGGTGATCCCAACGAAGTTCTGAATGCTTCTCATTCGTCTGAAGTGTGTGCATTAAAACCAATTACTTTGTCCTAGAAAATATATAGATTATTAAACCAGGTGACTACAAATCATGCCTGTTCTATGAGGGATGAACATACAGAGGACTGAAAACTCAAGGGATTAAATGGAAAATAATTTCTATACCTGGACAGGCATTAGGTCAAATTCCTAAATATTCTCCTTGAATGATCCAAAGATCATTTGCTAATGTAGCTGCAGACATGTTTTATCTTCACACCAAACCCACTTCTCCAAGACACTGAGATGTTTCTTACCCACAGAAAGGCATGAGATATTATTTTGGAAACCAAGTAGCAAAGTGTCAGTTTTGCCATCATGGTTCACTGGTCACAGTCAGATTTTTCCAACATGTTTCTTGACAGAAGCAGAGCCAAAAAGCTGCAGTTCAGCCAAGCTGCTAAAAGGGAAGTTTTCATTTACTTCATAGTTTTATTTCTAGGAGGTCTACAACCCATCTAGAGTAATAAACAGCATTATTAAAGAAAAGAGAAACTAATTTTCAGGAGCAAAAAAAAAAGCAGAAAAAAAGCACAAAATTGTGTAAAGGCCAAAATTGCTTCCTCTGTTTCTGACATCAATCTTTGACTCTCCATGTATTTCCAGCTTGTCTAGATCTGAGCAGGGAAAGCTGTGAAATTAAAACAATTTCTCCTCTGCTAAAGCTGCACAGCTCCTGCTGCACTTTTTACTTTTTTGGAAGTCTGAAGAGCACCCTCCCCACACACTTCTTCCTTGTGGCCCCAGTTAAAATAGTGAGAACACAGAATGAATCCCAAAGTGATACAAACACCCACTGAGACAGCTTCTCCTTTAGTGTGTGAGTGCAAATGGCTCAAATGAAACTTCTTAATCTTCTTGGTCTTAAATGAGAGAGAAGAGAAACACAAATAACATGGGCTTGGGAGGACTATCAGTAATACCTAATGAAGAACTGAAAGGAGAATTTGAAAAACAAGGATCTTTACCCCCACAGATCCAACCTTTCTCTCTGAATAAAAAAAAAAAAACCAAAACAACAAAAAACCAAACAAAAAAACCCAAAACAAACAAAAAAACCCAACCAACCAACCAAACAAACAAAAAAACCCCAAAACAAACAACTAAACCCTGAAGTTGTTCAGTGCAAGGAACCTTCTTTGTTGTCCACAATGGTTTATGACCCTCTAAGGAAGATCCCACACACTCAAGACTTGTAAAACACCCAAAATGGAGAATTTATGGCAGTGTCTCACACCCTACAATCCATTTCCAGACTCACTGTTATTCAGTCTTGTGCCAGATTTGCAACCCTACCTGTAATGGCAAATAACAAAATAGGCAAAAAAGCCTTCTCCTCAAATAAAAATCAGTAAAAAACTGCATCTGAAGCCAAGTTTGCTGGAAATAGGATCATTTCCTTCAATAAATGTGAAATACAAGCATTTCCTTCAACAGACTCCAGATCAGGCTTTTGATGTCTGGGTGATCCCAGAGCAAGCAAGTCATCTATTCCTGGATTCACACATTTTGTACCTCATTGTCCTAACTTAGAAAACAACAGGGCTGCAGATTTGTGTGATTCCATCGATGAGAAGGACACAGACACAGAGAAACCAGCCTTTCTCCCTAGCAGCAATTAGGGTTTACTCACACACAGACCTCCCAAAACATCCAGCATCCACCAAGGTGCCATTGGAGAAGCCTGCAACTCATTTACTCAGTCCCATCAGTTGATTCCTCCCTTACTCCCCTCCTGCTCTCCAAAAAACTCTCCTCACAGAGGTTTTCTGCAGAGAAAAAGAGAATAAATTTTGCTCAGAAAGGTGAAAATCTTGGTAAAAGCAGCTCTGGGAGTGTAATCAGCTTGCACGGGGTTTCCAATTCCTCTTTTCATTAGGCAGCAATTGGCTTCTTTTATTCAGGGAGTTGTGTACAGTGGCAGTAGAGATCTCTTTAGTGGTTTTGCTGATGCCATCCTCTCTCTCCTAAAAATAACCAATTGAGGCTATTCCTGCAAGACACCTTTCATGCACGGCATGAATAGCTGATGTGAAATAGCTCCTGCCTACCACAGCATCCAGAAAGCTTTATTATAAGCTTTTATACAAGGATTTATTTAAAAGAAGGAAAAAGAAACTGAACAGAAGATGCATATCCTCCTACACAACAAGGAATTCCAAGTGTCTCAATGATATGTAAATTATATATATATTTTTTTTTTAAGGTGTGGGCCTAGTTGGAAGAGGGTTGAATCAAACCCAGATCTTTTCTCCTTCAGTGCATCTGCTGTGTGTGGGGGGATGTGTAATCAACTACTTTTGATGACTAAGAGTGGTCACAAATCATCTTTCAAATTTTGTCTGGGATTCATTTTCTGCTACATGTTCTTGCTTTCATTAAATGAATCTGATTTCCCCATGAAAACCTGATGTTTTGCTGAAGAAAAAAATACACCTGCCTAAAAAAAGAAACATTTCCACCAGGTGGAAATTGAGCCAACCTGCCTCCTTTTTCACTACTTCTAATTCTCTGGTACATCACCAGACATGCTATGTCTTCCCTGACATGACAAGATGATCATTTCAGGATGTTCCATGGTGGCTCAACCATAAGACAAAAAGTTTTAGCTTCTGACCAACTCCACTGCTAATGTGAGGATGCGGTGATAAGTAATATGGTTTAGCAGTGTGCTGTTGGAGTTAGGTTAGTGGTTGGACACCTATAAAGGTCTTTTTCCCCACCTCCTCTGAGCCTGAAAGAGTCAAAACTGCTGGAAGACAAATCCAAGCTCTACTTTCTCTTGTTTTTCCAGCCCAGAATTATTTTCCTCTGCTGAATATATCCACTGACTTGGGCTGGAGTGAAAGGCCTTGCTGAGAAACTAATGGAGGGAACAAAGTTATTGAAACAGAAAAAACTGGGGACAGCCTAGTTTGATCCTGGAGTGGATAGAAAGCAGCAAACTCCAGAAGGAGTTAATTTGCAAGACCTCCTATCACACACACACACACACACACAAATATATATTTTTCAAACACGAGATGTGCTGTATTATTGACAGCTTAAAAAGCACATAAAATTTGAAGTACAAATCACTCTATTATCATCTTACCATTTCATGCTGCTATTCATGTTTGTACTTTTCAAATGCTTGATCAAGAAATAGAGAGAAGAGTCTCCAGACAGGTTGTTATTTCTTTTATGCCCAAAGCCTGACTGCCAAGACTACACCAACAGCATCTGAATTGTGATTTAAAAAACATTATTTGCAAAGTCTTTTGTATGAATTTTTTTCTTAAGGTTTCCTGGAGCGTACAACTTCAATCAAGTGTAAAATTCTTAAATACTTCCCTTTTGAGCAGAAATTTATTCCACAAAGGAAGTGTAAAACCAGAAAAGGTGCAAATGCTGCAGTGGCAGCTGGAAATCTGTGCCTGTCTTGCTCATTCCAAGCACACTCCCAACTTCTGGATCAGAACAGGGACCAAGCTTTCTAACTAAGCCATCTTTTGTCCGTCCTCACCCCTAAAATTCCAACCACGTTTCAGAACTAGACAATCAGAGGCACAGAATCAATCAAGTTTCTTGAAAATAAGCACACATACTTAAATAAATCACTTGCCAGCCACGTGCAGTTTTGTCATTTAAGTCTTGACCAGCTTAAATTTTGTCATTTCAGCTCTCTTCGTGTGCTTCACTCATAATTACCTATGTTTGGCTTGAAAATCCAAACACTTCTCAAGACATTTAACTCCCAAAATAGCCTTGAGCAGAATATTTTACATCCACAGCACAAAGCTTGTCCTGGACTGGATTTTGCTGCTCGGTACAGAAGAAAGCAGAGGGATCCCTACAGCCAGAAAATCCCACGTGGATGGGGCATCTCAGCTCTCCCTGCCTACATCTCTGATGTTGATGGAAATTTCAGATGTAGGCTCTACATTCATCACTGCTGCTCTCATTACATCCAGATCCCAGTGCTAAGCACGTTGTTAAGCATTGTAATTCTTTCTTTATTAGATTCAGGTATATAAATGGCATCCCAGGGAGCACTGTGAATTTTGATCATTATTTCTTTACCCGAGCTGTGTTCATCTGCCTGCTGAGAGGATGATCACCAACTTACCCCAGGCACCCCTGGGACCCATTATTTACCTTATTACGTTTTACAGCGTGGAGTAAATAAATAGCATTAAAGTACTAAATTTATTCATCGAAATGGGTTGCATTCACAGGCTGGAACCATTTCTTAAATCAAGGAAATGTTGTTAACAGGCACTCAGTGAAGACGTGCAGAACATTCATTTTAATATGGCCATAATAAAGCAAAACTGCTAGAAACTGATGATGACATTTCACATGTGTGGGGAAGGACAGCAATACTTTAATAATCTCCACTTCCTCAGATCACAGGCAGCCCAAGAGGGCTGTATTAATTATTTTGGTGTCATTCCTAAGAAATTAATTTCAGCCATTACTGGAGCATGCACATTAAGCAATGATTGCAGGGCTGCTTGAGAGATGGGCTCAGAAAATCCTGCACCCTGGGAGGAAATTGAAGCATGGGGAAAACCAGGCAGTGATACAAAAACATCCATCTCAAAACATTTTTTGCAATGGTTATGCAATTAGTCATGGAAGCAGGAGGCAGGATGCTACACAAGCTTCATGGGGCAGAGAGGCAAAGAAGAGGCAGCAAAGCCACTCTGTGCTGAAGGCACACAAAGCATCAATGGGAGATTTGTGATGCAGACCTGGGAGGAGTAGGATCCCATTTCTTTTGATTAAAGCAACTGACATCGAGCATGTGCCTTATTTTAATTTGCTTCTTATGAATTAAATATAAACTCAGTTTCCCAAACCTGATCCAAAGCAATAATGCAGAGAGTATAACATCTTGGTCCTTCTGTTGCATTAGACTCAATGCAAAGGTCTCCTTTAACTACTTGTAAATTATGCAAGTCACCAGGTTAAAATTTCTACCTCAAACAGACTGTTCAAGGTTCCACATGCTGTGCATGAAGACATTACACACATTATTCTCCCTTAAAGCAAATGCTACAAGAAATGTTGGACTTCCAAGAACTAGGTAATGTGATGCCTATTTCTCTTCCCCACATGCTCTGAGGAACTTACCACATTGAGACCATAAAAGTGACATTTCATGTTTCATTCTAATGTTATTTTTGACTTCTAAAAGCTAAGTGCCCAAGACAACAAACAGAACAGGTTACTCCAAAGAAAAAAACATCCTATAGCTGTCTATAAAAAGAGCTGTACTTCAGAGCTAGCAGTTTGATGTTGTTTTGTCTCCTATATAATTTTTACAAGTTTCTATGATTAAAATGATTTTGAAACCAAATAACTTGACACACAAGGGCCAGGAGTGTTGCCAGCAGATATATGAATAAGCAGGGAGGCAAAAAGTAAGCAAAAAAATTGTGTCTTACCACCTGATGGAAAGGAAAGGTTATATCCATGTATTCCTCAGCCAACACTGTCCAAATTGCTGTTTTTTCTGCAAATTATTCCTGTGATGTATTTACAGATAGTGACCACATCTCCCCCCCTTCAGACTCAGTTTAGTTCCCTAATTAAATCCAGGAGAGGCAGCAAGAAGTGAAATTTAGAGTTTGCCACTACTGAGCCTAAAAAACCAGGACATGCCTGTGATGACTTTGTCTCCCTCACAGATGGGCAGGATCATCCTAAGCCCCACCAGGTCCCTCTATCAGAAGTTGGTCACTCCAGGAAAACCTAAGGCTATTAATGCTCAAGAAAACTGTCACTTCTTCCTAAATACACCAAAAAATCAGCCAAAGTCAAGGGAGGGTTGACCGTCAATATGTGTTAGGTGACACTCACAGAAAGTAGATAATACCACAGAAAACAATTTATTAGAGCTAATCTGTGAAGACCAGCAAACACAACCAAAATAAATGTGAATGGATGGATAGAGAGATTTAAGACTGAAAAGGGAGATGGTTTTAATAATATGTCATTACACAAATGAGTGGAGGAATGCCACTGTAAAAGTTTTCTTTCTTTCCAGAGGGAACAGTTTCTCTCAATGTGATATAGTAAAATGGAAATAAATTATATATAAATATAATATATAATATTATATATATATTATGATATATATAATATGTAGGATATATTACAAATGGAAATATATTTTTTTTTAAAGGTGAGGTGAGTCTTTTCTGTAAAGTGTCAGGGAGACCCAAATACATCAGGTCCCTATATGACAGCACTGACACTGAAGAGGGGAGGAAGTGCAGCTCTTCTACATGTGAATTAGTTACTGAAATAAGGTTTTCTTCTCCCTCCTTTTTCCTTTGGTCACCCTGATGTGTCAGCAAAGCAATAGAAAGCTTAGAGAAACGAATCCTCAGTATAACTGTGATGCTGATCTGGACCAAAAATGGTCAGAAAAGCTGAGTAGTTCTTCAAAGAAAAAAGTAAGCCAAAAGTGCTGTGAATTTTCAGTCATTTATGCATGATGCACGACAGCAGAGAAGGCAGTGAAGGAAAGGACTTCTTATTAAAGTGTGTTTAAAGCCAAGGATCAGACTGCCCTACTCTTTGAAGCTCAGCTATAAAAAAGGGACAAGTAGCAGGGATTTCAAGATTTGTTGCCACGTGCACACATCAGAGGCTGGAAGGCTGTGATTGCAATGTTCACCCTTCAGTGGCTTTGATTCATCTTCAACGAGGGAGTTATTTTTGTTGCTCACCCAGGGACTGTCTCAGGGTGAGGATGAGATGTGCTGTCAATGGAGGGTGCCCAGTTGGTTAAACCTGAGGATAAGAGTTTGTAAAGCAAAAGAAAAAAAAAGAAAAAAATAGAGTGCAGATGTCACTGGCACTTTGAAGGCTTAAGATGCTCAAATTCATTAGGGGAGGGGGAGAAACAGAGTCAGTGCTGTCGTTTTAAATGATTTTGACAACAGGTTAATCTTTTCACAGCAAACTTCCTACCAGCTTTTAATAGCTGCACAGCATTTGATCTCAAACCTAAAATCCTTTGCCCCCCTCCAATCCTCCCTCAGATTTTCAGTGGAAAATTGAAACACCAATATGAGGAGATAATTAATCCAGGGTGCAGTTAAGGTAAGACTCATTGGTGTCCCAGCCCTCCATGGAATGGCAGCCCCTGCTTCCCAGAATCAGCCTTGTTTTAATTCATTGTTGTGAAATGCAGCCAAGAGAAATAAAAATAGTCCACCCTCATCATAACATGCCAGTTAAAATGTATCTATTTAGGCATAAAAATGAGAATAATTGTTCTAATAATAAAAGTCATCCTAATTATTCGAGTCAATAGAAACATTTAGGTTTTTTGGAGAGTTTAATACTTTGACTAGAGAAGTCTATGGGACAGCTGTAAACTCAGCATGAGCACTGTCAGTTCTTCTGCCCTCAGAGATACAAGCTTCCTGGATACTTTCACCTTTTCCTCATTGTACTTCTGTACCCTCTCCTCCACCAACTCACTCATTTCAGTATATTTAAATGCCTTCTGAATAAATTAATTGCCACTGATTGCAAGAGTCTTCAATGCATCTTGAAAGAAGACTGTAGCTTCCCTTACAGCTCGAGGTACAACACTGCCCTGGCACAACCAAACTCATGCTTCTGTTTTCAAGGGTATTGGAAATTCTATGATGTTATAAAATAAATGACAAGTGCCCATTTTCTTTTATGATGTCTACTGCAGTAATCCTTTGATGAGCTTTTAAACAGTAATTCAATAGCCCAAGAGTGTCAGATCTCTATAAACAACAGAAACTCATGATTGGAAGGAACACAGGGAAATACAACACAGACAATTTCAAGACAACATAAACGTTATGAGGTCCATTAAATTTCAAGCCTCCTCCAAATTCTCACACATTTTCCAAGCTCTTTTGCATACAATTAACATTGCAGTTTAGAATGGCCAGCCCTTTGCAGACTGGCTCACCAAAATGCTCAAGTTTTTGCTACAACCATCAACTTGGTGTTGAAGCAAGAAAGGAAGAGATGGAATGAGAAACGGGATGCAGAATTTTGAGGTGAATGGCATGTATCTATTAATGGTTCCCTTGGGAACCCTGACATCATTTGAACTGAACCAAAGGAGAGGTCTTTTAATTTTATCAATATCTGAATCTTTGATTCTTTGCCTAGAAGACATTATTTGTATCTCATCACCTCATTACAATACACACACTGACTTCATTGCCCTTTCCAGTGAATACAGAAATTATGGAAATTCTAGGATCAATGACAAAAATCAGTGGTTTTCAGAAACACCCACAAAAGCTGAAAGGCTTAATGTAGATGGAAGACAAGAAGTAAGATAATCAGATCATGTCCTTTCTGACATTTGTTTTACTAAGCAGAGAATCTGAGCAGAGAATCTCTCTTTTATGTGCAATTCTGAGGTGAAAAAGTAAATTCAACCTGTACTTACCCCATGGATGAAGTGGAACTGTGGGATAGATATTTCCACCTATTTGATATGCCAAGTAAAAGCAAATTTCTCACTGTAGTTATAAATATCTTGAAAAGAAAAAAAATGCAGATTTCATTGGCAATTGTGCTTTGTCCCTGTGCATGAGATGAAGAAGTGAATGGTCTGATGAGCCCTCCCTAAGGCTCAGACCTACACAGATGTGCTCCTGACTACTCGTGGTTTATTTCAGGTTCTGAAATATTTAGAATATTTTTCTAAATTTAGGTTTATTTCAGGACCTTTATTGAGGACTCCAGGAAAAAGCTGGTTTGAATCTCACACTAACAAAGCTCAGCACCTCAGTAACCCATGCACAGATCTCTTCTTAATTCATCCTGCTCCAGAACTCCTAAAACCAGCTCAGACTGACTGTATCAGCACTTAGTTACCAGGGTGATTTGTATTATTAAAAGAATCTGATAGTTCTTATCTTGTGTTTGAAAGACCTAACAGTGCAACTGATATTTTTTTGAAACATATACACCAAAAAAGGGACAGGAGTGTGTGAGAAGAGGGGGCACCTCTTTGGCCTGTACCTTGCTGGGCTTTTTGTCAAATATTTAAACAGAGAAAAAAAAAAAAAAAGAAACCTGAAGTATGGAAATTGAAGTGCAGTGTATTGTGAAGGGCAAGGATTTTCCAGCTGAAGGACACTGCCCATCTCTGCTGGCATCACAGAGAAGCTGTGATAATGCAAAAGCCTGAGGACACCAGCTCAACATATCCATCCCCACGAGCACTGGGTGCACTCCAGCATGAGCCAACCCTTGCTCCTACCCCAGAAGTCTCCCTTGAAGCATGCAAGCTTCATCTATCTCCAGAATCCAACATTCTCGATGAAAAACAAAGTGACACTGAAGTCATGCACCCCTTGCCAACCACTGGGTACAAGTGCCTTCTGGGGCAAGTGTTTTTGAGATGCTACACGAGAGGGATAACCCTTGAGCTTGGAAATTCACTTTGTGCTATACCCCTTGGCCACCTCTCTCCACCTCCTGGATAAATCTGGATGGAGGTGAACAAAGGCAGAAGCCACATGACACTTTGGAATGATGAACATTAATGGTCTGTGACACAAATGGTCTCTCTGGGGTGGCTTGTCATACAAGGTGGGAATTTTTCACTCAACTTTGTAATGACACGAGTATCAAACATGTCAAAAGATTTAGTGTAAAAAACACCTCCAGGCCAAGTTTAAGGTCATTTTCACATTCTTATTCTGCTTGTTCACCCTCAATATATTTTGACTCTTAAGGAGGATACTACACATACAACTAAAAAACCAAAAGCTGCAAAGAAATGATTCTCACTCATATGCCCCCAACCATCCTGATGCTCACAAACCCAGCTGGTTCCTGGTTCCACACCTACAGCATGGTTCTCTATTTCTTTCTCTTGAGGGGTTACCTACTGGTTCTGTCTCGTTCACCAAATGACACTTTATTTCTTATTGTGCAATTATTTTGCAAAAGTTACTCTATCAGTTCTAAAAAAGAGCAACAAAATGGCAAGACACAGGAGATGGGAGAATTACAACATATGCTTTAGATGTCATAAACAGCAAAGATCAGCACAGTAAAAGCCACCAGAAACTGGCAAAAACTGCTAAATATAATTAGGTATTTAATTAGGACACCACAGCATTACTAATATATCCTTCAAAGTTTAGGAATTCAAAGCATATAAATTACACTGAAACCTTTCTATTTCCATATGACTGCATGGAAAAAAAAAATTACAAAAATAACTCCCCATGAACCATAATTTCAACACTCCTGGGGAGCAGCACCACTTTGCATCTGAGAATCTGGGAAAAAACCATCTAAATCAAGCTCCCAAAATCTACCTCTTATAAAGAAAGTTGCAGAAAAGGAATAATTTAAAAAAAAAAACAACTCCTCTCAGACTTCTGCATCAGTCATTCTTTTGGACCATCAAACATCCTGGTGGAGATGGAATTACAGAGGCACAGCAGCATGGACCTTGAGCAGAAGAAACCAGGACCACAGACCCCTGGAAGGAGGCTGGAGTATCAAGTATAAATTGATAGAAGAAGAGGAGAGGGCATCAAGTTGTGCCAGAGGAAGTTTAGATTGGATATTAGGAAAAATTTCCTCACTGAAAGGGTTGTCAGACCCTGGCATGGGCAGCCCAGGGAAGTGATGGAGTCCCCATCCCTGGAGGGATTTCAAAGCCCTGGAGATGTGGTGCTGAGGGACATGGTGGGCTCAGCAGTGCTGGGTTAACAGTTGGACTTGATGATCTTAAAGATCTTTTCCAAGCCAAATTCTTCTATGATGTAGCTGTGTAGCAGAAGCCTTTAAGGCCAGACTAAGTTCTTATACTCTAGGAGACAAAAAGTGAGAAAGGATTCCTACCTGGACAGTGCTGGTTGAGAGACTTCATGACAAACCCCCAAACTACAAGAAATTAACTTATTTAATTAACTCTACTTAATCAGTCTCCTCCTTCCTTTGTCAAATTATCCCACCTAACAACTGCTGCATCTCTGCATCAACATCTGTCCTGGGGGATTTGGGTATAAAAAGACTTATTAGAAGTAGCAAAAAGTTCTGGCAGAGCATGGAATAGAACCTCAAACTGGTAAATTCACCATTTCTTTGGTGACAAAACCAGAAAGCTACAAATGGGTTAAATCCCGCCAGTTTTGTACAACATCTGATTGTCCTACTTACTTGAAGAAGAAAAAAATAAAATCATTCCACTGAATTTCCAAAGGGGGAATTCCAGTGAGATGGTCCATGAAGTGACAACTGCTAATGACTTTTGACAATTTGACTTTTTTTCTTGTGTTGAGCTACTGGAACTTGCCACCAGACACAGGGAAGTCTTAAACCTGACCATTAGCAACACTGACATTGCCTTCTCCCTGAGTTGGGCTCTTCATGCCAGATGCTAATTCCATCCAGAGAGAGATTTATGCCTATTCAGCTCTGCAAAAATCTCCTGTCAATCTCAGTTATCCCATTTTGACTTAGGATGAAAAGGAGAGGAAAACAACATATTTTAAATTGCCTTTGAAATTCAGCAGGCCACCTGAGTGCAAGTCACGTCTCTGACAAGATCTACCCAAGCTTCAGGAATTTGAAAGAATTCTAAGAAAGATTTCATTTCATCTTTTTGGAAGAAGGAAAAATGTCATTATTGTCACACCATTGGTCTGTTCATCTTTCTTCTTTAGTAATGTATGTTAAATTAGAAGAACACACATATCTTCAGTGCCAGGAGACAGGGGAAATTCTGGGTCATGATTTTAGAAGGTTTGCAATGATGTGAGTCCTATCATGAGACTACACATGTACATGTGCTTCCCTGAAGAGGAAGAAAAAAAAATGCAGTTATTCTAAACCTCTTAATCAAAAAATCAGTGCTGAAAACACAGAATCTATACAGTATATTTTAATTTATCTTTCATATGATGCTTTTGTACACAAATAAACTTCATATCTGAATGGGCATGGAGTTTTTCTGGTCAGTGTGGGATACTTTTATCTTTCATTAGACTTTGTGACACCAAGGATGGAAAGAATATAAAAAGGTGACAGTTCACAAGTGTAAATCCTCCTGAATCAAGGATATTGCTATGAATGATAATTAATTTTGCTGCAGTGATGGGACTGTGGCATGTGGTTTCATCAAAATTCAACTTCGCTGATTAAACATCTTCTGGAATTTTGTTGCTCTACATCAAAATTATAGCAGGAGGTAAAGGTCATTAAGAGTCACACTTCTATCTGTTACATTTTCCTTTTATTTTTTTCTCCCTCCCCTTTTTTTATCAGACTAGGCACACAACTGAAACAACTAAGCATGCAAATTTGGTGGCTCAGCCTCCCCTACTTCATTTGCATCCGTTGATTCAGTTGTGTGTGTAGATAAGGTCAGTACAAAATCAAACCTCTGCCTTTTAAAAAAACTTGGTCCCATCTACCATTTAGCACCATCATTTTTCCTGCAAAATTCGGGGCAACACTGCCTAAGAGAATTTTTTCCCTATTATAGAGGAGCCAAAATGAGTAATAATCCCATCAGGTTTGAACACAAAGAAGGTTTTTTTGGATGGGGTTTCATGCAAGATGCTCAATACTTTTCAGATTGGAAGTGTGTGCAGGGAACTCAGAAATAGGCTTTATTTATCAGCCCTCTAGGCATGTGGCTTATCCTGCTAAGTGTCTGGGAAAGTTTAAGGATACTGAAAGAATTTATGAAAAATAAACAACCCCCCCCCCCAAATCACCCCATTCATTTTGTTTACCTAGGTGACTTGATTGACATTTTGTAATGATACTATTCTCTCAATAGGTATTGCCTTTAATTCAAAGAACAGAGCTGCATTATCCCAAAGATCAGATTTTTAACATCATATAATGCTGGATGGTAGGTAATTACAACACATTATCAGAATAACTTGAATATCACACATACAACATTACAAATGACAACCAGCAATTAAACTCATGGCTGCCTTTCATCAAACTAACCAGAAAAAAACACTTAACTACTGGCCTGGGAGTATCTAAAACTGATAATAAGTACCCATTCTGCTTCCTCAAACAATAGTTCTTCATCCTTGTCAACTTGTATTGTAGGGGGCTTTTTTTGTTGTGTTTTTTTTGGTTGGTTGGTGGTTTTTTTATTGTTTTTTGGGGGGGGTTTTGTTGTTGGGTTTGGGTTTTTTTTGTTTGTTTGTTTGCTTGCTTTTGGCTTTTGTGTTTGCTTTTTTTTTTTTAATATGGGAGAGGTGCCAAACATTTCCTTTAGAAGCTTCTTGAGGGATGCACAAAAATCATGCATTTCACATGGCTGGAATGGATGCACCTCTTCTGTCACCAGACACGTGGGGATTCCAAGGGGAAAAAAGCAGATGAGCAGAGGTTGGATGGATTGTTTTATCAGGAGATCATTTGATGACAAATTTGATCCCTCTTATTTAGAAGAAAAATTGACCCAGGAGAATGGAAGCAGAAAATACTCCAAGTGTCATAAAGAAGGAGGAAGAACACTGCCTGGGAAGGAGACAATGCAACAATTTAGGTGCCAGGCAAAGTAGATGGCAAGAAACACCAAAGTTAAGAAAAAAACCCAGCAACCTGCAGTCCAGAGATTCTTTGCAATTAATTTTTTTTAATAATTTTAAACAATAATTAACTTTCAGTTCAGGTTACAAAATTTACATATGATGCAGGCTCAGTCTGATTTTCTGAGTGAATCCCAAGACCCATTTTCACTACACTCAGTAACACCCTATGTATAAAGAGGGATGAACTTCATCATGAGGAATGGATTGCACTGATAAATTTAACATCTTTGTTGGTGACATGGACAGTGGAATCGGGGACACCCTCAGCAGATTTCCTGACATTACCAAACTGTGTGGTGAAGTCAAGGCTCTGGAGGGAAGGGATGGCATCCAGAGGGATCTGGGCAGGCTGGAGAACTGGACTCATGCAGGAAGCTCCACAAGGCCAAGTGCAAGGTCTTAAACCTGGGTCGAGGAAATCCCATGCATGGATAGAGGTTGGGAGGAGAAAGGATTGAGGACAGCCCTGAGGAGAAGGAGTTGAGGAAAACTTAACATGAGCTGTCAGTATGTGTTTGCATCCCAGAAACCAACCAGATCCTGGGCTGCATCAAAAGCAGCAGAGACAGAAAGTCAAGGGAGGGGATTCTCCCCCTCTGCTCTGCTCTGCTGAGCCCCCAGCTGGAGCTCTGTGTCCAGTTCTGGAGTCCCCAAGCTCAGAAGGACACAGAGCTCCTGGAAGGTGTCCAGAGCAGAGCCACTCAAATGCTCAGAGGGCTGAGCACCTCCCTGGGAAGCCAGGCTGAGGGATTGGGGTTGTTCAGCCTGGAGAAGAGGAGGCTCCCAGGTGACCTTAGAGCAACCTTCCAATATCTGAAGGGGCTACAAGAAAGCTGGGGGAGGGCTTTGGACACGGGGGGGGAGGGAGAGGACAAGGGAAATGGGTTAAAACTGGGAGAGGGGAGAAGGAGGTTGGACATGAGGAGGAAATTCTTTAATTTGAGGGTGGTGAGAGCCTGGCAGAGGTTGTCCAAGGAAGTTGTGGCTGCCCCATCCCTGGCAGTGTCTCAGGTCAGGTTGGATGGGGCTTGGAGCAACCTGGGCTGGTGGGAGGTGTCCCTGCCCATGCAGGGGGTTGGGAATGGATGAGCTTTGGGGTCCCTTCCATCCCAAACCATTCTGTGATTCTATAAAAATGAAAAACTGTTCTAAACTGAAGACTCATCTCCACCTTTTGTGAAGATGTAGCAGAAGTGGATGGGTTTATTTGCTCTCTGTAGTACTATAAAACTTCCTCAGAATGGTGACTTTCCTCTGAAGCTCTAGAGACTTATTAGAAGAGAACCAAATCTGACACTTCCCAATATTTCTCCTTTCTGGTTGCATCTTGTATTATTTCTAGAAGGCCACCAATTTTTCATTCTCTTCAGAAAAGCTATGTCCCATGTCCATTGAATTTGGCACAGGAAAGAAAATTATCAGTTTGGGTACCCCAAAACTAAGGAAGAGAATTTTTTAGGGATTTGCTCTTATTTAGTAATTCACCTTACAATTAGAAGCATTTTATTTTTTTTAATTTTATTTTTTAAACCTTGAAAACATTCATTCTCTTACTGTTAATGCAAAGATAATGAGTTTACAGAAATTATTGAAGCCACGAAGATTCAGTCACAATCTGATTAGGATTATATTTTCCAGTACACACAGCACTGCTAGTAAACTGCTTTCTCCATAGTCTTTTTATCCAATGATAAATCAGCTGGAGCAGCCAAAATAAAACCTAAAGAAAAGGAAACGCTTTTGTGTTCAGAGGCAATATCACATCATTTAGCATCTCTGGTACCACCACTCCATTAGTTTTAAGTATTATTGCAAGGATTACTTCTTAAGGCACAATAAAAAAAGTGGGGAGAAAAAAAAAAAGAGACTAATAGCTTCTGCTATTTTGCACCATCTGTTTTAGCATTTCCACAGCAACAAAAACCACCAGAAACCACCTGATCTGAGGGTACAGAACCCGAGTGATGGTTTTAACATTGGTCCTACTGGGCTCCTGAACTCTCAAGTTGCCACTGTCATGAGTACTAATTGAATCTAAAGGTCCATTTCAAAAATTAAATCGAAGGTGATATGTCACTGTCTGGATTTTTTCCAGGAACAAAATCACTTACTAGTGTCCATATACTCAAAAAAACCACCTATAACACTTAGACAATCTATGATTCACTGGAGTCCTCCTCAACAGAAACACAGTTTCATATTCTCCTGTTCATGCCCTGTCCTTCAGTGCAGAAGCCTTGTGAAACCCAAACAGCCACCACTCAGTTGCCTGATTAATTTATTCATCTACAGATGACAAAATACTCAAGTGACACATGGAATAAGAGTTATCTCTAATTTACAGAGACATGGTTTCATGGTGGACCTGGCAGTGTTGGATTAAGGGTTGGACTTGATCTGAAAGGTCTTTTCCAACCAGAATGATTCAGTGATTTGAAGAGCATCTCAATATTTCAGATTTCAGACATGGTCTCCAGCAAGAATATTCCCAAAGCAGCAGAAGAATCCACCTTCAAGGAATACAGTGGTAAGAAGAAAGCTGCTTGAAGTTTGCACAAGGTATTTGTATCACCTTGTGCTAGATGTAGTCCTCAGAGTTGACTAAATCACCAAAATATTGCTACCAGACTGCAGAAGGACTTTCAGGTCCCAATTAACCTGTTGCACCTCTCAGAGATGTGGGGGGAAAAAAAAAATCAATCTGGAAAGACAAAGTTACAATAAAAAGGAAAATCTGGACCTTGATTAATAAGGGTGGGAATTCATGATTTTCAGTTCTGTTCCACCAAGTCCAAACCTCCAAAGAATTTACAACTGTTCAGTTGGATGCACAGCCAGGATTTCCATACACAGAGAACTTCATGTTGAGGTGTTAATGAATTGATGTCTCCAAAAAGCTTAGAAGGTATCAGATGAAAGAAGCTACAGAAATGCTTAGCAGTAGTATTACAAAATGTGTACCTACTGCTTGTCAAGATGCTTGGGACCCAAAATTATCAGAATAAAGGCAAATTTCTTTCCTGAAAAAATTATTTATGGGTCTCCCGTGTATCTCTAAAAAGTAGCAGCATTTAAAACTAAATCATCAGGAATATTTCACCAAAAAGTTAACTCTGTGTATGACCTGGTATCTGAAAACCATGTGCTTCCAGGGGCTGAATTCCATGCAAGGCATCTTGCATGGTTCTACAAAGACTTTTCTGTCTTTTTTTCAGTGTGAAAACCCTGCAAGTGGTTGTGAAGCCACACCTGATGTGACCAGAGCAAAGAATCCGGTCTACAAAACAGGAAAAAATGAGGGTCCTGCACTGTAAAATCCATGACCAGACTCATCAGAATGGAAAAAAGCATCTTTCCAGTGAAGTAACTTTAAAATAAGTATTTGATCTCTGCTCAGGAAACTGAAAAGAGGGTGATAGCTAAAATAAACATGTCAAATGTCACTCTTTGAAATTATAAATGAAATTAAATAATTTGAAGATCTCTTTTTTTCCCTTTTTGTTATCCTTAGAGAAGACTGAAAGTCACCTCTATGCTTCACCTGAAAAAAAAAATAATTAAAATTGCCAAATTTAAAGTTGTACATCACAAAATCACGAAGTCATTGAATTGTCAAGGTTGGAAAAGACCTCTAAGATCACTGCATCCACTGCCCTCACCAAAAAAGAAATATTAAAAAAAAAAAAAAATATACACATAAATGCCCACTACAGCACGTCCTGAAGTGCCTCATCTACACAGTTTTTAAATACCTCCAGGGATGGTGATTCCACCACCTCCCTGGGCAGCCTGTTCCAGCTCCTGATTATTCTTTAAGTAAAGAATTTCTTCCTAATATCCAATCTACACCTTCCCTGATGCAACTTTAGGACATTTCCTCTGGTCCTGTCATTTCTCACTTGAGAGAGGAGCCCAGCACCCACCTCCCTACAACCTCCTTTTGGGGAGATGTAGAGAGCACTAAGGTCTCCTCTCAGCCTCTCTATAATAATGATGAAAAATTAAAACTTTTTCCTATGCTTATTCTCATTCTATTCTATGCTTATTCTATTATTATTACTCTACAAGGAAAATGGGGTCAAAACTGTCATTCTGGGCTTTCTAAAAAATCACAGAATGGTTTGAAAGGGGTCTGAAAGATCATCTAGTTCCAACCCCCCTACATGGGGACACCTTCCACCAGACCAGGTTGCTCAAAGTCCTGTCCAATCTGGCCATGAACACCTTGGCTTTTTTTTGTAACAGCAAATACAAAATACAGGAATCACCTATTTTGGGGTTTTAGCAAGAAACAGGTCTCCTGGTTTCCAACTGAAAATTCTTAAAGCTTTGTGAAAGTAACCACAGGCACTCAACAAAGTTTTTTCTGGGCCATAAAACTGTAACTTGGATTTAAGCCCCCTCTAGGTTTTCATCCTTGGATTTCCCCAATTACACACTGGGAAAACCCTCACTACTGTATTTTCTGAACAGCTTCCACAGACAGATAATAAACTCAGAATTTGTCAAGTTTTTGGTTTGGTTTTTTTTTTTTTTTTTACCTTTTCTCCCACAGTGAAAAATGAAGGATGCTTTTCTATTTTTGCCTTTCAAGCTTTTCCTGTTGCTTTGCAGATTTTTTCTGCAGTATCTGAGCAGCACTTTCTATATTTGAAATGGAAGTTGGTGCTATTAAAAAATGTTGTAGCTGATGGGGAAATTCACTCCCTGATGTCAACTGAGCTGCTAGAAAGGCACCAGCTCCTGGATGGGAGAATCTCACCTTGAGATTGAAAAGATTTATAGTTCCTTATAAGCCAGAGCATTAAATGTGGATCAGAGGGTGCAACTCAGGGTCCTTAAAGAATCCTGAGCCCTTTCATACTTAAGATGGCTAAATTAAATGAATCCACCCATTTTTTCCTCCTAGGTTTGCTAAATCACCAGGTTTTTAGGCACCACAATACACAGCTCCAGTGGGGGGAAAAAAAAATAAGGGAAAGAAAATAAGGAGATCTATAAACTTCAGGTTATATGAGACCCATTTCAACCATATTTGTTTTCTCATTTTCTGAATATAACAGCTACAATCATGTGTGGAATGTGCTGTGTAAAAGATTAGAATGTGACTAGTAAAATAAATGAATAAAAAAGAAAGGAGGTGATTTTTTTTGGTCCTTTTTTATGGTCTTTCCTTCAATCTCAGGTGCAATCTGTAAAGATTTGTTACCTTCTGGTAACGATGAAAGGTTCCTCACCATGTCCTAGGTGTAGAGAGGGATTCTCCCTGGAATCTAGTGATAGGACACATGGGAATGGTTCAAATGGTTTAGACTGGACACCAGGAAGGATCTGTATAACAAGAGGGTGGTCAAACACTGGAAGAGGATCCCTAGAGATGTGGTTGATGCCCCAAGCCTGGAAGTGTTTAAGGGGCTTTGGGGCTTTAACTTCAGCCCTGAACTGCTCAGGCATTTGGATTCAATCATCACTGCAGGTCTTTTCCAGCTGAACTATTCTAAGCCACAACTCAGGTTTGTGATGTATTCCCAGGGAATAAATAAGTCACCTGCAGTGTAATAAAAATAACTGCTCAGCAATATAAGGCACCATAGTCCTCCTCCAGAAAACAGGAGTAAAATGCTACAAGAAGAGCTCTTCCATTCAGAAATGAGCTAAAAACACTTTGTTGGCTAGATGAACATTATGCTGGTGGGAAGTAATTCATTACCATGGAAATGAATTACCAGTTTTCAGCTGTTCAGCCCAAATTCTTGCACATGTCAAAATCTCTGTGATCCTTCAGGTTGTATTTCATCAGCAGGAAAGGAGGAGCTGGAGACATGTGAGATTTCTGACAGGCTGTTGATTTTCTGTATCGATGAAGCATGTTTGAAAACTCAAAACTTGACTGATCTGCTGGAGCACATTCTCTGACAGACAATATAAAATCAATGCAACACATATTAAGAGGGTTGGGGTTTCTTTTTTGGCGTGGAAGAGTTTTTGTTTGTGTGGGAGGTGGGGTCAGGGTGGGGGGGAGGATTGCTTTATTTTCTGTCATCAAAAATGAACAGCCTTACCTTAAGGTTTTTATAAACTGTCATCTTTAATCAGACACACAGAGTAAGGCTGTCAGTTCTCATAAAGCATCCGGGGAGGGGGGGGGAAAGGACAAAAAGTGAAACTGTTCCCCCTCCCTTTCCCATGCATCTGTCCCATTTCTGCAATGGCCTCAGTCAGAACTAAACCTTTTCTTAGCAGTGTCACAACAAGAATGAGCTCCACTGAAATGTGACTTTCTAATTCAGCACTTGCAGACTTTCTGAGAGCTTGTCAGAAGGAAAAGAGGTAGGATTCTCCTGCAAGAAACATTCATTCCCCCTGTTGACAGATATAAAGTACCAAATGTCAACAGCAAGGGAGTCGTCAACTAAATGTCTTCTAAACACTCATTAAACCAGGGGGAGGAAAAAAAAAAAAAAAGAAATAAATTCAGTGGGTGGGTGTCAAATTGCTCCCTTAAGATTTCAATTTGGGTCAATTGAAGCGAACAGCGAGCGTATGAAAAGTTGCAGCAAGCATCTGTCATGCTCAAGGATGAGTACTAACAATTCCAAAATAAAGATGGGAATATTAAGCATCCTGGTGACTGTTGGTACTGTAAGGAAAAAACCAGGAGCCAGGATCTCCAGGCTTGAGGCCCCATCTCCCTGACACCACAGCTTGCCCCTCAAAAGGGAAGGGATTGCCTACCTTGCAGAAGGAAGATTTAGGTTAACTGAGATTTGGTTGCCCCCTCTTCTTGAAAATAATGGATATGCCAATGTAAGACTTAAAAAACCCACCAGTATTCATGAAATTTGGATGACTGTACTTTTAAGGGGTCACTGACTTTAAAATTTTGCAAATCGTGTTTTCCTGTGTATGGGGGCTTTTTTTTTTTTACTTAACTTATCCTCTACACATTATTCAACTGGAAATACAAACTTCAAGCAGCCAGTATTGTAAGTTCCCTCTCCTAACTTGAGGCAGATTTCTTGATTTCTCTCAAATAAGGCATTTCAAGTTTGATTTTAAAAGCTAAAGACATCAGTTCTCCTTATTCAGTACTACCTGTGCCCAAATATTATTTGACATCTTCCATCTAATTCAGTAATAAATATATCCCTCAGGCTGATAAAATACCATATATTTTTCTTAACATACATGGTATCACTTAACATAATCTAAATGTATAAAGTGGAGCTAACAATAATTTTCACATTCCTTTTGCTTCCTAAATAACACAATCCCCCATATTATCAAATATTAATTTTCTAGCACACAACTCCTAGATATTACCACATATTTGAAAATCAAATTAGTTTATTATTAGAGCTGTACAAATACTCTTTAAAAAGGGATTATCAGCACGGTACACAAGGTTTCTTAGATCTATACATAGTTTTGGATCACAGTTGTGAACTGCTCAGCTGCAGCAGCATTTGATGCTTACAGAGACCAAAGGGCTTTGATACCCCAGAAGAACTGGTGACAACTTTGCCATTCCCTCTCAAGATTTTCCAGATAAACAGAGGATTTAAATTCTACTTACAGTACCTTTTATCCTAACATAACCTGAATTACACAGAAGCTTCACACAATTATTCCCAAAGCATGGAAAGCTAAAAGATCACTGCCAATACAGCTGTACCTGTGTGTACATACATATTCTATAGGTTGTGCACCTCCCTCCCAGTGGACTCTGAAATTTGACCTTCAGCAATTCAGAGCCTCAGCAGTTGGTGAGGAACAAGCTGACATCAACAGGCAGCACAAGTAAATTACTATCCTCCTTGATTATCCCCTAAAGCATTTATTCTGGTTATTAAAAGAGCAATCACTCTTTTATTAACATTACCACAACTGGAAGAAACAGGAAATTCCCAAATTGCTATCAGGTAAAAAGCTACTTCTTTAAGTCACAAGGACCAGAATAAATGACTATAAAAATGTAAACGTTAAATTAAAATGTCAAATTGTTACCTGCTCTTCTCTCTCCCCTACTCTGACCAATCTGAAAGACCAAGAACAAGCAAACCATGCAGTGCCTTGGATCATGCACACACACAAATATTAAACTTTAAGTCTTTGCATCTCAAACCACATCAGCAGAATCAAACCAACACCTTTGCCTTTCCTTCTTCCCCCACCTTTTTTGGGGGTTTTCCTTTTTTTGTTTGTTTTTTTGGTTGGTTGGTTGGTTTTTCCTTCTTCCCCCACCTTTTTTTTGTTTGTTGGTTTGGGTTTTTTTGGTTTTTGGTTTTTTTTTGGTACTGTAATAAATCGATGCTTTGCTTTCCTCTTTCTTACTCTCCAGGCTTTGAAAGCAAATGCAGTGACAAGAAGGTAGCTGACAAGTTGCAGTTCTTCTCACCTGGAAAAGAGGGAGATCCCCTAAGCCAGACATTGCCCCTTTAACAGCAAGGGAAAGGATGCTCCCAAGGCAATTTATCCTCCCCAGCCCACTTCTTCCCATGGATACAACCTTGCTTAGAAGTAACAGCTTCTTCCAAGTCAATGAACACTTTTTCTTACATCCTACAACCCTTTTAATTGCTGTTTGATCTTAATGCCATGTGGCTGATGTTAATAAGTGGATACCCTCACGGCCTTCACTGCCAAATAAACAATGTTCAACTTTGTCAGCATCAGAGCTGCTTTCATGATTCCAAACACCATCATCTCCTCCATCTCCTGTCCCTCCCGTTAAAGCCTCAAGACTGCAGACATCTGTTCTTCAATTGTCTGGTAATAAACATTCCCTATAAAGCATATGTAAAATGATTATTACCCTGAAGAGCCAAGTGCCTTTCAAATGCCAGCTGAAACAAATAAACAACATCACAAAAAAAAATAAAAAATAAATCCCCACCAAACAAATGTTCCAGCAGACATCACTCAGGCTGTTCAATATTCCACAAGGTTCAGCATTGGTCCCAAATGTTTCCTTTCCTTCAACAGGAGATGTTACTCCACAGACCAGTGCCACCAGCCCTTCCAGAATCCAAGCAGTGAAGGATGAAGAAGGCAACTGGGCTTTTTTTGGTAACTTTTATCCTTTGACACCTCCCGCAATATGTAATTAAGGAAAATCAGATGTGTATCCCTCTTCAATTTGTAAGTGCAATTAGTTTTCAGATGTAGTTAGTGAAATCTATTCCCAGGAATCATCTCTGCAAGAATACCCACTTGTCTTTGCAAAAAATGTGCTATTCATTTATTACGTGTGGGGTGGTGTCATTAAATCCTGGTAATTAATCTGGGGCTTGGTGTGTCTCAATGGTCCTAGTGGAAATTAGGGACCTACATCCCAAATGGCATCCCAACACCTCGCTTCCCAACTCCATTTCATCACTACAAATGAAACTGAGGGAAGATTCTGAAAGCTGTTTGTGTGTTATTTGCCTCTCATGCTGTCTCTGTTCTTTAAAAGGATCTGGACCAAAGCACAACCTCAGTTTGTAAACAGTAAAACATCCAAAAAATGGGTATCACAACCAAACACTGTGATAGATAGTGACACTTTATATATCAGTGGTATAAAAGAGACAAACTCAGACTGATAAATATGAACATCCTGGTTACAACCCTTCACCTAACATTACTGTGCAGAATTACACCTTATGCCAACACTTAATACCATACTCAGACTTGAAACCATCAAGCCTGTGCCTGCTTTCCCAGTGATCCAGTTGGCTCAATACTTTTAGAAGCATCCAGCTTCCTAATAAACCCAGCTTGGCCAGCACATGCTAGGACACCTCTATATTTGTGTGAATGTGATGAGAAGAAGGAAAAACCACAACCTTCTAACTAAAATATGGATCATTTAGAACTCAAAATAGATTTCTTTTAAGCCTGTGCAAGTGACATTGATGAAAGATGAAGAACCTCGACAAAAAATGGAAAATATAGCACGTGAAAACTTCACACCTCTGCAGCAAATACCTCCTGGAGAGCTTGATACTTAATAATGTCTAGAAAGGGTGACTAAACTTTTATCTACAAGGTACACACACGTAAGATGATGTGCTGGAAATCAGTGCAAGTGTCAATATTTTAGCAAATCCACCACATTCAGCATTCTCCAACACCATACTGCCAATTTTAAGAGGAGTCAGTGGGTAAAGCCAATATGCTGGTAGGACAGGGTCATTGCTATTGAATCCCTCCAGGAATAGAATTTTTTTTAGGAAATTATTTACAACAACAAGAAACAAACAACAACAAAAAAAAACCAAATAAAACCAGTCCTATGGTCATCCCAGGTACTCTGCATCCTGGGCATGAAGCATACACCAAAACTGAGAATCATGCATTAAAACTAAGTAAGGGCTCACACTGTTACTCTGTTAATCATTAAAATCACATTTAAAAATTTTTACAGTCTTCATCTCCACACAAACTTGCCCCATCCTGCAGCAAGAACAGGCTAAGCAAGGGCAAGAAGTATTTTCCTTCTCTTCATGCAGTTATTGATGAACTACTCAAGACAAGGAAGTTAAGATGGTACAGATGGCTGGCATGAAAAAATACTTTGTACACAGATACCTTCCTCTTGATGCATTTGTTTTTTATGAAGCAAATTATTTCTACTGCGTAGCTTGCAGGCTGGTAATGAAAGTGAAGTGTCTGTGAGAAGTGCTACTTACAAGCTGAGCACTCTTGTTTGACTCAGATGGAAAAAAAAAAAGAAAAAAGAAAAAAAAAAAGAAAAAAAAAAAAAAAAAGAAAAAAAAAAAAGAGAGAAAAGGTGTGTGTGAAACTAAGAAAGAAGGCAAAGAGAAAAACACCCAAGTATTTGCACCAGTTTCTAAATCAATGTGAAATATCTCATCAATAAAAATAAGGGCATCACCACCCTTCTGTGTGCTTGAAAGAATTCTGGAAGTTCATTTGAGATGAAGTCTGTATCATGGTAGGCACTGAAAAGCATTATTGCATCTTAACCATTGCCCACCTTTTCTCCTAATAAAATGGCTGCAAACTAGAAATTATGCTCGAGGAACTTAAGCCAGTTCTTCCATTTTTAAAGGAGAGAGGTTGAGACAAAATGTGCTTTTGAAGTTATTAGTTTCATCATGGACATTTGGAAATAAAGAAAGAGGGTACACTGTATGCAAGCATTTTTTCAAGGAAAGGAAAAACCATAACAACTTTCAATATGTCCTCACAATGGGTGCTGTTCTCAGGTTTATTCCAATACCTATTGTCATGGCATCCGAAATACAATTTTGGAGGAGTTTCTGTGCTTTCCCTTTGCATTTTTAAAGTCCTGAGAAGTTACAAATCCCCAGTTCTCAGCTACCGAGACAATTTCTCCAGCAGTCAGAATATTCCTTTATCTGGGGATCAGATTCCAACTACTTGTTATTAATATTTTATTATTGCTTATTTTCAACGCCAAAGAAATATGTCCTGTTGCCTAAGTGACTCATGAGAGTGAGTAATATAGAGCCAGGGAGGGAAATGCTCCCTAAAGGTGTTTGCACTGAATAGGAAAGGACACACCTGATGCTGAAGAAAAACCTTGCAAGGAAAAAGTGGAGGTGGAAGATTGACACGAACCAGGAAAAACAACGTATCATTTAATTCTGGCAAAACTAAGGCGGCAAACTGTTAGATTGCAAAGTAAAAAGAACAAATTTAAAGTATCAGAGGTGAGTGACTTGGGAAGAAGAGGTTTATTATAGACTTGCTCCGTTTTGAAGTTTCAGCAGTCCTTGATGAGCTGTGAATTTGTGAGATGTTAGTAATTGGCACAGCACTTTAGATCAGGCATTTAATTTGCAGTCCATGGAACCTATTTGGTTTATCAAAGAATGAACTTACCTTGCAGTTCATAAAAGTCTCCTGCTGACTTTTTAATAAGCATAATGGACAGTCAGCAATAAACAATTTGTGACAGGCTGCAACTAAACTTTTCCCAACTTGGGTCAATAATAAATTACACTGTTCAATGACAAGGGTCACCCAGGCACTCAGTCCCACTTGGTATGCTAGTTAATTTTGAAAAAGATTAAAGAGCATCAGCAACAAGCTCAACTACTGATTACTTTTTATCCCTGGGCACATCAACCACTTCACAGCAAGCTCATTGCTGTGGGGTGTTGTCTCAGAAGTGGGTATGTGCCCAGGAAGAAGGGAAGTTGATTCTACTTTGATTTTTTTGCACCTTTTGAAATGTGTAGGAAAGTCTTCCTTACCTGAGGAGGGGATGAAAGATGATGGTAATGTTCCTGGCTCCTGGCTTGCAGACAAACTTGGATCCACCACCTTCAATTAAGTTATCGTCTGGTCCTCCTGGAAAATAAAAGGAGAATAATTGTCTAGGAGATCTGAACATCCCTTGATTTTTAGGTAGTGAAAATTAAATATTTAGGTCTGTCTGTAAATTCTTGATTCCTGGTGAAAGATCAGTAGTTAAAGATAGACCCTTTGTAGCCTTTTTCTGCTCTGAGAAAGCACTCCTAAGGCAAGAGTCACAACACAAACAGCATTTAGAAATCATTTCAAGCTCCTCTTTCCATAGTTAGCAAAGACATTGCAGAATGACTGGAAGTACAAGTCTCCTATCATTCTGGTCTTAAGGTCTTGTGTCCAACGCATATTTTGAAGCACACAATGTTTGGAAAGGGTTTTAAGAGCAGCACTTCCCTGGATTTTGCTGCACCTCCAGCTGATGAAGCCAACATTCAATTCCTTGGAAGGTACCTTGATTTTGATTGCCAGTGACATGACATTTTGACTCATTACATATATCTCATATATTACAATATTATATATATCTCATACATTACAATGTCTCAAGGGTCCATGTCCTACCCCAAGTCCTCTCATTTCCAGCAGAAGTCTCATTTTGCTTAAGTTTGTCACTTACAACCAGGCTCTCAGCTATGGGAAAAATAAATTTGTTGAGTTACTCAAAACACCAACTCAGAGAATGCCATTTATTGGCATTTATTTATCCCTCAGGCCCTGACTGTGGGACTTAAGGGGGGTGAAACACCCACCTCTGTGTCATTACATCCCAACCAAAGTCACTTTCATAGGCACTGAAAGACTTCAAATGAGGATACTGAGACAGAAAAAAAAAAAAAAAGAAAGGAGCAAATCTCAATTTCCTGAAACCTTTGCTCTTCCTGATAGCCACAAAGTCCACTCCCTTCCAAGAAAATCTTGTTAGGAGGACAGGCCAGATTCTCAGTACAAAAGCAAAGGACAGCAGCAGAAAAATACCTGTTCTGAATTTAGCAGCAATTTAGCACATAATCCCCTGTATTTTGTTCATCCTCCTTTGTTACAAAGCACAGACCATCATCTTACTGTTCTCATCTGATCAGTAACTCTGTGCAGTTTTGCACTAAAAAACTCCAATAACCCCAAATATGAAATTGGGCAAAGTCTGTGTATCCCAAGTATCATCAAGTCCTTTTCATTTTGCATGTCAACTCTCCTTAATGATTGAATAATAATAAATACAGAACCTAATCACATTATTAAGATAGCTTTATAGGCAGGAAAATTACAAAGTACTTGAAATCAAAACACCACCAGCAGATTATTGAATTTTTTGACCCTGACATCTGTCTGCCTTGAAATGGGAAAGAAAATGTTTCCAAATTGGAAAGTGCAAGAGGAGGAACACAACCCATGAGTGACTTGGATCTTCTTTTCAAAGTGAAGTTTATGGGCTTTAGGCCATTATATGCAACCAATCTAAAAAAAAAAAAAACAAACCACCACACAAAATAAAAAACAACCAAGCAACAAAAAACAACTCTTCAATGATGGAGTCAGTCATCATTTTGTCCATCCTGTTAGCATCCTCACAGAAATATCCAAGGACCAAGCAGGTCACTGACACCAGTTTTTCCATAAAGGGTCCCTCCAGATCAGGAATTTTGTGCAAGAATTCACAGCACTGGTGTAGATTCAAAGATGCTGTTTGAATGCAACAGAGCAAGAGATAATTAATGAAATTCCCACTGGAGTAGGAAATCCATGCAGATCCTCTGGATATCTGCAGTCAGAGTATTTCCACAAGTGGCCTCAGCTTCCCAAATGCATCTTTAGGACACAGAGCTTCTTGGTAAATTCTACATTGACCTAAGGACTCATTAAGCACAGAGAAGCAGCTGAAAACAGAATTTATAAAACAATTTGAAAGAGAGAGCTGTTAAAAGAAATAAAGTTCTACGTTTATCTTTGCATTTTAAAAAGGTAACTTGCACCAGGTAACAGTTTAATGGTGGGGGAAAAAAAAAAAAAAAAAAAAAAAGAGGCATAACTTCTAGGAAAATAAAATTATTCATTTTCCCTATTAATGTCAGACCCTGCCACTTCCAGTGGGGTCTGTGTCTTAGCTGACTTATTGAAAAATTCATCCAAGCATGAGTTACTGAGGCATGAACTGGGAAATCCAGGCTCAAATTAAGAAAGGGGTGTTATTCTTTTTACATCAAGTCACCCTGCACTAATCAATATTATTGACCAGGATGAACTCCATAGCAAGGAATAAAACAATCTGTCTTACCTGCTGGGGCATATTATGTGAGATTTGAGAATACCAGCACAGGGAGAAAAATCTGCTTTTACATCTTCTTGCTCATAGCTTTCAATTAATAATAATGAATGCTCTGCATGTAGGTTTGAACTATGAGAGATTTGTTTGTATTTTAATATTTTGCCTTGAAAAATCCACCAGGACATAAATTTTACTCCTGACCTTCGTGAAAGTTTCTTGGTTTTTTTCCTAGTGTTTATGCAATGTGGCTATTACAGGTTTTTTTTTTTTTGTTTTACACATATGTGTATATATATATATATATACATATATATATGTATGTCTTGTACATACCAACAACAAACCAGTTCCTGCAGCAGTTCTTGCTGATGCCCAGTGTCAGGGTTCAGGCCCAGATGGTACCAACCAGGTCTGAGCTCCATCCCCATGGGACAGAGAGGAGAAAATCCACACACACCCCAGCTCATAAATTAAGGACAGGGAAGTTTTCATCCCTCAATTACAATAACAGGCAAAACCAGACTCAAATTGGGAAGAAAAAAAATAAATAATTCAACCTATGAAAGAAAAGAGGAAGCATGGCCAGGTCTTAATATCTTTCTCCCAAACCTTTCCCTTCTTCCCAGGCTTGGATTGCTTCCCTCAGGGCACAGGGAGGGTTTAGGGTTAGTTTCCTACACAGTGTTTCTGCTGCTTTTCCTCCTCAGGGGGAGGATTCTTCACACTTTTCCCACTCTCCAAGGTGGGATCCCTCTCATGGGAGAGTCCTTCAGGAACTCCTCTGCCATGAGTCCCTCCCAGGAGGTGCAATCCCTCAAGAACAGAGAGAACTCCTTACTAACCTTGGTGTCTTTACCCTGGCATTGGTCTCACCTCTTCCTCCTTTGCTCTGCAAGTCCTGGTTTTGCTTTTTTAAAATTTTATTTTATTTATTATTACCATTATTATCATTATCATTATATTTATAGTTATTATTGTTGTTGTTATTACTGTTATTATTATTTTATTTATTCTTTATTTTATTTTTGCAGGTTTTTGGGGTTTTTTTGCCTTTCTTGAACAAATTACTCTCAGAGGCACATCATCCAGCTTCCTGTATCTGCTTGGCCCTACAACCAGGGGAGCTTCCAGCAGCTTCTCACAGGAGCCCTTATGCCCCCCCCAACTTCCAAAAGAGCCACAGCCAACACTGCACCTCTTGCCTTTGCCTCTCTCAACACTGCCATCACACCTCTAGGATTATGATTTCATGAGGAAATGATAAAAAAACTAAATCACCACATCCCAACACCAGCACAGCTCCAGCCCAGAAAAGCAAATGCTGTCATTTACCAGAATTCCCACCACAGCAGTTTGGGTACAACAGAGGTTGAAGAAAAGCCCAAACTGAAGCAAGAAAGAGCTTATGATGCCTGGAACTCTCTGGTGAAGACACCAAGGTCTGAAATGTGTATTTCCATTAAATGGCCAACATGGTAACTCCACTGCAGTGGAGGTATCCAGATGCTGGAAAGCCATCAGGCATCTCCAGAAAAAAAAAAAAATGCACCATGAGCATCCCTTCCTCCTTATTAATTCAAGAACAAAAGGAAAGAGCCTCAAGTTGCAGCAGGGGAGGTTTAGGTTGGATATTAGGAATAATTTCTTCACCAAAAAGGTTGCTAGACACAGGTTGCCCAGGGCAGGGGTGGAATCCCCATCCCTGGAAGTGTTTAAAAGCTGTGGAGATGTGGGGCTGAGGGCCATGGGGTTTTGGTGACCTTGTCAGTGTTGGGTTAACAGTTGGACTTGATGGTCTTAAAAGATCTTTTCCAAGCAAAACTTTTCTGTCATCCTTACCACCAGCACCTCTTGCAGGGAGGTGAATTCATCCAAGAAAGCAACACCAGACAGGTCCAGAGAAAACAGGTAGGAGACGAAGGAAGAGTGGGGAAAATTCCCATTATTTGTTTGGTTTTTTTCCTCCTGATCAAGATGATTATCAGAGAGGCAGTCTGCAAAGCCTCTCAAACAAGAGCCAAGCACACAAATCCTGCTGAGCTCTCCAGACTGGATGCCTCATACCCATGAACAGACTCCAAGAGGAGAAAACTATCCACCTGGTAAGGGAAAAGGAGCTGTTAAAGCCTCATTCCCAATGAGAAGTGAAGAGTTTCAGCTGGACATAAGCTCTCAGCTTTATTGCCATGACAGCTCCCTGAAAGCACTGTTTATAAGCAGGGAATAAACCATCCCTGATGGACAACATCCTGATATACACAGAATTCCAATAACCATCTGGCCCGAGCATCCATCGTTGCTTCAGCAATGCCAGCAATCTTTCATTTCAGTTGCAGGTTTTTTTTTTATTTTTTTATATATATATGTGTGTAAAACAAAAAAAAACAAACCCTGTAATAGCCACATTGCATAAACACTAGGAAAAAAACAAGAAACTTTCACGAAGGTCAGGAAGTACTTTTGTTGTAGCAGTTTCTTCTTAAAGGGCAGCAGCTTGCTGATTTATCTAATAATATATTATGAGACAAAGGGAAAAAAAAAAAAAAGATTAAAAACTTGGAGAAGAAGTGAAATTTGTCATAGAGTTAATGATACCCTCATGCTGTGCTAGCACTGAAGTGTGCCCACCTGAATATCACTGCGAGTGGGAGTCAGAGATGGGTCCATTAGTAATGCAGCTGAATGTTTCTGAAATGGAGCCTCAAATGTCATGCTTCAGGATGAAAAAGCATTAGCTTACCAAAAAAGCTGGAATCTCTGCATGCACTGAAAGTCTGAACAAACATGATGAGTGCTTCAAGTTTTCCACCCTGCTTGGGATTTAAAAAATGCAAAAGAGTTGTCATGGATATCCCCAGGTTGGTCTCAGAAGGATGATGGTAAAATTTGGTGTCCAAGAAAGGGATCTCCCAGAAATACTGAATGTTTCTTCCACTACAAAATTCCTCACCAAAACTTGAGGTCCACCTGGATGTAGCTGGTTTACTCTGAATGGAAAACCAGGAAGGCCAGAATAGAGATGCTAAGAATTAGTAGAGTTCAGAAAGAGACTCAGGGTGCTTTTGAAAATGAATTTAACTTTTTCTCAGTACTCCTATACATATTCTGTGTGTTGGAACACTAATGAAGACAAACTTAAAGTTAGATACACCCCCATCACACAAATCAGAGCTCCTCATTTAAAGACAAAACCCTGGAACACACTACAAAGTCTTTCCTAGCCCATAGTTTTGCAATTAATGTAGTGTTGGTTGCCTACTGCAACCAAAGGCATCTAAAGTGAAAGCCTGATATTAATTTGTAAAAAAAGATCAGTGATTTGCTCATTTCTCAAGGCAACCCCTTGTCAGGGTTTAACACTGCCCTGGCAATTAAACCAAATAACAGATGCTATTAACCCCCTCCCCTCCCTGATAGAAAAAGGAGAGAGAATAAGGGAGAGAGACTTAGGGGCTGGAAACTAAACTACACAAATTTAATGAAACAGTAATGATAAATAGGAAAAATTACTAAATCTATACAAATATACAGGAAAATTGATGCCACGTTCCTCCCCCCTTTCCCCCAATAACTCTCACATCCCCACTGAGGCTGCAGGGCAGCCCTGGGAAAGTCCAGGCTGGAATCCTGGGCTCAGGAGCAGTTGGGAGCTGGAGGCAGGAACACACAGATCCAGGCTGGAATGGATCAGGAGCACAGGCAGAGGAAGGGATGGAATCCTCCCAGGATGCTGAAGCAAACAGGGAGAGGTGAAGAAGGGGAAGCAGGAAGGGGTTTGACCCTTGTGATCCCTCCAATTTATCCTGAGGATGAGGTGTATGGGATGGAATCCTCTGTTTGGTCAATTTTGGTCATTTATCTTGTCCATTCCTCCCCAAAGGAGGGGTTCAGGTGGGACCTCTTTACTCCTTCTGGAAGGTAAAATGTTCCTCAGAGCTGAGCAGTGTCCTTGGCTCTGCAGCCCATTCTCCAGCAGTAACTATAACCATGGAGTGTGAGCAGTCCCAGGAGCAGACACTGCCTGAGAAACTTGCTGTTCATTTCAGCAAGTGCAGCTACTTACAAGAGACTGAGCTGAAAGCAAAAGTACAGGACAGAAAATCACATTTCTCCTGGCCCAAAACAGGACACCCCTCTAACACAACAAAAAAAACCCCACAAAAACAAACCAACCAACCAACCAACCAACCAAACCAAATAAAACCCCGAAATAGACAAATCCATTAAAAGACCAGACACAAACATAATTTTTATATTTATTTTTCCTACAGATGTGTTTTTTTTTTTCTTGGGGGGGGTGGGTGGGTCTGTTTTGTTTGTTGTTGTTGTTGTTTTAATGGAAACTATTTTCTCCATAAAGGTCCATGATTTGTATGGAAGTTTTTACTCTTCCACATCATGTTTGAAGAGGAATCAAACACTTCACCCTCTCTTGATCAGCTCCTTGACAGACATGAAGTTATCAGAGAGGAGGCAGCTCAGCATCTTGTCAGAAGCTCCTTTTAAAATGAGGGTAACTAATAAAGTAATTTTTTTTTTCCCCTTCTTTTTTCTTTTTTTTTTTTCTTTTTTTTTTCTTTCCAACAACAGTGTAAGGAAAGCTCTGTCTCTAACAGGAGAACTTTTAAAAGGTGAGATTTCTTACACTGTCACTTGAGAGTACCAGAACACATCACCTGTTTCTGAGATCCAGCTGCCTTCATACATTTCATCCTCAGCCCAGACACAAAACCCATCGACACAACTTTTCAGGCACAAAGACAAGTAAACCTCTCTCTAAAACATTGAAAAAATCCCCAAAAGTATTATTTTGCTCCACACAAAACCAGCAAAAACCATGAGGGTCAGAAGCAGCTGTCTGTTTGCTCTCTTTTTCCCCAGGGTTAGCACAGGAAAACTTCATTAATCTCTCCATGACTGCAAGATTTCAGCTAAAACAGGTTCCAGGCACGTGGTGAAAAATTCTTTGGCACCTCTCTGTGATCAAAGCACATTTCCTAGGGAGCCACTTCATGTTAATCTCTGCAACCATTAAAAAAAAAACAACAAAAACCCCAGGCTTTGAAGCCACAACAATCAAGCAATCAACACAGCCTGTAAATCAATGCCACCTCCTCCACTCCTGAGCATCAGAGCAAAATTATAGGAGAAATGCAACCAGTGAAGTTGTTATGGTCCTTCCCAAAAGTTCTTGATTACATGGAGATCAACACCACAGTTATTACCCGTCTACCATCTTCAAGGTATGGAAATACAAATTCTCATTTAGTGCAAGAGGGAAGAAATCAACAGCAACCCCAAGAAAGCAAAGCAGGTGATTATAAACCAGAGCATTTGGTCTGGGCCTCTACAGAACAAGAACTATGGAGTTTTGTAATGGAAGTCTCCTGCTTTTCTGTATTTCTGTACAGATTTCTGCTCACAGCCCTGAGATGCACTTTTAAGTTCTTTCTACAGGAACCAGACATAATTAATCTTCTCTACAATTATATTGTATGCCTGGAATCATCAAACTTAATTGCCTTTTTCAAAGTGTTCTCAGCTACTTGCTTTAGCAGAGCCCACATGCTTGAATTAAGGGCTCAGCATCCAAATGTTTTGGTCCTTACCTTCCTACACCACTGGAAGAGATGGAAGAGATGGAAGAGATGGAAGAGATGGAAGAGATGGAAGAGATGGAAGAGATGGAAGAGATGGCAGGTTGTGGTCCATTCTCCAAAAACATGGGAATTCAGTATCCTGCACCTAAAATTAGCTTTCATGAGTCTTGAAGCACCTTGACCCTTGAGAGGCAGCACGACAGAATCTAGGGAGGATCTTCCTTGAAGCCAAGTTGGTTTATCCAAGTGAAAACCACAACAGAAACCCCAGAAAGTGCCCAGCCCCATATTCCAACCAACCACAGCCAATAATCATTAAACCTCCAAATCCATACATCCCTCCTTTACAACAAACCCCATCTCTGAAGACTTAAAGAGTTTTATTAAGAATACTCTTTGGCAGACAGCCTGAAAACACTGGATTTTTCTCCTGGTGTAGGTCAACTCAGGGTTAATGCTTTGCTGTTTCTGAACCATGTTCTTTTCTTGCTGGACTTCTTGGAACCACACATGAGGGTTATTATGGGTCAGAACGCAGCTAGAGCTGAAACACAGCACTTCAAGTAAAGCAAAGGTTATTTATAAGTGAAGGCTACAACATTCTTTCAGAAAAGCCCTTCAGAAACCAATTGCTTGAGGATTCCAGTCTAGACAAGCAAGAGCTCATCCTCTAGTGGCACTGAGTGGGTTAGTTTAGGAGGACTATTTTGTCTATTATCAGGCCAAGATGTTCCTTCTGTCCTCTTCAGCCTCAAAGTGAAGCAGGGAGAGGACTCCAGAGCTGCTGCTGCCAGCAGTGACCTTCCTGCCCCCTGAAGGTTCTCATTCCCTGTCTCTCAACAGAAAGGAGAGAGGTGAAATTCCCCAAACAAAGAAAAAAAACCCCACGTGCTATCACGATAGAGAAGAATAAGCTCTATCCAATATTTGATTCTTTCCTTGCTCGAGGGGAGAAGCAATTTAGCAGAGGATTTTGACAGGGTAAGACTGAAATTGTTGTTTGCTTCTCAGTCACATACTGGTTTTAATCATAAATCAGCCCATCAGGAGTACAGGCTGATGCTTAGAAGGACACAAGAAACCCCCTCCCTTTTACCAAAACCAACCATGTCCCAATGAGGACATGGGCACTCCAAGAGCCCCCAAATCACTGGGAATGAGGTGGTTAACTACTTGTAAAATACTGGCTGTCAGTCCTTGGGGTGAGGGCTCTGAGATGATGAACTGTCCCAAAGGGCAGGAGGCTTTTCCCAACTTCCAGTCTGTCCATCACTTGTCACTGGTATTAAAATCTGCCCAGGAGACACCAACACTGCCATGGCCAAGTACAGATACACTCCAAATCCACACAGATATATGCTTCAGTCTGTTCACTTAGTTTGTAAATCTTTTTCTTCTTTGACAGAGAGGATGGGAATTGACTTCCTTAATTAAAAATAAAAAAGTGATGCTCCCAAACAAGGCTGGCAGAGCAGCTTCCCAACCTTACAAGCTTTCAGTGGAAAACCAGAAATGTAGAGAAATTCAGGTGAGGCTCCTCACTGGTTCTCAGTTTGCTTTGTGGAGCAATGGGGCTGTTGTGTTGAGGGACTGGCACAGACACAGGAGTCCAGAGCTTCCAAAATATTCCAAACTGATATTGTTTGGTTTGTGTTGGGACCACGTCAGTCATTGTGACAATCTAAAAATCCCACTGAAGTCAAGTCTGATGGCTGCACCACCCCAAATAGCTTCCAGGTAGGAAAGAAGAGAAGAGAGCTGTAGCTTGTGTTCAGGTTTGTAGAGTACATGCTCAACTATGAACCATAAAATAATTCAGACTGGAAAAGACCAAGAGATTGATCCCTCCTTGTTCCAACCTCCTTTCAGGGAGCTATGGAGAGTCAGAAGCTCTCCCCTCAGCATCCTTTGCTCCAGGATCAACACCTCCAGGTCCCTCAGCTATTCCTCAGCAGATTTGTGCTCCAGCCCCTTCCCCAGCTCCATTCCCTTCTCTGGACACTCTCCAGCCCCTCAATCTCCTTCTGCTCCTCAGGTCCCCAGAAGTGACCCCAGGATTGGGGGTGCAGCCTCCCCAGTGCCCAGCACAGGGGGACAATCCCTGCCCTGCTCCTGCTGCCCACCCCACTGCCCAGCCCAGCCCAGCCAGGATGCTGGTGGCCACTTTGGCTACCTGGGCCCTCTCTGGCTCATATTCAGCTTCTGTTGACCAACATCTCCAGGTCCTTTTCCACAGGGCAGCTTTCCAGCTTCTCTGCCCCAAGCCTGAAGTGTTGTGTGGGGTTGTTGGGATCCAAGTTCAGGACCCAGCACTAAACCTCATACACTTGGGCTCAACCCATGGATCCAGTCTGTCCAGATCAATGTCCACACTGAAGGAAAAAGAATTCCCCAAAGCAGGAAAGGCCACACTGCCACAAATTGCCTCTCTTCTCAAAGGGAGAACAAGCAATGATGACAGCAGCCATGGGAATAGACATCACTATCAGAACCTTTTAAAGAAATCAGTCCAAAAACCAACAGGTAGTTGATGCAGATCATGCACCCCAGAGTTCATAGAAAATTTTTTACTAGTGCTCAACTGCAGGTCTGAATTGAAGCCAGGGGTCTAATCTGGATCTAATCTAATTTGTTTGACCTCGACCAGGTTTCTGTGTTTCAGTTTTCCAAAAAGGGAATTGAAATGGTGACTCCAACCTTTCCCTCTCAAAGCTGTTTTCAGAAATGCCACGGACAAAAGGGAACAAAAGGTTTTATTCACTGCCCTGAAGCTGATGTTTAGTTTTCAGCTTTCTGTTCAACGCAGAAGATGGGTCCCAAAGTGATTGCACCACCCATGCCAAATCCTTGCTTGAAATTCCTGCCTGGAACAGCTTTTCCTGCTTGTTTTTTACCAACTGTCACTGCCCTTCATTTCCTCCACAGCAGGACTTTGGTACAAGAAGCTGATTTGGATGCAGTCACAGAACTGGTGCACAGACATATTGTTCTGCTGATGTTCCCATGCCCAATCCTTTTACACTCCCCTATCCTGACTTGTCTGAGATCCAACACCATATGCATTTAAATAAGTTGCTCTTTAATGTTTCAAAACCTGATTTATTAGTTGCTCACACTCCATCTGCCTTGAAAAACTGCAGCGTGCCTTCGCTTTCACAGCCTGTACAAAAGATCCAGGTTCAATTTGACTCCACTTTATCATTCCATCAGTGTGTCAGCCACATATGTAAAGCCTCCTTTCAGTACAAAATTTGTTTAAAATGCATACTTTTCTTTCTCCTCCCTTATTCTTTTTTTTTAATTATTTATTTATTTCTTTTCCAGGCCACACGACTCAGCAGCAGGCACTGTGATTAATGGATTTGTCTTCTTGCATCTTTACTATTTTGTTGTTTTCCCTGAAACTACTGTGTACAGATGTAAGCTCACCCAAAGCATGGCTGCAGCATAAATCCTGATTCAAAGCCAAAAAACACGCCAGAAGTAATGAACTGTGATTACTTACACATTGTGTTCACTTTTCAACTATTTTCTTCTCAAAGCTGTCTTTCCTTATCTCTTGTAATGACAAATGGCTCCTACCTGATTTTTTTATATTCCTGACATGTTTTCTATTTAGTTTTAATGTCAGAAGAGAAAAAAAAAAAACAACAAAAAACAACAGAAAACCACAACCAGTGAGCAGAGGAAGTAAGTGAAATAAGACAAAGATATTTCTTGACATACAGGCATTTATTATCATATATTGGTTTATATTCTTATAAACTGCTTAACTCTAAAACCTCCCACATTTCATCTTCCTTTTCAATACTGAAAAACAGTCACTTCAGACAAAGGAATTGGTAATTACAGAAAGATATATCTGGCAAGGCTGTAGTCTCATGGTATGATGTTGGTCAGAGCTGCATCTCTGCTCAACCACTTCTGAGATGGGGCAGATTTGCTAGAGCCCCTGTTTGAGAAATAATAAAATAAACAGTGAGAAAACGTTGCAAAGGTCTTCTAGAAGAAGTATATACAGCTACAGAAATAATTTTTTAAACACAAGCACACCAGGAAAGAAACTAAGACTACAGTAATCATCATGCTGTCCAAAAAAAAAAAAAAAAAAAAAAAAAAGAAAAAGCTGTCATAGACTTGCTTTCCACATATTAATGAATGCATCAGGTCTAATGAAGATAAACTTGCCCATTTTTTGACAAGTCCTGCAAATGTTAGAAATCTGGCATGTAGAGCAAGGCAAAATACAACCTACTTGGTTATTCAGATTTGTGATGCCTCTGCAAATTTATAATGACAAAAGAATGTCCTCATTCCTCATCTGTGCATACACTAGTGTGGATTAATTCATTTTTCCAGCGAGATGCAGAATGATCTCTACTAATAACATGGGTTTGCCCCAAGGGAACCGAAATGGATTGTCCATGCCAGTGCACAAAATGCACAAAACAAATCCCTGTGCCAGCAGAAATTATCAGATTGCTCAGAGTACGACCCGTCAGGCAGCATTTTTCAGCCTGTTCATCCATAATCTCTTTTAGATGGTTTTCCCCACCTCCCTATCCTCCTTGCTTTGTTTTGCCCAAAATTCAATCAAAGATGAATTAGACTTTAGAAAACCACCAACACTGTGGCTATTAAGTAGCACTGGAAATTCTAGACCCCTGTGTTAATTTTGCTACAGCTTTTACTTCTTGCATTTTAATGCAAAGCTGCATTTCCCTGGAGACTGTCACTGATACTGGCATCAAATCACATGGGGCTGTAACACAACTCAAGTGCCAATAAAAAGGAGGGGAACTCAACCCTCAGCAGACATCAGCAATTGCAGGAAAACAGCCAGAACTTTAATCACAATTCTTTCAAATGCAGCCAGGGATTTAGATAGGCTGTTATTCTACAATACAATACTAATGCGGTGCTTAATCAAATTACTAGCACTAGAATAACCTGGTGACTTCAAAAAAGAGTAATTTTTTAGGAGCAAATATGTCAGAATCACATAGTATCTACTAAAACAAACTCTAGAAAGAAGGACCAGTCCTTTCCATATACGTTTCTGTGCTTTTCTCTGAACAGGAAACTTCAGGTTCTTCCCAGGTTCCTCCTCTGCCCTACACAAATTTCTCAAGAGAGTTCTCTGAATTATTTTGTCTTTTTATTTGTTGATACTGGGTAGCAAGGGTAAGAAAAGCTCCAAAGGTCCGTGTTGAAATGACAATTCAAGCATTAGCAATTTTCTGATTTTAAATTGCTATGGAAAGCACTCAACAGTCATAGGCTAAAGGATATTTCAACTTCAGACAAAAAAAAAAAGAATTTGCAGAGTCTGAAGAGCAGACTCTATCAATAGTAGCCATCTAGCTCAGTAGAGCCTTTCCTACATCTTGGTATACTTATGATCCTTAATACTTAAATAATGTTATGATTTCAAAATTTAAAAGAAAGATGTGCTCTTTTGTTCAACCACAGGAAGCAGAAGTGCACACACTAGTACAGAACATCCAGAAACTGAAAAAGCAAGAATTAAACTTGGCAGCAAGTGGATGCTTTCAAAGAAGGCAGAGGAACAGGTAAAAATCAAAGTTATTCCTCAGAGTACATACCCTTAGTGTGGAAACTACTTCTTGCAACACTGGAAAGTCTGGACAACAGTATCTCCAACCACCTCTAACTGCAGTCTGCCAAGCCATCATTCTCTCTTTAAAAATAGATGTAAGCCATTCTGCATCTGAAAGGAGTACTGAGTTCAGAGGTCCCCCTCTGCTGTGGTCCTAACCTTTCAGCTTCAAACAGCCACAAAACTTACTTTGAAAACTGCTGTTCATCAAGAAAAATCAGTAGCAAGAGGAAGCCTTATGTGATGGAGGGAGTATCCAGAGAGCACTTCTTCCCCCCCTTCCCTATTTTTCCCCTAGAAGTGCAACTTGGAACTAAGGAAAAGCAGCCAAAGTACAGCACAGGGATTGAGTTGTGTTATTTGGAGTAACAGTCACTACTACAAAGGGTCCCACAACCCAGAGAAGCTGCAGATGTAAAAGGTTCCCTACCTCCCACTGAATTTTTGGATCTGTGTCCCACTCCTAAGGCAAGGCACTGTGTTGGGGAGCAGCAAGAAAGAAGTTTTTTAATGTGAAGGTGGTGAGATCCAGGTTGTCCAGAAAGGTTGTAGGGCTGCCCCATCCCTGGCAGTGTCTCAGGTCAGGATGGATGGGGCTTGGAGCACCCTGGGCTGGTGGGAGGTGTCCCTGCCCATGCAAGGGGGTGGGAATGGATGAGCTTTAAGGTCCCTTCCAATCCAACCCATTCCATGATTCTATGAAGTCTTCAGCTGGCATCAAGCAGTGGGCAGGGACCAATGGATGCTCCACATGTGCTGCTCCCAGGCAAGTTAAGGAGCCCAGCAGGCAGGTGCTTGGCCATCATGATGACCATGCTTCAACCTCCAAAATCAGCTACAGACTAGATATTAGGAAGCAAATGCTTACACTGAGGATGGCAAAACACAGTAAGGTGGTGGATGTCCCACCCCTGGAACCTTTCAAGGCTGGATGAGGCTCTGAGCAAGCTGATCTATCTGAAGATGTCCCTGTTCACTGTAGATGACCCCAAAAGGTCCCTTCCAACCCAAAATATTCTGTGATTCAATTATATGAATTAAAGCAGTGAGTATCAGCAAAATTGTTTGCTCTTTCTTAAGGAAAAACTCTCAGTTTCTTCTTACTAATATTTTTGTAAGGCTGACACTTGGCTTGATTTTCCAGACTTCTTTTCAGAGTAGTGAAAAATCAAAGTGTTTAGGCCTGGAAGATGACCATGTGCCACCAGCCAGCTGCTGGAGTGAAGATTCCTCCCTGACACATCTACAAACAAAAATTCCATCGTGCTTAACCAGATGTAATATTAGGAGGAATCAAAAGAAAGCTGGGAATGACTGTGGTCTCAGATGGTGACCTCTGTCTAACCTAAAAGAGACTGATCCTATTGCACTAAAGCTGTACTCTAAACAAGCCATACAATAACTGATGAAAACTACAGCTTTTGTCTGTAGAGGATAGAAAACTACAGATTTTGTCTGCAGGGACTTTGGTTGTAGAGGATTGGACTCCCAGACATGTCCAACCCACAGTGCTGTGCTGGCAGAAAGCTGTGAAGAGCTGGAAAGCTGGAAACTCTGCCAGAAAACTCTTACCCATTACCAGAACACAACGTGATGTGCCTTTCATGGGATCATCACAGATGAAGGGGGAAAAATCTCCACTCTGTTCCCTAGAGAATAAATGACAAAGCCTTCCAATGCATTAGATGAGCTGGCTTGCTCTGCTACCACTTAACTCAAAGACTGCAGAAAAGAAGGGTGAAGAGAAGCAGCTGAAATCAGAAAAAGAAAGAAAAAAAACCAAAAAAACCACAAGCAGGGTACAAACATCCATTCTTCTTAAAATAATGGAACAAAATGCTTCAGGTGCTGCTTTTGACGTACTTAACATAGCTTAAGCCAGACCTCTGAGTAACTTATTATTTTAGATCTCTCTTTTTCCCACATAACATCCTTTCCTAATGACAGTTTTAAATGTACCCACATTCAAAGGACTGTTGCTTCATTCTTTTTTTGGCAATAAATCACATGTCCCAGTGCTCCACACTTACACACCAAGAGTCCAGCCTCTTTTGCCAACCATCTGCTTTGTTGAGCTAATTCAAACTCTGACCAGTTTTACCTATAAGAAAAGACAGTCCAAATTTTAAGGAGATAGCTACAGTTTCAAGAGGGAGGGGAGGTGGAGGGGAAGCAGCACAAAGCAACCAGTCTAACAATGAGAGAAATGTCAAGAAATAGAAATGTCAAATCCCTCAGGGTGGAAAAAAAATATATAAAAGGAAATAAATTCCAACTCCAGTTCATCTCCAAGCATTGTATTTTGTAATGAAATTACACTCCATATAGTGTTTCCTCAGGCAAAACCTGCTCCAACTAATCAGACTGTTGTTTTTTTAAAGTTCAAAACAAATGCAAGAATGTCTTATGCAGCATTCATGCCCTGGCTTCAAGGTCTGCATTTAACTCTTTGCAAGCAAAAAGGGGTGAATCTTGCCATCAAAACCTGCAAAATGGCTCAATATGGGAATAATTTAAAGCATCTCAACCTTCTTCTCAATATTTACCACTTACAGCACCTTCCCTCTGGTTTTCAAGTCACAGAATGTGTGGGTCAGAAGGGACCTTAAAGATTTTCTCATTTCAGTCACCCTGGGGTGGTTGACCAGGGACCTCTTCCACCAGGTTGCTCCAAGCCCCATCCAACCCAGCCTTGAAATCATTCTTCAAATCTCCCCAACAGTTTGCTTGGCAAATCAAATGCTCTCCTCAATCCTCCAAAAGCTTCTGCAGTGCAACCCTTTAGGATGGTGTTCCTCATGGCTTTGGCAGAGTCAGCTCATGCTTCTGTCAAGCATTTTTTATCTTTTCTTTGTGAAATAAAACCCAAAACCTCAGGCCTATCCACACCAAGGACAACTGGACACTGATTTACAGCTGCACTACTGAGGTAGTGGTGTAAACCAAGCCTGCAGTTGTCATTTCTCATGCAACTTCACTTCAGATGCCATCAGTAGATAGCTTCAATTTTTTTTTTCCTGTGAGAGTGGTGAGACCCTGGCCCAGGTTGCCCAGAGAAGCTGTGGCTGCCCCATCCCTGGAAATGCTCATGTCCAGGTAGGATGGGACTTGAAACAACCTGGTGTACTGGGAGGTGTCCCTGCCCACGGCAGGGGTTTGGAACTGGATGAGCTTTCAGGTCCCTTCCAACCCAAACTATTCTGTGATTTCAGGCACTGTCAGATGCCTTCAGCACAGCTGGGATACAAGATGGATCAAAGCAGTTGTGTCACCTTTTGCCATGGCACAGCCAAGAGGTAACACAATAGGAATTTTCACAAAGATGGCCCTGAGCTCTCCCTAAACCCAAAAGAGTAAAACAGAAGAGACATTCCAAGTGCTCCTGGGCACCAAATCTTCTTCTACCATCCCACCCAGATCTAAATCAGAAGCCAGCCACCTGCTCAAGAATTGCAAGCACTTGCTCAGTAGCTGGGTCAGTTATCCAAAACATGAATGTCTTAGAATCATAGAATCATAGAATGGGCTGGGTTGGAAGGGACCTCAGAGATCATCAAGTCCAACCCTTGATCCACTCCCCCTGTGGTTCCCAGCCCATGGCACTCAGTGCCACATCCAGGCTCTTTTTAAATATCTCCAGGGATGGAGAATCCACTGCTTCCCTGGGCAGCCCATTCCAATGTCTGATCACCCTCTCCGGGAAGAAATTCTTTCTAATATCCAACCTAAACCTCCCCTGGCACAACTTAAGTCTATGCCCTCTTGTCTTGCTGATAATTGCCTGGGAAAAGAGCCCAACCCCCCCTGGCTCCAGCCTCCTTTCAGGGAGTTGTAGAGAGTGATGAGGTCTCCCCTGAGCCTCCTCTTCTCCAGGCTGAACACCCCCAGCTCCCTCAGCCTCTCCTCACAGGACTTGTGCTGGATCCCTTCCCCAGCCTGGTTGCCCTCCTTTGGACCTGCTCCAGGACCTCAATCTCCTTCCTGACCTGAGGGGCCCAGAACTGGACACAGGACTCGAGCTGTGGCCTCCCCAGGGCTGAGTACAGGGGCAGAATCCCTTCCCTGGACCTGCTGGCCACGCTGTTCCTGATCCAGGCCAGGATGCCATTGGCCTTCTTGGCCACCTGGGCACACTGCTGGCTCCTGTTCAGCTTCCTGGCAATCCAGACTCAAATCCAGGTCCCTTTCTGCCACTCTGTGCCCAGCCTGGAGCTCCCCATGGGGTTGTTGTGGCCAAAGTGCAGTCACCTCATGCAATGAAACCCTTATAAAAGGCAAAATTAACATAGAAGCTGATGTCAGCTCAACTGAAACCTATTTCTTGATGGACAGATCACCATCGATGAGTTTCCTACAGATATTGCAGGAGGAGGTTTATTGATCAGGCACAGAAATGTGCTGGGCAGTAATGTGACCTCCAGCTCAGAGCTGGCATTGCCCCCAGTTGCTCAGAGCCTGGGCAGAGCAGACACCACCATCCACTGGAATCCATGAAGATGTCTCTGTTTTCCATGTAGGCTCTTGAGAAAAGGGACTCGAACAAAACTGAGAGCACTCTTTTTTAGACATAAATCTAGAACTTGTCTATTAAATTGGGTCTGTATGAAACAAGGACCATAAATCTTTTGGAGATCAATGTCCCTCTTCTGTGACCAGCTGAGAAAACTGGTTTCATACTGTTAGGGATTTTTCCTTACTTTCTCTGGCATTAGGAGCAACCTCAGTCAAATTCAAAGAAGAAAACAATTCAGTAATTTTGTTAGTGGTACTTGTCTAGATAGCAAGATAACACAAAAGGGAGGAGAGAATTAAAGTTTTTCTATAGAAACTAAAAGCATTGACAGCAAAAACTAAAAATAAAATGAAAAACATTTAAGAATTTGCTTCCCCTTACTAAAGTGAGAAGATATGATGGATTATATTATGTACTCCTCGTGCATCAGCCCTTGTAGCATCTGGGGTTTTGCCAGAGGGAGATAAATGAGGATTCAACACAGTTGAATGTTGAGGATTCAACATTCAATTCAGCTGCTCATCAACACATTTCCAAACCCAAGTCCAATCATCTCTATCACCATTTCCTTTAAATTACTAAGGTCACCAATGAGCCTCTGAGATGACTCCAAATGGACAGATGCATCAAACCCCAAATCCACTGCCTTTGGGGTGAGCTTCTCCTGCTTTCCAATCCAACCCCAAGACATCTGTTTTTAGCTGAAAGAGAGCCACAGCCTCTAACTTAAATATAAAAGAGCACATACTCAGATAAATCTACAATATGCTCAATTACACACAAGATAACAGCCAAAAGGCTTGTATCCATTCAGTTAATTGTTTACCCTGAACAGCTTAATTATATTTGTTCAAATAAATGCAACGTACATCCTCCCTGCTGAGAGGTAAAATGCTGGATCTCTTCTGCCTGGTTATTCTTAAGGAATTGCTTTTTATTAGCAAAATCACTTGTAAGGGTTAGCAGAATGCTTTTGGAGCAACGTTGCAACACGCATTACTGTTTTAAGGCTTTGAAGCACTTAAAAAACTATTTACAAGATGGGAATATTTACTAGCTGCCTTCATTAAGTTGCCAATGAAACCTTCAATTGCTCAATTTAAAGCCAGCAGGATGGTTTGATTTAATTTGATGACACCAAAGCACCCTCACTGCAATGACTTTGAAGAAGTGAAATGGGTACAAGTGAAGATACTGCAGGAAATGCAAACAAAACATCACTGCCATGAGTTGGGTGGTGGTCTCAGGTCTGCCTTCAAGGGTAAATTCATCTCCCCCAAGCCCTCAGCAAGAGAAAACCAAAAAACAGAGTGAATCCCATCCTCTTGTCTTCAAGGAGAATGCCAGGCTTTCTGCAACCTGCCAACAAGAAGGCAATTCCTTTTCGACCTCCACTCCTCACTGCATTTAAATAAAAATGTTTATGGGTGTTTGGAGACCTTAAAAAAATCAAAGTTTCAGCCTGCCATTAATATTTTAATTGAAGACATGAATATTCATGATCATTTTGCTTCTTTAGAGGACAAGATCCGATAATTAAATAATTCTAATATGTAAATGTGCTCCTGTCATGACACCTTGCCTTCATCTACATTACAAAACCAAGGCATTTTTAGCTCTTTCATTATTTATGTAATTCTATTTTTTTCACCTCTGTCTTTTCTTTTTTTTTTTCCCCCCCAGACTAACTAGAGCTCTTGAACACAGCACTTTCTCAGTTACAGGCTCAGGAATTGGGGATTATTCCAAAGTCATTGCCTCTCTTGACTTTGGCAGTTCCAGGGGATTTATATTTGGGGGCTGGTTTGGTCTAACATCTTCTCTTTCCAGGCTAATTTCAACAGCACAGCCAACACCTGATATTTGCCACAAGCCCAGGAGAATGCAGGCAAGCACAAAGTTATTAAAGATTTCATCATTCTGCAGCCTTCAAGAATGCTTCAGTAACAACAAAAATGTATTGGTTTCTACGAGAGGCAAAAGCAGTAGCTTGGTTTCTAAAATAAATACAACTCCTCTTCCATTTGCAACAGAAAACTCTGGATAATTCCAGCAAGTCTTCCCTGGAATTGCCCTGAGACCCCTCCATTTGAATACAAACTGAACTAAAAACCACAACGTGTCAAATGAGGGGAAAACAATTAAAAAGATTTTCAGGGTCATTAAATTCACCCTCCAGCACCTCCAACCTCCTGCATCTCCCCCCTTCATGCCCATCTTGAGCTCAAAGCAAGTTTCTTGCCTTCCCAGTTCAGACCTCCCTGCTCTACTTGTCAGGACCCTTTTTCCAACTTCCAGATTAATTTTCATTTTGGGCAGTTTATTCCTATTTTTGGCAACACCGTTTTTCAGCCAGTAGGTCCTTCCCACTCCTTCAAGACACCTTTTGCAGACAATTATATCACCTTTCAGACTACTTCAATCCAACAAGAGATAGTTTTTTATTTTTTTTTGTCCCTAATACCAACAGCAATAAAAAATATCCAATATTTCAGATGGCTTCTAATCAGAGAGCAGTACAGTGACAAGAAAAACTTTTCTGTCTCTGCTGGGAATACCCTGTCTGGGTGGCATCTGCCTTTTTCTGAGCAGTATTGCTTTGGCAGCTCACAGTTATTCTGTAATCAACCAGTACCAGTTCTTATCCTCCATCATTTCCCATTGATTAGCTCCTAGTTTAGAGCTGGAATTTCTGTTATCAATGCCCAGGTGCATGACCCTGCATTTAGTGACACTAAATTTTATCCTCTTTCTTCTACTCCAGCTCCTGAGGTCATCCAGCTTCTGTAGGTTATTTCATCATTGCCACCATGGTGGCTATCACTATGAGGAATGAGAGTCATTAAAATATTTTTTTCTAAAGCTACATAATGAGAAAGAGTCCCAGAGGCCAGTGAAAGACATCAGGTAACAGACTGCCAATTACATACTAACATCATGAGGGCATTATTTAACATGACTTCTACTTATTTTGCATAACAGGATCTCTTACAGAATGGGAGCTCCAAAAAACAGAGGAAGGGAAGGAGAACTCAGCACCTCAGGTAGGAGTGGGCAGCTGTTGCCAGAAAAAAAACACTTGCAAAAACCACACTACTACTGCAAAAAGCTCAAGCAACAACTGCAAAGTTCTTCTGGCTTTCAAATCAAGTAAATTGGGTAACAACAAATCCTGCAAGAAAACCCAGAATTGCTGTGGAAAAAAAAAAAAAAAAGCACCTACTCCATCCCAGCAGATAGCTCCAAATTCTACTCAGAGAAAAGCAGATGTTTAAAAGCTTTCCAGTGCCCTTGGCTCACCTGAACTTGGCCTTCCTACACAGAATATTTTCTATGTAAAACTACTTAGCCACTGAGATCCAAGTGGCAGTCCTGGTGGTTGCTACATGTCTTAAATATTGGAGTTTTAACTTTGGTCTGGTGTTACTTAAGTTTTCCTGACATGGGTTGAGCATGGCAGTCTTTGACAATGTTGATGTCCTGTTAGATAAACCAGATGGGTACATTCTTTCCTTCTTTGGTCTGTTTCCATAAAAAGGGAAAAAAATAAAATGACAAACATTAATTCATCAATTCTCTTAGAAAATGAAGAGCAGCTGGAAGTCTGACCTTATTGCAGAGCCATCAATCCCATGACAATCCACCAGAGCAGAGAATCTGGAGCTGGGGAGGAAAAGAGCATCACAAGCACTTGAGGCCATCAAACCACAGAGGGTTTCCCAATGGTGTTTCAGAGAGCCTTCAAGTCTCCCCCAAAACAAAGATGCTGAAGATAGATCCCATGGAAAGAGGTCAAGAGCTGCTGCCTGTTTGTGCCACCCTGACAAAGCCTGGGATGGGTGCTGAAGCTGGCACACACAGCTGATTCCTGGAAAACTTCATCCTGTCTGCTTTGGCTTTCCTAATCAGTCCCACAATAACAGATTCTTCCTGGAGCATCTCAAAACAAGCACTGGCTCCAACACCTGCACAGGGCTTATTGAAAATTAGCATTTTTATCCCTCACTTCATTCCCTGAATGTGAATATTTTATTTGATAACCCCAGCACCTCCAAGAGTCTCAGAGGACGGGATGAAAATAATCTTTGGAGTTATTCCACCTTTCAGCAAAGGAGGGGCAAGAGCAGGTTACAGCATATCTGTGAAACTGAAGTCAGCTGGGCACAGAGATGTCCAAAAAGGTATTGAAGAAGCTGGATTTGGAGGAAAGAAGCAGGATGGTCATATCCAGTCCACATGATTCTCCAGATATGCCCATGAGCTAAGCAAGGATGCCCACCAAAGACTGTCCCTATGGCACACTTCACTCTCTTAACTTGGAAAAGCCTTCATGCTATTAACTGTTCTGATCCAAAAAAAAAAACCAAAACATCTGTGAAACACCAGGAAAACATGAAAAGATTCTCCATCTCCCAGCTGGAGATGAATTTTAGTGTGGTTAATTCCAGGTTGGCATCAATAAGGTTTCCTTCAGGTGATGCAATTGTTGCTGATTTAAGTACCCACTTCTGGACTGAGGTATTCCTTTAGGAACCCTGTAAAAATTTAAGTCCTTAACTTCCAAAAATTAGCTCCAAATAAAAAAAAATCAAAAAAGCAGTTGACAGAGGCACCAAAGATTAATTCCACCTGCCTCAGTATTTCCTGACTAGATTAACACAGGGACTGAAAATGCCAAGCCAAGGGCAAGGAGCAGCAGCACAGAGAAATTAATCAATGAAATTAAGTGAGAAACAGAGAAATGGAGCCATAGGTCTTTTAAAAACCCAAACATTTTTAAATCCCCAAACATAAACAGAGACCCCAGGCAGAGACATCTCAAACTTGGAATCCATCTGCATCTCATACCAGAGTTAAGAGTGGCAAAAACTTACCCATCCTCTGGCCTGCCTCCCTCATGTATCTCATATAGTCCAGTCATACTGAATTATTCCTCCAAATACATATATACATATATATATATATCAGTTCCTTTTTTTTTTCCCCCAGTTAAATCTAGCACACCACACAACCCTAACAAGATGTTGATTAATTGACTGATTTGATTTAAATGCATCCTTGCTGTGTCAATCTCCTCCCTCTAGATCTTCAGAACAACCTTCACTCCTTTAAGTAAGGCCAAGGATGTAATCATTTCCTTCTCCTTTTTTGCATATGCAGATAGGAAAATTACCCAGACATCCATCAGAATGGCTTGCAACAGCAGGGAACTCATTTTTAAGCCAGTTTGCTGCATGCACTACCTGAATGCACAAATGTGATCCAGCACGATAAAACTGCTGAGGATAATTCCAGCCCTCACCTCAATTCTTGGCAGAGACAAGAAAAAAAAAAAAATCTGAGATAGCAGCAAAAAGATTTGTCCCTCCTGGTCCATACTTGTTGGCTGCTTTACCAGAACCTGTTTTGAAAGACTCTCAGAAGCTTTTTACAAACATTAAGTGCCTCGTGTCACTGACATATAGGAATGGTGCAAGAATCTGGTTGTACACAGACAGAAAAGTGCCAGAAAAAACCCACATCACTTCCTCTCCTCAGACCAAGAAGGAGCTGAAGGAATCTGTAGGAAGCCTCTAGAATTCACGAATATTTTATTTTACTTTCAGAGTCTGTGGGATTGAAGAGACACCTGGAGAAGACACCAATATCCAATGCTACAAAGGAGGGAAAAATTGGAAGCAAGTTTATAAGAATGAGTACATTTGTCTTAGAAGCTGGTTCAACAAGTGTTGCAAAAAATGTTGCAGTGTACAAGAGAGAAAGTACCATACAGGTGTCCTTCCTGAGGTTTGCAGGCAATTTGTGCTCCATCAAAATTCAGATTGGTCCCAGAAGCCAATATCCCCTCTGCAGCTCCTAAACTGAAATAAAAGGGGGGCTCCTTCCCCCACTGCCTTTTCTTTAAAAAATAATTTCAGAGCTGTTGCAGGACTGTAATCTGATTGAAGACTATGACTTTGGTGAAAAAAAAAAACAACAAAAAAACAAACCAACCAACCAAACAAAACCAAAAAACCAGAAAACCCCTCAAAACAACCCCACAAAATCCAAAATATCACCCAAAAAACAACAAAAAAAACAAACAAAAAAAACAACTGAGAAGTTCTTCCAGCATCAAAACTAAAAATGAAATTTATGACTGACCTGAATTGTATTTCTTGAAAGACAGTATCTGCCAGCCCTCAAGAAGAATATAGACCCTAATATTTCTGCTCTGGGCCATATGTGCCATTCTCAGGCAAAAATAAATTTGTTAACAAGTCTGCAAGAGCAGTTGGCACCTACTTATGCCAGTCTGTACTAACATCTTGAGACTTTCTTTAATAAGAAAAAAAAAAAAAAAAAAAAAAAAAAAGAGAGAGAATGTTTCAGGAAAGCACAAACCCAGCAAAACACGCCTAAGATGAGGGGGAAAAAATAGTAATTCAAGGAAACATTTGAAATTCTTCTGCTAATAGACAACAGAAATGTTGGCAAAGTTTGTTGTTCATAAGCTTCGGGATCATCCAGGGGTCCTGAAGATTTTAAACATTCAGTGTGACCATCTGTCACTGACACAGTCACCGAACAGAACGAGCAATTACTGAAGCCCTTCTCAGACAGAATCTGTCAACCACATCCAGCTTGGCTGCCAAGAGAAATCAAGCTGAGGGCTGTGAAAGCAGATTGCCCTTCTGGGAGATGGGATGGCTCCACCTGAGAAGGTGAGCAGGAGCTGGGAATCAGCTGGCATCCAAAAAAAAAAAAAAAATTCTTGTGACAGTCCCCTGCTGCTCCTGAGGTTATGCACCACGTTTTTGTACTTGCTGGTGTCTCATGCTCCATTTTAGTGATCAAGAGTTGGAGCTGATGATCTCTGAGGTCCCTTCCAACCCAGCCAATTCTATGATTCTATGATCACCTGTTCTGCACTGAGAGGACAAGCAGACCACACTCAAAAAGTTGACAAAGGTGTTGGCAGGTCACCCAAGAGCAGCCAAAGCAGCTCCATGCTCAGATGTCACGTGCTGAACTTCTCAGAAGGACCTCGAGAATTTCACCCAGCAAACCAGTCAGAGAACCACAGAACATCTTGGGTTGGAAGGAACCTTCAAGCTCAGCCAGTTCCAACCCCCCCTGCCATGGGCAGGGACACCTCCCACCAGCCCAGGTTGCTCCAAGCCCCATCCAACCTGGACATGAAGATTTCCAGGGATGGGGCAGCCACAGCTTCCCTGGGGAATCTGTTTCTGTCTCCCAAGCCTCACAGCAAAGAATTTATTCTCAATCTTCAACCTAAAACTTCTTCATCTTGAAACTTCTCCCCCTTCTCCTACACTCCATGCTCTTGTCCCTCTCCAGCTTTCCTGTAAATCTCCTGGTTGTGGAAGGCTGCTGTAAGGTCTACCTGGAGGCTGTAATATCCAGAGATTTTTTTCCTCACTCCAGCACAGCTACACTGATATGCTCAGGGGCATGTTGTAACTGCAAAGAACTGTCAGATCTTATTAGAAAAATTAGCATTTCTGACATTCCTAATTGCTTTTAATTTTTGATTCACCAGCACAAGCTGCAGCATAGAAAGAGAAAAACGCAGCAGACTATAGAATAATCCATTTAAACAACCCCTGAACCCCCACAAACCAAAAATCTCCCCAAACTGGTGATGGAAATTAATGAAGCAACATGTATTTATTGAGCTTAGGGATGGAATGATCATTAGAGCTTTTAGCTTGGCCTCTGACAGATAAGATTTCATGCTCTTTTACTGAACAGCTTGTTTCTAACTAGACATCTATGTAACATCTAGAGATGATTCTGCCAGCCAGAGAACCTGTCTCTCACAACTCTGTTGTGCTGCCACGTCCTCTCACATTTAAAGACTTCCTCTAGGTTGAATATATCTCACTTCAGCTTCAAGCTTCTGTTTTTTCTTACATCTTTGTGCACTAAAGAAACAGTCTTTCAGTGCTCTCTATCTTCTCCCATTGAGGTACTTCATCATCTTTTTGTTACTGGAATTTTTTCCCCTGGTAGAGAGCAGCAAGACTATATTTTCTGTATTATTTACCTGTAAGTAGCTTCCTTCTAGCTGTCCAATCTTTCCCCACTGCTCAAGGAGTGCAAGCAACAGCTTAGGCAAAGGATGGGTATAACCACAGGTACAGAATGGGGGTAAGACCACCTTTAGAAGAAGAATCTTCTTCTAAACTGCTGCTTTCAGGAATGAATGGATCACACTCAAGTGAAATTTGTTAAATTGGCTGCATAAAACCTGCCAGAACAGGTGACAGTGGAACATTCCCCTTAATGGTGCAGACATTTTTCATACCATAAATAATCATCACAGAATCACAGAATTGTTTGGGTTGGAAGGCACCTTAAAGCTCATCCATTCCCAACCCCCTGCATGGGCAGGGACACCTCCCACCAGCCCAGCTTGCTCCAAGTCCCATCCAACCTTAAAAACTTCCAGGGATGGGGCTTCCACCACCTCTCTGGCCAACCTGTCCCAGTCTCTCACCACCCTCATGGGGAAGAACTTCTTCCTAACTTCCAATCTCCATCTCCCCTCCTCTGGTTTGAATCCATTCCCCCTGCTCCTATCACTCCCTGACATCCTAAAAAGTCCCTCCCCACCTTTCTTGTAGCCCCTTCAGATCCTGGAAGGCCACAATGAGGGCTCCTTGGAGCCTTCTCCTCTCCAGACTGAATAACCCCAACTTATGTTAGCAAGGTTTTAACTTAGTGCTTGTTCATCATCTACAGAGAGACTCACAGGTTATCTGCAGCCACTGACAAGGACATTAAAATATTCTAAACCATTTCTTTATCATTTTTCAGAAGGCTCCTTGGAGCTTTTTCCTCTCTAGACTGAATAACCCCAACTCCCTCAGGCTGTCCTCACAGCAGAGATGCTCCAGAGCCCTCTGAGCATCCTCCTGGCCCTTCTCTAGACACCCTCCAGTCTTCCTTGTAATGCCCCCAGTAAGTTTTAATCAGAAGCCACTTCATATTTTACACAGAAGTGAAAACAAAATTTCTTAAGCAAATCTATTAATCCTTGAGTAGTTACCTAAAAGATTTGATTCCAGGCTAAAAAACTCTCATCAGGAAACCTTGTAGCTTGGGCTAGCACAAACTATCCACCCCTACAGAAAGCTTTCCCTAGTTATGACTTGAATCTATTCCTAGCTTTTGTTGATGAACTTATCAAGGGTCTTCAGAGACATGATGTTCCTCCTCCTCCACGTTGCATAAACTTAACTAGAAAAACTTCAAATCAGTGCTCCCTTACGTGACTCTTCTCAGGTGAAAGGATGAGAGACAAAGTCGTGAGCTGCAGCAAGCAAAATTCTGATTTGCTTTCAGGGCAACATGGAAGGAACTCAGAGTGCTTCAGCACCAAAATCTCCATTCTTGGACATCTCAAAAGCTCAACTGGAGAAAGTCAGAGCAACCTGACCTAACTTGGACTCTCTGTTGAGCAAGGTACAGGACCAAAGACCTCTGGAAGTCTCCTCCAACTTCAACACCTTGAGCACAAGCCTCAGAACAGCCATGCTGAATGGGGACCAAGAGAGGTCCAGATGGTCCAGATTGTCTGTCCATGATGGGCTCAGAGTTCCTCTCCAGTAACAGTGGGAATTGCTGCCTGATTCTGACCAGCAGTGACCTAATATGAGATGGTAACAACAGAAAAGAACATGCTGAATAGGTGCAGGGTGGGGATTACCCCATTCTCCAAGCCATGAGCAGGACATGAAGGACATCCAGCCCTTTCTGAAGAACTCTTCTGGACTGGCCATTTGGTAACTTCAGTGAATAAATTACTTTAACGCTGGACACAAAATGCCCACCATGATAAACTATATCCTCTACCAATTCCAGATAAAAAGAACTCTCCAAGGATTGATGTTATCATTCATTATTTGGTGTAAGAATGCATCCAGCTCTGAAGGAACCATCAGAGCAGCTGCAAAGGGCCAGAAGAGGCACTGTAAGAAGGTGGTGTTACTGAGAAGTCTCTGAAGTCAAGTTTTGGGGAAGAAAGGATCCAAAACTGATAGAATTCCAGTTTCTTAAAGCATACATTTGAAGTAAGTATCTTAAAAATATATGTAAGTAACTTAAAAATATATATTCAATGGATCTTAAAGTATACAGTGATTAAGGAAACCACCGTTAGGTGGAAACTGGTAACACGACAAGGGTTAATAAACTAAATGAGGAAAAATAATTATTTATGCTGAAAGTAGAACTGGACTGCAAAAAGGTTACCAATTAAAATCCTTAAGGACTAGTTTAGGAGATAACCTGTTCTTTAACCACAACTGCCCAAATTCATGTGCAAAAAAAGCCAGATGCTGCTGAAACCAGGGATGGAAGCTACTCCCAACACACAGGAGAATTGGATACTCTACACCTTGACCACTAGAGGAATGGAAAATAATTTTATACCACATCTTTCAATCCATTCAGGTAATAATAATTATTGCCATGAGGTAGAGACCACATGGCTTGAAATTTGAGAAGACAAATTGAAGTATATCCGACCACAGAAGGACCTGAGGCCACCTAAAGGATGCAGCCATAAAAGCAAACCTGACAGAGCAGGAGTACTGCTTGTAGTAAGGTCAGGAGGGGAAAATACTGTGAATATGTGAGGAACTAGTGAGACACCATCTGGGATAGCAATTCAAACTGAGGAGAAACTAAAACAGGGAGAGAAAGGCTGTTCAACTGCCAGGAGAATGATCAGCATGGGGGAAAAAAAAAAAAAATTGGTATTTTGGGTCACCAAATAAAAAGTTCACAAACGTAAACAAAAGGGAAGAATCTATTTAAAGACGGCAGTAAAACATGTAATACAATTTGGCCATGGTAAAATCCTGATGGGATATGAAAGTCATGTCTAGAAATGTTAAAGCTGTGAAGTTCTGGACTGTACCTCAGGAGGAGAACAATGAAAAAGCAAGTGTTGATAAATGAGTTCCTCTACTTGTGTGGTTCATTGGTTGCAGTGACTGGAAGAGGACTGGATAACTCAAGTAGCCTCTCCAATCCTGTCTTCTTCTTTTTAGGGATGATTAATGGAAATAATAAAACAGTTTCAAACTATTCAGCCTCATTCCTGAAGAAGTCTGCTACATCTCTCCAAACTAATACCCTTTGACAACTATTATGATAGGTCAGCTATAAATATCTGTTATCAAAATATTGTCAGGAGCCTGGCAAATCCTAAATGAGAAATAATGGTTTTTAATTAAGTGATTAAAAACTGTAGCATCAATATCTAGGAGTCAAGATGTTGATCAGAACATTAGTGTGCTTGTCACTGTGTAACGACAAGAATACACGTGATGCCCCTGGAGTTTACAAAGAAAATATAATTTCAGGCAAGAACAGATGGATGCAGAGCAGAAAGGATGAACCTGGCAATTCTCAACTGCTGAGCATGATAGGTGGGGGGACTCAGAACAACCCAGATCTAGCAATTTCCAGTGACTTTTTTTTGTGGCACCTGATACATCTTCTAAATTGGCTCATTTATTACAGCATCGACTTTAAAACAACTTTCAAACTGTTGGGTTGGTTTTTTTGGTTTTTTTTTTTTTTCTCTCCAAAGAGACTTGCATTTTCTCACTGCTAATCTGCCTTATGGAACTTGGATTTTAACTGAAAAGTACATCAGTAAATTGGCATCCCCTACTGAGAGAGATAAGAGCTTCAGTCAGCGAATAAAGACGCTGAAATAGTGACAGGTATTTCTGAAAGCTTTTTTGAAAATTCCTTTATAAATAGTATTTATTTGGCTCAAATCCGTGATCAGTGCAGCACTTCTGTAATGTGTTTGCAAAGTGCTTTAGTTGGGTTTAGATAAAAGGCACCGCAGAACCATTAGTATCACCTGGAGAACCAGTTTCTACGTACATGTCAAAAGCATTTGTCCCCACCGAGGTCTAATTTCATGGCTTTTGGGTTTCTCCTGGAATCTTTATCCCTGAGTTATCCAGGTACATAAGGCCCAGGTGAAAAATGCATTAAGCTGGGAGAAAGTCCCCAAAGGAACAGAAAATCTCAGTGAGGGAAAACTTGATGCTCTCAGCTGCATGTGGATGGACCTGTTGACAACAAGGCTGAGAAAAAACATTCCAAGGACACAAAATCACCTCCTCTCCATCGTGTGCAATCCTCTGCCAGGTCTTTGTCAGCAGCATATTTACAGCCCCATTCATTCTGCAAAGCAGCTTCCACCAGGCTGTGTTTCTCCTCTCAGAGGCTCAGCATTGCAACTAGGAAAGAGTTAACAAGTCTTCACCAAATAATATCTCTGCAGGTGTCAACTCCTTGGAAGCAGATAGGTCCAAAGGGCAGACACATCGTTATAATGAGAGAAAGATTAAGAGGGGGAGAGAAAAGGAGCCAGCATGAGGCATAAGAAGCTCTTTGATGAATGATCTAGCCCAGCATTAATGAGATCTGGTAATTTTACATTTCCAGAAAGCTCTGGTCGTTAGGACTACGAGGATCATCGTTTTATTCGGCTGGAACAGAGAAAAGTTTAGGACAAAAGCCAGCCAGCTCATCAAGAAATCAGTCTCCTCCTTTGAGTTAACACAACTCTGATTTGCAACATTTCCCAGCCCTGCCAGCACCCAGCATTTATTTAGCTTTTCTTTGCAAAACACCATAGCTGCTGTTACTGCTGCCCTCAACAGACCAGATACACGCTAGCCAAGAACTGCCCAAGCAGATTTTGCCTCTTTTAAAAAGAAAAGGGAAAAAAAAACCCAAACAAAACATCACAGTCTTCCCTGCCTTGAGAGCTGCCTCTCCCAGTACCATCCCCACCAGCCCAGCTCTGCAGCCTTCTGCTTATTGCCACAAGCTCAAATTTTTCCAAAATTCTGAATCCTCAGCTATTTCAAGGTACAAGGGGTAAGAGTTCAACATCGTGGTTTGGTTTTTTTCCTCTCCAAAATCTTCAAGCAAATTTGATTTTCAGTTCTGTAGCTTACTCCAGTAAAACCAGTACTGCCAACCATAGCAAACACACAAGAGCAGCTGTCACGCACTAAGTCATATAACTCCACATAGACATGAATTTAAAGGTTTGCAGAAGTTGTGACAGTGCTTTTGTTGGTTGTTTGGGGGTTTTTTTTCAGCAGTGAAAACAAGATCATAGAATCCCAGACTGGTTTGGGTCAGAAGGGGCCTTAAAGATCACCTCATTCCAACATCCCTGCCATGGGCAGGACACCTCCCACTAGAGCAGGTTGCTTCAAGCCACATCCAGCCTGGCCTTGAATATTTCCAGATCTATGGTTAAAGTGGTTTGTGTCATCAGCTACCTCCAAATGATCTAATAGGGTCTTAGGTTCTTAAAAAAAAAAAACCTGCAGAACTTCAGGAGCATCCAAAGAACTCTAAGCCTTCCCCGCTGTGGTGGTTGGGAAAACCACATCACCTCCATTAGTAAACTTAATGGCCAGAAAACTTGAATTTGAAAACAACACAGAGGATAGAAAGAGATTTCCACATAAACAACTAGCCAAGACCAAAAACCAGTTGCCCAGGGGCAGAGCAGAGCCCCAGTGACATTTCTGGGCCATCCTTTGAGTGCACTGTGCTAGGTCTCATGTTCACATCCTTGGATTTCCTTCTATGCCTGCTCTCACAAAACAAACCCCAAACCTTATTTATTTTTTTTCTCAGCCATGACACTGCAACAAACCAGTTCTATCAACATGTAAGCCACTGTTTTCTCCTTTCAGGAATTTTTTTTTATTTTCTCTCCATTCAGGAAAGCTCTGAGCTGATGCTCTGCATGCTGCCCTCCCCACAAGGGATGCTACATGAAGTATTAAATCACAAGTAGTCAAAAAAAAAACCCCAACCTTCTACCAAATCTTGATGCTTTTCCCCTGCCCTCTTTTCCTCCAAATGCAAGATTCATTCTGAATGATCCACCTCTCTATGAATTTAAATCATCTTGAACAAACCTGGGTGTTTTGATTGACACAAAGCCTTCTGAGATAGCTTTGCTTCCTCACTAGCACCATTCCCTCTCATAAATATTTATGCACAATTTTCAGATTTTAATGAATTCCAAATATTCATACTTACTTTTAGCAGAAGCTTCCCCATATATTTTTTAAAAGTATTTTAACTGATTTTTTGCCTGCCATGTTTGTTTTGCCACAGCACATAGGTAATGTTGTTCACCACTGTATGGGAGTCGTCCATAGCACCAGTTTGACCAACATGGATTTGCTGCTACACTCCCACCCTGTGCAGCTAACAAACCAACAGTATTTTTTTTTTTTAATGTTAAAATAAAACGTTAAAATAAAATACAACAAGAGCAGATACAACCACAAAATATATTGGTCCTAAAAATTGCTTAACTTTTCTCTTTCTCCCAGTGTTCGAGCTTTTCAAGTTACAATTTTGCTTTGGCAATTTTTCCAACCCAAACCCAAGAAAATCTAGTTATTACAAAAGGATTAAGTTGGCTTCTGTTTCTCACAGGCTGGCTAAGCTCTCATCCTGCATTTCACACTTATCAATGTTGATCCTTTCAGAGATTAGCCAGATTTCAGAGACCTGCAACATCTGATACCTGGTGTATCCTTCCTTTCCTGTGATTTCTTCTTCCTCCCTTAAGAATTTCTTTCCCCTTGACATCTGTTCCACCACCTTCCTTTAATAAGGTTAAACCAAATCATTCATGTGATCATTTGCTAAATATAAACCTAATTGATAGTTTTACCTTCTTTCCCAAATCTCTCCATCTTCTGATGTCAGGAGAATTCAGGGGTGGTGCTTGTAAAACACCTGCATACATTCAAATACATTTACAGCCTCTCTTCTCCAGGATGCTCTTCTGCACCATTTTTATTCCCTTGACATCCCTCTGTTCCTTTTCAAATTTATTTTCCAAGCCTGGGCTTCACCATGGACTGCTTTTGGACAGCAGCCATTTCACACAGACTTTTCCTTGCTCTCTTCCCTTTAAGAGAAATTTATGGCCCACAGAAAGGCCAAACTTTAACCAAGTCTCAACTTTTATCATTTTTCCTACCATTATTTTTTTTCTTTCTTAATTTTTCTTTTCTAACAAGGCTGCCATGCTTCAAAGATGGAAATACCTGTCAGATCACTCTGGCCTCCTAATTAGATGCTACATCAGGTACCTGTTTCCTCCTGAAACATTGAGGCCATGGGAAACCAAAGATGGAAATACCTGTCAGATCACTCTGGCCTCCTAATTAGATGCTACATCAGGTACCTGTTTCCTCCTGAAACACTAACCTTACCCCAAATGCCCCAAAATGAAGCATAAACTTCCATCACACGAGGGAACTTCTCAGGAGATCACAGCAACCCAGCTGCTAGAGGGGTCACTTCAATCCCACCTCAGTGAACATCTACCATTTAAACCAGCACGTTGGACTTCCTAATCCTATGCCTTCAAACCACTTTCTCCACTTAAACCCTGCCAGCATCCCCTCCATTTAGGTTTATCTACTCCAGCCTGTATCATCACCCGCCGGTGGGGAAGAAAAAGCCCCAGCTGTTCTTCATCCCTCCCACAAACAGCTTAATCCTTCCTGGCAGAAGAACAAGCTGGTAGGAAAACTGGTCATTAAGAAGTTTCAGCTGGAAATTTAGAAAACAGCTTCTCCCCATTGGGAGCAGCAAGGATCCACATTACCCTTCCAATGAATGGGGAGGACAAACATCCCAGCCACCCCGTTTGACAAGTTTATGAGCAGAATGGAAGGATTTCCCCACCTACAAAACATGCAAGAGCTGGATTCAGTGATGCAGGCAGCCCTCCAAATCCTGTAATCTTAATTGGAAATATCAATCTCTAGGAGAGGAGCCAGTTAACAGTATTTCATAAAATAACAGCTTCTATTCTCTCACGCAATTATACTCCAGCCCCTGAAATGCACAGAAGTTTGTTTGCAGTTTGATACAGTCAATATTTTGGCAAGAAAAAGCCACACACTTTGCCAGATGTTCCATCAAATATTAAGTTTTCTAGGGTTTTTAAATTATTTTTAAAATATTATATGTAAATATATATATTTGGCTTGCTTGCAGCACAGCTTTTCCCCCAGCTTTTTCTCCCTACACACTCTCTAAAAATATTATTTCTCATGATTACAGGGCCTTCTTGCTCCGTTTTCCTAATTTAGATTTAGCAATATCCAGGCCAAATTATAAGATTCTGACAGGGTCAATACATGTTAACATATCTAACTTTTTTTTCAAATATCAAGTGCATCTTCACCTTGGGGAAAGAAAAAAAAAGGAAAAAAAAAATCTCAATCTGCAGAGCGAGTTTTAATGTTTTAGGTTCAACAAATGGCAAAAACAAATGGTTAGTTAATTAGTCACCAGGAAAAATGATCAATGGCTTTAAGAGAAAATAATGATAACAAGGAAAATCAAAGTGGGCTTTCCAGGGGGTTTTCTGCTTTGACATCACAAATCTTCAGCAGGTCAATTTAAGGCCATAGCCACACCTTATACCACCCTGTTGTCACCCAAAACTGCTTTCTTTGTCTCTCAGATGACATTGAGGCCATGGGAAAATGATGGCTGGACTCAGTCTTTATATTATTTGCAATGTAGTACGAGAAGTAGTCCTAAAACCCTATTGTTCTACTCACACCTCAGCTGAAATGAGTTTGCCCTCTCCCTTCTCACTAGTCAAAGCTGAGTTCCACTGTATAAACCATCCAACACTGCCTGTTAACTGGTTAAAAAAAAAAAAAGACTGAAAATAATCTAATGGTGGGGAAAAAACACAGTGTAAAGCAAACACATCCAATAAACCAAGTTCCCAAACACCTTTCTCATTCAGGCTCCATCCCCACAAGCAGCTGGAACCCATTGATGCTCAAGCAGTAAGAGGTGCCTACAAAAGGATGCTCTACCAGAGAAGGCCACTTCTCTTTAGGGTTCTTTGGAAGGGATGTGGATGTGATATTATTTACTTTTTAACATGCCAGAAAAAAGACAAAAAACAAAAAAGAAGAAACAACACAAGGAAATCATAGGGAAAAGGAAATGAGATACTAAGTAAAAGGAAAAAAAAAAATCCAACCATCAGAAGTACAATCAGAGGCAGCTGCAGGCCAATTAAACTCAACAGTTTGCAGATGTTCACAGGAGAATACTCATTCACAATTTAACTAAATTGATCCACTTTCTTAAAAACTCTTGGGACTTGGTACACAAAGCTTACTTTTCTTTAGGGCTCTCAAAGTTTATAGCCCTTTTTACTCTAATGTATGCCAGGAAACACTCCCTGGAAAAGAAGAGACCCAACTTCATGTTTAACCCTTCCCTACCATCACCTCTGTGACTCCTCACCCATCACTTTAAGTCAGAGGTTTGAGGAGTTCAGCCCAAACTCCTGAAATCATTTCTCTTGCCTTCACACCAGTCTCAACCATCCTCTCTCCCAGCAGAACACACCTCACTAAAGAATCTTTCTATTATGGAATTTAATTAGAAAGGTGTTTGGTTAGGCCACAGGAGGCTAGCAGGAAAAAAAAAATTAAGAGGGGAAAAAAAAAAAAGAGAAAAAAAAAAAGTAAAAGCAGGATGAGTCAATGAATTAAAGTTAAAAACCCACTATAAAGAGCTGTAACAATTACTAATGACATGCTAAGCTGCTTTTTTTTTTTTTCCTGGGATCCTTAAGCAGTTAGATCAGTATAAGAATGGAGATGCAGCACAACTTGCACTATCTGAACTGCTTTGTATGAATACAGCTTTTCTTCTTCTAGGGATTTCTCCTGCTTTAAAAGACTTACCCAGGATTATCTGTTTAACCCAGGACTTGAGCTTTATGTATTTTTTTTCTGCCTCTTAAGAAATGCTACAAACGAGACCAACATTTTCATTCATGTAAGGAGGAGCCATTAATAATAAATATTAAAGGATGGAGCATTTTCCACGATTTTTAAGTATTAACTAATCAGTCTGCACAATCAGTGAAGCCTTCTAAGTCATTACTGTCATTACTTCTCTTCCACAGATGAGGAAATTACAGCTCAGGATACTTGAGTGGTTTCTCTCTAAGGAGAGTGAGACAAGGCAGTCATGAAAGGTCAGCAACTGCCAACCCCATGTGAATTCCAGCAGACACCAGGACTTCAATACCAAAGGAATATTCAACTTGCTTAAGTCATACTGTCCAACGAGGGGCACCCAAGTCAATGCTGAAGCTCCTTAAAACTCAGAATATTCCCCACGTTGCAGCTTTTTTTTTGCCTCGTGCTTGATGGAGCCAAAGCTTTTTTGCTGCCCTGAAAAATCCATGGAAAATTTGCTGCAGATTCATCCTCTTCCAGCCTGACCAAACTTGGGGGCAATGAGAAAACAGGACCTGGAGCTCTTGGAAGTGGTCCAGAGGAGGTCACAAAGAGGATCAGAGGTTCTGTTCTTCAGACAGGCTGAGAGAGTTGGGATTGATCAGCCTGGAGAAGGCTCCTGGGAGACCTTAGAGAACCTTCAAGTACTTAAGGGGCTATGGGAAATCTGGAGAGGGACTTTGGACAAGGGCCTGGAGTGATAGGATGAGGAGGGAAGGCTTTAAACTGGAAGAGATTTAGATGAGACCTTAGGAATCAATTCTTTCCTCTGAGGGTGGTGAGACAGTGGCTGAGGTTGCCCAGAGAAGTTGTGGCTGCCCCATCCCTGGCAGTGTTCAAAGCCAGGATGGATGGGGATTGGAACAACCTGGTCTAGTGGAAGTTGTCCCTGTGTTCCAGTCCCTTGGAACTGGATGATCCATAAGGTCCCTTTCCAATCCAAACCATTCTATGATTCTATGACTGATGTACATTTAATTCCTCCAAGACCTCTTAGTGACCACGAATGGAAAGGGGGCAGAAAAACTTAAATACCCCCACACAGAGACTACAAGTAGGTGGAAGAACTCCTATGAGGACGTAGGGCATACTTAAACCATATTAAAATACCTATTAATCACATTTACACAGCCAGCAAGACATAATTTAGTTTCATACCTCTCACCAGAGCTTTTTAACCTACGTTACACACTAATTCAGGCAACTTTTGTCTTGCCCATCCTCCATGTCAAGCTCTGCTCAAACCACAAAGGTGATCTCAGAACTTCTTACTCAGTACTCCACTGATGTACATTTGAGTGTGCTGAAGCAGTCCTCAGGATGTCCCTGTCCTTTGCAGAGTGCCTGCAACATCAGGGATGTTCATACTACGTCTCTTGACATCAAGATATCTGATTCTTGAAAAGCAGCCAGAGTTTATATTGAGATGCATTTACAGGCAATCATGGAGCTGGAGTGGGAGAGAAAAGGGGGTGTGAGGGACTTGATTCTGACCTGAGAAAAATAAAGTTCCACTGTTTTCAGACATGCTGAACTCTTCTACTGCTTGTGTTTGCTTGGAGTACAGTGGAGAATGTTGAACATATTAAAAAAATCAAGCCCAAAGCCTACAATAAAGATGCCCTGTAGGAATCACCCACTATTTTTACCTCCTGTTCCAAAATCTGCTTAAGGATCAAGACTTAAAGAACAGCTGTGTTTCTTCTCTTCCTTCAGCTTCCCACACTGCAATATCCATAAATTTCCATACCTTCCCTATAACATTTGCCCAGGAGACTCTACCAAACACTGGTGGCTTTGAGACTCTGTCTCATTTCTGGCCAGAGGCTTCTGTTAATCAGAGTGGCCAAGTTTTACCTGCTTTTTCCTCACTGTTTTTTTTTCCTCTGTGCCATTGCATCTTCTGCTTCTTTCATATTTGGCTGATATCAATCACATCAGTGGGGGGGGGCAGGGGAAGGGAAGGATAGAGCAATCATGAAGGACTCATTTCCTTTCAGATAGGACTCATTTCCTAGAAAATCAAGCTAAAACCATAATATAAGTGCTATCAACTGAATTTTAAATCTAAATTCATCTTCTGGTAAGATAACATTTTTCCCACTCACTTCTAAAAAGTCAGGGTTATTCTTTTCCCAAATCAAGAGGATATTGAAGACATTATCACTGATATTTTGGTGATCAAATAACTGAAAGCACAGCAATGATCAAGATACCAGTTTTTACCTTCCATCTGTCACCTTTCATGTAGCAGAAAATCATCACTTTGGAAACACTCACAGAGGGATGAGCATTTCAGAAAGACCAGACAGTAAACTATGTATTTATGCAACAAGAGCACTCCAGAATACAAAATAATAAAGGAAAAAACTTGTAGTCCCTCCAGCCTCTTTATGAAGCAACGATCCTCTGGTTCTTTACACAAGAGATTCAAGCTGCCTCACTTGAGGCATCTCTGGATGCTCACCCTCTGCAAAGATTATTTGGAAAGTAAGAGTCAAAGAGAAAAGGAAACAAACCACACACGTCTACTAATCTGCATTGCTGGGGGAATGGTTTGCCTTGAACTACTCCTTAATTTCATAAATATTGAAGATGTGCAAAATTCAGCATCAATATGAAACAGATTGACAGAGGTATGAATTTCCTCAGGTTAAAATTTACCCTACCTCAAACTTCATTAAAATTTCACAGCTTTATAGCGGATCAAGAGAAGAGTTTTTTCTTCTCTTTTCAGAGACCCACTAAGAGTGTAGAAGCATGTAGAAGAGTGTAGAACCTGGGAAGCCAGGCTGAGGGATTGGGGTTGTTCAGCCTGGAGAAGAGGAGGCTCCCAGGTGACCTTAGAGCAACCTTCCAATATCTGAAGGGGCTACAAGAAAGCTGGGGGAGGGCTTTGGACACGGGGGGGGAGGGAGAGGACAAGGGAAATGGGTTAAAACTGGGAGAGGGGAGACTGAGGTTGGACATGGGGAGGAAATTCTTTAATTTGAGGGTGGTGAGAGCCTGGCAGAGGTTGTCCAAGGAAGTTGTGGCTGCCCCATCCCTGGCAGTGTCTCAGGTCAGGTTGGATGGGGCTTGGAGCAACCTGGGCTGGTGGGAGGTGTCCCTGCCCATGCAGGGGGTTGGGACTGGATGAGCTTTAAGGTCCCTTCCAACCCAACCCATTCTGTGGTTCTATGAAAATAGATCTGTCTTTCTGTCATTTTGACTTCCAGTTCTTCAACACCTGTGAGTACCTTCCACCCAACTATAAAAAAAAAAAAAAAAAACGAACCAAAAAAAAACCCCAAAACAACCCACAAGTTCTGCTATGTTTTATCTTGCAGTAAGTTGAGAAGAATATTGACAAGTCCATTGGTAAAGCCTGGTTCCGTCCACCTTTGAAGATTTATCTTTTGATTCTACAAAAAGCTCTCCAGAAATGGTAAATCCACCACTGCCCTGGGCAGCCTGTGCCAGTGCATTAAATGTAAATGCATTAAATGTAAATTTACATTGAATAAATTGATCCTAATTTCCAATCTAAACCTCTCCTGACACAACCTGAGATTGCTTCCTCCTCTTTTCTATCACTTGTTCTTTGGGAGAGAAGACCAACACCCAGCTCCTTTCAGAGGCTGTAGAATCAGAAGGTTTCCCATCAGAATGAACACCAGGATGAACACCTCCAGTTTCCTCAGCTGTTCCTCAGCAGATTTGTCTTCCAGCCCTTTCCCCAGCTCCATTCCCTTCTCTGGACACCCTCCATCCCCTCAATGTCCTCCTGGTCCTGAGAGGCCCAGAACTGACCCCAGGATTTGAGGTGCAGACTCAGCAGTGCTCAGCACAGGAGGATGATCCCTGACCTGCTGGCCACATCAGTGCTGGTACAAGCCAGGATGTTTGTGGCCTTTTTGGCCACCTGGGGATTCTGTCCCATGTTCAGCTTCTGTTGACCAACATCTCCAGGTCCTTTTCCAGAGGGCAGCTTTCCAGCTTCTCTGTCCCAAGCCTGAAGTGTTGTGTGGGGTTTTTGGGATCCAAGTTCAGGACCCAGCACTTGGCTTTGTTAAACCTCATACACTTGGGCTCAACCCATGGATCCAGTCTGTCCAGGTCCCTCTGTGGAACCTTCCTATCCCCAGGCAGATCCAACTCTCCTGCCCAATTTCCTGCTGTCTGCAACCTGATGTTGGACTAAAACTCAGACCCCACAGATGAGAGACCTTAGGGGGAAGATGCACAAAGCTACAGATGTTGCCCTGCCTCACTGAGCTCTTCACTTGATGGTGAAATGCCCCAAGAAATAACACAAAATAATGGGAAAATGAGGTGAAATGCCCCAAGAAATTACACAGAATAATGGGAAAAGATCTTGCATGAGGTGGAGTGACCCATGCAGACTGCAGGGAGGTTTTGCTGCAATGTCCAGGATTTCCCAGAAATTTCCTTTCCAACAGACCTGGGGTGAATCCCATCTGCTTCCAAAGAGCACATCAAGGTTGCACTGCTGGGATAGATGGGGAGCTGCAGAAGATCAGGTGGATGGCATGAGCTCTGTGTGCATGTCTGAGGAAGTTCCCTTGAAAATGGAATGGTCTTTTAAAATATCAAATAGCTTTATACCTGTAGCAGCAATTTGTCTTCATTTCTGTAGTACACCCTTGTGAATACGTAGCAAATTTACACACCTAAATGAATTTCTTAGACATGGCAGATCACAAGAGTCCCCTCAGAACTAATGTGGAGAAAAATTAATATAGACTAGAGTTATTTTGTTGGTTTTTTAATTTTTTTCTCTGCAAGCTGTTTAAATTTCTTGCTATAAACATGACGATTTAAAAAATATTAATAATTTAAAAATTTCTAAATTATTTTCCTATCAGTTCTCACAGGCCTTGATCCCACCAATAATTAAGCAGACAGACATCTGATCAGTCAAAATTACTTTCATAAATTTACTGTCATTTTTATAGCATGTGGACATATGGCAATATTAAGAGATTCAAATCTGTCAATATTTTTTTTTTTAATATTGACACTTGTCTCCAAGCAAAGGAGGGGAAAAAAAACCTTGAAGGTTTTGATTACCACATGCAGCTAATAGTGAAAATTAAAAAGAAGTCATGAGCCCTTTTGAAACCCAGCACCATTTTATTCAGCCTCCTTGTATCACATTCTGCTTTAAGGGCACTTGCAAGCTCAGAATCAACAGTCAGGATTTTTTTGATGATGTCATTGTAATGTGATATCTTCAGATAAAAGTGGAGATTATTTTACCTGCATATCTTCCCACGATGGATCACTAGAATTTCCTTCCCTCCCTGTGTGATTTCAATACTCAAAGTCCTGTATGTAGAATATTTTTTTTTTGATTGTTGCTAACAATGCACACAGGAAAAGAAAGTTTAGAGGATAAGCACACCACGGGCAGAAAAAAGAGCAACCAGATGATTGCTTCTAAGGAAAAAACAGTTGCAGCAAGTGCATAAGACATAATACATCCTCCTCTTTAGAAACAAAAGCAGAAGGAGAAAGCTCCTTTGGACGTCAGAAGAATTTAGCTCCAGACACATATGGAAATTCCATTTAGGATAAGAATCAGTGACAGGAAACAGCCAGGAGGGACTATTTGTACTGAAATACAAGCCATTAACTTGAGCCAAGCTAACAGCAAATGACTGCCCCAGCAACTGCTGGCTGCAGATAATTAGTTTAGGACCTATTTTAACATGAATATTTTATCATGCAGCACAAAACTCGTTATGGAGAAGAATTAGAGAGCCAGGACGTCTGGAAGCACTGGAGAGGTGATCTGTCAGTCCCTGTAAAGAGCCTTTCTAGAGAAAGCAAGTTTAGTGATTTGGTGAGACTGGATTTCATTAAAGCTACAACAATCCATTAACAACATCTCTGGTGGCAAGCTGAGGAGTGCAGGTAACTTCTTGTGTTTTAATGACTTAACTCTGTGCTGCTCCACCCAAACACAGGCATCACTTCCAGAATCACCCCAGCTGATGCTTTCCTCAGAACCCTGGTGCTGGTTTTCATCTTGAGCAGCTAAAAAACTCACAGTAAATCCTTCCTAGGAAATGTAACAATTTGCTCCTTTTCTGCACCCATTAAAAAGGTGGCTCAGATATATATTTGGTACACAGATTGGAAAGAGAAAATTAAAAAAAAAAAAGTTAGTTTCATGGGACAGCTCTCTTTTCTTTTTTTTTTTTTTTCCCAGCAGACAAAATTAAATCCAGATCTCCAAGACCCTCAGTACACTTAGAGACAAAGAACATTTCCAAAGGTGGCTCAGAGACATATTTGGTACACAGGTTGGAAAGAGAAAATAATAATAATAAAAAAGGAGTTAGTTTCAATGGACAGCTCTCTTTTCTTTTTTCTTTTTTTCCCAGCAGACAAAATTAAATCCAGATCTCCAAGACCCTCAGTACACTTAGAGACAAAGAACATTTCCAAAGGTGGCTCATATACATATTTGGTACACAGGTTGGAAAAAGAAAATAATAATTTTTAAAAGTTAGTTTCATGGGACAGCTCTCTTTTCTTTTTTTTTTTTTTCCCAGCAGACAAAATTAAATCCAGAACTCCAAGACCCTCAGTACACTTAGAGACAAAGAACATTTCCATTAGCCAAATATATTGTATTTTCAGTCTGTAACTGAAAGTGTTCTTCTAGCTGGAACTGAACAGAAAAGCTGAGGGTTTTAAATGAAATAAGTAGTAAATAAGTAAATGTACACATCTGAATTCTTTCCATTGCATTTTTCCATTCCATTTTTCACTTCATGCAGTTCCTTGGGAAGAAAGGCCTTTGCAAAATAATTGTGTGGACAGAGCAAAAGCAAATCCCTTCTGATGTGTTCTGAAGTTGTTACTTATTACGTTCAACTTCTTAAAGCACCTTCATCATTTAGAGCCTGAACATCATACAATATACATTAAAAACTGTCTTACATAGATGAGTAACTGCCACACACAGTTAGCATCTGCTGCATGATTTAAATGCCATCCAGAAGTCCTAGAAAGCAGAAACTTCAAATCTCCAGCATTTCATCCCTTGGGTTATAAAATACAGCACACACCTCTCTCCCATTGCAAATCAGACACCAGAACAAAACTTAAATTGTATATTATTGCAAAAAAATCACACGTGTTGTGACACAACAAAACAATGTTAAAAATGAGATTTGGGCTGCAGAAGAAACAAAACAGGTTTGGAGAAGAACTGGAACCCTAAAAAATAAGTTTTAATGGTATTCATCTCAGCAGCAGGTGGCACAGATGTGTCTTAACCATATTTACCCTGGACACTTGTGGGCAGAACAGTTTAGCTTCACTTTCCATGTTATTTGACATTGGACAAAAAAAGTTTCTCACAGATCCTGCATTTAAGCTGCCTCAAAAAACAAATTTCCACCCTTGAGGAAAGATATGATTTTTTTCAAATATAACCAAGAAACAAAAAAAAGACCTACAGAAGACAGTGGGTGATCACTAGAAGAGATTTTAATTAAGTGAAAACAGTTGTGATGATGAAGATGGAGCTGTATGTTGGTAACTAATAAAAAAAAAAAAAAAAGAGGAGACATCTACAGGTCCCCCTGCCTAGAGCAGAGCTACAAGCACTAGAAAATAGTTGACAGAAATAGCCAAAAAATTGTATTCTTTGACTCTGGCCACACTAGCCAAAACCACACACTGTGCACCTACTTTTTATACCACCAGACAGTTTCTGTATAAATTACATCTGACCCCAGAGCAGTGAGGAAAGCTCCAAACCTAGAGAAATCCTACAGGCACAAGAGAACATTTGATTCAACTGCAGATGGTAGGTTGGCCAAAACTGTTCAAAAGATGTGATGAGCCAGCACTAAGCTTTTTCTGTTTGCTTACTGACATTTGGGGAGGCACGAGAGGCACAGGATAGTTTTAATCATCCAAAGCATTAACACAGCTGCTTGAATCACAGAATGATCAGAGTTGGAAGGGACCTCCAGAGATCACCCAGTCCAACTCTCCCCCCAAAGCAGCAGCACCCAGAGCACATTTCCCAGGACTGCATCCAGGTGGGGTTTGAATATCTCCAGAGAAGGGGACTCCACAACCTCCCTGGGCAGCCTGGGCCACTGCCTTGGCACCCTCACAGCCAAGAAGTTTTTTCTGCTGTTGAAATGGAACTTCCTCTGTCCCAGCTTGTGCCTGCTGCCCCTCATCCTGTCCCTGGGAACTCCTGAGAAGAGTTTGGCTCCATCCTCCTTGCACCCACCCTTTAGATACTTGGGGACATCACCAAGGTCTCCCCTCAGCCTTCTCTTCTCCAGGCTGAAGAGTCCCAGCTCTCTCAGCCTTTCCTCAGCAGGGAGATGCTCCAATTTCCCAAACATCTTTCTCACCCTCCTCTGGGCTCTCCCCAGTAGCTCCCTGTCTCTCTTGAACTGGGGAGCCCAGAACTGGATGCAGTGTTCCAGCTGTGGCCTCAGCAGGGCAGAGCAGAGGAGGAGAATGACTCCATCCACCTTCTGGCCACACTCTTCTTTATGCAACCCAGGATTCCCTTGGCCTTCCTGCCAACAAGGGCACAAGGGCTTGAAAACGAGATGAGATGAAAAAAAGATATTAAATAATCAAATAAACACATCCATCTTTTTTTATATTTTCTTATAAAGAATTTCACCTCACTGAAATAAAGCTATGGCAAATCACTCACGGGATGTGTTTTTTTCTGTAACTCAGCACTGTATATTATATTCATCACATCATTATTTCTCAACCACAAAGACACATGTAAATCACTTAGCAGTTTTGCTTTTGAAGTCCACAAACCTGCTTTAATTCCAATGTCTCAGAGAAGCTGAATCAAAATTAAAATGACTCTGTCTTTCTGGAGACAAGAAAGTGCATGGAGCCCATCTCACCCCCAGCTAATGAGGTGTTGAAAACACTTGTCCCCGGATTACTGACATGCTCATTAAATCCATTTGTTTATTTTTTTTTCCTTCTTCCAGTAATTACTGAAACAACAGTAAGTCACATAAAACTTCAGACTCCACCACTGCAGTTTTAGTTTGCTGCTGTACTTATTTTCCTTTATCTCTTGGGAAAATTCAGTGGCTGAGAATCAGCCTGACTACAGGTGCTGGAAAACCAGAACGAGTCACCATATGGAGACCCATATGCTTTGGCACTGGATCAGCATGTGACAGAACAAGGGGAGAAGATGGCAGAACAACCAAGGGATGCTGTATTACTTCTTCCTCTGCCTGACCTCAAGTATTTAAATTTTAATCCCATGCTCCAGAAGACACTCAAAATACCGGATGGGATGGTGGAGCCAATTTTTCCTTTAACACTGATGAGAAATCTCTGGAGCTGGGCAGAGAGTGAAAGAGTCAAGGATTTGAACCTGCTTTTAGGAATAAGCATTCATCCAGTCCCTTTGCAGCAACACTACAGAGATCCCAGCCCTGGGTCTTGCTGCTGTTATCAGCCATAAAGCCACCACAACTCCCAAAACAGGTCCAGCGTTGCAAACTCCCATATCTCACTCTTCCCCATCAGCTGACAGAGAAAATGACTGTGCAGAAGGGTTGGCACAGTGCTTGCACAAAGATTCTGCACAAAGATTTGTACCTAGCTGTAATAGAACACATTGAAACTCAAAATAGGAACTCAACTTGCTGGCTTGGGCTTAACACATCAATGGTTTTCACGCATCTCACTTTAATCTCAAATAGGCATTTAACAGGAATCTTTTTCACAGCTTTAAAAAAAAAATCTTTCAGACAAAGCTTGGCTTCAGATCCCTCTTGCTTTTATCACTGGTATAAGGCAGAACAAGAAAGCACAGAATGAAGCACAAGATTTATTCCCCTAATAACCTAAATCTGATCTCCATGTTCTTTCATACCACTAAACGCAGAGCTAACTATAACATGCTCCTCCAGAAAAATAAACTGAGAAGATAATAGAGCATTTTTTTAAAGACTTCAACCCAGCGGATCAATATCCTGTTGCTTAAGAAAAGGAATGTAAAAAAGATGAGGTTTTAATTTCCATTTCAAGAACAGGGTTCAGCATCACCTACCATTCAGCCCCAGCTAAAATGCTTTTTAATTTTGTCCTCGTGCCAAAGCATTCAGAGAACAACAACCAAAAGGACAAAGCCAAAGTTCAAAGATTCAAGACACAAAGGAAAGCTGAAGCTCTTGTACAGATGGGGACACTGAGCTGTAACCTCATTTAATTTGTTGCAAGGAGATGTATTCAGAAATTCCTGTTACTGGCAAAGGAGAAAAGAAAAATGAAACAGGCACTCAGAAATCAAGACGTTGGAATCAGAGAATTTAGGGAAATGGCTTTCACACAAAGGGGAAATAAGTGTTTGGTGGAAATCACTAAAATAGGTCATGGTGCCATAAAGCATTTTCTAAGAAATCCATTTATGTGCATGTTGAAAGGATTACAGAGACTGGGGTGAAAGAGGAGGGCAAAAAAAAAGTGATGTTGATTTTTCACGTCACTCCAGATTTAAGAAGTTGACACAGGTCCTGAAATGAATCAAATAACTGGTAAAATCCTTTATTCTTACCTGACCACAGACACAAGCTTGTAGTCAGGTTTTGCCCAAGTTCCATATTTGGGGAAACAGAAGAGAAATGAGGAAGAAAAGCAGCTGACATTTCCTACATGGAAGCTTTTAGTAGCTCTATAGAAAACAGCTCCTCAGTTACAGATGGATAATATCATTTGATTCTTTCAAGAAAGCAACACCAAAAATAGGTCACAAGCCTACTGAATCCTTTGGGAAAGCTTCAAAGGGAACTCAAGAAACTGTGTGCTAAGCCAGGGGAGCCTGTCCTTTTCCTTGGATATATCCAGGAATCAGATATATCAGATCAGATCAGATATATCCAGGGATCTTCCTCCAGCAGTGGAGGCTGCATGACAAGGTAGCACTGGAGCTTCTTCTTCCTCCTCCTCCCTCTGCTACTAACCTGGCCTACAGATTAATCCTTCTATGGGAAATTTGGACCCTAGATGAATAGCAAAATGCTGGAGCAAGAGAGGGGAATGCTGCAAAGAGGGTTGAAGACAGAAAACAGAGTTGCCCTTCAGTTCAATCCTCCTCTACTATTCAGGCAAAAAGGATACCCGAAAGAAGACAGAGAAGGGCAGGCATCTTTGCAAAGAAAAATTTATTAAACTAAAGTCAAAGCAAGCAAGCAGGAAATGTCCACAGTAATTGACATGGAAACTGACCCTAAAATCAAGGATTTTGTAACTGATAAAGTATGGAAGCAGTTTAACCCATGCAGAGATGCTGTGGATGTTGAAGGACTCCCCATGAACTCGGGACAGGATAATGTGGATCAGGACATACTCACTAAAAGAGTCAGGCCATACAATACAGCTTTTAGGAGTGAATAAATGTGGACCTTAGGAGTCCACAAAAATGAAGGAAAACTCCTCTCGACATCTTCTTTTCTTATCCTGTAAAATTGACTTCACATTTAAGACACCTTACACAAGGCTTACGGTGACTAATTGGGAATATTTCCATAATACTTCAAAAGCCCTTATATGAGGAACAGTATTTTAAGAGGAAAGTGTTAACTTAAAAAGCTGGGAACAGTCTAAAGAAAACAAGGATAGTTAGCATAATATATGGGAGCCGTGAGACTAAATGAGTTAAAGAAGAGATGAGGAAAAGGAAGCATAACTGGGAGGATGAGAATACATAACTAAATTGTGCCTGTGTTAAGAAGATTGTACTGTTTGAAAAAAGCCTTGGGAATTTTTGGTAATAAACACAACTTCAACTCGGCAATTAAAAAAAGTGTTTATAAAAATAAAGCTGTTCTTAAACTTACAATGTTCCTTCAAGAGTTTCCTTAGGGAGCAGAGATGTAATTGTGTATAAACAGCTGAAATTACTCTTGCTTGTAAACTGTGTCATTGCTTTTCATTTCCCCTGTGCGTCAGTTCTTGGAAAAGCTCAACAATTCATTGATAAATAATATGTGCCCAAACCTGGTATTTTTTCCACCACAGGTGGATAACATAAGGAAAAGCTAATGGTGGTTTATATTATGGGGTATTTTTTCTATAACCATGATGTATCTCATAAAAAAAAAAAAAAAGAATGCCATTTATTTATTTATAAGCCAGAAAACTTACATACAGATTCTGGGTTCAATTAAGGCTCAAACAAATGGGTACCAACACATTCATCCTCAAAGACCAATCTTCCTTTGGGAGCACTGACTTCCATACATCCATAACTCTGTAAATCCTCACAACATGCAGATAGAAAATAGATGCTGAGAAAAAGAAAACACCACGTCCTTAGGTGATCCCTGTGTGCTGAGATTCCACTACAGCCTTAAAACTACTGGCCAACAGCTGAGAAACCCAAACCTAAGCTGGTTTTAGAAGCAGACATGAACCTTGTAGCTACAACTTGTCTTTATATCTCTTGAGCTCCAGGATGAAGTTATTACCTGCAGATTCTGCTATGGCCATTTGGAAGATATTCCTGAATGATGAAATCCATTTGGTTTTGCAAGCTGCTCCTGTAGTTCAACTTCACTGGGAACCTGGAGACCAAAAGTTTTCCAGGGCACCAGAGGCTAAAGGAGAACCCCTGTATACTTTATTTTCCATTTAGCCCATCTCCAAGTTAAGCACCCCAAGTTTTCCAACACAAGGTCTCCCTCCATCATCCCTTTTCCCTTTTCTCATATTCTTCCAGTGGTTGAATGCTGCAAAAACAGAGCTTGAATTCAGCAATTCAGCTGCTGCTTCAGATGGAAGAATTCAGAGATAGGAAATGCTGACCAAATCCCATCCCTATTCGAATGTGATTTAGAATTTATCCTAAAAAAAAGAAGAAAAAGAAAAAAAAAAAAAAAAGCTCAGGAGGAAACAAGGAGTTGAGTTTATTCCTCAAGAGTGGTTTCTTTGACAAGTGACTACATTGGCACTAGAAACAAGACACCACAGCAAGGAAGCCACCAGGGCTTTCTGGTTAGAGGAGATCAATTAAATTCAGTACTAATTCCAGGCAGGAATTAGTTGTTTCCAACACAAGTGCTCTTGTACTTTGTTGTTTTTGTTAAGATGGAAGCTGAATATTTTAGGAAAGGGGTGAGAAACGTGGGATCAATTTTCCTGCATATTTGTATATATATACAGGAAAATTTAGTAATTTTTCCTATTTATCATTACTTTTTCATTAAAGTTGTGTAGTTTAGTTTCCAACCCATAAGTCTCTCTCCCTTATTCTCTCTCCTTCCTTTATCAGGGAGGGGAGGGGGATGAATAGAGAGCATCTGACATTCAGTTTAATTGCCAGGGCAGTGTTAAACCCTGTGTCTCACCACCCCCATGGTGAATGTATTGGGTTCAGTATTGGGTTCCAGAGACAGGGTCCTTCCACCAGTTCTACACCCATCTGAGCACCACTTGCATATCCAAAAATCACATCCCATTTTTGTTCTGGTCAAAACATCCTTTCTGCTGAATTGTGGAAGCTTTTGTCTGTCCTCTGAGCCCAGAAATAGTAATGATGGGAAAGCTGGACTAGAAACACAAAAACTTTCCTTTGGGCCTTCAGAGTAAAGTTTTTACAACCCCAAAACAAATTTTGGTACAACCTACATTTTATGTGTAACCAGAGTGCTCGTTCAGGTTAAAACTAACACAAGATTTGGTAGAATTGAGCAAGGCAGAGATGCAGGTAGAGAGCAGAGGGAAAAGGAAGAAATAGAGGCTACAGTTAATAAAACCCAGGTTAATGATGCAATGAAAATTTATCCCAGGGCTACACCAGGCAGTGCTCTGACACATGGTTCTCAGCACTAAATACAGCTCATACTCCCCCCTCCCTCCTTCATTTCCCACCTTCCCAATCTTCACAGTGCTAAATACCAATTCTTAAACATGGTTTCATTAACATCAAGGGTTTAAGCTGTTGAAATGAACAATGCTTCAGCCTAAAACCAGGTTTTCCCTCCAGTCCTGACAGAGAGGGTATTAAATGCAAACTGGGAACACGTGCTAATGCTATTCAATAGCAGGAGGCTAAAAAACAGCAGAGAAAATAGTTATGAGCCCTTGATTAAGGCCTGAACTAAACCATCAGGCCCCATCAAAAACCCTGCTGCTGAGTAGCTATTTGGCCACACACAGAGCTGTGATTTCCATCCACTTTAATAATCAGGGCCTTTGGATTTACTGTTAATGTGACATTGATGAACCAGAATGATGTTAATGTGACATTGATGAACCAGAATGACAGTTCAGGCTTGATTACAATTAGCCACAGCTCTTCAGGACAGCACAAACCAGAAGGGTTTGACACATGTACTGCAGCTCAGATATTTCCAAAGCAAAATGAAAGGTTAGGCACAGGATAATGTTGGGGAAAAAGCAGCAAAAGGCTGCTAAAGGAAGCCAAAGGGTTTTCTCTGATCAAATCCAGGTTCCTTTGACAAGGCTCACCTCCTGAAATCTTCCTCCCATTGCTCAATCCATTTATTTTTGACTCGTCTGTATACTCAAAAAAAAAAACCCTAAATCATTCTATATATTCTCTCCTTAAATCTGCTTTTCAGAAGCACAAGGGACATCCCCCACCTTGGTTCCACCTTCCAGACATTGCTTCCCATTCTCCTGCCCACACCCCACAGAGCTAACATGCCACCCAGATAGTACATAACATGTTCATTTATTGATATATTATTGCCTCCTATCCATTTGAAGGTCTCTCACCTCATAGCACTTCTCTATTTGTGTAAACCACTAAATTAACTAACAAAAAAGTCCCACTTCAAATATTAAGGTAGAAGGCAGAAGGTGGGTACCTACACACATTGCTTTGTACTCACATTTACAGCTGCTTGGGATTTCACTGGGCATCAGCACTTAGCTTTAGAACCCAAAGACTGAAAGTACAAGGCAAAAAGTTTTATGAGAAGCTCCAAAGTAAGCTGGCAGGAAATCTGGAAACAGGACAGAGCAGTTCTGCCCAAAAATGAGGAAAATAAAATAACGATGTTAAATACGCCAACCCCACCCCTTCAAAATTCAATTTCTAGTAGTAAACCCTGCTCCTAAAGGGAAACCAGGATCAGCTCCCCCAAAACTGCCTGAAGTACATTCATAGGAAAGCTTAAGAAAAATATCAACACACACAACTGCTCAGGCTTAGATTCTGTTCACTAAAACCTTTCCTAAAGGTTTAAATTTCAATTGATGGCTGCTCATGTACTCTCATCATCAAGTTCCCCTCCACAAACACCAACCCAGTCCACAGAGAAGTTCTGCAAATGCTGCAGCTACTTCTCCATGGCACGAGAGCCTTATTAAAAACCCAGTGCTAACATCTCAGAACACACAGGGTTTCTATGGCAGTCAAAAGCAAACTCCCAGATTCCATTTCCAGCTGTGTATTAGTTGAAATCACCCCAACCTTCTGTACTTACATTGCATGTTTCTTTTATAAACAAAATATTCTTTCATTCATGATATAATTTCCTAGATTACCCATTATTAAAATTCCCCTCTCAAAAATGAATTTACATCTGAATTATCTCATTACTTCTGAACAAGCCAATTATTGCCTCTAGTGAACAAAATAATTAGACTTGTGCTCACTGCATTCGAGATCTTCTTCAGCATTCCCAGTGTAATATCAGTCCCAGAACACAGAACTACATAAAGCAAGGGATACAAACCAATTCATACTTATAAAACAAGGAAATTGAGCAGCTTTTTACTCCTGGATTTTGTTTCTCAAATGAATGTCTTCTTTATATACAGACTGTCAGACGGAGTGCACAATGCAAACCAGGAATTTCAACTCATCAGTCAGGACTGATAGCAGCAAAAAACCTAATTAATTTCTTTCTCCACACCCAGAGCCAGAAGCTATCTCCTTTCCCATTTTCTCTGAGCTACAGTATGTTACTACAGGTATCATAAAAACTGTCCTGGTTTGAGGAACACTGTCTGAAGGTGGGAAACTTTTCCTCGGGGTTGGTGACAGGACTCATTTGTACAGCACTGGATTTTAAACTTTATTTTTTAATATTATTGTTATAAATAATATATATATTATTTCATAAATGTTATTTATAGTAGAGAAGAACATTTAGAAGTTTCCTCCCACACTGAGATACCTACTCTTTCAAATGGCTGGGACTGGCAGCAAGTCTTCCAGTATCTATTTTCACAACAGTATTAATACAAATGTTTCAGTATTGGATGGTTATTTCCAGGCTTTACACAGCAATGAAATACAACTGTTGCTTTCCCTTGCTCAAATATCCTTTACAAAGCCAGAATTAGATCTTAAGCTCCTGGGACCTTGTAAAATCCAACTATTGAGTGCACCATCTGCCTGCATGGGGACTGGGGAAGCTCCAAGTTGTAGCATTCAGCTGCCTTGCCCATGCTGAATGTTGGTGCAAGAGGTGTTTTACCTGAGCAATCAACTTTCCCACCCTGACAAAAGCTTTTCTGTTTGGTGCTCAGACCTTTGGCCATGCAGGTATAAAATGTTGTTTAGAAAGGAGATCATTCTCGAGGGGTTTTGATGTTTTTAGGAGTTTTTGTGCTTTCAGGACTCCTGCATTCTAGGGGTCCTTTCAAAAAAAAAGACACATTAACACAGGTCTCACCAACCCCTCTCAATTTTTTCCCCCACTATTATTACCTTTGAAAACCTCTGAAAAAGCCCCTGAACTTTGCTGTTTGAAAATCAGTTGACACCCCAACTAAAAATTATAATCTCTCTATTGCTCTGATTACTTTCTTACATTCCTTCCCCTACTTGTGCCAGTTCTGGCATGCTTTTAACAGCAAATACATCACAAACCTGTAGGGTCAGGGGCTAATGCTGTGTAATATGTGAAAACAGGGTTTTCCAGCTGCTTTCAGGTGATATAAATCACCCATCCTGAGATCCAGTAGTTTGTGCCTTAGCTGCTACTAAAAGCAGACAAGAATTGATGGGAGGTGAGAAGAGTCAAAATGGCAATTAGTGATACACATATTTATGGTCCCATTTCATCTGACATACCTGGGACAGAAAGAAATCTCTTTTACAATCTGTAAGACACACAACAGAGTTGTTTCTCTTCACTAAACACTGTCAATGGGAAAAAAAAAAAAAAAAAAAAGTCCACAACAAAACAACAAAGATTCCCAGCAAGGTCCCTCATGTATCCATTGCTATAAATGTGTATAATTCTAAACACACCTTTTAATAAGCATCAAGCTATGTAAACAATGTCTTTAAATATTAATTTGACTCCAACACTGGACTCCACAAGCTCTGTTTGACAAAGGAACTGAAGTGGAACTGGGAAACACCTTTGTAATTCTCACAGCAGTTGATGTAAGACTAAAATGTAAGCAGGTGCCGGGAAACACTATAGCAGGTGGAGAAAAATTTCACTGGAAGTTCAGGATTGAGGAGCAAATATACCATGCAACCCACACCAACGTTATGTAGAGCTTTTTGTAGAATCAAAAGACAAATCTTCAAAGGTGGATGGAACCAGGCTTTACCAATGGACATGTCAATATTCCTCTCAACTTACTGCAAGATAAAACATAGCAGAACTTGTGGGTTGTTTTGGGGTTTTTTTTTTGGTTCGTTTTTTTTTTTTTATAGTTGGGTGGAAGGTACTCACAGATATTGAAGAACTGGAAGTCAAAATGACAGAAAGACAGACCAATTTTCATAGAACCACAGAATGGGTTGGGTTGGAAGGGACCTTAAAACCCATCCAGTCCCAACCCCTGCATGGGCAGGGACACCTCCCACCAGCCCAGGTTGCTCCAAGCCCCATCCAACCTCACCTGAGACACTGCCAGGGATGGGGCAGCCACAACTTCCTTGGACAACCTCTGCCAGGCTCTCACCACCCTCAAATTAAGGAATTTCCTCCCCATGTCCAACCTCAATCTCCCCTCTCCCAGTTTTAACCCATTTCCCTTGTCCTCTCCCTCCCCCCCCCATGTCCAAAGCCCTCCCCCAGCTTTCTTGTAGCCCCTTCAGATATTGGAAGGTTGCTCTAAGGTCACCTGGGAGCCTCCTCTTCTCCAGGCTGAACAACCCCAATCCCTCAGCCTGGCTTCCCAGGGAGGTGGCTCCAGCCCTAGATCTCTAAAATCCTCCAGGCTTACAACCAACATTTACACCACTGAAGTAGCAGCAGTGCAGTGATTTAGAAACCCCACTTTCAATGAACCATCTGTGGAAGATCAGCTGGAAGGAGAGAACTTCTCCAGGCTGCAGAGCACTGGAAACAGTCAAAGCAAATCTATGCTAAGGTCTGTTCTATCAGCACCTGAATACCAATGCATTAAATTAAGGAATTAGTACATTTAGAATTGTCCAATTAACCAGGTTCACCCATTTTTTCCCGGTTGTTGAACAGGGATAATGTTGCCCTGGCTTTGCAAATCATTGTGATGCACTTTGCTGAAAATTATCAGCTATCCTAATTCACAGGATAGATAATTATCAAGAGCAGAAGTAATGACAACTGTGAGAGGGTCTGGTTTATCTCAGCTGGGCTGAGCACTTGGGTTACCAGAGTATTTTCTAAAGGGGTAAGAACATAAGTGGTGGCAAAATAGATGACAGGACTTCCATAAAAAACATGTCCACCACTCATCTAAATATTAGGACAAATTGGAAAATCCCTCCTGTATCTCCTGAAGGAGTGTCTTTTTCTCAGCTGAGGATAAAAGGAACCACCTTTCATGATTAGTTCCCCTGTAAGTGACCCTGAAGGGATGAGGGATGCTGAAGGAGTCTGGCTCACAATTTCATTAATGATTTGCAAAGCCTCTCTCCCAGCTGTCAGAAGGAATACACAGCTTTCACCTCAAGAATTTCTGAAGCAAAAAAGATTCATTTTTCTCTTTTGTCTGTAAGTTAACAAGCAGAGAAAATCTGAGCCCTCACATCTGCTTCTGGGGCCTCTTGGATACTTCAGTGATTCCCTGCACAAGACAGAGCAGGAATTTCTCCTGCCACTAAGCATTTACAGCACAGGAGACAGTAATATTGGAGTATAATGGAAACAATGCAACCCTCATTTATCAGCTGGATGAGAAGCTGTCAAGGCAATCAGCTGAGTAAGACGAGCCATCAAGAAAGCCTGAGAAACAGAAGATGAAAGGGTTTGGGGTTTTTGCCCTTCAGTTAGAAATGCTGCACCACTCAGGCATCAGTACAGGTGATTAGCAAGGAAGAGAACAGGAAGGAAAGTTTTACTTCTCCTTTCTGCCCCCTCTCCCCAGTATTGTTCATGTGGAGTGTTTAACAGGATTTTGCTGTCTTATTTCTCTGCCAAGAGAGGTTTGAACTTCCCACTTACACCTGCCCTAGATGATCCAAACAACCCTGCACATACAGTCTAATGCATCATGTTTCTTAATATTTTTTTTTAAATTAATGAGCAAATTCAAACTGAAGATTAAAAGCAAAGTCTCCTTTTCTTTTTGGAAGGGTGATCCAATAAAACTGACAGTACCAGATAGCTGTCTCCTTAAAAAGCCAGACAAAGCAAATGCAACCAGAAATGTCCAGAATGTCAGCCCCAGGCATCAAACTGAAAAGGTTCAAGCAAACACATAGAGCTATGGCTTCTCAGACACTAGAAACATTTGCTAGTCCTGTCAAAAAAGAATTTATTTTTGTTTGTTTTTTTGTTTGCCTCTCCAATACCCTGAAATTTCCAAGCACAGCTGAAAACACCAAGGGGTCTTGGTCTCACCAGGGAAATAATTTTCCACAGCTGATGTGATCTGTGAAAACATTAACCCAACAGCAGCAGCTGTGCTCAAACAGCAAAGGACTTCTCAGAAATCACACAGCACCAATCATCTGGCAGGCAAGTTCTGTACCAAAGCCTGCAAAGCCCAAGTGGCTGTTAATTTGCTGTGTAGAGAAAAGCAAAGATCATGGTCAACCAGTGAATCAAAGTGTCAGTTCTGGAGTGTCTACTGAGAGCAGAAAACAGCACGGTCAAGACACACACAGTTTCCTCCCCACCACCTACCTGGAGTCAGTTATTTTTAAATGCTATTATTCCCTTAAGGTGATCCCAACAGCTCTGTTCAGAGTACAGAACTAGCTGAAATAATTATAGAGTAAGGCTGGAGCCTGAATTGCTGCCACCTAAAGCATTTTCACCCCATGGTTTAGTTTGGTGTGAATATAGCTATTTTTCTGATACAGTTTGCAGAACAATCTCTTAAAACAACATCCAATCAATTTAATTCAAAGCCAAGTTGCTGGAAGAAATCTGATTCTTGCCTGTGTCTCAGGTCACTTCCATGTGAAGAGCAGAAGAGACCCCAGGAGATGTGAAAGGCTTCACCACACTTGTGCTTCATGACCCCACCAAGCTGGTCCAGAACCTACCCAGCCCCAGCAACCACTTCTCTTTTTCCCACCCTAAAATAAAGTTTTCTTTTTTGTCTTTACTTCTCCTGCAAGTGGTAACAAAAAAATGAAGTGAATGCATAATTATTTGATACAAAACTTGCTAACTGAGAAAAAGAGACAGAACATCTCTTCCATTTTCAGTCTGCTTTCTAAGGCTGATGCAATTCTGTTTGTTGAGACACCCCAGTCTCTTAATCCTATCAGTAAACCCCCAACAGACAATGTATTCTGGGCTCTTAAATAATTTAACAGAGATGGGGAGATGTCCAGAATATGAAGTTGCCAGAAGTTTCGTAAAAGACTAGAAGGACTTTTACAAGATCTCTGCAAGAAACCTCTGATGAACACCTCAGCTGAAGGAAAAACTCAACTTCTTACCATGGGGCATATTTCTGTTGAACACAGCCAGTCAGAATTATGGACCCTTAAGAGGAGGCAGTTTCATCAGTTAAACCAAGATAGATCTTTCAGTAAACTCAAAAACTCTCAGTTGTACCCTGAACATCTCTTGATAAGATACCTCTTATCAGTACCTTGGGGAAATGCACTGTTTCCTTCTGAACCCATCAGTCTCATGTATTCTCACTTATCTACACAAGAAATTCAGGTAAAAATGATCATGGAACTATAGAATGGTTTGGGTTGGAAGGGACCTTAAAACCCATCCAGTCCCAACCCCCTGCATGGGCAGGGACACCTCCCACCAGCCCAGGTTGCTCCAAGCCCCATCCAACCTGACCTGAGACACTGCCAGGGATGGGGCAGCCACAACTTCCTTGGACAACCTCTGCCAGGCTCTCACCACCCTCAAATTAAAGAATTTCCTCCCCATCTCCAACCTCAATCTCCCCTCTCCCAGTTTTAACCCATTTCCCTTGTCCTCTCCCTCCCCCCCCGTGTCCAAAGCCCTCCCCCAGCTTTCTTGTAGCCCCTTCAGATATTGGAAGGTTGCTCTAAGGTCACCTGGGAGCCTCCTCTTCTCCAGGCTGAACAACCCCAATCCCTCAGCCTGGCTTCCCAGGGAGGTGCTCCAGCCCTACATCTGTAAAATCCTCCAGGCTTAAAACCAACATTTATTCCACTGAAGTAGCAGCAGTGAATTTAGAAACCCCACTTTCAATGAACCATCTGTGGAAGATCAGCTGGAAGGAGAGAACTTCTCCAGGATGCAGAGCACTGGAAAAAGGGTTTCACCACCCTCACAGCAAAAAATGTCTTCCTAATATTGCCCCTGTACTCAGCCCTGGTGAGGCCACAGCTCGAGTCCTGTGTCCAGTTCTGGGCCCCTCAGGTCAGGAAGGAGATTGAGGTCCTGGAGCAGGTCCAAAGGAGGGCAACCAGGCTGGTGAAGGGATCCAGCACAAGTCCTGTGAGGAGAGGCTGAGGGAGCTGGGGGTGTTCAGCCTGGAGAAGAGGAGGCTCAGGGGAGACCTCATCACTCTCTACAACTCCCTGAAAGGAGGCTGGAGCCAGGGGGGGGTTGGGCTCTTCTCCCAGGCATCCATCAGTAAGACAGCAGGACTTGGGCTTAAGCTCTGCCAGGGGAGGTTTAGGTTGGATATTAGGAAGAAATTCTTTCCAGAGAGGGTGATCAGACATTGGAATGGGCTGCCCAGGGAGGTGGTGGATTCTCCATCCCTGTAAGTTTTTAAGAAGAGCCTGGATGTGGCACTGAGTGCCATAGTCTAATAACTGCAGTGGTAGTGGCCAAGGGTTGGACTTGATGATCTCTGAGGTCCCTTCCAACCCAGCCAATTCTATGATTCTATGATTCTATTCAGTCAGAATCTCCCCTCTGCCAGTTTTGAAGTGTTCCCTTGTCCAAAGTCCCTCCCCAGCTTTCCTGGAGCCCCTTCAGGCACTGGAAGGTGCTCCAAGGTCTGCCCAGAACCTTCTCTTTCTCTGTTTCTTTCTCTTTTTCTCTCTTATTCTGTTTCTCCATCTCCCCTCTTCCAGTTTAAAGCCATTCCTCCTCATCCCATCCCTCCAGGCCCTTATCCCAAGTCCCTGCCCAGCTTTCCTGGAGCCCCTTCAGGCACTGGAAGGTGCTCTAAGGTCTCCCCATTGCAGCCTTCTCTTCTCCAGCCTCAACACCCCCAACTCTCTCAGCCTGGCTCCAGAGCAGAGCTGCTCCAGCCCTCCCAGCAGCTCCAGGGCCTCCTCTGCACTGGTTCCATCAGCTCCGTCTCCTTCTGCTGCTGGGGACCCCAGAGATAAATAGCAGTACTCCAGGTGGGGTCTCAAGAGATTGAAGCAGAGTATTCAAGTCTTAACTTCTCCTTTACCACCTGGTGAACTCCCTCACTGAAAATCAGAGGCTGTATATGTATTTTTTTTCAGAGATCAGGCAGCAGGACTGGAGGAAAACTCTTCATCTCCACAGCAACTGAAGGCTCAGCCTAACCTGAGAACAAACATCACAGCAGAAGAGGTGTTCTGTGACATTTCTGATACACTGGAGAAACATGGAAGTATTTTAAAGTAAAATAGGTCAGTTAAGTGACTTTGAAAGTGACTTTTAAGTTCCATTTAAGGAAAAAAAAAAAAAAAAAGGCAAAGAAAAAAAAAAAAGACAAAGTAAGCATCCAAATTTCAAATTTTCTGGACTCATTCACTTTCTCCAAACAAAGTCTGGAAAAAAGAGTTGATCAAAAAAAGAAGGGAAAAAAGGTGACAGAAAAATATCTCTGCCAGAAGAGCTATTAAATGAAAACCGCATTTTGTCCTCATGCACAGTGTTCCTTGAAGATGGTTTTTTTCCTTTCAATATGCTATCTGTTGTTTCACTTTCCATTTCCCCCCTGTCACTCCATCTGCTCTGTGGATCAGCCTCCAGAGACCAAATTTCCTGGCTTCTCTCCCAAAGACAGGAATGGTAGAAGCCACTCAGCCAAGGAGCTAACTGGGACTAAGTGGTGATAATGGGAGCACATGGCTCCAAGCACTGCTTCTGCATCAGGTGAATCAAAAAAAAAAAGAGACTCAATTCAACATCAGAGAGGCTCCACCACCTCCACCACCACCCTCAAAACCACAACCTGTATTTTAGACAACAGCCTTTGTCAAAAAGACACTTCTCCACCTGACAGCAGAGTAAGGGGGAAACACAGCTCTACATCCAGTTAAAAGAATCATTGCTGTATGGGGTTTTTTAATCCCTGACACCCAGCAGCTTGTCTTGTTCTTAAAATAGGTATTTATACTCTTTTCAAGGGAACCTCTTTGCAGGGATTCATTAAAAAAGGTCTGGTTTGTGTGGCACTATAATTGTGTTTTACTCCCAGCTGCTTATTTAACTTGCATTAAAGAAAAATGCCTTTCTGGAATGAGTATTTTCTGCCTGCATTCAGTTCTAGTTATGGTTCACACTACAATTTCAGTGTATGAAAATCATCACAGAATTCTTCAGAATGACAGTCATAGAATGATAAAAAGGTTTGGGTTGGAAGGGACCTTAAAGCTCATCCAGTCCCAACCCCCTGCATGGGCAGGGACACCTCCCACCAGCCCAGGTTGCTCCAAGCCCCATCCAACCTGACCTGAGACACTGCCAGGGATGGGGCAGCCACAGCTTCCTTGGACAACCTCTGCCAGGCTCTCACCACCCTCAAATTAAAGAATTTCCTCCCCATGTCCAACCTAAATCTCCCCTCTCCCAGTTTTAACCCATTTCCCTTGTCCTCTCCCTCCCCCCCCCATGTCCAAAGCCCGCCCCCAGCGTTCTTGTAGCCCCTTCAGATATTGGAAGGTTGCTCTAAGGTCACCTGGGAGCCTCCTCTTCTCCAGGCTGAACAACCCCAATCCCTCAGCCTGGCTTCCCAGGGAGGTGCTCAGCCCTCTGAGCATTTGAGTGGCTCTGCTCTGGACACCTTCCAGGAGCTCTGTGTCCTTCTGAGCTTGGGGACTCCAGAACTGAACACAGAGCTCCAGCTGGGGGCTCAGCAGAGCAGAGCAGAGGGGGAGAATCCCCTCTTTTGACAGGAAAAGGAACTTTAGAGGCCATCTAGTCCAACTCTTCTGCAGAGACATCTTCACCAACATCAGGTTGCTCAGAGTCCTGTCCAATCTGACCTTGAATGCTTCCAGGGATGGGGAATTGGTCATCCAGTCCCAACCCCCTGCATGGGCAGGGACACCTCCCACCAGCCCAGCTTGCTCCAAGCCCCATCCAACCTCACCTGAGACACTGCCAGGGCTGGGGCAGCCACCACTTTTCTGGACAATCTGAGCCAATATTTCAACACCCTCACTCTACAATTTTTTTTCCTGAAATACAGTCGAAATCTCCCATTTTTTCAGTTTGAAACCATCACTGACATCACTTATCCTATGACTACAGGCTCCACTAAAATGTTTGTCCCCATCTTTCTTGCAAGCATCCTGTAAGTACTGAAGGGATGCAATAAGATCTTCCTGGAGCTCTTTTATCCAGGCTGAAAAACTCCAACTCTTTCAGCCTGTCTTCACAGGGGAAGTTAAATATTCAGTGTGGTTTCACTGATGTCCTGTCCAACTGTGGTCCAGGATTCCTTCAAAGTTATCAGTAACTCTTGAACCATTCTTCAACCAGTGGCCTAAACCCAATAGATCTAAACCCAATTCCCATATCTTTGTTGACACTAATAGATACTGAATGTGTATAATGAAAGAAGCAGCACTTACAAATCAATGAATAAAATGTCTGGATCATTACCCAGAGAACAAAGGAATTACAAACAGCATCCATGACTGTTATTTCTTTACATTATGAAGTGCTGTGTCCACCAAGATGATGCTCTTAAGAACATTCAGAAATGCATCTTGGTAGTGGCATGAGGGAGGAAATCAAATAAAACAATCTAGTGATAGGCAGTACTTTGAAAACAATTATATTAGGAAGAAATTCTTGGCTGAGAGGGTGGCAAGACATTGGTTCAGGTTGCCCAGAGAAGCTGTGGCTGCCCCATCCCTGTGTTCAAGCCCAGTTTGGATGAGGCTTGGAGCAACCTGGGCTGGTGGGAGGTGTCCCTGGATGCAGGGGGGTTGGAACTGGATGAGCTTTAAGGTCTTTTCCAACCTAAACCATTTGATAAATAACTGAAATAAACAGGCAACTTACTAGAAGGTTAACAGTAAGGCAACTTAAGATGAGAAATCACATTAATATCTTTTTAAACACAGAACTGGACTGGTGTTTACTCCTGTTGACTTTCCAAAGAAACTGAGGCAAGCAGTTGAGAAGATGATGTCTCATTTACCTGACTTGCAGAGGAATTGGCTGTTTTCTGACTGGCCACACAATGTGCCTGATAGTATTTGAACTGGGAAAAATCTTTTCAGTATCAAAATCTACCCTGAGAAGTACTTATGGAAAACTTGGCAAAGTTTAACAGTCCCGTTTTTTGTTAAATTCTGATTCTTACTGATGTTGCCTAGAAATTCAGACATTTTGTCACTTAGCCACACTGAACCAGCTCAGCTAAGAGAAAATGAGACTGTTTCTATTCCTTCTGAACACCAACACAACCCTCCTTAACCCCCAGTCTGTTTTACCTGGATAACTCTGCCAAATGTCCCAGTGCTGGGCAGATCTCACTGCCAGGGTAGGCAGAAAGCAAAGGGCTTTGGTTAACAGGATTGCTCCTCCTTGTTTCCCTAGGATGACAAATGTTGAGAAATTTTGCTTGTACAAAGTCATCTATTACCCTAGGAAATCACAGCATAGCTTCAGCATCAATAGCAGAGCTTGGAGCTGGATAAACTATGCCAGCAACTAATTGAAGGTTCAAGGAGGATTAACACAGCCTCATTCTCCTGGAGTCACATCCCAGGATGCAGAAGCCTGGATGTTAACCAGCTGGTAGTAACTGAGGAGGGTTTGGAAGAAACCTACAATGTAAAACAGAAGTCTCTCAGCTGACTGTATTATGCTCAGCTATGTTCCTCCAAAATGTTGCTAGTTAGGAAAAAAAAAGAAAAAAGAAAAAAAGCAAAAAAAGGAAAAAAAAAAAAAGAAAAAAGGAAAAAAGGAAAAAAGGAAAAAAGGAAAAAAGGAAAAAAGGAAAAAAGGAAAAAAGGAAAAAAAAGGAAAAAAAAGGAAAAAAAAAGGAAAAAAAAAAGGAAAAAAAAAGGAAAAAAAAAAGGAAAAAAGGGAAAAGGAAAAAAAAAGGAAAAAGGAAAAAGGAAAGATAAAGAAAAAAGAAAAAAGAAAAAGGGAAGGAGAAGAAAAAGGAAAAAGAAGGAAAAAGAAGGAAAAAGAAGGAAAAAGAAGGAAAAAGAAGGAAAAAGAAGGAAAAAGAAGGAAAAGGAAGGAAAAGGAAGGAAAAGGAAGGAAAAGGAAGGAAAAGGAAGGAAAAGGAAGGAAAAGGAAGGAAAAGGAAGGGAAAGGAAGGAAAAAGAAGGAAAAAGGAAAAAAGAAAAAAGAAAAAAGAAAAAAAAGAAAAAAGAAAAAAAAAGAATGAAAAAAGAAAAAAAGAAAAAAGAAAAAAGAAAAAAGAAAAAAGAAAAAAGAAAAAAGAAAAAAGAAAAAAGAAAAAAGAAAAAAGAAAAAAGAAAAAAGAAAAAAGAAAAAAGAAAAAAGAAAAAAGAAAAAAGAAAAAAGAAAAAAGAAAAAAGAAAAAAGGAAAAGAGGAAAAAGAAAAAAGAAAAAAGAAAAAAGAAAAAAAAATAAAAAAAAAATCTTATTTAAAAAAAACACAAGAAGCAAAAAGACACTGGAAAACCATTTGGAAGTGAAGTACAACAATTTTCTGCAGGTAAATCTCTCAGATTAAATGCCTGCTGTGCTCTCCATGGGAACATCAGCCACTGGACACTGAGTGCACTGCATATGGGTATTTTCCCATTAAAAAAATAAAAATCCATGTTTATAAGAAGAAAAGGAAAAAAATTGAAATTAAAACACTTTCATCCTTTTGTTTTCTGCACAAGCATGATCAGAAAGCCTGAAGTGGGTTAAACACATTAGAAAACTGCAGTAATTTGCACTCATAGTGCAGAGTAATGGAGTCTGGCATCAAGGCCTGGAATTAACCTGCTTAATTTCACTGATATTGCCTCTACCACATCCATCCCCTCATTCTGCTTTATAACTGCATCATTAACTTCCTATATAGACAATCCAACCTATCACTCCAACTTGCCACTTTTCATCAAAAGGTATTATGATTTGCTTATCCACTGCCATTTGCATCAACTTCCTATTAAAAACAGAGAGAAAACGGTTTCAATCTTCTTTCCCCACATTTAATTCAATTCTATGGCATTACTTAGTTTGAATGACTCTTCTCAGAGTATAAGATGTGGTTTATGGTTGTTTTAACTCATTCAGAAGCTCTAACACCACATAAGAGAAAAAAAAAATTAAAAAAAAGAAAACCATAGCATTTTCTGTACTGTGAATAAGGTACCTATGGTTGTAACCCTTCTACTGACAATTATTTCCTACAGTGTGACAAATACCTGGCAGGTCCATCACCCAACACATAAAATCAACACCTCTTTGCTCAGAACATTTATATCACTACCTACCACAAGAGTGGAAAAATTGTATCAGCTGAGACTGATGGGGATTTCATTTAGTCCACTGGGCAAGAGAGGAAATTCATTCATACTTTCTCTGTGATTTAATAAGATGTGATTGCCTGGGTTGATCAAATACAGAGTAAACAGAAAACATTAAAAAGCAGAACACCAAACCAAACACAATTGTGGGTTTCACCTAAAGGTGGTTCTCACAGAACTGTCACAGTTGGAAAAGACCTCTAAGATCCCATCCAACTATCAATATCCCCCCCAATTAAATACATAAAATATACATATCTGTATCACTGCCCACCAGAGCATCTCCTCAAGTGCCTTGTGTCCATGGTTTTTAAATACCTCCAGGGATAGTGAATTCACCACCTCCCTGGGCAGCCCATTCCAATGCCTGACTACTCTCTCAGTAAAGAAATTCTTCCTCAAACCTAGTCTAAAACACCCCTGGTGCAACTTCAGGCCATTTCCTCTGGTTCCATCATTATTTACTTGAGAGAAGAGAAACCCCCCTGGCTCCAAACTCCTTTCAGGGAGTAGCAGAGGGTGGTAAGGTCTCCTCTCAGCCTCCTCCAACCCAAACATTCCCAATTCCCTCAGTTTCTCCTCATAGGATTTGTTCTCCAGACCCTTCCCCACTTGGTTGCCCTTCCCTGGACTCCCCCCAGCCCCTCAATGTCCTTCTTGTAGTGAGAGGCCCAGAACTGAACCCAGCACTGGGCCACCAGCACTGTCCTTCTGGTGGCCACATCACTCCTGACGCAAGCCAGGATGCTGGGGGCCTTCTTGGCCAACTGGGCTCATATTCAGCTGGGGATCAACCAGCACCCCCAGGTCCTTTTCCCCCTGGCAGCTTTCCAGCCACTCCACCCCAAGTCTGTAACATTGCATGGGGGTTTTTGGGGGGTTTGTTACACCTCATTTTATCAACCTTGGCCCACTGGTCCAGCCTGTCCAGGTCCCTCTGCAGAACCTTCCTACCCCTGAACAGATCAACAATCCCTCCCAATTTGGTGTCATCTACAAACTGAGTGAATCAGAGAATCAACTGAGCTGGAAAGAACCTCTGGGAGCATCAAGTCCAACCCTTGATCCACTGCCACCATGGTTCCCATGGCACTGAGTGCCACATCCAGTCTCTTCTTGAAAACTTCGAGGGATGGAGAATCCACTACTTCCCTGGGCAGCCCATTCCAATGTCTGTCACCCTCTCCGTAAAGAAATTCTTTCTAATATCCAACCTAAACCTCCCCTGGCACAACTTGAGACCATGCCCTCTTGTCTTGATGAGAGTTGCCTGGGAAAAGAGCCCAACCCCCCCCTGGCTCCAGCCTCCTTTCAGGGAGTTGTAGAGAGTGATGAGGTCTCCCCTGAGCCTCCTCTTCTCCAGGCTGAACACCCCCAGCTCCCTCAGCCTCTCCTCACAGGACTTGTGCTGGATCCCTTCACCAGCCTGGTTGCCCTCCTTTGGACCTGCTCCAGGACCTCAATCTCCTTCCTGACCTGAGGGGCCCAGAACTGGACACAGGACTCGAGCTGTGGCCTCACCAGGGCTGAGTACAGGGGCAGAATCCCTTCCCTGGACCTGTTGGCCACATTATTCCTGACCCAGGAAGAAGAAGCCCTCAATCCCCTCCTCGAGATCACTGATGAAGATACTGAACAAGACCACTGATATAAACACTTTGAAAATACAAAATATGTCTCTCAAATTAGTATTTTTTCTGCTTTTTCAAAAATATATCAAACATATTCACAATTAACAGATTTTTATGCCAAACTTAACTAGCATCTGTTTTGTATCATGCCTGACAGGCACCTAAAGAGAAGATCACGAATCAGGTCACCTCCTGGTACACGGTCAAGACAAAGATAATAAATTTAGCAAGGTATCAAGGACTGAAAGATTACAATAATTAAAAGAGACAGGCCTCAAGGTGTGGCCTCTCCAGAGCTGAGCACAGGGGAAGAATCCCTTCCCTGGACCTGTTGGCCACATTATTCCTGATGCAGGAAGAAGAAGCCCTCAATCCCCTCCTCTCGATCCCTGATGAAGATACTGAACAAGACCACCCCAAAACTGAGCCCTGGGGAAGAGATGCTGAAGGCTGCACCTCCCTCCCCAACTGCTTCCATCTCTTTATGAGGCCAGGCAGGATTTTTTCTCTATTTTATGAAGTCCCTCACTTCCCTGCCTTGCTCCACATACAAACCAAACTCTCTCCAGGTCAGAATACAAAATTTTAATCAGAAACAGTTGATCACCATCTGTGTTACAGCTACACACATTAGCAGATACTACCTGCTCTGAAATGTCTTAGATGCTTAAGACTAAACTTAAAATCCTTTTGCAATGCAACACCAAGTTTTCTGTGTAAGGACTCTGGTTTTCTGAAGGAATAAAAGTAGTGACAGAGAAAGACACCATTCAGAGCCCTGGTAATCATCTGTCCCCTTTCTGTAGCACCTTTTGACAGAGAATAGGACATCTGCTCTTCCACCTCCCAGATGTGAGATGCTGTATTTTTTCCCTGCCTCAAGCAGATGTATCTCAGTATTTTAGATCTCCATCCTCACTCAACAGGAGAAAATAAAATTATTCTCCCTTTTTTTTCTTTGTAGTTGTAGCACCTGAAATAGGATAAATGTCTTTTGTCATACAGAGGTAAAGGCCAAGGTACAGTGGGTGACTTTTTGTTAAAATCCTAAATTGGATCCTCTAGTTACAAAAATGGTCTTAAAAATAAAGCCTTTAGCTAGATAAATGATTCCTACCTGCAGGATACCGAAGGAAATTAAGGTGCACAGATGGCACAGCACCATTTACACATAGCCCAGAATGTCAGGTTATTCCTGCCCCAAACTCCACGAGTCAGTGGCAAACACAAAGCCTCCTTGGTCTGAAGCTGAATAGTTCAGACACAAAAATGTATGAACTGATTGAAAAAATGCAGGCTGGCAGAAAGAATTGAATAAGTGATGATTATTAAGAAGAAGGAATATAGAGCATTTAGCTATAGCACAAACCAAGATAAGCCCTAAAGCAATTCTATAGACTTTTACAAATGAAATTAGCTTCTAAAACAACAAGAAGGAAAAAAGCTATAAATATTTTCAGTAAAAAAACACCCCTGGCCTTTATCTTTAATACACTATTCTATATTCCAGACAGGCTCCAAGAGACTATACTGGTACTGAGGCACCATATAATTACAGACACAATATAACAGTAGAGATAAGTGCTCAATCTGGTATGGTTAATGTAATAACCCCAAACTCATCTATTGAAACTAAAAATTACAGCCTGACATCTGTGTTTGCAAGAGTAATGCAGCTGGGTATTCAGACACAGTGCAGCTCCTTATCTCACCTCTAAACAAACATTTGGGTTCCTTCAGTTACCAAGCAAGCTGACAAAGTGAAGAAAAGGATTTTGTTGAGGGGTTTTTTTTCTATTTTTTCTTCCCCCACACAGGTGAAATACCCAACACAGCCCTGAGCTCAGCAATTAGGGATAGGGACATGTGTTAACATCACCAGAATTGTCAGATATTTACTTGGAAACATATCTTGCAATACATCATCTCCTCTTCATATACACACATGTCACCTATTACCACTAATAGAGTCCTAAGTGCTTCTCTTCCAGGGAACTAATTAGAAAGCAAAAGGTTGCAAAAATTACATCAGTATTGGGTTCTGAGGTGGAAGCTGCATCTAGAAGTGTCCAATAGTTGCTTTAAAGTCAGTGGGTAATAATGTGAGAAGTCCCTGTTTGTGAATTATTTAGTTTTTTCTTTCCATATAACAATGCATCACTAACAAATTAATTTTTAAAAGATTAAAAATAAAGACTAAGAATGCACAGAATGCTACAGTCTTATTTTGGCAACAGAAAGTTGCTCCCTAAATGACATTTTTTTATGCTGCAGGCTAATATAGGTGTCAGAGGATTCTTCCACTCTATTCCCCTCTCTCTTCAATACCAATAAATCTCATAATTAAGAAATTGCTCTTTTGCATATAAACCCTGATCCTCCAAAAAGCCTACTTCAGGTACTTTAATATAAAGAACACAGACATCAAAACCAAGCTTCAGGCACAATTCCATATTCAATACTGAAACTCCTGATGAGGTTTCTCAAGACAGGCTGTGTTACAAGCACAAGTTCAGCACACCTAAAGCCTTCAGGATGATGTTTCAGGAGAGGCACTTCCTCCAGTTGCTATGTCCATTTTTACTGTGCAAATCACGTGTTCAATGAGGGGACAAAATGACCCAAGGGCACAGTGAGTTTCTCAGCTGGGATATTCCATGGGTTGGCTTATATGGTCAGTAAATAAATAGATCAGAGTTGTCCCTTAAGTATAATATCAAAAATCTTTCCCATTTTACTCACAAAGGACAGTGAAATAAACCAGTAGATTTACACATTATTAGCTAGGACTCCATAAAAGGATGATCTCATTTTCTGACAATGATTTGGTGCTTTATTCCCTTGCTGTTTCATCAGTCAGATGCCTGGTGTCCTGGAAACACCACACTTCCCAGCCTCCTTACCTGCTGCAGATACAAATGATGGTACCTTTGGATTGTTCTCTCATGCTGACATCTCTTGAAAACTTCATAGAATCCCAGAATGGCTGAGGTGGGAAGGGAGCTCAGAGTTCATCTCCTCCAAGCTCCCTGCCACTTGGACAAAATTCATCCTACACAGAGTTCCAGGATGCTGACAGCTCTTCCAGCCTTGTGCCCATCTTGGTTTTTGACTGGTTTGTGTCTGTAGAGCCAGGAAGGCTCAAGGGATAATGGGGACACCTGAGGGGAGGCAGAGAACATCTGTCAGTCCCCAAATCCTCCTTTGACCTTCACTGCCAGGCTGTGTGCCACAGGCAGACAGGACCAGGAGCATGTCCCCAAGCTGGGTGTTGGTTTGTTGGGTTGGTTTTGAGTTGCAGGAGTTTGAATTACATCCTTCAGCTCCAGTGTCACAACGATGAAGAATCTGGAGTCTGTCTACACTAAATTAAGGATTCTGCAACTCTCCTCCAGCCCAGGTTGCTCCAAGCCTCATCCAACCTGGCCTTGAACACCTCCAGGGAGGGGGCAGCCACAACTTCTCTGGGCAATCTGTTCCAGAGGCTCAGCACCCTCCTCCTGAAGAACTTCTTCCTCACATCCAGCCTGAACCTCTTCTCCTGCACTTTCCAACCATTTCCCCTTCTCCTAGCACTGGACACTCTGCTGAAAAGTCCCTCTGCAGCCTTCCTGGAGGTTCCCTTCAGGGATTGGAAGGCAGCTCTAAGGTCCCCCTGGAGTCTTCTCTTCTCCAGGCTGAACAATCCCAGTTTCTCCTCAGCCTCTCCTCATGGCAGAGCTGCTCCAGCCCCTGGATCATCTTTGGGGCCCTGATATTTAGATGACAAAACTAACTGTCTTTCTACCTTAATCTTACCTATTCGTATTTCCACCTGCAAAATTCCCCATTTACTCAATATTTTATCTGCGTGGTTTTTACAAATGGTACTTTTACTCCACTATATCTCTATTTTAGTGTTCTGCAAGGTCACCAAGAACCTTCTTGTTCGTCTTGGGGTGAAATACTGAACACACACAAAAAAAGGACATTTCCAGATGAAGTGGGCTTTGCTTGCTTTCTGCATAGTAAGTACCTTTAAAATGTAGTAAAGCCCCTCTGGGTATGCAGACCACAAAAATTATTCAATATCAAGACCCCTGAACTCAGAAAGGCTTTAGGTTTTTTCTTTTTATGGTGCAAAGCACTTGTGGCCAACTCTAGGTAAATTCTTACATTTCCACAGAAACTAAAAAGGCACAAGTACATTTCCCATGGCTGGCAACAGACCAAAGGCATCACCCCCAGCTGGAGCTCTGTGTCCAGTTCTGGAGTCCCCAAGCTCAGAAGGACACAGAGCTCCTGGAAGGTGTCCAGAGCAGAGCCACTCAAATGCTCAGAGGGCTGAGCACCTCCCTGGGAAGCCAGGCTGAGGGATTGGGGTTGTTCAGCCTGGAGAAGAGGAGGCTCCCAGGTGACCTTAGAGCAACCTTCCAATATCTGAAGGGGCTACAAGAAAGCTGGGGGAGGGCTTTGGACACGGGGGGGTAGGGAGAGGACAAGGGAAATGGGTTAAAACTGGGAGAGGGGAGATTGAGGTTGGACATGAGGAGGAAATTCTTTAATTTGAGGGTGGTGAGAGCCTGGCAGAGGTTGTCCAAGGAAGTTGTGGCTGCCCCATCCCTGGCAGTGTCTCAGGTCAGGTTGGATGGGGCTTGGAGCAACCTGGGCTGGTGGGAGGTGTCCCTGCCCATGCAGGGGGTTGGGAATGGATGAGCTTTAACATCCCTTCCAAGCCTGGCCATTCTATGAGTATCACATAACCACACGCTGGGCACATGATTTTTCCTTACTTAACCCAGGGTCAGGCCAAATTGGCATCTTACCTTACTGAGGGAAAAGCCCTGAGTGCTCTGTCAACCAATTATTACTGGAATTACAGCTTTTCCCATAATACCAACATATCACCCATTATGAAAGAAAAACCTAGTTAAGAGTGGAGGGAAGAGGCCATTTGAAATCACTTACATACTCGTTAAGCAGACAAAGAAAGTGCCATTTGCTCACACATTCCTCAGTGCCATGGAGGTGCAGTTAATACTGTGCTTCTGCAAGGGATCTCACCCAATAAAAACAACTGATGATAATTAAGTCAAACACAACTGCATGATCAGTTCGATTAAAATTTCCAAAGCAGAGCACAGATACAGTCTAAACCCCCTGTCACTTAGAATATTTTTTATATTATATAAATAGTCCAGCTACTGAGCATCAAATCTTTGCTATTACACTATTAAGTAATTACAATGAAATATTAAAAGAGTAATGAGGTTTTCAGTGAGTATTTGCTGTACCCAATATTTAGAGGGAAGTGAATTAGCCTGGATTTCTCCAGCAAACTTGGAACAACCTCCTCCAAGCAGCTGCAGAAGTTTTATATGGAGGAAACACACAGAAAAAAAATTGTTACAACACCTTTGTGGTGGCTGCATGGCTGAAAAGACACAGAACAGAAACGTGAAAAATTGGGAAATCTATAAGAGCATGAAGTCAAGTTCAGACCCAGGTGCCCACATGCATGTGAGGAACTGGAAATGCCTCTTGAACATGGAACTTATTTACCCTCCTTGTCCTCTTTCTGAAATTAGATCTAATTTAGATATATATAATATATATATATGTTATAGATATTTAGATATATATAACATATAGTTCCTAATGGCACATTAGGAACTATAAAGAGTGAGCAGCCTTTGTTTGGCCTATAGGCAAATGATGAAGTCTTGGGAAGAAAGCTTCATGTGTGCATTCCTCCCCCAAAATGAACCACTTGATCCAATCTTGATCACTACTGGAGAAGTAGAAACCAAGGATTTCTGAGAGCATTTGCTGAAATTGTGAACACATTGATGAAAAGGAACAGGTGATCATAAGCCAAAAGGTGTCTCAGAATTTTTCAAGGAGGGAGAAAAGTATCAGCAGAAGAGAAGCCATATCAATAGGGAAGTCCTGGGACTCCTGAAAAGTCCTGCCACTCCAAAATGCTCCAGGGTTCTCTCACCTTGCCTAAAATTGTGTTTCTGGGTGGCAGTTTACTTGGAAAGAAGAATCTTTGAATCCTTCTGAAGTACCTTTCCTCCTGCTTCAACTAAATTATATTACTATGGAAGCAGCTCTCAAGCTTGGATTACTTGGGTATCTACCACTTCTGCAAAAGGACAAGGAAAATTACCAGGAAATTTATAGGGTTCAGAAATAACCTTTGATGCCTGAGAACCCACAGCCCAGCCTTCACCTTTTTTCTAAGAAAATGGCCACAGAGAGGACATGTCCAAAAGAAGGAGCTGGAGCAGCTGAGCACACAGCTCACCCAACAGAGACTGTGCATATCACACTATTGTTAACCAACCAGAGAGAAAATTGAGTACAGTTTGAGAAGAATGTAGTTTTCTCAGTGCTAGGTTGTCCATTCAATCATTTTTCCATTAATGCATCCAAGTTCACACCTTTCAGGTCAATTAAATTGGACTAAGCATGAAAACAAACTCCTGTTAAAGATGTACCCAACATGCACACCATGTCCCTTCTAAGACTTCATTTGATGGACATCATAAGGGAGTTAAAACAAGGATGGTCCTCTCCTGTATTCCAGAAATGCCATTACCTCATTTCTCTGGTGGTTTGGAAGACCATGGACACAACAGGGAAGACAAAAAGGAGAATTTCTCCACTCTGATCTGAAAGTAATGAGGTTTATTTGCATTTGGTTGCACTGGCCAGGTCCTCACAGGTGATATTGGCCCTGATCTGGTAAGCTGCTAGGAAAAGAAAAAGACCAAACAAATGAAATGGGGAGGGCACAAAAAACCAGATCTTGAGTCAACCAGCAGCAGAACAAGAGCATTCTACACAAGCTGTAAGTGCCAGGTTTCTGCACTGTAACTTATGTACAAGCAGCACTCAACCTGCTACCCCAAACTTCTCAGGTATACACAGAGGCAATCCCACAGTCCTGAATTAACAGTTCCATTCCAGCTCCAGAAACAGCAACAGGGATTTAAAACCCATTGACAGGAGGCTTCAAAGCTCTGGTGCTTCTCAAAGGCATTTAGTTTCTCTTCCATAAAAATACCCTTCTCTCTACCCCCATCTCACAGTACTACTGGATGTAAAACCTTCTCTGATAATCTCCTCACCTGAAAAAAACATCCATATTTCTGTCTTCTCATTATATTCTAATACTATCCACGATATATTAAGAAAACACTTCAACAATAATTTATGCACTTAGCCAAAAGAGCCCTTCAGAAACTGTTAGCCTCTGGATCTTTCAGAACTCTAAACTGTATCACTTTATTGATTAACATTACATCTTTATTCTGCAGAAGGGAACTGCCTTCTCAACACACATTTATCTTTAAAAAAAAAAAAAAAAGGCAGGATATAACAGATATACAAAGGCTGTTGTCATTGTTTTGGTTTGTTTTTTTTACATTCATTTCTGAAATCTCAAACACAATGTGATGTACAGGATAGCAATCCCACACATTCCATTTATATCAGACAAAAGGAACATAAAAACCAAATGTGCAATATTTTCATCCTCTAATTAGGTAAGAATTACTTTCTTCCCAACAGTTCTTCCTTATTAGGAAAAACTCAAGACATCTACAGATCCTCCAACTGTTACTCAAACTCTAAGCCACAGAAGTCTTACAAGCATCTGGCATGTTTTATGCTCCATGGCAGTTCAGTTCTCCTTGAATTGAATGATTTATTATCATATAACCTAAGCCTCTGATGAGATTATGCTCCTAATTTGTGCCTTCTTTGCAAAGAGAGGTCTCCCCAAACCCATGCTTCAGACTGAATGTGGTGAATCTCAATTCAAGTGTGACCTTTACAAGCCAAGGGAAATGTTAATTCATGCTCACCTAAGTGGCTTTAACCCTACTTGAAGCTTTCTAAAGCTGCCCACTGCTCTGTCATTGTAAAGTTTCAGTTCAACATCATCAAGACAAAAGTCTCTTTCAGTGTGGGGAAAAAAAAAAATTAAAAATTAATGCATACATCCATCAGTCAAAGCTGAAAGAGAAAATCCAAATGCTAATATCACCTGTCCCTGGTGCCTTTTCTTTTTCATGCCACTTGAAAAACAACGGATTCGCATTTTTAAGGGACTTCAAACATAGATCACAAGTCTGAGAATGACAGGGCCAGAGATTAAACACTTCTTTACCCACTGAACAGGTAGAAGACAACTGCCTTCCCACTCACCCTCAAGCTATGTGTTGTAATTTGCCATACCCTGTGATACCTACCTGCTTTCTGGAGATGTCTCAGCTTGAAGGGTATAAAATTTGCAGAAGAGGCAGGAAGGCAGCTCAGTATCCATCCAAATTTCCATTAGACTTCTTTTTTTTTTTTTTTTTTTTTTTTTTTTTTTTTAATTAGGATTAGTTACTCTATTAAGCAGGAGAGATAAAAGCACTGTTTCAGCAATGTATTTATGGTCTTGCAAATGAAGTTGGTGAAAATAAAGAAATTACAAACAAGGAAACAAGAATATGACCTGCATTAAAGAAATGGATCTGGACAAGCTTCTATATGAAAAGTCAGAACTTGCTGAGAAGTCCAAATGTCAGCAAGATTTCAGCATAAATGTAAGGACCTAAGAGCATCTGAGAACTCTACACTGTTTCACAGGCCAGATGTTAAATTATCAATAGATACACACCAGGCCACCACAGCAAAGTAAAGCAACCACTCCAGTCAGCATATAAGTATTTTATAAAACTCATTCCAAAAGTCTGTATCCTCTTGAAAGACACATATTGCAATTTTGGCTAATCTGATAGCTAAAGGTCCTGAAAGAAAAGTATTAACTGGCTAACCTTCATCAGGTCAAATCCTTAGCCAGTTAATTGTATTCACCTAATCCACATTCCCACTGGATATTTTTTTTTTTCTTCAATTTACAGCCTGATTCTTTGGTGTTGCTCAACATTTTGCAATTGTCAAATCCTGATTCAGATGGCTGTAAACTATTAACAACAGCAGAAGTGTAGGGCTCTAAACCTGGGGAACCAAAGGTGCACTGAAATGTCCTGGTAGCAAACAAAAACCCAACAGGGGAGCAACCTAAAATCATTCCTTAAATGAGTTGAAGAGATGACCCTGCAGTAAATAATTTCCTGAAGACAGGCAGAGCTCAAAAATAGGATTTTGGCTCCAGATAATTAAAATACTAGAAGAGACAACATCAGTACCATCCACTTAACACCCTATGGACCCTTTTTCATTCTTTCAGGTTGTTGCAGCTCACTGCCACCAGAGCAGCAATGAATATTTCTCAAAGCAGAGTAGATTGTCAGAAACCAGACCTGTTCCTGCCAAGCTGAGAGAATCCTGATCCTAAACAGCAAGACAGAATGGTTTTAAAGTAGTGGTTTACTACTGAACTTTCCACCAAAGCCCAAATTCCAGGAGAGTGTGAAGCTCTCGTATGGAGAGAAAGGAAGAGCAGATTATTTCAGATCCCAGTAAGAAGAGTACCTGTTTGACTATATCACAGTTATTTTATTGCTGCCTGTACTGATGAAATGTTTCCACTAACCTTCTGAAAAGCAAAGTGTGATTTATCTGTGCCAGCCTGGGACACATCTCAGGCACTGACACAGCTCAGTGGAAACCTGAGGAAATCACTCCAGAAAGCTTTACACTGGATGATACAAGGCAAAAAAGAAGACACTCTCCAACATTAAATCACATTAAGGAGAGATATTTCTTTTATTCACCTCTGAATTCAGAATACTTAATCTAAGTTACCACAAAGTTACACCCAATTAGAAATAAAACATATGAAAACACACAAGGCAGATTTTAATGCATATCAGGACTTCAACATCTCATTGCATCAAGCTGAGATGGCTCATTACCTCCAAAAGCCTCCTGAAAAATAACTCCAGGACATGATAAAAACTGGATATTACAGTTCACAGGCATAAACATCTCCTACCTATTCTCTTTTAAACATTTCCTACCTTATTCTCTTTCAATCTGCATAATGCGAGATAATTCCACATCATCTTTGTAAATTCCTCAGAATGTCCTCCAATTCTTTAGACCCAAAACTGAAAAGAAGCTGTAAATAGGGACCTTGAAATTCAGATTGCTTTCCAAACAAGGGACTTTGAGTCTCAGAAAACCTGAGGGTCCCTCTGCTGAGAACTGTAACACCACAACCCAAACCAGACTTGGTTACAGCAGCCTCCCAGCCACATTTATAAGACTCAAGCATCCTTCTGTGGAGGAATTCTATGAAGTGAGTACTTTTTTTCAGTGTGCTTCCTCCTTTCAAGAGGGGAGCAAAGCTTAGCACTGCTGATGGATAATCCAAGCTGACACAGAATACATAACAGATTCCACCCTCTTTGACTTTCAGTCGTTGAGAAGCTCCTCTATTGATACAACAACTTGATGCCCTTATGTTTTGGGGTTTTCATATTAAAAAAAAAAGGACAATGCAGCATCTGGCAATCTGTAGCAATAGTAGATTACTAGAGGTCCTTATGCTCTGAAGTGATGAGAAAAGTGCATGGGGCCAAAGATAAAAGCAAGAGAAACTTGAAGTCAGGACCAAGGACTTATTTAGAAGCCCTGAACAAGAGACCCAAAACCAAATAAAATAACCCAAGATTTCCTTCTATAGTTTTAGCAGCTTTATGGTTGAACCTGTCTCTTAAAGGTCTTTCCCAACCTTACTAATTCCATTAAATACCAGAATATTGTCACAGCTGAAGGCTGGAGTGTCAAGACCATATCAAGGAGCAAAGCACAACTGAGGGGTGATGCTTGTATAAGGTCCAACCTGTGAAGATAAAGTGAAGGTGCAGGCAAAAAGTGACCTTCCTTAAGAACATGACTGCTTGTCCTGGTTTAGGCCAGGATAAAGGTGATTTTCTGGTTTGTAATACTGCTGCTGAAAAGGATTCAATAGCTGCAGGCACTGCCAGGTAAGAAGATGGTTAACGTGGCTGCTAACAACAATTAATTTCCACAATATTTGCTGTCATGAACAAATTGGCTCAAAAAGTGACTTGTAATCAAAAGAACTGGATGGTCATTTAAAAAAGCAAGTAGATGATGGCTGATTTCCCACTCACTTGCCAGGGTGCTCACTGGCACTCTCTGAAGTCACAGCAGTCAGCAGATATTGATTGACTACCAAAAATGACTTGTTCTGCCTGCTCAAAGTGCCCAGCACAGGTCACAGAGAAGATTTCACAGCCCAAGCCTGACTTTCACCACCCTGAGAAGTGAGAAGAATTAGGTGGGAGACCTAACACCTCCCTACCCCTCACCTCAAATCTTTAAGTGCTCTCCAGAAGTGACAGAGATGTCCTGGTTCTTTCTGTCAGACTCTGATGATTGGCCAAGGTCAGCCTTTAATAAATAATAATTTATGTCCTCAGATAGAATCACAGAATTGTTCTGGTTGGAAAAGATCTTTAAGGTCATCAAGTCCAATCATTAACCCAACTCTACAGAGTCCATATCCCTCAGCACCATATGTACATGACTTTTAAACACCTCCAGGGATGGTGATTCAACCATTGCCCTGGGGCAGCATGTTTCAGTGTCTGACAAAAGAAATTTTTCCTAATATCCACTCTAAACCTCCCCTGGAACCATTTGAGACTGTTTCCTCTTGGTTTATTTCTTGTTCCTTGGGAGAAGAGACTAATTCCACCTTGCTCCAACCTCAATTCAGGGAGGTGGGGAGAACCAGAAGCTCTTCCCTCAACCTCAAAAATACCAATTCCCTCAACCACTCTTCCTAAGGAGGTTCTCCAGACCCTTCCCCAGTTCCATTGCTCATCTCTGGATAGGTTCCAACACCTCGTTGTCTTTCTTGTAGGATATAGGCCTAAGATACCACCAGAAGATCAATAAAATTGTTGAAAAAACACGTGCACCACGTAGTCACGCAAAGGAGCTGAGACCAAGTGATGTGTTTATTAAAATTACTTCCTGTGGATGCAATTTTTTTTAGTATTATAAAAAAACAAAAAACAAAAAAATAAGAACAATAAAAAAAACACTAAAGAAGTCTCAAAACCTTGATGGGAAAAGGCAAATTAAGCCTAGGAAAGCAATGAAAACCTGTTGCTGTAAGCCAAATGCAAAGCCAGGACAAGAAAAGCCCTTTGTACAGTAAGGAGGGCACTAACAAAGCAAAGAATCTCCCCTCTGTCTCCATTTTTAGGTATCTCTCCCCTCTTTTTGCCTCCTTCCAAATTCACCGTCACTTTAATAACAATCTCAGAGGCAAAAAAAAAAAAAAAAAAATCAAGAAACAAATTATTTTCTTACACATAATCCCCCTTTCGCTGCCAAGAACCTGACCCCAGTTTGATAATCTCATTCCCTGCAAATCAAAATGCTGGAAATTTAAGCTTCCTAGAGTGTTAATTGCAGGCCTGCTCCATTGCTAATCAAAAAATTGGATGTTTTGCATGAAAATGCTCCTCTAATTAATTCTCAGTCATAAAACACCCTGGTTTTAATAACCCCTTCTTGATTGGATAGCCTTTGAAGAGACAGCACAGCTAATCCTTTAAGCCTGAAAAAAACCCACACGCAGAGGAAATAATAAGTGGGCTTACAAGGTCTGAGCTGGATGATTGCATTAACACTGTCAAACCTGAAAAAAAAAAAAAATTAAAAAAAAAAAAGGATTCTCTTCTCTCTCCTCCCCCACAACCCCCAAGCTCAAAGCAAACTGTGATCCTGAGCATCACGGGGAGCCCGAAGCAGCTGCATGACAGGAGGTTCACAACATCAAATCATCAAATTGTCTCCACCTCCTCGGCACAACCAACCTGCTGGTTCTTCAACTGGCTGAAATCTTCTTTCCTAAAGGTTGTTTTGTTTTTTTTTTTTAAAAAAAAAAACAGGCTTGCCCACTTCTCACAACGTCTCCTTTAACCAGCCCAGAATTATCTTGCTTCCTCTCCCCCCCTTTCTCTCAGCCTGACAACAACTGATCATACACATCTGTAAAAGGTGCTGAACTGAATTTTCATTATCCAAAGTGTCAAGATTCGTTTTTGTCACCACTGAGCACAGCTGACTCCTTCCAGCAGCCCTTTGGTGAATCCAAATGGAACAAGGCACCTACAAATAACCACGTGTCCCCCAGACCTGGCCTTACACTGTGCCCTTGTCACATCAGATGTTGTCTGCCTCCTTGTTGCAATTCCTTGGCATCAAAATCTTAATTAGCAGAGTTTCATTTCGAGTTCCTTAATTACTTAAAACCTTCTGGTGAGGAATTTGCAGGCCTGGACTGAGCTTTGATGAAAAACATACTGGTGAGTAACCCAAACCCACTCTCCAATCTTAGATCTGTCTCGTAGGGATGTTTGGTGCTTTCTGTTCCTGGCCAACAAGAAAAATATTCCTCAGATGTTCTACTAATAAAGAAGGTTAAAAAAAAACAGTATTTACATTGTCATGACAACAAACCTTTGTTTCACAGACAGATTTGCCATCCTTTGCTGGAGGTGGACATTATTTGCCTTGAGTTTTGTAGATCTCCTCCAGGCTCCCTGGAATCATGCTTGATCCTCTGAACTTCCAGAAATCAGCTAAATCTAAGCACCAATAGTTATGCCTGAACCATTCAGCCAAGGTCCAAACTTCCTCCATCCCAGGAGACAGACAGACAGTATGAAGAGACTTTCATATAAGAAAGATCATAGAATAGAATGGTTTGGGTTGGAAGGGACCTTAAAGTTCATCCAGTTCCAACCCCCTGCCCATGACACCTCCCACCAGCCCAGGTTGCTCCAAGCCCCATCCAACCTCACCTGAGACACTGCCAGGGATGGGGCAGCCACAGCTTCCTTGGACAACCTCTGCCAGGCTCTCACCACCCTCAAATTAAAGAATTTCCTCCTCATGTCCAACCTCAATCTCCCCTCTCCCAGTTTTAACCCATTTCCTTTGTCCTCTCCCTCCCCCCCTGTGTCCAAAGCCCTCCCCCAGCTTTCTTGTAGCCCCTTCAGATATTGGAAGGTTGCTCTAAGGTCACCTGGGAGCCTCCTCTTCTCCAGGCTGAACAACCCCAATCCCTCAGCCTGGCTTCCCAGGGAGGTGCTCAGCCCTCTGAGCATTTGAGTGGCTCTGCTCTGGACACCTTCCAGGAGCTCTGTGTCCTTCTGAGCTTGGGGACTCCAGAACTGGACACACAATAAGATAATGTTGTACAGTGTAACTGGCAAAACCTAAAAACCTTATACTATGTATACATATAACTGAACTCTGTCCATCTTTGAGATATTTGAGTGTTGCATACTTAAAATCTACAAGAGACCGCTGCATTAGATTTTCATTTTGGATTTTAAAAATCAAGTTTATATACTCCTCCACTACTTCGACCAAGAAAAAATGAACTATTTGAGAGTCCTGGGCACTTGAAATCATCCCTGACAAACTAAAGCTTAAGAAAAATGAAGCATAAGGAACTTTTTTAAATAGTAAAAAGTGTGCTCACAAGAGTTCTGGACTGAAACTGTTTAAATAACTTCATAAATAAATACAGAATTTTTGCTGTTTCACTTGAGCTCACAGAATGTGCCCAGCTTTTGAGGGAACACTGCTTTGGGGCATGAATTTTACTCTCTCTGGAGCCACTTAACATTTCCCTGCTCTGCTTCTACAAGTGGCCAACCTTCCAGTGGCAAGAAGAGTACAAACATCTGCAAGGTGCTCAAGTTGCAGGATCAGAGAGGACACAATTTCTCAATTAAAAATACCAAACAAACAAACAAAAATGTGGGGAAAAAAAAACACAACCCACAGGCAAAATGTCAACACAAGAATATTTTAAATTCTTCAACCCAACAAAAAAGCACTGGGAGGCAGTGATTGCTCAGCTCTATTTATATATGTGGACATTAATACCATTAAGTATTCAGACTCAAACCAGTTCAATTTAATCAAAGACTGAAATGTGGCTCTGGAATTCTGACTGGAATTCTGTTGCCATCCTCCTCCCCAGGCTGATGCACTGCATCCCACAGCTTGCACAGCCACAATCCAAATAAAATCCCCCTCTGAAGACACTAAGAAGTTTAATTAATGCTGAAATGCACTGAGCTTCCAGGGTGAAACAACTAACAAGCCCAGATTTTAAGAGGTGCTGAGCAGCTGTGGAGAACATTAACATCCAGGGGAACAACAGCTGCTTGTGAGCACTTAACATTTCATTTATAGAAACGACCCAGATGTACAATTCCAGCAATGCTGACCTTGAGATGAACCACCAGGGCCTGCACACACAGAGATAAAGAAGTTGGATGCTGTTTCCCATGCTGATCAGCACTCTGGAGGCTCTTTGGATTTTCAGTGTCAAAAAACATCTTTTCCCATTTCTACTGATAAACTGGACTGAGCCCATGGTTATTATCAGCACAACATACAGCTCCATGAATTCCCTGTGGCCACAGGACTCTGAAACAACATCCCAAGTATCCAGTCAAAGCTCACACATCACCTTGTGACCCAGTAAATAAGTTCTATAAACCACAGGGTGGATCTTAACAACCCTGGCTGAAAATTACCAGCCAGGAGCACAATGCATGGCTGCTGGTGAGACATCTCCTGCCCTTGGTGATCTCCTCTTGCAGAGGGACCTGGACAGGATGGAGAGCTGGGCGGATTCCAACGGGATGAGGTTCAACACGGCCAAGTGCCGGGTCCTGCACTTTGGCCACAACAACCCCATGGGGAGCTCCAGGCTGGGCACAGAGTGGCAGAAAGGGACCTGGATTTGAGTCTGGATTGCCAGGAAGCTGAACAGGAGCCAGCAGTGTGCCCAGGTGGCCAAGAAGGCCAATGGCATCCTGGCCTGGATCAGGAACAGCGTGGCCAGCAGGTCCAGGGAAGGGATTCTGCCCCTGTACTCAGCCCTGGTGAGGCCACAGCTCGAGTCCTGTGTCCAGTTCTGGGCCCCTCAGGTCAGGAAGGAGATTGAGGTCCTGGAGCAGGTCCAAAGGAGGGCAACCAGGCTGGGGAAGGGATCCAGCACAAGTCCTGTGAGGAGAGGCTGAGGGAGCTGGGGGTGTTCAGCCTGGAGAAGAGGAGGCTCAGGGGAGACCTCATCACTCTCTACAACTCCCTGAAAGGAGGCTGGAGCCAGGGGGGGGTTGGGCTCTTTTCCCAGACGACTTTCAACAAGACAAGAGGACACAGTCTTAAGTTGTGTCAGGGGAGGTTTAGGATAGATATTAGAAAGAATTTCTTCACGGAGAGGGTGATCAGGCAATGGAATGGTCTGCCCGGTGAGGTGGTGGATTCTCCGTCCCTGGAGACATTTAAAAAAAGACTGGATGTGGCACTGAGTGCCATGGTCTAGCAACTGCTCCGGTGGGTCAAGGGTTGGACTTGATGATCTCTGAGGTCCCTTCCAACCCGGCTAATTCTATGATTCTATGATTCTCTTCCTGACCTTCTGCACACACAAGGTTGTTCAGGAGTAAGGAAGACCTCTAGCTCAGACAAGGCATTTCCTGGAATAAATTAAATAAATGGAATAAAATAAATAAATAAACACATCGACCAGTGTTATGGGTCCTTTCATTTTTGTTGTTGACTTGCACTGATTTATTTTTCATGTTTATTTTAAACTGACTGGCAGAGAAGGGCAACTAAGTTGAGGAAGGGTCTGGAGAACAAGCCCTATAAGGAAAAGCTGAAGGAATTGGGAATGTTTAATTTGGAGAAGAGGAGGCTGAGAGGAGACCTTATTGCTCTCTTACAGCTCCCTGGAAGGAGGTAATAGGGAGGTGGGTGCTGGGCTCTGAACAATGCTGAACTGAACAATGATAGGACCAGAGAAATGGTCTGAAGTTGCACCAGGGGAGGTTCAGGCTAGATTTGAGGAAGAATTTCTTTACTGAGAGTGTAGTCAGGTGTTGGAATGGGCTGCCCAGGGAGGTGGTAGAGTCACCATCCCTGGAAGTATTCAAGTATCATGTAGATGAGGAACTTCAGGACATGCTCTGGTGGGTGATACAGATATTGAGATATATACATAGATCAATTGGGGTGGATGTTAACTGTTGGACACAGTGATCTTAGAGGTCTTTTCCTTTCCTACTGTGAGAATTCTGTGATCTCCAGAATCCACCTTCTGCCCCAGCCCCACAAAATGCAGACACATAAACCCCTGGCAGACAGAATCCAAGACATACAAATGTGCATGGCATACAGCAAGGGAACTGTGAAGGCTGCTAGATTCTGTGGAAAAAAAATCATTTCAGGTATATGCAACACACAAGTCGTGTGTAAAACGCTCAGCACAATGAAATTAAAACAAGGATTAGTGCTTTTAAAAAAATTACCAGAATATGAATTTGGAAATCATAGAATTAATGAAGTTGGAAAGGACCTCTTCTTTAGATGATCATGTCCAACCATCAAGCCAACTAAACCATGTCCTCAAGTTTTCTGAACACCTCCAGGGATGGTGACTCCCCACCTCCTTGGGCAGTCTGTTCCAATGCTAGGACACTCTTTCCATAAGGAATTTTTTCCTAAGATCCAATCTGAACCTCCCTTGGTTCCATTTTCTCTCATCCTACCACCAGACATGCTCAGAAGAGCATCAGACATATCCAGAAGAGTTGGATTTCTCTGAAGTTTTGCTTCAAACCATGTTTTCCAGATACCAGCTACATTTAATTTAATGACTTAAACCTCCAGGCCCCTGCAGACTGCCCTCCTGCCTTACTGTGCAGCCTCAGTGACAACCTCCTACAGTCTTTGACCTCCCACCATGACAAGAATTGACATTTTTTTTCTTCCCAAGAAACTGTTGGTAATTGAAGGCAGTGGTGGAATGAAATAAGGGGTCTGCATCTGATTCATTCCACCAGGCAGAGAAAAGCAACCCATTTTGGGGTGAAATGCAGCAGGATCTCAGCCTACTTCCCAAGGAAAAATCTGATCTTCTGTCTGTCCCATCCTCACAAGAACTGAGCTGATGAGCCAATTTCTGCTTAACATGGCAGTGGTGGGCATCTTGGAAGCATTCAGTTCCCAGAGGTTTTGTGAAAATAGGAAGCCATGGAGATGAAAGCAGGATAAATGTGTGCCTTCATGGAAGGGAAAAGCTCCAGTGAGGAGGTGTTGGACCCACCAGCACATTTGCCAGATGGTCAAGAAGGCCAATAGCATCCTGGCCTCTCAGAGGACAAGTGTGGGAAGTGATCTCACCCCTGTGCTCAGCATCTCAAGGCTGCATCTCAACTCCTGGGATTCAATCCCCTTACTACAAGAAGGACACTGAAAGGCTGGAGCATGTCCAGAGAAGGGTGGTGGTGCTGGGGATGGACCTGGAGAAGAAATCTCATGAGAAGCATCTGAGGAAACTGGCATTGCTTAGTTGCAGAAGAGGAGGCTGAGATCTCTACAAATACCTGAAAAGAGCAAGGGGGTTGTTGGTCTCTTCTCCCAAAGTAATGAGTGATAGGACAAGAAGAAATGGCCTCAAGTTGTTCCGGGGGAGGCTTAGAGTAGATATAAGGAAAAATTTCTTTATTAAAAGAGTGGCAGTGAATTGGAACAGGCTGCTCAGGGCAGTGGTGGAGTCACCACCTCTAAAGAGGTTCAAAAACTTGGCACTTTTGGACATGGTTGTGTTGGGTTGATAGTTGGACTTGATGGTCTTTTCCAGCCTTAGTGATTCTATGATTCTATTTTATGATTTGCTTCTACAGCCCATTGCTGCTTGCTCTGCACATACTCTGTTTGATCCAGCCATGGCACATGCTGCTTTTTGCTCAGTGGGTGACTTGGGGACATCTATGGGTGCTGGGAAGAAGGTGAAGGACACAAAGCAGATTTAGACACATGGTGAGGATTGTTGCTGATGAAGGAAGGGTGTTAAAGGAGAAAAGGAGACACAGCTGAGATGAACAAAGCTTCAGTCATGCAGCTCCTGAAGGAATAAAGCTTTTTTTTACAATTTACCTCCATTACTAAAGACAATCTATAAAAAGAACATTCTGTTTGACAAGCAGCAGGAGGGCTCCAACAAGGAAAATGTAAATTCTCCAGCCAGCATACGGCTATGCCATGCTCTTGGGAAACAAAAATTAATATGAGATGCTTACTAATGATCATTACTTGTTGACATTGTACTTCCAACAACATCTTGGGGCTGCACACCTGTGTTAGTCCATAAGGAGATATTTCAGCCTGATACTTGCTTTCTCCACACCCCCCTCACTTTTTAAATTCTCAAACAACTTGTGTGTCCAACTTCCAGGGAAATATACATGGCCTAAGTCTTCCTCTGACTTCAGGGGAATAAGACACCAGAATTAATCCTTCCATCTCTGAATCATTTACAGCAGGGCCCTTCCTCCCACTGAGGGATAATGTGTGCCTTATGCACTGCACTATTTCAGTCCAAATAAAAGAGGTTAATGACAAAGCATCACTCTGATCTTCACCCATTTGAAGGCTATTTAAATTAAATTCTTCTTTCAAAAAGTTGGTGTGAGCCAAACTTCACTAAGTTCCTTTTTTTTTTTTTTTTAATGCATATGTTTCTTTGAAGATCTTTTCAGGAAGCTCTCCTTAACAGCCACCCTCCTCCTGCTGCCACTGAAAAATCATCCCTGTGGATAAAGCTGTCAGGAAGAGAAACGGTGTGGCATTCAGAGAAGAGTCACATGCCTGCCTTCCAGTAACCTGATTGAACAATTAAGTGATATTTCTCTTTAAAAGGGGTTAAAAAAAATATAAAACATATATATATCAAAATGCAGATCTTGCTGTGGTCTAGGATTTGGGAAGATTAATGAGCTACCTAAAAGGGAAGAGCAGCTTATAATAGAGAGAGAGGATGGTACATTTTTAACATAAAAGTTCAAAGGGAAACTTTTCTTGATGGTTAAACAGTAAAGATTTCTCAAGCAAAGTCATCCCATCTATTGTCCCTCTTGACTCCCTACATTGGCTTTTTGTCACCTATTGCATCACATTCAGACTCTTCCAATTCATCCAGAAAGGGCAATATCATCTTCTTTCTATCCACACCAATTCCTATATTTTTTCCTTTACTTCTTTGTCAGCTCAGAGGCTTTGTTCCTTACAACCCTGTGCTAGCTCAGCAGCTGGAAGTCTGCACAGCTCCTTTGCCTTCTCCTCTCTTGAAAACAGTCCCAGTGGCCCACTCTCCACAAATGCTGCTTCAAGATTTGGCTTGAATCAATGAGGAGTCACTGTTTCATAAAATTTGGTTGTGCCCACCAGTATTGGGTTCTGCAAGGAACTATTCCAGGAAAGGAGCTATTTAAAAACAAACCCTCGGTTATTGGTAACCACAAAAATACCCAGATCTCAGCCACAAGGTACCTGGAAGAGGACATTGACCTGGAGTGAGTCAATACTGTTTTCTGGGGTATTCTTACAGCCAGGGTGTGGAGGCAACTTCAAACTCTGAAAGCAACAAAAGTAATTCCAAAGAGACCTGAAAATCTTGAGGCAAGTGTTAAAGGTTCTCTGATGATCCCACGACTGCTCCAAACTTAGTTCTCAACAGCTCTAAAATTCTAAGCTTTGAATTCACATCTGTCCAGTGCAGTTTGTAGCACAGAGTTATTGACTGTGAAGAAGTAGCTGTTTAAATCCTACTGCCAACTTGTAGGAGAAAATGCTAGTGCAATATAACAGTTCACACTTAACATCCTACTGAGGTGCCTGAGTTGTTTCAACCTGGGCACATGGGACAGATTGTGAAGGTGAGAAGCTGAGTCTCAAAAGGTGAAGAGCAGCAAGCTGAACACCTCCCAAGTGTGTGCAGACAGTGACACCATAATTTAAAAGGCAGGTATCTCTAATTTATATTCCCATGAGCTGTCAGATCATAAGGTGAGCAAATGTCAGCTTCAGTACATCTTTATCCCAGATTCTTCCTTCGCCACCCACCCAGAAGTACTTGAACATTCAAATAATTCACATTTATACCCTTAATCACCACCACATTTACACATTTTATCATCAGTTCTTTGTAGAGTTACCTAAGGGAAGAAATTTGTCCACAAGAACACCATATAACTCACCACTTCTTTTCACACTGTTGTAGTTTTAACTTGTTTCTGAGGGTAATTAAGTCATTAAAGAAGGAACACACATTAATCCAAACATTCTCTTGTAAATTATAAAACATCTTCAATTAAAAGCCAATTGAAACTTAACATGAGTAAGATTTCAAGGAGAAATCTACCCTTGCCCATCACTGTAATATTTGAAGAGTATAGGTTATTTTCTTGTTATGATTAGCTTGGTAAGACATTAAATAGATGTAATTAAATAATTTAGTCCTGCTATACATTCTCATGACAGCCTGAAGATCCTGCCTTGATTTTGCTCCCCAAACCACTTGTGAATTTGACCACTCAGAAAAAGAAAAAAAAAAAATCATGAAATGATGCCATGCTCTGGGGAGAGAACACTTCTCTGTGTAAAAACAGCACTTCCAAAAGCAATATAAACCAGCAAGAGTAGTTCAACTCTTCAAATTCACCATTTTCAAACACTTTGAAACACTTGAAGTGTTGTGGAAAAAAAAAAAAAAGAAAAAAGTAAAAGAAAAAGAATTGGTCAGTTTGCTCCTCACAAAAGAAATTTGTAGCTTAGCTCTGCAGCTCAATCTAGGATACCACATTCAGCATATGATAAAAAGAAATAAACTGCAGATAAGGCAGGAGCTCCAAGTACCCAGAAGCAGTGCTCATGCTGAGACTGCCTGCACTTCACCCACTGTTTTATGAGAATCTTTTAAGACCTGGACTTCAGGCTGAAGATGCAGAGGGAATAAAGAGAAACCTTGCTGCCTCACAATTTAGTAAGAATAAACAGAGCTTAAAAACTGGAGGTACTTACACAGCCTGTGTGGCACAGTAGAGAGGTATTAACACCCTGACATAGCAGGGAGAGGATATTCAAACTTCTGCAAAAAAGAATTATCCAAAGTAGCAAATTTTCTACTTCCCTACCTTGAAGTTCTCCACTTCTGCTGTATAGTTCCCTTCTCTGCTCCCTCAAGTAGGCACTCATGCTAATAGCATGGGATGAGGACTCAAACCTGTAATTAAAAAAAAAAAAAAAAAACAAACCAGTCAGTTTGCCAGCCATAAGATCACAGAATCACACAGAATCACAGAATGTTACGGGTTGGAAGGGACTTGAGATAATCTGAGTCCAACCCCCCTGCCAGAGCAGGATCCTTCTTGGGAGCACTGATCAGCTCTAAACAAAAAAAAAGACTTTCAAGTTGGAGCAAAATTATCAAGGCAGACAAAGGCACAATTTTTCTATAAAGGTCCATCACTGATGCACCAAATTCTGCAACCTCAGATCAACACAGCTCTGCCAACAACACCCATGACACAGACACACAAAAGCACAGAGATGATCCTCTGCTCCATCAGCTGAGAGCACCCAGGCACTAATGTGTCAAAAACCTGGTAAAATCCAAATCCCAACCATAAGCTAATACCATCTAAATTGCTAACTGGCAGATATATTCAAATTAAAAGCTAATATTGTCCTGGAAATAAGGGAGTAATAAATTTCTATTGTCCAGTCATAGATTTCTATTGTCCAACACTCCACAATGACCACTTTGAGAAGTGGAGACAAACCTCTTCCAGCTATTAGAGCCACATAAAAATGATTTTTGCCATTGATAGTAAAAAGTCCCAGACTGGGCACCAACCTGAATCACAAAGATTCAGGCCAGCTCTGAGTTTGCCATGCTGGAGCTGCCTGTCCCTGTGATCACAAGCATGCCATGCCTCAACTCATGGCTGGGGACACCTCAGCTGGCTGAAGGTTGTCACCCTGGGCAGGAACTGCCCAGCAAAAAACACCCCCCAACTTAATCAAGTTGCTTTATTTTTTACAAAACAAAACAAAAAAAAAAACCACTTAGCAATTTGTTCTCCCTTTATAGGTGAAGCCTGTTTATAAGGGATTCTACCACTCTCCTGTCACTTTTTATCCAGGACTAGGAAATGTAAAGCATGGAATACACTACTTGGCTCCAAGATGACAATAAACCAACAGAGGTTTGAACTAGGGATGTAATGAATTATCCCCCTTGGTTAAAAAGGGAAATAGAGAAATAGAAGATGAGCTTGTGGTTTGATATTCACAACAGTGTTGAAAATCATAGAATCATAGAATTGGCCGGGTTGGAAGGGACCTCAGAGATCATCAAGTCCAACCCTTGATCCACTCCCCCTGTGGTTCCCAGCCCATGGCACTGAGTGCCACATCCAGGCTCTTTTTAAATATCTCCAGGGATGGAGAAGCCACTACTTCCCTGGGCAGCCCATTCCAATGTCTGATCACCCTCTCCGGGAAGAAATTCTTTCTAATATCCAACCTAAATCTCCCTTGGCACAACTTAAGTCCATGCCCTCTTGTCTTGCTGATAGTTGCCTGGGAAAAGAGCCCAACCCCCCCTGGCTCCAGCCTCCTTTCAGGGAGTTGTAGAGAGTGATGAGGTCTCCCCTGAGCCTCCTCTTCTCCAGGCTGAACACCCCCAGCTCCCTCAGCCTCTCCTCACAGGACTTGTGCTGGATCCCTTCCCCAGCCTGGTTGCCCTCCTTTGGACCTGCTCCAGGACCTCAATCTCCTTCCTGAACTGAGGGGCCCAGAACTGGACACAGGACTCGAGCTGTGGCCTCACCAGGGCTGAGTACAGGGGCAGAATCCCTTCCCTGGACCTGCTGGCCACGCTGTTCCTGAGCCAGGCCAGGATGCCATTGGCCTTCTTGGCCACCTGGGCACACTGCTGGCTCCTGTTCAGCTTCCTGGCAATCCAGACTCAAATCCAGGTCCCTTTCTGCCACTCTGTGCCCAGCCTGGAGCTCCCCATGGGGTTGTTGTGTTGAACCTCATCCCACTGGGATCAGCCCAACTCTCCAACCTGTCCAGGTCCCTCTGCAGAGCCCTCCTGCCTTCCAGCTGATCCACACTCCCCTCCAGCTTAGTGTCATCTGCAAATTTGCTGATGATGGACTCAATCCCTTAGGACAAACAAGAAGATAAAATTGTTAATTTGTGGTATTACGAGATAGGCAGAGTAGGATGGTGAGATGCAAGGCTCTGAAAAAAAAAGTCAGAAGCTGGAGCTGCTTGTCCCTGTGATCACAAGCATCCCATGCCTGAACCCATGGCTGGGGACACCTCAGCTGGCTGAAGGTTGCCACCCTGGGCAGGCAATGCCCAGCAAACCCCAGCCCTTTGTGTATCCTGGCTGCTGGGAAGTGCCACCAGTGCTGGGGAGAAGGGAGTAGGCAGTGGGGGCAAAAGATCTGCAAAAAGCCCAAGCGGACACAAGAGATAAGAGGGAAAGTGTCTTTTATGAACATCAAATTCCTCAGGGTGAAGACCTCAAGACACTGATAGTTTGCAGTAACACCCCCAGCACCCTCCTCAACTCCTCTGCTAAGGAAGACTGAACCAGTGCCACCAAGAGGGACACTGGAAACACAAATGTCACACCAGAGAAGAAGTTTTGTAAGCCTTTTGTGCCTTCTTGGGCAACAGTGTTAAGGTTGTTACTATTAATGAGGTTTTTCTGCCCTACTTTGGGCTGTGAGTACTATTGCAATTTGAACTAATAACCTTCTGTCACAATACAAGCAGTTAAGACTTTAATTAAACCAAAAATAAATTCTTAGTTCCATATTTAGGATGTGCTCCCTTTTGCCTCTGCTATGCAGCCTAACATTATTGCCATGGCCCAGAGGTCTTTGCCAGGCATCTAAACCACAAGCTTCAGGTCAAGGCAAATAACAGCAACCAAAATTCAGCCTTCTCTTTGAGACAGTGACTCAGATTATTCCTTAGAGCCCTGCACTGGCTTTTGCTGCAGGATCTCATTGTATTCACTTCTTTCCTACAGCCAGCCAGTTTCTCCCCCCCCCTCTTTTCCTCCTCTGCCATGCATCTGCTTTTCTACATTTCTATTCCCACTGAGCTCTCCTAATTCTTGTAACTCCTTTCTCCATGATGATCCTTCCAAAGTAAAGCTTTCAAAATACATTTGTTTTACACAGAATTACACATCATTACAAGCCAAGGCTGAGCCTAAGGCACTGGGTGTTGAACACCTGCTTGTACAATCTACTCCTTTCCCACCAATGCCCAATTTCCACCTTGAAAATCTGACCTGTAGGTAGATGGCAACCTGAACACATGCTTGGCTACCTTTTGGAAGAGAAGCAAACCAGGTTTATGATGGCATGAACTGAATTATTTTTTTTTAAGACAACATTAAACAACTAAAGACATCACCATTTTTTTTCCATAGAGAATTACATCCATTTTAAAGACAGGGAAGCAATGATTAAAATCCTCTTCCAAATGCTACCTGATTTCCAGACAGAGGGACACAGCAGAAGGGTTTTCATTCTTTCCTCTCTTGCTGGAACACACGACTGGACAAAGTAGTCAGTGTTAAAATGAGCTTCCAGGGAGCTATCAGAGGGCACTGCACAAACATCTGCATCCAGCTGTGAGTAAAACACAAGGTGGAGCCCTGCCCTAAGAGGCTTGGGGAGGGAGGAATTAAATGCAGATATTCTGATGACAAGTGGATGGTTCCTCTGATTTGGATGGAGCAAATGGAAAGGCTACAGGAGCCTCACAGCCTGGCACAAAAAGCACTGGAGATGGGAGAGGAGCCAAGAATGCCACTCCATCAAACACACACATCCCTCACTGGACTGAGAAATTCCATTTCAGCTGAGATTTCCATAGAGTGACAGCTGACAGAAGACAGATAACCAAATAAGAGACCCCAATAACTGCTGCTGTCACTGCAGTGCTTTGTGACAAGACCATGAGTGGGAAGAGACATCCTGCTCCTACAAGGTGACACCACCTTCCCTTGAAACAATCATACTCACACCTTCACTCTGCTGTCAAACTAAGATGGAGCCTTAAAATGCTGTAGGTGAAACAGAGCATCCTTATTCCTCAAACTTAAATGGGTCCAAGAGCCCTCAAGAAGAGACACAATACAAAGTGGAGCAGCTCTATTTTGCTCCAATATGTATCTGCAAGTCAGAATAAATTCAGAGTGTAATTCTAAAAATAAACAGCCATGAGAGTGTAAAAAAAAAAATATCCAAAGGTAGAAGGGAATACCCATGGGTTGATAAGGGGAGGAGGCACCTCTGAAATCCCCCAATCAACATTGAACCTTCTAACAACAGGAGATTACACAGACAGCTCATCCTGTGAGAGGCAGAGAGGGCAGTGCAAAAGATTTTGATTTCTAACTGGGGTCTTAGGTACAAGGAGAATACAGCCAAGAGATATCCATGGGCTACAGCACAATGAGCTCTGGACGATCAAGAAATAAGTTTTAGCTGAAAAAAAAAAAACCAAAAAACCCCAAACAACAATCCATTAAGAGGATGCAGAACACAGAGCTCCCCTCCCACTTGCCTGACTCAGTCCCTCATTACTCCTGCATTATTTCCCCAACATGTAATGATGTAGCTCCAAACACAAATGAGGGCTTCTTTGTCAAACAAAACATCCCAACTTCATGGATTCTCATTTCCAGCAAATAAAGGGTGAGCACAGGGTTAATGGTGAGTGCTGTGGGAACTGGGGTCATCATCAGCTTGGAGAAAGTTTGGAGCAAGGGGGGTGAATCTCTTTTCCCAAGGAACAAGTGAGAGGAGGAAAAGAAATGGTCTCAGGTTGCCCAGGAGAGGTCTAGATTGGATATGGAGAACAATTCCTTTATGGAAAGGGTTTTCAGACCCAGGATGCTCAAGGCAGGGGTGGAGAAACCATCCCTGGATGGAGTTCAAAGCCCTGGAGATGTGGTGCTAAGGGACCCAGTTTAGTGGTGGCCTTGAGCTTGCTGAGTTAATGGTTGGATTTGATGATCTCAAAGGTCTCTTCCAACCAAAAGAATTCTATGATTCTGTAAAACATCATCATACTTCAAATCACTCCCCCCTCAGCAAATATTTTACTGTATTTTTTTAACCTTCAACTCTCAGCTTGGGAGAGCAGAGCCTCACACAGCTTCTCACTGCTCAGATGGTTAAAGAAACACAGCTCAAGCCCTCCAGCAGCTTCCAGACCAAGGGGATGCTGAGGACCTGTCAGAAACCCAGCTCCTGCTGCAGCTGAGCACAGTTAAGAGGTCAATGCCTCAAGCTGCTGGTACTCCCCACCCCTGCTCCACTTTGCCTTTCCCTGGAATCTCCCAGGAAACTCACCAACTGGTTTTGAACAAACTCATTGTGAAAAAAAAACCCAACATAACTTAAAAGATTATTTTGGCAGTACTGAGGTAGGCAGCAGCCACACATGCAGATGTGCTGTCAGAGCCTAGGAAAGTTGGGTCTTTGAACTTGGAGCATCCACTACCAGAACAGCACATTTTGGTAGCCCCTAAAATCCTTAAGAGGCCAAAATGAATGACCAGCAGATGTAGTTATGGGAAAAGATGAAAATTCATCTCAGTATCCCTGAATCTAGGTTTAATAACAAGACTGTCTCCTCCTAAGAGTGCTGCTCACCAACAACCCTTCACTTTTTGTTCTTACATGTGAAATTCATTCCCTCAAAATCCTTCCCTTGGCCACCCAGCTTATTCTTATTCTCTCTCCCAAACTCTCCTCCCAACCACTTAATTCTTTCTATTCTGAACTCTGAATTAAAGGAGTTACTGATAGGATTAACAGCTAAGTCTATCTAGTAATTACACAGTTATCTTAATTCTCTTTGTCCAGTCTCCTTTATCCCTCTCTTGAGCAGGTCCCAAATTCACTGTGGACAAAGACAGGCGTAATGTAGCCCTGCATGCTTTCCAAGAGCTTGTATAATGGGATCCTAGTTCTGACAGGAGCCCTGGAAAGAGCAACACTCTGAAAACCAGCAATGAATCCATAGCAGAGACCTTATCCAGGCTCCAGCTCTGGGGATTAAACCTCCAATCCCAAAACTTCCCCTTCTCTCCCACTATGAAACGGGAATTAGCAGCCAGTGTTGTGCAGTGCTTGAGGGGGTAAAGGCAGCTGAGGCACAGAGCTTTAAAAACATCCCAGCACTTACTTGAACAAAGGGTTTTTAGGTCTTTGTGGTTTCCTCTTTGCAAAGAAGGCTGCAAATTCCCTCCCAGAGCTGGCATAGCTGAGCTGGGCAGACGGCTCCGAGGCAGCCCGGGTGTTCTTCATGTCCAGGTACTCAGTCAGCAGCATCTGCCAAGAGAAGGAACAGGAATTCAAGAGTTTGAAATAAACCAGCAGTATAATGTAACTTAAATGCCTAAGATTTTGAGGTATCCTCTAAAGGCTGGAAAATAAATAAAAATCCAAAAATTTCCAGGGAAGAGAAACCTGGTTGTATTCTCAGAAATGTGATCCTACTGTGACTAGTGCCACAGCCTCCAATTTGGTAAAATCTTTTTTTTCATGACTTGACCAACTCAATCAGCTACAAAACCTTGCTGGTACCAAAGGTAACTTGCAAGAAGTCCCCACTCCTCCCAAAACTGATTTTATTAGCAACATGGAGATAGTGGGTGGGTGGGTTTGTTTGCTGGCCTTTAGAGCCTGATTGCACACAACACCACTTAAAAACATTCAAGTTAGCAATATGGATCTCTTTGAGTTACAAAATGGTGTTGCCCTGTATAAATGATGTTGTTTGAGCAGATTCTTCAATCTTGAACCAGATCCCAAGTCATTCAGTTCTAATTTCTTTGTCCGAAGAGGGAAAGAAACCCTTAAAAATAAACTTTTGTCAATGCATTCAGGAAATCACTATTTATTTTCAGAAAGTTCTACTACTTGGAGGCTATTAGTAATGTGTTCCATTTCACTAATTAGCCCATCAAAGAGAGCTGTCTGTAATGAAAGGAATACATCAGCACTGTGCTGTCAAATTTTTAAACAAATTACATAGGAATAAATATCTAGGCAAATGGTATTGTGCTCCTAATTGGAAACAATTCAGGATAGCTTGGGAAAAAAAAATATAAACACAAAGAAACTTCAGCTCCTAACACATCTCAATTAAAACTTTACCTGAACACAAGCTTTTAAAATGCATCCTTATTGTGAAGAGTAAAAATAATCACTGAGCTAATTTTTAACAGTAATTTACCAAATCCATTTGCACTCGTGTATTTGCATTTCATCTTCTCTATTTGAATTAACACCCCTAAAATGGCCACAAAAATGTAATTAAACCCTCCAACTTAATCAAGTTGGTATTTTTAAAAAACAAAACAAAACAACAACAAAAAAACCACTTAGCAATTTGTTCTCCCTTTATAGGTGAAGCCTATTTATAATGGATTCTACCACTCTCCTGTCACTTTTTATCCAGGACTAGGAAATGTAAAGCATGGAATACACTACTTGGCTCCAAGATGACAATAAACCAACAGAGGTTTGAACTAGGGATGTAATGAATTATCCCCTTTGGTTAAAAAGGGAAATAGAGAAACAGAAGATGAGCTTGTGGTTTGATATTCACAACAGTGTTGAAAATACCCCAGCTTAGGACAAACAAGAAGGTAAAATTGTTAATTTGTGGTATTATGAGATAGGCAGAGTAGGATGGTGAGATGCAAAGCTCTGAAAAAAAAAGCTGAAAAGCAGCAGAAGGAGCTGGCTTTGATGGCTATTGTCTAAGTTCATCTTTAAGTTATAAAATCAAGTATGGCAAAAGCTTTGCTAGACAGATCAAAGCTCTTTCTGCTCCACTGCCCTCTACTCAACAGTTACACAAATTCTACAGAAGGAAGTAATTAAGTGCCAGCATGGCTGAGCAGTTGCAATTCATGGCCAAGCAGGAGAGAAGTTAAGGTAGGAGAGATCCTCAATGTGCAGTGCATTTGGGTTACAATTGCAGCCTGAAGATTTGTTTTTTAAAAAAAAAGCTAATTTTTAAGCAATATGATTAAAATGTTGGCCAGCCTGAAAAATCTTGCCAGCTCAAAAAAACAGCCTGAAGGTTTCCTTTCTCATGGTGTTGCCTTCACCCAGTGGCCTCAATTTTTTCCCTACATCTGGACACTCCAAGTTATCCAGTGGTTCTGCTCTCATAGTCCTAGCAGGGGATTGTAATAAACATCATATTTCAGTGTTAAGAAGCTGTGGCCTGGCTGTGAACTTATTAAGAGCCACAGCAAGCTAGAACTTTGAAATCCACTTAAAAGAAGTGAAAAAACAGACATTTTCCTACCTATCAGAGCCAACAGGAGTTTGCCTTGACCAACCAAGTAAGGGGTTTCAGGATTTGGTCCCGTAACACCTGATCAGTAGATGCTAAGCCATCCAAAACCTTGTTAGACATTACTCACATGGATGTAGAGAAAGATTTATGAGTGACTGGAAAGTCTGCAACATCCCATTCATCTCTTAACAAGGACTTTTGACTTTCTGCTCAGTGGTTCAGTTCTGTCACCCCAAGGGATGGGTGTTTACATCCATGCCATACAAATAAACCCAGACATAAAACCACAAAGCCCTCTTTCTCCAACTGCTCTTTGCAAGTGAAAATTAACATGAAACGTTCTACTTTAAAAAGCAAGATTTATTTTGAACTGCAACTGGGCAAGAACAAATTTGCTTTTATCTCTGACTGCTCCTTGTTCTTCCTCCATCTCTCCAGAGCCACATTCTTATTCAGTGGCTGAGCCCCAGAAGAAGTTGTGCAAGTTGTCATGTCTTAGCATGCTCAAGACTGACCTAAGAACAAAGTGTGGGCAATAAAACACCCCTGGCCCCAGGCTGACAGCTGAAATCATTCACTATTTGTACCTCTTGTGAGGTACAGAGCACTCAATAAGCTCTAGTCTATAAATTAAAAGCTGTAAGAGGTTATTTCACATCCTCATGTACTCTGAATTAAGATGGATGCTGCAATGTGAATGGTTTGCTCCATCAGAAAATCATGACAGTTTCAAACTCTACACCATCAACACTGATTTTCATTATGCTTTTGGATATTTGAGGGGGGGTGGTCAGGCAAATCAAATGAAAACTAACACCAGAGCATGAGCACTGCAAGGATAAATGGTATGACCATGTAATTACTGGCCTCTCCACCTCATATTGATCAGGGACAAAAATTATAGAACAAGATGATAGAAGACTCTATTAAAAAAGAATTAAGGAAGAATAATAGAATTCATGTCTAGCAACATGGATTTACACAATATAGATCTTGAGTGACCAGTATTCTTATGAGGATGACAAATTTAGCTTTCAATAAGCAGAGAGAGATAAAGTTATTATTCCACCAAAGATCTGACAAAGCCAACACACTAAAAAAGCCAACATTGCATCTAGGACAAAGAAGCAAAAAACAGGCAGGTACATCACAAGATCTTTACCATCCAACCAGAAATAAGAAAATGACCAATACTGGATTTTTCAAGTTCCCAAAAATCTTAATTTCTCTTTTCCTTCTGTCCTCTATATCCCAGCTGAAATAAATAATTATTCCAGAACGCTTCTCTTTTGTTGGATAGAAATCTTCAAATTTTAATCCTAAATTTGCTTCATCTTCATTTTTAGAACAATAATAACTAGAAAAAGATTGACCAGACAATGAATGCACATCCAGGTGGATGCAGCAATTCCCTTCTGGCTCAAATGGGCCACAACTTTTCCTGTCATAAATTCCTATGACTCAGAATTCTCAAATGCCTCCAGAAGGTTGGAGAAAACGGTGAAGAATGAAGTGGATTATATTTAATTTTCATTACTATTTATAATTAATCCATTTGAAGACTTTCGATGTCAAGAGGTAAATCTCTACATCCAGGGGAAAAAAACAGTAACACAGAAGTCTTGGTACATGGGATTATTGTGTAAAGCTCCAACACCAGCAAATTTGGGAATGTTGAAGAGAATCAACAGTAGAGACAGACCCACTGTGGGAATGGGGATTAATTAACTAACTGGAAGTGATTATATAAAGCCAAAAGCTTTGTCACAAGTAGAAGTTTACAGCACCACTCTGTGTTGGTCTCACAACTGGAATGCCAAATGAAAGCCTGGCACTCCTGAACAATCAGAGATCAGGGAAAAGGGGGTGGAAGGGTGCACAAAAGAAGCCTCAAAATTATGAGAAGGCTGGAAGGCACAACTTAAAGCACTGAGAAGCCACAAGCTCAGACTTCTTTAGCAAAAAGAAGGCTGAGAGGTGACTGGATCAGCACAGGGCATAGATCTGAGGAGGAAATATTCATTAATGAATTTTATTTTATTTTATTTTTTTTAAGAGAATCCAAAGGCTGGAGAGTTGAAGCTGGACAAGCTTTGGGGAAGGGTCAGATATAAATTTCCAGAGCATAATTAACCACTTACATCAAAGGTTACACTGTATTGTCTGTCACTGACTTTTTTTCCCCCATGCAGGACTGGATGCCTTTCTGAAGCATTTGCCCTCTTTCAAAAAGGAATTAATTCAAGAATGTACCATGTCCTGGTTTACATAGAGGTCAGGAGAAAAGATAACAGCACTTTATGATCTGGAGAACTTAACAAAGCCATCACACCCCAGAGTGCCAGCTCTCAGCCTCCTGTATGAAGGATCCACCAGTGTTCAAAGCATTATTGCTGCCCAGCATCTTCAGTTACCATCTGGAGTTAATCCAGGAACTCAAACCAGCTCCTGGTAGTGTTTGGTGAACAGATTTGTCCCAGACTTCTCATCTGGGCTCACTCAACCTCACTTGTACTTGAAGGAAATTCTAAGACTCAAAAAACCAACCCCAGAAACAACCTTCAGCACCTGAGGATATCTCCAGGATTTTGCTAGCAGGACTAGCAACTGGAAGCAAGGTTGCTTTTCAGCTTATTTCTCTGACACACTGGGCAGCTGTAGAAATAATTGGCATTTCACAGAATTATTCTGCTTGGGAAAGACCTTTAAGATAATCAAGACCAATCCTAACATAACTCTGCCAAGTCCAGTACTAAACTATATTCCTAGGCACACATCTACACAGCTTTTAAACACCTCCAGGGATGGTGATCACCACCCAGGGAAGCCTGGCCAATGTTTTCCAACCCTTTCAGTGAAGAATTTTTTTCTAATACTCACTCTAAACCTCCCTTGGCACAACTCAAGACCTGTTGCTTGTTACTTGGGAGGAGAGACCAAATTTCTGGTGTATTGAGACACTGTAGACTCCTCTGGAGCTGTATCAGCCCCTAAGGAGGCTTTGGAGTTAGACCTAGCAAGAGGAATAAGAAGCTGAGATTACAAAGAGAGATTTCCTAATGGATTTCAATAAGGAAAAACAGAAGAGCAGATTCAAATTATCATAGAATCACAGAATAACTTGGGTTGGAAGGCACCTCTAAAGGTCACCCAGTCCAACCCCTTGCAGTCAGCAGGGACACCCTCAACCAGATCAGGATGCTCAGAGCCTCCTCAAGCCTCACCTTGAATATCTCCAGGGATGAGGCCACAACCACCTCCCTGGGCAACCTGATCCATTTTTTCACTACCCTTATGGTGAAGAATTTATTCCTAACATCCAGCCTAAAGCTGTTCTTCTTCTCTAATTTAAAACCATTGCCTCTTGTCCTATCACTACAGGATTTTGCAAACAGTTCCTCTCCAGCCTTCCCAGCTCTTGATGCTCCAGACTACATCCCTTGGTTCAGTGAGGATGCACAGAGCTAACTGGTGATGGCAAACAACACTGGAAGTATTGAGGAAAGGCACAACACTCCTGAGAGATGATTTCTAACCAAAGATCATTTCGGGGGCAACGAAAGCAAAATGAATCCTGAAAGCAAAAAGAATTGTTTTGGAAGGAAAATACCCTTGAGAGATCATCAGGTCCAACCATTCCCCCAGCACTGCCAAGGTCACCACTGCCCCATGTCCCTCAGCACCACATTTCCAGGGCTTTTAAATCCTTCCAGGGATGGGGACTCCACCACTGCCCCGGGCAGCCTGGACGAGGGTCTGATAATCCTTTGAAGAAATTATTCCCAATCTCCAAACTAAACTTCCCTGGGGCACATGGAGGCAGTTTCCTCTTGTCCCCTCACTTATTCCTTAGAAGAAACCCAACCCCTTCCCCTCACTCCTTTCAGGGAGTTGTAGAGAGCAAGAAGGTCTCCAGGCTGAACAACCCCAGGTCCCTTGGTTGCTCCTCAGAAATTCTCCAGAATCTCCTCCTGGTGCTCCAGATCATTCCTCAGCTCTGTTGCCCCTCTCTGAACACACAGGAGTCCAAGGAGGATGTTTTAGTAGAACATGAACCAACTTTTTTGTAAAGATAGAGAAAGGAGGTATCCCTTCTGGAGACAGGTGGTACCTACAAGCAAAGTGCCAGAATAAGGTAACAGAAACAGAGACACTCTGAGACAGTCTAGATTGCTAATTACCCACTAATTTGCTGTGCCCAAAGTCCTAAATATTAAAACTATGTACCAGTTGTGGAATTAAAAAAAAAAAAAGAATAGTTAATTGAATTCTAAGAGCACTGAGCTTTCTGTGGAAGTTGTACCACATAGAAAATAAGGGCTGAGTACACACATGGCAACCATGACAAAGGAATAAGGTAAGTCTGAAAGAACAAAAAAATCCCCAATTTTAAGGTGCTGTGAATAATGCTTAATGCTGCACAACCTGATTTATCTAATCCTCTTGTTGCCCATGAAATTAATTTAACTGCATCATAAAAACCATTCCAGAATTAATTCTCTCAAGGCATCACCCAATCCCATTATTGTACAAGCAGCAAGAATTCCCTTTGGTTTAAAAAAAAAACAAACAAAAAAACAAAAAAAAACCAGCAAACAAACAAAAAAAAATCAGAACTATTTAGAGAATGACATCACTGCCACTCCTATTGCATTCATTACCAATGCCATCAATTTGTGCAACTGTAGCTGAAGACTCTGAATGTGCATCTACCTGCAGGAAGAAAGGCAGGGAGGGAACAAGCATCCAAACTACTTTGACAACAAAACATTTTAATAATAGAATCACTGAATCAGAGACAGGTTTGGGTTGGAAGGGACCTTCAAGCTCATCTCATTCCATCCCCCCTGCATGGGCAGGGACACCTCCCACCAGCCCAGCTTGCTCCAAGCCCCATCCAACCTGACCTGAGACACTGCCAGGGATGGGGCAGCCACAACTTCCTTGGACAACCTCTGCCAGGCTCTCACCACCCTCAAATTAAAGAATTTCCTCCTCATGTCCAACCTCAATCTCCCCTCTCCCAGTTTTAACCCATTTCCCTTCTCCTCTCCCTCCCCCCCCCATGTCCAAAGCCCTCCCCCAGCTTTCTTGTAGCCCCTTCAGATATTGGAAGGTTGCTCTAAGGTCACCTGGGAGCCTCCTCTTCTCCAGGCTGAACAAGCCCAATCCCTCAGCCTGGCTTCCCAGGGAGGTGCTCAGCCCTCTGAGCATTTGAGTGGCTCTGCTCTGGACACCTTCCAGGAGCTCTGTGTCCTTCTGAGCTTGGGGACTCCAGAACTGGACACAGAGCTCCAGCTGGGGGCTCAGCAGAGCAGAGCAGAGGGGGAGAATCCCCTCCCTTGACTTTCTGTCTCTGCTGCTTTTGATGCAGCCCAGGACCTGGTTGGTTTCTGGGCTGTAAGCACACACTGAGGGCTCAGTTGAGCTTCTGGGCTATCACCACCCCCAAGTCCTTTTCCTCAGGGCTGTCCTCAGTCTTTTCTCCTCCCTTTCTCCTGTACTGGTGCATGGGATTGCCTCAGCCCAGGTGCAGAACCTTGCACTTGGACTTGTTGATCTTCATGCAACTTGCACAAGCCCCCTTCTTAAACTTGTCAAGGTCCCCCTGGATAGCATCCCTTCCCCTCTACCTCCTTCACTTCACCACACAGTTTGATGTCATCAAAACTGTTTGGTGCCATGAAAAGCTGTTTTAATCAGCAATGAATCACACATCTCCTCAGATTGCTTTGGGGACTTTTATACCAGAACCTTTTCATTTCCACATGTGTGGATTTTGTAACCTCAGCACCACAGACTCTGACTCTGCTTGGTGTATGGGATGAGTTGAAGCTACTTGGGACATCCATACTGATCTAATGAGCTTCACAGTTTCTAGCCCAGCAAAAAGGAGAAGTTGTTCCATGCTGTCACAGCCATCAACATCAAGCTGTAGGTTCCTGGACTGAGCATTTGTTTCATTTTCCCACACTTTACGTGAGCTGCCACAACAGCTTACGCAGCCATCAAGAAAGGGACTTGGGGTGAGTAACAACTGCCCAGCATAAGGATGTAAATAGCTGTATTTTCTAATTAACCCTCTGGCATATCAACACCTCTGACATATCATTATCTGACTGAACAGATTTCAAGTGAAACCCTGGTCCCACTACAAGCGTGGAGACAAACATCACTGACTTGTGCAGGGCAAGGTTTGCATTTGCTGACAACGTGAGAGATTGTGTCTTACCCCTGACAAACACCCCTGATAAGCATCACCAACTTCCCCCCGCCCCCCCGTGTCACATCAATATTACAACTTTCATCTGAACTTCTAGATTTGTGGCTCAGAAAATAGGCAGCTAAAAGAAAAAGCTGCCAAGAGACTCCAGCAGGTGACATCTGCCAGATGTGAGCAGGCACAGGATGCTGGATGAGGGCTGCCTTGTCTCCAAGTCCTCAAGAGGGGCTTAGGAATTGCTTTTCAACTTTAGTGGCTTTCATATCCATAGAATCAACAATCCAGCAGCAGCTCATCCAAAGGGACATGATAAAAGTCATCTCCAGCTTAGTGATGCATAAAGCATTAAGATATTTTTTAAGAATGTCAGCTTGGAAGGGACCTCAAGGATCATCTGGTCCAACCCTTCTCATATTATTGTTTATATGAGATGCCTCAGCACCCATAGAGCTGAGATTTGAAATTTTCTAAAGTGGGGGAATCCACCACTTCCCCTGGGAGACCATTCCAATGTCTGACTGTCCTCAGAGTGACAAATTTTCATGGAAATTTAGTCTTCTGGCCTTTGTAAAGGAGGTCAGAAGCTGAGCTGTCTTTTTTTCTTTCATTTCCCCCCTCCCCCAGCTTTCCCAGTAGTTCTGCTGGTTTATTTCTTTATCTTAATAGAAGAAGAAGAAATACTGATGACAAATTTATTTAAGCTACCAATAGTCAACTTGACTAACTGGGTCATAAAACAGACAACACTGAATTTTCTCCAGGCCCATCAGCTGTTGTGCAAACAGAGATCATGCTACCAGAAATGATCCAAGTAACAAGGCCACTTTCTCATTTTAGTCTCAAGCCCTTACTACTAAAACACAACACAAAAGAAAACAGAATGCAGATGGCTGGCATAGGGAGCTCGTTGGGATTATTCATTTTCTCCAAATGAAATCCACATTCTGCTGCACACTGAAGCAGACCCTTCATCTGCACGACAACTGTAATCAGTGAGCCTTACACATTTACACAGCTTGGAGAGTTTTGACTGAATATTGCACAGTGCTTCAGGGAAAAATAAAAGAAAACCATTTGCAATTTCTGACAAAATAACTCAACAAGCCTCTGGGCAGTAACTTTTAATAACTAAGACTCTTTTATGACTGCATAGAAATATATGTGTATATAAATACATGTGTGCATATATCATAAAATGGCTGAGGTGGGAAGGGAAATGAGAAATTATCTCCTCCAAGCTCCCTGCCATGGTCAGGGACACCTCTCATCCAGCCCAGGTTGCTCCAAGCCTCATCCAACCTGGCCTTGAACACCTCCAGGGAGGGGGCAGCCACAACTTCTCTGGGCAATCTGTTCCAGAGGCTCAGCACCCTCCTCCTGAAGAACTTCTTCCTCACATCCAGCCTGAACCTCTTCTCCTGCACTTTCCAACCATTTCCCCTTCTCCTAGCACTGGACACTCTGCTGAAAAGTCCCTCTGCAGCCTTCCTGGAGGTTCCCTTCAGGGATTGGAAGGCAGCTCTAAGGTCCCCCTGGAGTCTTCTCTTCTCCAGGCTGAACAATCCCAGGTTCTCCTCAGCCTCTCCTCCTGGCAGAGCTGCTCCAGCCCCTGGATCATCTTTGGGGCCTCCTCTGGACTCATTCCAACAGATCCATGTCCTTCTTCCAGACCAGAACTGGATGCAGGATTGGAGGTAGGGTTTCACAAAAGCAGAGGGAAGAATCCCCTCTCCTGATCTGCTGGCCACACTTTTCTTGATGCATCCTAGGACAGGGTTGGGTTCTGAGCTGCAGGAGCACCCTGCCTGCTCATGTTGAGCTTCTTGCCAACCAGCACCCCCAAGTCTTTCTTTTCAGGGCTGCTCTCAACCCACCCTGTACCCTCTGTATATATGTGTGTACTTATCCATGTAACTATATACAAACATACATGTATCATTAGCACATGGTTCTTCTGACACGACCTTACAAAATTCATGTGGTCCAGTAGAATCCAGAGGATGGCTAACTAGCCAACTGTAATTTAAAATGGACCAAGAAGCAACAAACTTCACCAGAAAGGCATAATTACCACCTGCTCCATAGACAGCACAAAATAAAGTATTTTCCTGCAAGATTAAAACATGCTGTCTTTCAGTTTGGACTTCCTTTTGTTCCTGTAGCATATAAAAAGGTCAAGGAGTGTAAGAGTTGAACAGGTAATTGCAAATTTCTGCTCTGCAATTATATTTTAGCTAAGCTTCACTGGTTCTGCACATTTTGGAGGTGGGGAGGACACAGATAGAAACTTCTCTATATAACTGAAGCAAAGCTAAACATCTGTGAATAGCCAAGAGAATGGCTACATCTGCTTCCACTTAGTTTCTGCTAATACACCCACCTTTCAGAGCATCCTCTGCCTCAAGGAAGAGATGTGCAGTTCTAAAGCACAAGAGGAACACATTGTTATGCTGAACCCTGCTCAGCTGAGCTTCTGCTGCTCAAACTGGCCCATGCAATGCAGCAGCTCAGGGAGGAAAAGGCAACATGCTGCTTAAATACCAACCATGTTAGTGTATGGGTAACACAGCACACTTCATGTATTTCATGCCTTCAACTAATTGCTTAAGACATTCTGCTGGAGTGTAGATGGTAACAGTAGTGTGCCCTCAGTCTTCATTAAATGCCAGCTCTTAATAACAGGCTCCAAAAGGGCTCTAATTGCATTTAGTTGCAGCTCCTGAACTTTAAAAGTTGTTAATCAGATTTCAATGTAAATGGAATGACGATTAAAGGTTAAGTACAGGTTTCTGAAATTTCAGCAGTTGAAGATGTATTGCCCTTAACAGGAAAGAGAAACTACCAGCCTTGACAGGAACTAAACATCTTAATTAAATACTCACAAGTACAGTACTTATTTCTGCGTGAAGTTCTATTTTCAAATGTCAAACTTAATCAGGCACTTTGCAAAAACATGCAATATCCCTACAGCACAGGAGAACAAAAATGTTCAGGATTCTTTTACTCAAACACCTGTATCTCTCCCAGTCCCCATCAAATTCAAGTTCTCCAGGCCACTTGTCCTGAACTTGTCCTGAGTTTTATGGCTCTAGAACTGCATGAATCCAGTTGAGAAACAGGATACAACATTTTTCAACGTGTCAGCTTCTCTCCTGCTCACTCAGTAACAAGCATCGTGCTGCCAACCCAACATAAGGGTCCTCATAAATCTGACTTGCAGAGATTTATTTCCCTTGAGGGCACAGCCCATCAGTTATCACCAGTCAAAAGTATCAAAACTCCTTTGCCAGGGCTAAATTTAGTATTTCTGCTCTGGGAGCAGCTTGTTGCTCTGTGGTTTGGGGCTGAATACTACACCAAGAGCACCCAGGAGTGCTGCTTTTTGCTCCTGAACTTGAACCCTGAGCTACCTGAGCCATTCACATCGACCAAGAAGCTCAAGCCCTGGGCTCCCTCCCCTCATTCTGCTCCTGATTATTGATCCAACCTGCACATTCCTAACCTAAGGACTCCCTACAACACATACAAAAACTGACAAAGTCAGTCAGACAGAAGCCCAAGCTTCATTTGAAACCTGGCTTAAGATTTATTCCAATTAATTAGGATTCCAGTCTCTGATTTCAATCCATTGCAAGGGTGTATGAATTTTGTTATTGGGGCTGTACAGCAGTGACAAAGAGAACAAAGTGGGATCCATGATTTGGGGTGTTATGCCAAACATTACAAAAACAGGATTTTGTGCAACTCAGGATTCAAATCTTAATCTAAGAGAACAGCAACTGCACCAGGGATTAGCTCAGACACTGAAAAAAGGGACACCAGGGCCATAGATCTTTTGCCTCAGGTCACACAGACACTGGGATGAGCTGTCAGAGATTTATTTATTTCACATACATGGATATTTGATTACCCAGCAAACAAATTAGAACACATCTTCAAATACCATCATGCATGGTGATTAAAAATTGGAATTACCTGGATAATCATATAGCTACTACAAAACTGATCCCATTTCTTACAAAATTAATATTTAAAATTGTTTTTTCTGAGTGTTTTTTTTTTAATGACAAGCTACACCTGATCCTAAGACAGTATATTTTTTATAGTTAGCTTTGTAGCAGCTATAGCAACTGCAAGCCCACCACAGCAGTGCTGCATGGGAGAGAAAAAGCAACCAAAAAAAAATGTGTACAGTGGAGGTGACTATTATACTCAGAACCCAGAGCATGAAAGAAATTCAGCAGTGGAAGCTGCAGAGACAGATTCTGCCTCTAAGCAACATCAAATAGGAAGGAAGAAAATGTGTAAGAAACAATGAAAGTTAATTAAAGAGAGCTACAGAACTGTATAGCCACCAGTTGCTTCATCTTCTTTCAGATCAATTTAAAACTATCTCAGGAACCTGAAAAAATAAAAGGAGGATGAGTAAGGAAACTTCCACCCACCTCTTTGGAATCCACTGCTGTAATGGGAGGCATTACCCACACAAGGGATTTACCAACTCATGTCAGGCATGCGAAGGAGTAAAAGTGGGTATAAAAAAATAATAATAAAAAAAAGAAGTTACTATAGTTAAGCCCCAGCACTGTGCCTTCATTATATATAAAAGGCTTTTAAACAGATGTGGCAGAAACAGCTATGACGTTGCATTGGAAAAAGCCTTCATTCAGGTAATTCAGATCTCATCTCTTCCATTTGTCAGAATTAAGCTGAAAACTTTCAGATCTCACACCTTTCAGGCTGTCTTAATGAGACAAAAGCACAACACAGCCCTGTTGAACAACCAGACTCAAAAAAAAAAAAAAAAAAAAAAAAAAAAGGGTTCCCCTGCCTCTTTAAATCCATGTTGGCATTTTTTAATTGACCAAGTCCTTGAAGATCCAACCACATCTGAATCTACAACTGTGGCCCAGAGGCAAAGCACCTAACAGAGAGAAACAGCCCATAAAATTAGTTGTGTGAAGGGTTTATACAAAGGAACAGCTAAAGACAGCAAATGCAGGCTTCTGTATGAACAAACCTAGTGACTCCAAGATGTTGAATAAAAGGGCAAGTTCCCCTTTGACATCAACCCAGCAGCCACCATTTCAAGCCCAGCTTATGAGGCCACTGACATCTTTGAAACGACTTCAGAACTAGACACCCTCTTTGTCAAACTTACAATAAGTGTGGTTTTATATTCCTCCCATTCCCAAATGGGTAGAAATGTGTCACAGTGCAGTCAGCATTCTGCTCTGGGAGGCTTAATGTCACATTTTAGCCCAAATTTTCCCTGACTTTTATTCCAGAAATAAGCGTTTTTGCAATGCTTCAGGGTCTTTGACATCAATACAAATATCCTGATGCCAGAGGGGGGAGCTCACAGCATAGACAAGATTCCCATTTTCAGGCTTGAAGGCAAAAAAAAAAAATAAAAATAAAACAACCAGCCAAAAAACATGAAAAAATTCAAACTGTTCACAGCTCTTGTACATGAGCCATTCCTGCTTTTTAAAGCACCCATCAAGTTCACTATCCCTTCTGCCTTTTATGCTGCTCTACAAAAGGTACAGCACCAGGCCACCAAAATGCCAATGTTAAGCAGATTATAACATTTCTGAACATTTTCTATTTAAAGGAGATACTTGAATGCCTTTCTGCATCAGGGAGCCTTTTCCTCCCCCTTCCATCAGCTTATCAAATGAAGCTAAACAGTAACGCTTGCATCTAATGATAGCAGGGACCTTGTAATGGGATTAGGAAAAACACCATCATTAGTTTCAAAGAGGAATGTGACCTTGAAGACATTTCTTACTCCATGCTTTACAGGGATACACCTGGAACAATCAAATTAATTCCTACACGGGGATATGGAATGAGCAGGGAGAAGAAGCAAGCGGCTTTCAATTCCCAGGTAGATACTATCTGTCCTCCTATATTAATGGCAGGTTAAAAAAAAAGCAGACTGATCAGAGTGAAAGCTGAAATAGAGAAGGAAAAGACAGACTCTTCCTAAAGGCAGTCTGAAAAACTCTTGCCTCAGCAAAAGCTGTTTTTAACCAAGCATCAAGATTAAAACCAGTGTATGCAAAGGCTACTGTGACACCACGGGTTCTTGCCTGACATATTCCAGCACCCACTCCTCAGGTCCTCCCAGTTGGATCAGCAAATGGCACCACACAAAGCTCCAAAAGTCCTTCCTGGAGCAACCCCAGCTGAGCTCTGCTTTTTTCCACAAATTTCGTGGGTGTTGTCATTGGATTGCCACACACCAGGACAACTCAGCTGCAACCCCACCTGAAGCCTCTGCTTGGAAAGGGCTGAATCCCCAGCTTGAATTTCCAAAGTATTTCTCTGCACTCTGTGCCCTGTTGAAACACATTCTATTTGTCAAGTGTTCAAATTATTTTAGATAAAATTTCTCCAGCAAGACCTGCAACTCTTGCTTTTGTTTACTCAGAAAAGCCTAAGTGCTTCTGGAATGACTGTGTGGCTTCCAATATCCAAGCCAATCATGCATGTCATTGTTTCCTTCAGTAAAAACATTTCTTTAGATTGCCAAAAGGAAGTGTAAATGCACTAGCAACAGGAATCCATTTTAAAGCTAAGAGCCATACAAAAAAACATCACTTGGTATTTTTATAGGATCTAAAGCAAACAATATACCAGTACTGCTGCTCAGAAAGGAGCCCTTCCTGAACAGCACCGTGACATCTCTGTACAACCTTCTGCTACCTTACTGCAAAATCACTTCTCTTTCATTCTTTGAGATGCAGGATATGAATTCATTTGTATTTCCCCCAGCAGGAATTCCAGAGCCTGGTCCTTTCTATGGAAATTCTAGCTCATGTGAACATCCTCAGGCTACTGTCATATGGTCAATTTTTAGTGACAATATTCTTCGGTTCCACTCTAATTGCACAATAGAGAGGGTTGGGATTTGCTTTGTTTGTTTTGAAAGTGAAAGAAAACCAGAGCAATATATCAGGTCAGTAAGCAATCCAGTTTCAGAGGGCTGGGTATTTGGATTTGAGTTCCAGCTCTGGCTCCAACCTCCCTGAATATTCATTTTCCTGTTGTTCAATGGTATTGAATAGCATCAAAGATGGGTACCAGGACAAGTCCTAACAAAAGCTACAGCATCTGGGACATAAGGAAGAAGACAGTGCATTTATACAACACTTTAACCCTTAAAAAACCAACACTATCCCCCTGTACCAACATCAAATCCTAGGTTCATGCAGAAGTCCTTGGATTATGTGTGAAACTGGCAGGGTAATGCCACTGGGTGGAGCCAGGATAAAGCAGATGGCTGCAACAAACTTCAGCCCACTGCCAATTTTGCTCCCATTTAAGTGCTGGCTTTCTCAAAAGAAAAGCTGCTGCAACCATGGCAAATTCTGTCCTTTGAGATTCAATCAAACCCCCTGTACCAGTTCCCTCCTGCTCCTAATTTTCAGAGATTAAAAGTGAATTTATTTACTCAGAACGTTGCACGGACACCGACCATCGCTTCATGCTGCTGTTAATAATGAAAATGACCTTTGTGCATTCCCTGTAACACCATAAAAACCCAAAAAGACACAGGACTGTCAAATGCAGCTCAGATGATGAGGGGAGTTGTGACCATTTCAAGTTTCAGAGCATTCATTTTAAAATCTTGTAATCTACAAAGCCTATCCCTTATGGCACTCAGCTGCAGTCAGCCACACAAACCTCTTTAATGCCATTGTAGGTAAGTATGTGTTCAGTTATGCCTTGGTACATTTAACATATATAACTGTAAAAAAATAAAGTGCTGCATGATTTCTAACCATGAATGTGAGTTAGAAGAAATGAAGACAAAACCTGCGTTAACTTACCTCCATTTTAAATAATTACTTGAGTTTAAGACACCTGTGATTCACAAGGGAGGCTGTAAATTTATTGTCTTCTGCAATCTAATAATGTTCACAGGGATGAGAGTTACCTGTTTATTGGTGACACCAGTTAATTTCAACAGATAAGAAAGTTATCTTCCTTTTAGTATGCAGAGCATCTAGTGAATATAATGTATTCAAATGGAAAAAAAAAAAACAAACAATTAAAAACCTCCAGAAAAATCAAGTAAAATAAAAATAAACAGTCTGCAGAAGCTGACAAAAGAGAGGGAAGACAGGGATAAATAAGGTAAGGTGGCAGGGAGATTTTCTCTTTTTTACAACTGATAAAAGGAGGAAGATTAAAAGAGACCACACAGGAATGGACAAAACTGCTGGGCCAGGAATCAGAGATCCAGAATATTTTCAGTTCATTTACCAGTTTCCATCACAACCTTTGTTTCTTCTCTTTCTCAAGTTGTATTCTTTGCCCCAAGCAATATGTAAGGGGATTTTTGCTGAGTGTCAAGTATATTAGGGGCCTGATCTTTACTGAAGTCCCTCAACATTGCTGTGATGCAGATAAAAACAGCATCAAGAAAAGATTCATCTGCAAAGTGGCTCCAAGCAAGGGCTAAACCTGGGACTACAGTTACCCCTCCAAATTCAATCCCTCCCAAGGTAAGATGGGAGACAAGAGCAGGTCACAGACAAACAAAGAAAAGGCAACAGGAATGTTTAAAAAGCACTGTGCACTTTAAAACCTACAGACATACAAATCACTGTCAAGTATGAGCCAGCAGCTCCCAAGTGTTTCCTTTTTCCCTTCCATTAGTCTGCTGCTTTTCCCTCCAATCCTATCAGTCATAAATGGAGGACTAAGATATAGCTTTATTTTCAAAAAGTTTAAATGCATGGCAGTCTAAGGATAAATAATTTATAAATCAAGACAAGTAAGATTCTGGTACACGACTGAAATGAGGATAAGGCTTCCAAGAGGAGGAAGATGTTTGGGCATCCATATAAACACACAAAGAGTTTGCCACCACCAAGAAGACTTCACAAGGAAACCATCACTCCCTCCTCCTTCAGATTCCCTTGATTTTAATATTGCTCCTTCAACCAAAAGTTCATTACTAATCCGATTTTAATGTCACTTGAAATTCTTACAAATATGGAGACCACACAGGGAGTGATGATTTTAATTCTGGCACTTAAATCAAAAGTGTGAAGTTAAATGCAACACATACACCCTCCCCTTTAACTCTACATTTAATTGCAATGTCTTGTTCTTCAAAATCCCAATTTACAAGGCAGTATTTAGAACTAAATCAAACAGACAAAGTTTCAAAGCTTTGATAACCTGTGAGCTGGTGGATTGGCTCTCTAGCCTTTCATCCATCATTGTGGATGGCAGGAATATAATCTCAGTGATTTTCCTGGAATCGCAGAAAATTGGAAGAGACCTCAAGAGATCACCTAGTCCATCCCCAGGTCCTGAAGAACCAGTAATGTTGTCATGTCTGACAGATGCTTGGAAGTTTTTAAGGATGCTACACAACAACAATATAACACCCCTAAATCATTCACTCATTATGTACACCAACCTTTAGGTCAGACATAAAGAGAAGAAATTTTGAAGTCTCCCTTGAAGGTCTTTAAGCTCAGTACTTCCTCTCTGATCATATCCTGGGAAACATGCTTCCCCCCTCTGCTTTTCAGCTGTTTTGAAATACTTGAAAGCAAAAGCCTCCCTTCACTCCTGAGTTTTGGATTGTTGCTTTTTCAATCATTTTTATCCCTTAATCTCAAACCATGCTGGCTGATGCCCTGCATATTCTTCCTCGAGACCACGTAGAGGACATGGGATGACACCTGAAGTCCTTTCAAGAATAATTAGAACAGGATTATTCCAGATGTCCTGCAGACCATGCTCCTCTAGGACTTGGTAGGGCAATACTTAACTATTTCTTTTTTTGTGACACAGTGACTCACATCCCATTTTTGATCCCACGTACCACACAACACCTTGGCCAAAGATGAGACATACCCAACTATTCACACTTCACATCCACACAAGGAAAGAGCCAAGAGTCACTGAATTATTGAGGCTGGAGAAGATGTCTGAGATCAAGTCCAGCCTATGATCTAACACCACCACCAGGGCACTGAGTGCCACATCCAGTCTGTCCTTAAACACTTCCAAGGGATGGAGACTCCACTACTTCCCTGAGCACTCCATTCCAATGTCTGATCACCCTCTCCATGAGGAATTGCTTCCTGATATCCAAAAGCTCTGACAGACAGGCTCCATCACATTTAACTGCTGCAGCTTAGGAGCTAGCACACGCTTGCTGTGTTTTCCCATCAGAAAGTGCTATCCCCAGAGCAGGACAGAAGATCTGCAGCAGAACTGGATTTCTACCCACTCCTTAAGCACCACAGAATCACCGGGAAGGACCTCTGAGATCATCAAGTCCAAACTATACTAACACCACCACATTGGGCAGACCATGGCAAAGTGCCACATCCAGTCTCTCCTTAAACACCTCCAGGGATGGGGACTCCACCACTTCCCTGAGCACTTCATTCCAATGTCTCATCACCCTCTCCATGAGGAATTGCTTCCTGATATCCAACCTAAACCTCCCCTGGAGCAGCTTCAGGCCATGTCCTCTCCTCCTGTCACAAGTTGCCTGGGAGAAGAGCCTGACCCCCACCTGACCACAACTCCCTTCAGGTACTTGGAGAGAGTGATAAGGTCCCCCCTGAGTGTCCTCTTCTCCAGGATAAACAATCCCAGCTCCCTCAGCCTCTCCTCATCAGACTTTTCGCCCAGGCCCTTCACATCCTCCTTGCTCTCCTCTGGACCTGCTCCAGCACCTCAATCTCCTTCTTGGAGTGAATGAGCAAGACCTGGACACAGCACTCCAGGTGAGGACTCACCAGTACTGAGTACAGGGAGAGAATTCCATCCCTAGAACTTCTAGCCACACAATTCCTGATGCAAGCCAAGATGCCACTGGCATCCCAGGCCAGCTGGGCACACTGCTGGCTCATGTTCCATTGGTTGTCAACCAGTACTGCCAGGTCCTGGGCTGCTTTCCAGATATCCTTCCCCCAGTCTGCAGCAGCATCTTAATCAACTGAGTTTAAAAAGAGAGGTAAGATTTTTCCAAATTCTATTCTATATTCTCCAATATGCTTTGAAGCTCCACATTCCAGCATGGTGTCTACACATGTGATGATTCTCTGCTGCATTATTCAAGACATGACCAAAAATATTGAATAGTATCAAATCCCAGAGAGAACACTAAAAAGAACCATTAGATAAATCCCTTAACAGCAAACCCTTCATAACTTCTTTTCCAAACTGTTGTTTACTCCATCACCCTCCAGTTTTATCTACAGCAGAATCCCCCCAAGTCAGTTCTGAGAAAAAAAAATGTATGAAACTCTAGCAGGAGGCTTAGTGTCACCAGAACATGGTGACATTCACATAGGCTCCTCCACAATCCCTCTCAGAAGGAAATTAAATCAGTTGACAGCTTCTGCTTGACATTCAGCAACAGTAATTCTTCCTCTGATTTTAAATATTAGACAGTTTATAGGTTTCTACTTTTTTTTTTTTTTTTTGAGAAGTCAAGAGTTAAAACAACTGCTATAAAAGTCCCTGGGTTCTCCCCCAGCTTCCCTGATTTCTTTATGGTTTTCCACAGTCTTTCTGAAAGATTTTATTCTCCTTGAATGAAGATGTTGCTTATTGCATGAGCAGCACAGGGCAGAAGGGAAAAGAATGATGATAAGCAGGAGCAGGTTGAGAGGGGGAAAGGCAGAAATAACACCAAAATAAAATACCACAAGTTCTCTAGCCCCCATATTTAAACCCAGCAGGATTCTTGAAGGGCAGGGGAGACTGGACAAGACCCAGTGAGAAAACCCAGTAGAGTCCTGCTGCAACCAACCCTTGGCTGAGCCTTGTACAATGAATGTCTGTGCCAGTAAGTAATTAAAAAAAAGGAGGAATGAAAGAATAAATGCACAGAGTGAAAAAAATGAGTGAGCTTTGGAAGCACTGTGTCTTCTCAAGTCATAAAGCATAATCTACCTTTAAGTTACTGAGAGATAAGATATCCATAAGCCAACAGTGTGCCCTTGTTGGCAAGAAGGCCAAGGGAATCCTGGGTTGCATAAAGAAGAGTGTGGCCAGAAGGTGGATGGAGTCATTCTCCTCCTCTGCTCTGCCCTGCTGAGGCCACAGCTGGAACACTGCATCCAGTTCTGGGCTCCCCAGTTCAAGAGAGACAGGGAGCTACTGGGGAGAGCCCAGAGGAGGGTGAGAAAGATGTTTGGGATATTGGAGCATCTCCCTGCTGAGGAAAGGCTGAGAGAGCTGGGACTCTTCAGCCTGGAGAAGAGAAGGCTGAGGGGAGACCTTGGTGATGTCCCCAAGTATCTAAAGGGTGGGTGCAAGGAGGATGGAGCCAAACTCTTCTCAGGAGTTCCCAGGGACAGGATGAGGGGCAGCAGGCACAAGCTGGGACAGAGGAAGTTCCATTTCAACATCAGAAAAAACTTCTTGGCTGTGAGGGTGCCAAGGCACTGGCCCAGGCTGCCCAGGGAGGTTGTGGAGTCCCCTTCTCTGGAGATATTCAAACCCCACCTGGATGCAGTCCTGGGAAATGTGCTCTGGGTGCTGCTGCTTTGGGGGGAGAGTTGGACTGGGTGATCTCTGGAGGTCCCTTCCAACTCTGACAGCTTTGTGATTCTTTTATACTGCATTTGTGTTCTTCCTAAGAGTGTGTTGCTTGTAGCTCTTCAGTATTCTGAGCAGCAAGGAGTTGTAGAGTTTCTCCAAGTTATTCATATTTTCACTCTAGGAGTGTCTGCTTATTTTTTCTGACATCCCAGTTACTTTTTACTTCTCTTTGCCAAAAAGTCTTCTGACATAGAACCTTTGAGCCTAAACTAATTTCAAACCTCTTTTTAAAGACTCTGGCTCTGCCTGTACATCTCTATCATCACAAGGGAAGAGTTTCCAGGTAGCTTCTTAGTCTACACTCTCAAAACTGAAGTCTGGTTTCAGAGAAATCATTTAGCCTTCCTGCAATGTTTTCTTTTTTTAGCACACAATCTTCAACAATTTAACAAAACCATGATGTCGTCTGCAGGCATCTTGCTTTTAACAGTCTAAAGATACAAATATATTTGATCCCTAAAACCCCCAACTGTTGTCCTCACTTCTCTCCCACTGCCTACTCTCAAACTGTATGTCAGCTCATTAGCTTTCCAAGGGCTTGATTTCTAAATTTTAAGTTATTTGCACCAAATAAACACACCTCCAACCTTGGCAGCCATAATATTTACCCATTTGCTGGTTTTCTTTTTAAAGGAACATAATTCCAAGACTGGACAACTGAAAACCAGCAGCCAGGTCTGTGTTTTGATTCTTTTGTCAATTTATAACTTCAAAATTGACAAAATTAGCCTTTGATCTCACCTACATTTTATTCTTTAATACTCAACTTGCTCCTCTGGATGCTTAACATAATTATACTCTAGAAACTATTCCTAGGCAGCTCAAATTACTCATTTTGAACCAGCTACAGTACATGATGTCAGACAGCAATCTGAGATTTAACCTAAAAAACACTTTTGTCCTCCCGTGGGCTGTTTAAGCAGCCATTACATGAACCAGTCAAAGACAAGGTCTCCATCAACAAGTTCTTAATTTTCCACTTCCCCAACCTGAACATTAAGAATTGGGGATGGCAGCCACCACAATCTGGTTAGCAAGTCCTGGTCACTGATCTTTTAAAATAAAAATTTTAAGTACACTCTGTTTCTACTCCTCAATCTGCAGACTGATAAAATCTGCTAATAAACTGCAGTTTTTACAGCATAGTATTTTTGTCCCTGTATGTGGTCCTCTCTCCTCTGAATTTGTATCTGACTAGACTGAGGAATTCTTTAAATAAAGGCATGTTCCTCCACCTCCTACAAAAAGTCTGTCTTCCAGGCATCATCTGCAAACAGCTTTACAGATTTCTACTGACATTTGTCATTCCACCACCTTTGCATAATGCAATCTATAATTTGGTTTTCTTGATCACAAGGGAACCCAACCACCCAATTTTTATTTAAGTTGGTTTTTAGTTTTCTTTGGTATCTAGTTTTCATTCAGTTGCTTCACTTTTAATTTTTATGTAATCTCAGGCATCCTCCTTGCTATGTGTTGTTGTTTGCAAGTGATTTGTTCACTGATGGGGACATTTAAACAGCAAATATTTGTTTTGCTACTGAAGACAAATATTTGTTAACTATCACCACCCACTTTTAATAAGAAAATAGTCCCTTTTGAATTATTATGACCACAAGATGCATCTACATACCCTATTCATCCACATCTGTTTAAGGAGCCACCACATAGCTGAGACATTTTAATCTGTATAGAAACAAAGATAAAATCCTAGAATTCACTGGTTTTTTTGTCAATACCCTAACTTTCAGATCCCATATTAAAGTTATACTCACTGAAGGGGTCTAGTATTTTTTTTTCTCTTTAAAAAAGCCCACTTGCTCTCTCTTAAAAGCAATAACAAAAAAATACCCTTTACTCTGTGCCCTTAATTTGTGAGGTTACTAAGTAGCCTCATCTTAGTTTTATTAAAAAGAAGATCTCATGCCTTCCTTAATTGCTACTTAAATTCTGTAGCAAGTTTTCTACAAAATGTTCTATTTCAATCAAATTGCCTCAACTTACACCATGCTCCAAGACAGCATTTTAAGCTGAGTACTTCAGAAGTGCCTTAAAAAAGAATATGAATAACCTTTGGGTCCTAAAAGTCTTCACTTTTGGGAGGAGAATCTACTAGTTTGGAGAATGAGAAGAAAGTAAAGAGAAGGAAGGAAAAAAAGAGAAGGAAGGAAGGAAAAAAAGAGAAGGAAAAAAAGAAGGAAGGAAAAGGAAAAGGGAAAGGGGAAGGGGAAGGGGAAGGGGAAGGGGAAGGGGAAGGGGAAGGGGAAGGGGAAGGGGAAGGGGAAGGGGAAGGGGAAGGAAAAAGGAAAAAGGAAAAAGGAAAAAGGAAAAAGGAAAAAGGAAAAAGAAAGGAAGGGAAGAGAGAGAAAGAAGCAACTCCAAAGCAACAACAAGACCAGACCACAGGAAAAAAAAAGAAACCAAACTCTAATTTTTCCACAATGTTCTTTAATTTAAATTGACTACCTGCTGTACATCATCCTGGGTGCTTCTTGTTCTATTCTCTTATCTATTTAGGTTTCAGGTAGGACTGTGATTTCCTGCAGAACAGGAACTCAGTTGCAGTGGGAGCTTCCTGAGACATCTGTGCAGACAAGCCTGGCTTTGGATGAGGATAATGAACAAACACAGAACACTCAAATTCTTGGAGCAATTAGATGCCCATGTCTTAAAAATCAATCCCCCATTTTCACTGCATACTAATATTGGTTGGGCTGAAAGCATAGGAGATAATGTTGTTATCCATTCACATATGGAAACAATATAGCACTGACACAGGTGCCTGGCTCCATCAGTATAATCCAACCCCTCACTTTTTGAGGAATGACATTTTTAATCCCCAAGATGACAGATTTTTGTTAAACAGATAATGAACTGCTATCCACAGATGACCCCATTTGCAAGTTGACAAATAGCAGAATATAAATGACAACTTAATTCATTATCCTCATAGTCCAATAGTGATGGAAATATTCTATAAACACACAAAACTCCTTTGGTCTAATCTGAACCAGAGAGAGTCAGGCTGAGTTTATCTCCCAGTAAAGATATGGAAATCAGCTTCAGTCAGAAAAAGGTTTTACCTTTAGCTTATTACAGAAATATTGTCTTCATCCTGCAAGGTGTTGGGAAGCCTGGCTGTAAGCCAGCAAAGCACTTAAGCACACACACAACTCAAAACATGTGAACAGTCCCCATCATGCCATACATTTAATTGCTTTTCTGGATGAGGGCCAAAGTACTCACCACATTGTAGATCAAGACCTCCCTGACAACACTGATATCCCCTCCCTACATTCAAATCTCAGGCACAAAAAACCCAGCAACATCCTTGAAGCCTCTTCCCAACTGCTGTTCTATCAGTCTAAAGCCCAGATAACAACAAATAATTTTGGAAACTGTGAGCTTTGTCCTGAGATTGAAATGTTAAACAAGAACCCATTCAAATTCTGATTATGGCACACAGATTAATCACTTATCTCTGCACCTCAGAACCTGCAGGTCAATATTCACAAATACCTCTCTCCACCTCATAATGCTCCATTTTTCCTTTAAATCTGCACAAGGTGGTTTTTACTGAGCAAACAATGCCTACATTGAATCTTCTGCTGTTCTGCTTGCAGTATATGGTTCACAGAGAAATCCCAAAATGGAATATCAAATTTAATTAATAAGATGTTTTACTAAACAAAACCAGCTTTTCATGCTGTGCTGAACACAAAGCCTACCAAAAGGAGAGAAATCCACAAAGTGACCTTAAGAAAATGGCAACTCAACAAACAATAACCATTAAACCTCTTCAAATCAGGTTACAGAAAAGATTTTAAATAGTTGTCTAGATATTAAGAAGCACAAAACCTTCTCTGACCAAATCACTTTCAATTCTTCACAACTCTGTTCAGAAGAGGAAATCATCACCAACACAGAAAATCAATAGGAAATGTTCCAGACAACAATGCAGCAAAAAGGACCAGAACAGTAAATCCAGGGAAGATTTAGGGAATGAGGAAAACAAGTGAGCTAAACAACAAAACAGCTACTGAACAGCCCCCTGCATCCATCTGACACTCAAAAAATAACACAGCCATTTGGTTTCATCAAAGAGATCATATAAGAAAGATCTGACAGGGTATTACAGGAACAAATCCCCAGAAGATTATAACACATTATTATAAGGCAAACTCTCCACCTTATTTCTTGTGAGCACATTGTCCAAGGTTGTTCAGAACACCAAATGCAGCACCAGGACTGACTCACACTGTTCTCCTCCAAGCTAATGAGTCCCTCTTTAGAGGTGAGGAGTCTAAAAACACCAATTAATGCTTTGGAAAAGCAGCCAATTGACACACTTTACCCTTAAGACTGAAACACAAGATTTGCTCATTCTCTGCAAGAAAGCAACAAGTTGGTTGTCACTGTACAACAGGCATGAATGGCTGTAGTTACAGCATGACCTTACCCTATGTACAGTGCACAGCATATAATGGAGAGTAACATCACTAAAAGCATGAGCAGAGGAACCTAACAAAGATCACAGAATCATCTGGGTTGGAAAGAACCTCTGAGATCATCAAGTCCAACCCTTGATCCACTCCCCCTGTGGTTCCCAGCCCATGGCACTGAGTGCCACATCCAGGCTCTTCTTAAAAACCTCCAGGGATGGAGAATCCACCACCTCCCTGGGCAGCCCATTCCAATGTCTGATCACCTTCTCCGTAAGGAATTTCTTTCTAATATCCAACCTAAACCTCCCCTGGCACAACTTGAGACCATGTCCTCTTGTCTTGCTGATAGCTGCTGGGGAAAAGAGCCCAACCCCTCCCTGGCTCCAGCCTCCTTTCAGGGAGTTGTAGAGAGTGATGAGGTCTCCCCTGAGCCTCCTCTTCTCCAGGCTGAACACCCCCAGCTCCCTCAGCCTCTCCTCACAGGACTTGTGCTGGATCCCTTCCCCAGCCTGGTTGCCCTCCTTTGGACCTGCTCCAGGACCTCAATCTCCTTCCTGAACTGAGGGGCCCAGAACTGGACACAGGACTCGAGCTGTGGCCTCACCAGGGCTGAGTACAGGGGCAGAATCCCTTCCCTGGACCTGCTGGCCACGCTGTTCCTGAGCCAGGCCAGGATGCCATTGGCCTTCTTGGCCACCTGGGCACACTGCTGGCTCCTGTTCAGCTTCCTGTCAACCCAGGAAGGTCCCAGGTCCCAATCCCAGGTCCCTTTCTGCCACTCTGTGCCCATCCTGGAGCTCCCCATGGGGTTCTTAGCCTTGTTGAACCTCATCCCTTTGGAATCAGCCCAACTCTCCAGTCTATCCAAGGTCAATGTCCATCAAGCAAGGATGGGCAGGTTGCAGAAGCAACACAAAGTCTGGGTAGGGAGGAGAAACTGTGGGGTGGGTGGAGAGGAGAAACTGTGGGGTGGGTGGAGAGGAGAAACTGTGGGGTGGATGGAGAGGAGAAACTGTGGGGTGGATGGTGCCATGCTTGGGAGTGATGTGTCCAGCACAAGATAGAAATGGACATCCTGGAGAGTCCAAGGACCATGAAGTTGGTGAAGGGTCTGGAGCCTCACACATGAGGAAAGGCTGAGACAGGTGGGAATGTTCAGCCTAGAGCAGAGAGAGCTCAAGGGAGCTCTTATAACTTGTATAAATACCTGAGGGAAAGGTGCTAGGAGGACAGAACTCAGTGGTGCCCAGTGACAGGACAGGAAGCAATGGGCACCAACACAAAGGGTTCCCTCTGAATATCAAGAGCCATTTTTTTCCTGGGAGGAAGACTGAGAAGAGGCTGCACAGGGAGGGTGTGGAGTTTCCAGCATTGGCCTGGACATGATCAATCTGGAAACAAACGTGGGTAGGTGGTTCTAGGCAGCATTGCCTAAGCAAGAAGGTTGGACCAGATAACCTGTAGAGATGCTTGCATATCTCAATTATTCTGTAAATTCATGAAAATTCAGAGACAGAATGAGGTAGATGAAGAAAGAAAAAATAAAACAAACAAACAAGGAAAAACCCACAAACAAAAAACAACAAAAATCCCCATGTCTTAAACCCAAAAACTCTTTCAAAAAAAAATGCAGCTGCCTGGGGCCTCTCTATTGACAATTAAAATGAGTAAGTCAGCTCTGTTTAAGAGAAACTATAATTTGAACCTAACTTCTTTTGTCCAAAGGGATGGTCAGCCTCCCATCAATTAATGAGCCATTTTCACAATTGCAAAAATAAGCTGAGGTTCAGCAAAAACTTGGTGGAAATCATTTCAGATTCATTAAGTACACCAAGTCAGCTTCATTCTGCTAAGCCAGCATGTAATTTAAGTGAAGTCTCACAGGCAGCCTTGCTGGCCCTACTTGCAAAACCAAATTAAGCAGGTGCATAAATGCCAGCATCATCAGGATCTTCTTGAGGTGCTGGGGCTGATCTTACTTGAACACAAGCATCAGATTCTTTAGTAAGGCAAAAAAGGAAAACAACAAACTCAATTACAGCTCAGTGCACCTAAAAAAAGTTGTACAGAACTACCCCAGAACTACCAATCTTTGCTCCTGGATAAATAGCCACAATTTTTTTTTCCTCTCTTCACAGACAACATCCTAAAAAAGCCCAAATTTGGCACTCTGAAGTAAAAAAGAAGCAACAATCCCTGCAAACATTCTCAGTCCAACAGCAGCATTTCCAATGGGTTACTGCAGCTCCTTTGGTATCATGCAGAGTCCTTTCATGCAGGTCATAAAATGGGTTGGGTTGGAAGGGACCTGAAAGCTCATCTCATTCCATCCCCCCTGCATGGGCAGGGACACCTCCCACCAGCCCAGGTTGCTCCAAGCCCCATCCAACCTGACCTGAGACACTGCCAGGGATGGGGCAGCCACAACTTCCTTGGACAACCTCTGCCAGGCTCTCACCACCCTCAAATTAAACAATTTCCTCCCCATGTCCAACCTAAATCTCCCCTCTCCCAGTTTTAACCCATTTCCCTTGTCCTCTCCCTCCCCCCCCGTGTCCAAAGCCCTCCCCCAGCTTTCTTGTAGCCCCTTCAGATATTGGAAGGTTGCTCTAAGGTCACCTGGGAGCCTCCTCTTCTCCAGGCTGAACAACCCCAATCCCTCAGCCTGGCTTCCCAGGGAGGTGCTCAGCCCTCTGAGCATTTGAGTGGCTCTGCTCTGGACACCTTCCAGGAGCTCTGTGTCCTTCTGAGCTTGGGGACTCCAGAACTGGACACAGAGCTCCAGCTGGGGGCTCAGCAGAGCAGAGCAGAGGGGGAGAATCCCCTCCCTTGACTTTCTGTCTCTGCTGCTTTTGATAATGCACACAATAAGCTGGGATTAAAATGTTTTGATTTCGAGACTTTAACGTTTTTATAAGTACTCCACACAGCTTCAAGAAGTTGTATCTTTCCAGTATGTTAGCCAGGACTACAGGGAAAATAAAGACACTTTCAGCATGTAGAATGTATGGATTTATGATGGCAGGAAAGCTGTAGGTGTAAACAAGCCCCTGTCCACTAGTGAAAGGACTTGAAAAGCAAGTAAGTAAAGGATATCTTCAAAAGATCTTGTGTCTACTGGAGTGCAAATATTTTACATAATGTTTCAAAAAAAAAAAATAAATTTGCTTCTCCACCCCCATTTCACTAGGGAGGGTTTCAAAGAACTAGGGAATATAATTGTGCTACTAATAAATTACCTCTGCATTGAGCTGGAAAAGTTATCAACAGTACCATATATATTTAATTAAACGATTCAGCACTAAGGAGGTTATTCTAAGAGGAAAAGCACCAAAAAAATCACTCAAATACCACCCACTCCTTGCTCTTCCTTTGCCAAACATGCACGTGGCTGCACACGCCTTTAGCAGTTGATGCCAAGCTCTAAATTATGTCTTTGTAGCAGAGTGGTGTGCAGATACAGGAATTATTTGGGTATTGATGAACTAAAACTGTATTAAGAAGCAAACCAATATTTAAAACTGCTCATGTCAACCTGGCTCTAAGACATCTCTCCTGCAAGCTGGTGTCATAGGGGTGATGTGATTTACTTCTCAGACTCTTAAAACTGAGCTTGCCTGGCTTTTTCATATTAAAAGTACTGCTTTGTTTTCATCTTAAGCCACAAAAAGCACATACTAGTGTCTGTTCCCCAGCCAGGAAAAAAAAAAATCCCCTGAAATTAAGTGTATTGCTCTGTCTTTAATCTATATGCTCACTGCACTACTCTTGTTTTCCAGAACTTACCCCTTTAGCAGACAGCAAGTTACAGTTCTGAGGAGGCTCCAGCTCAGAGATGGTAAAGGGATTCCTATTCTTTCTAAACAACCTCTCAGAATGAAGCCACAAGCTCTGAGGTGCATTAATACAGCACAATATTATGCATGTACAAGAACAAGTCCCTAGTAGATCAGACAATAATCTTACATAGACCATGAAGAACTATTAAACCTTGCACAGGAGATTGTGTTTCTATACCATCAATTAATTTGCAAACCTTTAACTCCACCTTTAAGGAAATTGTTAATTATATAGCTCACAGCAAAACCAAATGCAAACAAGAAGTATGTTTAGCAAAACCTTCAACCCAAACCCTTGGCCATAAACCAAAAAAAAAAAAAAAACAACCCTAAGAGAAAATATAAGGCTAGCACTTCTTGCTAACCACAGGAGGCTGAACTGTTGGGAATGTATAGCACCAGTTACAGCACACAATGAACAATCCACTCAACATTACAATGAAGACTTTTCAAATAGCAGAACACATTTTTGTGACCTTGAAGGTAAATCTCATAATCTCATTCTCACCTGCACCTGCAGAATCTCCTCACTCGGGTATTTGATGTTCGGATTTTTTGTTTAAATGACTTTGCAGAGAATGTCAATACATGTTTAGGTGGGCTGTAAGAACTAGGAAATCATTTTGCTTCTGCTGGTGTTTGACTAGAGAATACATTGAAGCCTGTCAATGCAAAAAATCTGATAAAAATCTAGCTAGTTCTCAGAAAACACAGTATAAATAAATAAAAGGGAATGTAGGTATAACTGGATACACGGCATAAGTAACAAAGAACATTTCTCCAACTCAGTCTCCAAAGAATATTAAACTAAAGAATAAATTTCTTTTTCTAAGAAAGGAAAGTGAGACTTGGGAATACAAGGACCAAATTCTAACCTGCTTTAAACACCCTGGCAGAATTTAAAGCAATCACACAGGTTGCAATTAAGGGAAAACTGACTTCTAAGCTGCCATGCAAATTTCCTGCAAATCACATCTTGTGATCTACATACAATCAGATTCATTAAAATTCCTGTTGCCCAAAGGTGCAGAATCCTTCCAAATGATTCTGAGATACAAAGATGTGAAAAACACACATTAATAATTAGTGTAAGCATAAAGAGAATCACAATTCTGCTTCAAGAAAAACACTAACTCGTTGCTGGTATGAAAACCCTGTATTGAAACACACCACACATGAAGCCAGTGACAGAATTCTCTCTCCCTTGGTACTACCAAAGCTAAATTAGAAGGATATTCAAATATAAACTGCAACATGGCATTTTCCAGGGCCTTGGCCTATTCTCACACCAAAAGCTGAATCAAAACCTAAATTATAGAATCTGTTCAGGCTGGAAAAGACCCTTGGGATCATCGAGTCCAACCATCATCCCTACTCTACAAAGTTCTCCCCTAAAACCTATCCCCAAACATCACATCTAAATGACCCTTAAACACATCCAGGGATGGTGCCACCACCTCCCTGGGCAGCCCATTCAAGTGTATAAAAGACATGAAAAATCATTTTCACAATTTAACTGTTGATACAAGCATCTCAACCCCTGGAATCTTTGCTTTGCTCACTATTTCTCTGAGTGTGAAGGCAAACGTGCAGATCATCTGAAAAATTACTTATGAATCTACCTTCCAATTTCCCAAGGAGTGGATGTTAAGCACTGAAAAATTGCAAGAACATTGATATTTCTGTGAGATGAATGTCTCAAAAATATAGCACCTTAAAATCCCACATGTCCCACTGGGAACAAAAGTCTCCTGTACAAAAGGTGACTGTATAAATACTGCCTGCATTCAGCTTGCAACATAAGAAAGAAGCTGAGGAGTCTAGAGTGAAAATATGGATAATTGGAGAAACTCTACAATTCCTTGCTGCTCAGAATACTGAAGAGCTACAAGCAAAACACATTTGTGTTCTTCCTAAGAACACAAATGCAGTATAAAACAGATTTACCAGAGTTGGAAGGGACCTCCAGAGATCACCCAGTTCAACTCTCCCCCCAAAGCAGCAGCACCCAGAGCACATTTCCCAGGACTGCATCCAGGTGGGGTTTGAATATCTCCAGAGAAGGGGACTCCACAACCTCCCTGGGCAGCCTGGGCCAGTGCCTTGGCACCCTCACAGCCAAGAAGTTTTTTCTGCTGTTGAAATGGAACTTCCTCTGTCCCAGCTTGTGCCTGCTGCCCCTCATCCTGTCCCTGGGAACTCCTGAGAAGAGTTTGGCTCCATCCTCCTTGCACCCACCCTTTAGATACTTGGGGACATCACCAAGGTCTCCCCTCAGCCTTCTCTTCTCCAGGCTGAAGAGTCCCAGCTCTCTCAGCCTGTAAAACACAAATGCTTCTGCTTTCCATGGATGGAATTGCAGGAGTTGAATTGCATGCCTGACATGCCACCCACAAACACCCCGAAAGACATGACTAGAGCTCAACTACTAGTAAAAAGCAAGGATTTGTACATCTTAACAGGGAGATATTAGCAGTACTCTTAGGGAGAGGTCACAAAAGTTTTCAAAACTCTCCATTGCAGTCTTAACGTCCACAGATGTTTTGTCTGAGTTCTTCTGCATTAGGACCAAGATGGGCTCTAAAGAGGAGACATCATGAATTAGGGCAAATTATTCAGAGCCACAAAGATGATCCAGGGGCTGGAGCAGCTCTGCCAGGAGGAGAGGCTGAGGAGAAACTGGGATTGTTCAGCCTGGAGAAGAGAAGACTCCAGGGGGACCTTAGAGCTGCCTTCCAATCCCTGAAGGGAACCTCCAGGAAGGCTGCAGAGGGACTTTTCAGCAGAGTGTCCAGTGCTAGGAGAAGGGGAAATGGTTGGAAAGTGCAGGAGAAGAGGTTCAGGCTGGATGTGAGGAAGAAGTTCTTCAGGAGGAGGGTGCTGAGCCTCTGGAACAGATTGCCCAGAGAAGTTGTGGCTGCCCCCTCCCTGGAGGTGTTCAAGGCCAGGTTGGATGAGGCTTGGAGCAACCTGGGCTGGAGGAGAGGTGTCATTTTATGATCCTATGAAGTTATCAAGAGATGTCAGCATGAGAGAACAATCCAAAGGTACCATCATTTGTATCTGCAGCAGGTAAGGAGGCTGGGAAGTGTGGTGTTTCCAGGACACCAGGCATCTGACTGATGAAACAGCAAGGGAATAAAGCACCAAATCATTGTCATAAAATGAGATCATCCTTTTATGGTGTCCTAGCTAATAATGTGTAAATCTACTGGTTTATTTCACTGTCCTTTGTGAGTAAAAAAGGAAAGATTTTTTGATATTATGCTTAAGGGACTACTCTGATTTATCTATTTACTGACCTGCTGGGTGGTGTAACTGATTTGGATTATTCTCCCTGTCATATGCAACAAATTGCAACTGCTTAAGCCTAGGAGAGAAAATTAATGACACAATTAACCTTTCTGCAATGAGAATGAATTTACCAAGTGGCAGACAAGAGTCTTGTTTGCATTTTGATCTTGGGTATTGCACAAGGCCAGAGGTCAGCCCTTGGAAAAGACAGCAACCAGTCCCTCCTCCTCCATCCTTTTGTCTGACCTCCTGCTCCAAGCTTTTTCCAAAAGACTTTCAACAAAAAGGAGACTCAGCCATCAGTAAGGCCAGGCAAAGACCTCCCCTGCCTATTAAAAGAAATAGAAAGTTACAGAAAGCATTATTTTTCTTGAAGGTTTACCCCTCTTCTAAAATCATGTTATAATGCAAAATTAGATCTGGGATTTTCAAAAGAATCTAAAGTAATTAGTTGCCCAGGTCTCAATGGATTGCCAAGGGAGTTAGATCCTAAATGCCTTTGGCTCTTTTGGAGCAACCCCATCCATTACAGAAATTCATAGGATGGCTCAGTAAAAACTTCAGAAAAACAAATACTGAGTTGAGCACAGTTGAGAGTTATTTTTATAGCACTTCACAAGGCCCCTCAGTCACTACTGAAGTCAGAATAGTAGGCACCACCACCAAATTTTCCACCCAAAAACCTTTGGGAGACAACATTTCACCCACAGGAAACATGATAGAAAGTGATCAGTTGTACTGTAATACCAAAAATGAAAGGTAATGCTCCAGCAAATAAAAAGCACCAGAACCACATCACTCAAAAGCACAGCATCTAAGCACATTATTTTTCGTCCTCTTCTCCTAATGCTACTCTTTGATGTGTTGTTAAGGAAATGCAAATCAAATGGAGTCCAGGTTTTATTACTAGCAAGAATGAATTAGCAGTGCAGCACATTTTATTAATATATTAATCAATTTCCAGCTCTCACCTTCACCAAGAATACAACAATTACACATTTCTTGGGCCTTTTCCAGTACATAAAGACCCCAAAGTACCTTACAAGGCCTTTAATTACATACTAAGAGTAGGATGACTGTATTGGGGTCACATTTCATTAACTAATTCCCTCATCACCCCTTTTTTTCAGGTGAAAATGGGTTTTGATGGTTTCTAGCATGGACAAAGTTCCTGTCTTTCACAGATATTTGCTTACAAGCAACAATTCACACATTGATTCCAGAAAAAAGCTGCTTGGTTTGGAAATATATTCTGTATTTTGATAGATATGGATCCTTTCTGTTCAAGTGGGTCTTCACCACTGCAATTTCTGAAGATAACTATAGGGTTGTACTGGAGACATCTTTGAAGAAAAAGGCAAAGAAGGGTTTGTCTCTAAACCACCAGCAACCAGCAGCTTATGGTGGGCTCCTGTCACTCATCTTTGTTGTATAATATCAGAAGCTTTAACATTCAGCCTCACCAACTTTGATCATTGACAGATCAACTATAAATATGGTCAGTTCATTTGTTACCATGCCAGTGAAAAGCATTCTTGTCAAGCCTAGAAGCTCCAGCTGGATGATGGCAGCAGGATAAACCTGCACATGAAATCAAGGCAGGATTCACCATCTCTCAAGGTTGCACATCAAGGCAAGGGGAACACTGAGAAAGGAGGGAAGGTAAAGACTTAAAATATGAAATGCAGATCTAGTGAAAACAAAATGTTTTCAAATTGTACCTCAAAGACTCAAGGTATTTAGCAGGAGAAGACAATGGCCACAAACATGAAGAGCCATCACTATTGGTTTTATTACTTTGGGGGAAATGGAGCTGTTATAGAAGATGTTCATCTTTCTTTTTAATGGTTCCTAGAGGTATGCTTTTGAAGAAAATCTTCCAAGTTAAATCTTTAAACAGAGGGAATGCATATTTCAATAGTGAAATTTCACTAGTAAAATGGAAAACCCACCGGGGGTGGGTGGGGTAGGGGGTGTCATTGGCCTTCCAAAACTGTGGATCCACTGACATCAGGAAATTATCAGGTGTAATTCTCCAATTCTGCATTTGCTCCACTGCACCAGACTGTCTAACCCAGAGCAAACTGAGAACTCAAATAATCATGTGCCTCAAAATGAAACAGTACTGATTAAAATCAATTCCCTTTTCCTGCTTCCACAGGGTCAGGATTTGGGCTCTTCTGTTATTTTCACACTGATCTTCTCCTGGTGTCTCTAAATCCTGTTCTGGTGGGGATGTTTGGTGGAGGCATATGGGTTGGGAGTTCACAGGGTGCAGCCTGCCAAGGAAAAATGGTTTGCAGAGACATGCTGTACACTCACTTAGAATTTATGTAAATCCCTGCATGAAGTTCCATTACCTACTGCAGGCTCTTGGCCAGTCAAAGCACCTAAAATGTACAAGCTTTGTGGTTAAGGAAATACCCATTAAATGATCACTGAAATCAGTGCCATACTTGATAAGAAAAGTGCATATTTCACACTAGAAACCTGATTTCTGATATTGGAAATGACAAAAGGGACCAATCACCTCTCTGAGGTGACCTTAGAGCAACCTTCCAATATCTGAAGGGGCTACAAGAAAGCTGGGGGAGGGCTTTGGACACGGGGGGGGGAGGGAGAGGACAAGGGAAATGGGTTAAAACTGGGAGAGGGGAGATTGAGGTTGGACATGAGGAGGAAATTCTTTAATTTGAGGGTGGTGAGAGCCTGGCAGAGGTTGTCCAAGGAAGTTGTGGCTGCCCCATCCCTGGCAGTGTCTCAGCTGAGGTTGGATGGGGCTTGGAGCAACCTGGGCTGGTGGGAGGTGTCCCTGCCCATGCAGGGGGGTTGGATCTTGATGATCTTGAAGGTCCCTTCCAACCCAACCCATTCTATGATTCTATTCAGCAGGCACATCATACATTTACTTAATTGAGCTAAAACCAGTTAGTGAGCAGTAAAACTTCTCCAATGAGTCTAAAATAAGACTAACCAAATAACCCCTAGGTTGTTAAATATATGAAACAAAAAATTCCGATCTTAACTCAGATTTTTTTAAAGTCTTTTTTGTTCATTTAAAAATCAAAAGACTTATAATAGAGAAATAAAAATCAGCCCATTTCAAAGTCTGTCTGTGCCAAGGTGGCCCTCTAGAAGCACATGACAGCAGCATTTCCCCCAGAGCAGCAAGGCAGAAGTCTGAAGTACTGTTCAGATTTTGCATTTCAGCCACCAGAAGAGAGAAAGCAGCTTCTCACAAGTTGATGTCTGACAAGTCAATGGGGATTTTTTTTTTCTTTTTTTTCAATTCATGTTTAGATGTCAAAAAACAAACAAAAAAGCTGCCTTACAATGCCATTAGCAGAACACTGCTGAGCAGAACAGAAGGATTTGGGGGTGGAGGGGAGGTTGGTTGTTCCCAGAAGTTGGGAGTTTGTCATTTCCTGCAAAGCACTCAGACTTTGAGCTCCTCAGCCCCTCTCAGCCCAGGTGAATCAGCAGCCACTTGCTGGTGGTTTGTACAAATACATTTCCACAACATGCATCAAAGCAGAGACTGCACTCTTTGGGTACTTTGGGTAAAACTTGGTGAAAGCCTGGTACAGCAGGAACTGCTTAAGAGCACATGTGAACTAAGGAATTAATAAAGAATGCCAAGGTTTAAATACCTTCTCACCATGCCCTGCCAGTCACATATATTCCCCCAGACATCACAATCCAACCACTTCAGACTCAAGTATCAGCTACAATCAGAGTTTGTACCACCCACTGAAACACTTATGCTCATATAAACTTGGTGTGTTACTCAAAATCAGTTATTTGCATCTTCCTAAATGAAACCACTTCAAAAGGCAGCTGGTCAGTGCAGCCATAAAAACAGCACAAAATAAACAAAATATTGAAGCCTGCAGATCATCAGCACAATGTTCATCTCTAGTTTCTGCTGGGTGCTCTGCATATTCATGTCTTGACTCCAGTGGTGCAGAGCATCCAGAATGTCAAGAGGAACACAAAGTCTCAAACTTTTCCTAAGGACAACAAAAACTACTCCTTCCTTTAACCAGCCACACCAAAACCATTATAAATACTTCCAAACTTTTCAGTTTGTTTCACTCATTGAAAGATTATCTCCTCCCATGTGTAAAACACAGAATGGCATCACCCCGGTGAGATGAGCTGACTGAGTCACTTTGATGATGAGACACATAGAATCATAGAATCATAGAATCATAGAATCCTAGGGGTTGGAAGGGACCTCGAAAGATCATCTAGTCCAACCCCCCCTGCCAGAGCAGGGCCACCTAGAGTACATCGCCCAGGAACGTGTCCAGGCGGGTTTTGAATGTCTCCAGTGAAGGAGACTCCACAACCCCCCTGGGCAGCCTGTTCCAGGGCTCTGTCACCTTTACAGTCTACAGCCCGAAAGAAAAAAAGAAAATCTTATCAAGAAAGCAAGAGCTGCTAAATTTCAGAAAAAGAAAGATTCCAGGTTACAGTTCTGTAAATATCTTTTAGGCAAAAGTTTCCAAACATTTCCCTCAGATATCAGCAGCTCTCAAACATTAGGAGAAATTTGCCTGCATGAATCCCTCATGCACTGCTGTCAGATGAGAGTCCTTGCAGTGAGGACACAGTGAGTATTTGGCCTTTTCCTGTTCAGATATTTTTATGATGCTAGTAAGAGCACAAGTTGCTGCCTTTAAAGCCAGTCACACAGGGACTAAATGTGAATAAGCTCAGAACATCAAGAGAGTCACGGCTTTATAGTCCCATAAAACATACCTACAAATGCTGCAGAACAACTTGTAGTCTCTCCTAATTCTACCTGGCAGCAGGAATGAAGTGCAGGAGACGTTGATAGTAACCAGAAAAAAAAAAAAAAAAATTAGACCTAACAAAACTGTTCAAGAATTTAGGGAAATGGTTAAAAGGAAAGATACTGCATATACCTGTAGCCAAATCTGCCTTTCTTCTCCATCATCCCACTAATTAAGAGTCTGAAGAAGGTGAAGGCTAACAAAACAGGCTGGAAATTTTGTACACTTTGTTTAGAATCCCCCTATACCTGTTGTCAATTTCAAAACCATAGGTTTCAGCTTCAGGCATGATGGCCACTTCACAACCTTCTCAGCCCTTCTCAGCAAACCTGAAGCTCACAAAAGGATGGATTCCAAGTGGCATCACTGTCATAAAGGCTGCAAAAAATTCTGTGCTATCAAGCTGTGTAAATTAAAAAACATTTGACAATGGCCCAGGATTCAAAACAGACAGGTTTCATTCCAACTGCCAAATACTGAAATAGGGAACATGTTATTCCCCCATTCTGTATAACAGACTTTCTCTCAGCCTAACACCTTTCAGAGCTGACTTCTACTTTCACAACTAGGCTAAACATTTTTATTTTTATTTTCATTATTTACTGATGGGATGCTTTAGAAGAATTTGTGCACCTTCTTCCTTCAGAAGAAAGTTTAAGTATATGCTTTTAACTCATGTGGCTTTAGCTACTACCTAAGTATTTTGGCATAAACTCCAAAAACTCTTTAAAATTATAGCTTTGTAACTCTGCTCAATTATTAAAATAAAATTCACCTGAAATGAATAGCCCTTCAAGTACAGAGCAGCTCTACAGCATGGAGAGAAAAGGGTGACTTTTCCTTGCTCAGATACCAGCAAACATTTCATCAAATGAGCTCATCTTTTTAAAAATCTCCCAAACTGTAAGCTCAGTGACCTCTTCTGCAATAAACTGCACAAGTGACTATACACTGTTCAGATGATTCATTTTTATGCAGGTCTTTATCTGTTTGAACTTTAGAGTAAATGTTGGTGTCTATGAAATACTTTGGATCAACAGCTCTGGGAATAAAGATGACTCTCAAAAGAAAAGCTGTTAATGCGAGTTGTATTCAACACAAAATTCTGCTGTGTCACCATGCTCATGTAGCACAGGTCAGTTAACAAGGACCATTCCTGGGAAAGACAATAATCCAATGTTTGTAGCCAGCTCAGGACTGGACCTCTTCCAGATACCTGTTACCAAAGCAATTCTGTTAGTTTTAAATACATTTCAGACAGAACCACTCAGTTCAGATGAAAACCACATCAATTTAGGGCATTTCTATTTCATATTTGTTTTTCAAAGGACATTATGCCATTGCTATCTTGTCTTTGCTCTTCTAGTTGCCTAATCAATCTTATTGCTAAGAAATCTCTCTGCATTTCCTGACACTTTTTTACCTTTATCAAGACAATTGCCACCATCTCAAATTCCAAGTGTGTTTTCTTCAAGGCTTAGGAAAGTTTCCAAATTACTTTCTGTTTCAAAATAGAAGATGACTTGAATTATTAGCTAAGGTGGAGCAGATCTAGAAAACATTTAAACAGAGAGAGGAGGCAGGATATAACATACCTTCTTAGTAAGACCAAAATTTAAAGAAACACTCTCCTGCAAAATCACCTCAAAATAAACAACAAAATCCTGTGCTGGATTCCTTAATCCATGCTCTGAATTCACTTCAAAAAAAGAAACAGGAGAAAAGTTCCAATTACCCTAATCTAATTATCTAAATTCCATATTTAAATAGCAGCATTCTGGAAAGTAGAATGGTATCTCTCCCTTCTTTATGTATCCAAGATTGACTGAAACTTTCTGACAAGCTGCAAACACATCTCTGATGATCATGGTCCTCCTGGCTGAGCCACAAGCATTAATGAGACAAACCAGTAAGGAGTCCAAGGGCATCAGCTTCACAGATTTAAGTCCACTTTGATCAGAACTACTATCAGGCACATTATTTTGAGGAAAGCAACAGCAAAATCATTAAATTTCTGTGAAGAGACTTTCTGAAAAGAAAAAAAAACAAGCTACTTTAGGTTCAAAATATTACCTGGTGAACTTCCCAAATGCAAGAGCAATTTCATATATTTGACATTTCAACCAGTGCTTATGGCACATTAACACCTCTTACCCAAGAACCTTATTTTACTTTCTAAGTACTAAGTATGTCACAAATGTTTCATTCAACCTTGAAATGCAGAAGTTCAAAGAGAGATTTGGTTCCTTTTTCCAGGACACACTTCACTGAAAGAGTCAACATCACAGAGAGATTCAGATTTCACACCAGGATGTCATTCCCAAGCTCTTGCTCTTAACATTGGGTACCTTGAGGTTCCACTCCAGAGAGCAGCTTAGCCTGACAAAAGCTGCAGTTGCCAGAATAAAGCCTCCATCTCTGCTTCAGAGTTCATTCCCTCTCCTTCACTCCTGTGCCAACACTGGCACAGATCAAGAAGCTGGGCAAGCAGAAAATGCAGCCAGGAAAAAGCAGGTAGCAATTCATCTCGCTCAAATTAAGACTACTGTTGAGAAAATAAGCAACACTGCCAGAAGAAGAAATAATGTCACAGCCCAGCTGACTTAGATCTGCATTCACTGATAGGGAGTTGAATCTTCTGCACTTTTTCTATGAGGTTATAGTGGGGAAAATGAATACTAAGACTGCTGAACTCCACTTTCTCTCCCCTGCTTACCTGTGTGCCTAAGAGAACCAATAATTTTTTCCATTAATTCATTTACAAAATCACTGAGTGGCTCAGCTTACAGCAGCACAGCCATGAAGTATATTTCCAAGTGCTCTACCAGGACTCCCAGAGAAGTACAGCATAGGAAATGCAATTCAAGTGGAGCTTTTCAGAGAGATCAGTCACATTTCTGGCCACGAGACCTAGCTGTGTACTGCAAAACCACTTCATCTCCCTGCTCAAATCTTGCACTTGAGCACTATTCCTCTTTATAAGGGTTTGTCACAGCCCCTGGACAGAAAAGCATCACATGCCAAGCCAGGGCCTATCTCCAGCTTTGCAGGAACGTGTGGGCAGAGAGTAGGCTTCAATTTTTCTTGCTCCCATTTCCTTCTGATGTTTCAACAACCTTTAGGCTGCTAAATCACACCATTTCTGGAAAAGACTCAGAGGCATTAGACAGCAGACCCCTAAAAAGGAAAGGGATAATTGTCAGTGCCTTTCTCATGCAACCTGAAGAGACAACGTATGTCCCAGAGCATGTGTGCAGTTTTTTCCCTCCTCTTCTTTGGAAGCAAGAAAATAGATCTAATCCAGCCTCAAAAAACTGAGCTCTGGCAGTTACAAATGCTACTGCTTTAAAAGGAGAGCAGCTTCCTTCCTTGGAGGCAAATAGCACCTGCCTAAGGTGATAACAGAATACTGAGTACACATGGAGATTTCTTTGGTATTTTCTCAAGCAGCAGGGTACTGCACCAAGACAAAACAGCTGACAGGGTGATCATCCTCTCACTGTGACAGTGATATTTCTGAAGAAGCCAAATGAACATGGGTATTCAGCAGGGACATCTCTCTCTCACCATAGTATCAAAAGACACTGTTAAAAAAAGGTGAATGAACTGTTAAAAGTTCTGTGCTACAGAGAGCAGCAAGGAAGAGCCATCACACCAAGAATGAGTGACAGCCCTAACACATCTGCCTGCTGTCAGTCCCTCAACACTAATAGAACAGAACAGAATAGACAGGAAAGCCTTTATCTGGGCTAAGATTGGCTGTGGAATGAAAAAGTAAAATTACTCATCTCAGTACATCACTAACTCCTGTTGTAAACAGCTCACAGCACTCTCCAGCTGAGTACTTGGTCCTACAGTAATTACACTCTTTGGAAGGATATTCCACCCACTCTACACTGAAGAGCTAAATTAGCTCCATGCACAAAATGCCAAGTTAACATTTTAACAAGTTGGAAATAATCTCTCCTGTTGGTACAGTAATATGACTACAGGCTAAGCTGGCTCCAGGACAAGTAAATAACTTCAAACTGTGTTTTCCTGAACAAGGCTGCTCTAATACCTTGACAAACTGGGTTTTTTGTTTGTTCTCTAGCATTCTGGTACCCAACTGTAAAAGGTCACTCTGCCTTCCTCCTGACAAGTTCAGTATTATCCTTCCATTCTCAGAGAATGACAAAAATATGTAATATCTGCATGTTCAGCATCTAAACATTGCACAACACTGTGCCACCAACCTAATGTTATAACATAGTACTTGGTGCAGTTATTAGGAACCATTCAGAAATCCAGCTACAAAAACAAGCTGGATTGCAAACAACTCACTCATTTCCCACAAAAGGATAATTTGCAGCACACCATGAGAGCACATTACTACTTTAGACCAGAAATATCAAGAGACAGCCTTGCTGTGATGTGTTCCACATGCAGAGATGCACAACATATGTGGTCAAAAGATTATCCACGTGAATGTCAGTCACTTGATGTTGTAGCAGAAGTTGCACACATCACAACCTGCAGGAATTGCATCCATTCCCTGATCCACCCTGCCTCAAATACACTTCTTCAAATTTCCACACTCCCCCCACCAACAGCAGGCACATTTAAAACACTTCAAACTGTTTATGGTCCCTTTGCTGCAAATGTAAGATCTCCTCTCAAGAAAAAAAATCCCTATTGAGAAAAACAGGATAGAAATAGTTTAGTCTTAGCCTCAAAGGTAAGGTTAAGAAAATGAATTCACTCCTATGAAAGTAATGCACAAAACCCCCACAAGACTTTGAACAAAATCTTTCCTCCTTTCTGTGTCAGTCAATGCTCATCTCCTACCCCAACCAGCAAGCATTTATGGATGTTAAAGTGCTGCTTTTATGAACAATAAAAGCTCTTTTGGAAGCTTTTCTGACGGCCTCTGACACAGGTGCTGTCAGGCCAATAGCAACAAAACCTTTACAAGTGGGTTGTTATATTTTTCTTGACACCCATTTTAAAGAAGGCTTGGTCAAATATTTTCTCCCCATCATGGAAAGCACTTACACTCTCTGAATGCACACACCTCTGCCTGCTTCTGTGTAGATGTTCTATCAGCTGTTTGGGAACAGCCAGTAATATAACTCACTCCCAATTTTAACCACTCAAAAACAATGAAGCTACCATAAACTTTCAGTGGGTAAAGGGTAATTACCAGCTTTGTCTTTCTGCTTCATTGAGAATAGTCTTGGGGGACTCTTAGTATCTTGTCCTCCTGGAGCAAAGCCTGCAGAACTCAAAGCTCTTAAGAGTTTTTCTAGACCTTAGAGATGATGATCAGATGGCTGCACACACTTCATGTCAAGCCCTTGCCTCATGTCCTCACATTTTATCCTTCTATGACTTGCTTTTGCTTAGAAAAATCCATCTTTAAGCTCTGGCTGGATATTCCAAATCATATTTTTGCAGGAACAATATTGAAGGGAGGTGAGAATTGGTATCATGGAGCAAACTCATCAAGATTTAATATAAATACTAACTCCTTTAGAAGGACAACCAAAGGGTAAGGAGATAGTGGATGTAATCACCAGCCCACACCTTACCTTTACCACATCCAAGTAGTATCTAAATTCACACCTTGCACACAGCTGGTTGGAATTGTGTGAAGAAAAAACCCTGTGTGCACCACTGCACATTCAAACAAGCCTTTAGAGCCAACAGCTAAATAGACTTGTGCCCTACAATGAAAAACTGTCTTAGAGTAGGAGGCAGAGAGCATTTTTCATGAACAGGCCAGGGATGGAATGACCATCATAAATCAAGCCACCTCTTGTAAATAATGCCAGGCTCATTCCTTTGACTTCCTCAATCAAATACCAGGTGAGGTGTATATAAAGGCAATTCCAAAATAAATAAAGTTCTAACATGCATGTGTTAGCCTCACAGGAAGGATGAGAGAACAGACATGAGACAGATGATAGCTCTGCTGCTTGTGAGGCTCAGATACTGAGGTGATAACCATGGTATCAGAATAAAGCCTAAGCAAGGTACAGCTTTTGTATGCTACAGTTAAGAATAAAAATCAAATAAGAATTCCCTGAAAACATGCCAGCAGCAAGTGTCTCAACTGACTACAACCAAGTCACGATGACAAGGGAAGACAAGTGATTAGAGCTGTGACACTTCCTAAGACAGGCATGACATGGTAACACAGAACAAAAATGTCACTGTTTGAAAGCTTCTGATACATCACTTGGTAGGCAAAAGGAATCAACATTTCCATGCACCATAAGGATGAATCCACAGACAGTTTTTTTTCTTTTGCTGATATTTAAGCTCTCTGGAGTTTAACAGTCTGTTATAAATGTGGCCACTTACCAAAAATCTAGACAAGTTCCAGCACAGCTCTCTCTGGAGTATGACAGGTATTCTCTGGTACTTATAGAAGTTGTTTCCAGCTGAAAATCAGCTCCCCTGAAGGACTCTTACCTGCAAGACATCTTGGATCTTCACCCACACATCAACCATGTCATAGAGCTTGATGTCACCATCATACTGGCTGCTAGGAGAAGCCACAGTTTGCTGAAGATGTCCAAGGACAACAGAGTGAGCAGCAGCCACAGCATTGAACTTGTCAAAGAGAAGCTCCAGCAGCTCCAGGAGTAACCTGTAAACCAAAACAACCTCTGCTCAGTTTCCAGAAGATGCTAGAAACTTTGGGGACAGCAATACATGCTTGTATGTACATCAGAGCAGCAGGCCAGGAGGCAGAAGAGTGATTTCAGATCCTGGTTTGTGGAATGCAAGCTGAGAGGTCACCTATAGCTTCAAACTCTCTGTGGGTTTCAGAAAACAAGGTGTTAGCAGCCTGGTACCTGAATACTTCTGAGGATCTTCCCTCTCAATCCCTTCTCTCTAACAGAGATGCTCATTTCTTATGTGTTCTACCTGGGGATACAGGAAAGATAAAAGCATCAGTAATTACACTTCAGTACCATGGTACTGGAGACCATTTGAAGTTCCCAGACAAGGAGGGAGACTGCTTGCTTTTCCTCCAGAAGAAACTAAGACTCTCAAGTCAATAAAAAAATTACTTGCCCATACAAACAGAATACAAAAAAAGCCCATTTTGAATTAGGAAATGAGTTGCATGAAAGGTTTTAATAAACATGGAAGATCAGAAAGCCAAAATAGGGAGTATCATCAACAGCACCAGTCATCAAGATTTTACTCCTATATGGAAGGTGTTACAGCTATACCTCAATGAGGAGCTCACTTGACTTCCATACCACCCAATTATTGTAACTAATGTAACTTTGCCAAGCCCTCAATATTTTGTGATAAGGCAACAACTGATGACATGTTTAAGAAAAGGAAAATTCTGATGAAGTTCACTGCCGTTTAATGAGCAATTCAAGTACACATGTAACCCAAACAAAATGTGAAGATAACACTTCCCAAATCCATATGTTAGACACTTCTAAGCTCTGACAGACAGGCTCCATCACATTTAACTGCTGCAGCTTAGGAGCTAGCACACGCTTGCTGTGTTTTCCCATCAGAAAGTGCTATCCCCAGAGCAGGACAGAAGATCTGCAGCAGAACTGGATTTCTACCCACTCCTTAAGCACCACAGAATCACTGGGAAGGACCTCTGAGATCATCAAGTCCAAACTATACTAACACCACCACATTGGGCAGACCATGGCAAAGTGCCACATCCAGTCTCTCCTTAAACACCTCCAGGGATGGGGACTCCACCACTTCCCTGAGCACTTCATTCCAATGTCTCATCACCCTCTCCATGAGGAATTGCTTCCTGATATCCAACCTAAACCTCCCCTGGAGCAGCTTCAGGCCATGTCCTCTCCTCCTGTCACAAGTTGCCTGGGAGAAGAGCCTGACCCCCACCTGACCACAACTCCCTTCAGGTACTTGGAGAGAGTGATAAGGTCCCCCCTGAGCATCCTCTTCTCCAGGATAAACAATCCCAGCTCCCTCAGACTTTTCCCCCAGGCCCTTCACATCCTCCTTGCTCTCCTCTGGACCTGCTCCAGCACCTCAATCTCCTTCTTGGAGTGAGGGGCCCAGAACTAACTGGAGGAATTAAGAAGCTGTTACCCATTTGTTGCTGTTCCCACCAGACAGCAGAGTAACCTGGCATCATCTTGTGGCTAAAACCACAGCCTAGAGCAATCCTAGACTGAGCTTCCAGTCTGCACAGGATAGAAGGTGGCTACTGTTAAAAAAAAAAATGAAAAAAATCACTATTAGCTGTGGTTCATTCATATACTACAGTTTTACACATCCAGCTATACATGCTCAGCCTCACACAATGACTCGGGGATGTCAGATGTTCAAGAAGTGGTTGGATGATGTTCCCAGGCACATGGTGGGATCCTGGGGGTGCCTACACAGGGACAGGAATTGGACTTGATCCTGATGGGTCCCCTTCCAACTTGGCAGATTCTGTGGTTCTGTGTCACCTGGGCCATTCACCCAACAACAATGCCAACCACCCACCTCAAATGGTTAAGCAGAACAACACCTTGACTAAGGGACCAGATGGAGGAACCACTACAATCTCTCCACTCTTAGATGATCTGCAGAGAGCAGGCACCAAATCACCTTTGCAAATCCTGGAACACATCCTTATCAGCATTCCCAAAAGCATTGGTGGAGAGGAAGGAGACAGAAAAAGGTCTGCATAGGATGGAGATAAGGATCTGCTGTTCTGTCTGATGTCTCAAGCATGCTTACTAAGCCAAACAATGCCACAAAATGAGGGGATGCATTGGTGGGCTTGGGGAGTTTCAGTGACACCAACCCTGTCCTGGTGGCTGACCCAAAGTTGGATCCAGGACTGATGATTTTCTGTTAGCTCTCTTCTTCTCCTACTCTCTCACTTTCTCTTTCCTACAATTATGAAGTAACCACAATTTTTCCCAGGTTATGCAGCATTAGCATCCACGTACTGTGTGTTTTTGTGATCTAAATAATCAGCCCTTGTGATTCATAGAATGGGTTGGGTTGGAAGGGACCTTAAGGATCATCCAGTTCCAACTGGGATGGGCAGGGACACCTCCCACCAGCCCAGGTTGCTCCAAGCCCCATCCAACCTCACCTGAGACACTGCCAGGGATGGGGCAGCCACAACTTCCTTGGGGAAACCTCTGCCAGGCTCTCACCACCCTCAAATTAAAGAATTTCTTCCTAATATCCAACCTCAATCTTCCCTCCTCAATTTTTAACCCATTTCCCTTGTCCTCTCCCTCCCCCCCATGTCCAAAGCCCTCCCCCAGCTTTCTTGTAGCCCCTTCAGATATTGGAAGGTTGCTCTAAGGTCACCTGGGAGCCTCCTCTTCTCCAGGCTGAACAACCCCAATCCCTCAGCCTGGCTTCCCAGGGAGGTGCTCAGCCCTCTGAGCATTTGAGTGGCTCTGCTCTGGACACCTTCCAGGAGTGCAGCCTGAGCATATATAATAAAAATACCAATTCTTTCATCCTTTTTTTCCATCATATATACATACATACTTGTGGGTGATTTGTTTTCCCTAAGCACTGCTGCAAAATAACCTTTAACTGTTAGAGCAATAAAATTTCTATTTTGTTTGGAGAGGAACAGACCCTGAGTGTCTTTTCCCCTTCATCTCATCAAGGGGTATTTGGACAGCCTGTTGGGGCCATCATTGTTGGTCACCCCCTAAGGGTAGTGTTTCCTTCATAGGAAAACCCTGTCCTGGAAGAGGGAATCTCTTTTGGCTGTCCCATCTGGGTCATGGCACAGGATTTGCCACTTGACTCAATAGGAAGAGCCACTGACAGCAGAACAGGGTTATGTCAGAGTAAAAATAAGATGGATTTAGGACTCATGGCACTGATATGAAACACAAGGACACTGACATTGCCCTACCTTAAAAAAAAAAAAACTATTGAGCTAAGGCACATTTCAATGACCCAAATATTGGGGATATCAATAGTGGGGATATCAATTGTCTTCATATTTAAGAACAGCAACAAATGCCTGAAGAAAAGCAGGTGCTATAGGAGAAAGCTCTGATTCTTTACAGGGCTTTACAGATTTAAAGAAGACCCTGACAGGGGATGAACAGAGGCACACAGGACATGATGGCCAAGACAGCACCAGAAACAGAACTATTATCAATATAACAGTATTATAGCTCCAATATGGGAAAATCCAGTGTGGAATAAAAACCATTCTCCTCCATTTTGGCTTTATATAAAGCTTGAGAATGATCCTGTTCAAGTGAAAGTGAGAAGCTGCTCCTGTGGGAAGATCTATGCATCTTTATCCTATAAGTACTGCATAGCCCATCACCAATGTTAGCAGAGAAGGTGACAGGACTTTCACTGCCTGAAAACCACCCTTCTGTGAAGCCATTTGCTTCTCCAAGCCACTCCAGGACATGGGAGAGGTGACTATTGCTTCAGCAGCCCCTAAAAGACACACAGAACTTCCCATAGAAGTAGCTTGGCCAGTGGCTGGTCAGCCAGAAGCCAGGCAAAAATTAGGAGAAAAACCAGATATAGTATTTGGATAGTGGAGAGATTCATGCTGGAGGAACTTACACAGAGTCTTAGTTGAAATGCCACAAATTAGGGGAGCAAATTAATTAAAGACCTCTGAGAAAATTTAACAGTGCAAGCCCAACTTCTACTAAGACCCTATTACCAGTGGGGAATTTTGTTATCTAGATATCTTCTTGTTGCCCCTGGAAAGTACAATTTTGCAGAACCAAACTAGCTGGATAGTTTGACAAATTGATTTTTATTGTCCCTAGCTGAGCCTGACCTCACATTATCAACTTGTTAACAGAGCCATTGCTAAAATAATATTATATTGAAGAGAATTATTTGGTTTTAAATTCCAGTACCTTCCTATTCTCACATTACAGACTGACAGACAGGAAACCTGCCCTTTCTTCAGTGCTGCTAACTATCACCCCATTACATTTCCCATTCTCAACCACATGGTATTTCCACACTTCCCTGTTTTCAAATTAGCCTGCACCTCTTAACTTTCTTTTTTCTACAAGTCTTTTAAATCTGTCAGGTCTTTTTTGAAATGAGGTGACCCAAAGGAGAGAGAGACACAGTCTGTTTCAGACAACCAACAAGACAAAACAGCAGAAAATAATCTGCCCTAGATTTTATGCATATGGGGTTGCAGCACCAAGTGACCTCAGCAGAACACATACAGAGAATGACAGGAGACTGGTTTAGGCAATTTGTCAAAGCCATCCCATAATCCCCTCACTAAGAAATATAGTAAATATGTTGAGAGACAGTGACACAGACCCAGAAACAAATCCTATTTTCTGGGCAATAACAAGAGAATGAATTGATGCAGAGTGACTGCTGACACCTGAATGAGGTCAGTAATGACAATTTATGCATTTGAGCAGCAATGTCCTTTGTCTGGTCAGTGTTGGTGTGTATATAATTTCTGCATTTTGAAGCCTCTAGATGAGGTAAAGCCAGATGTATTTTATGAAGATGTAAGGAAAAGCATTATTGAATCCAATCAATAGTATCAAATTTGTTATTACAATTCCTCTTCTTGGGCCAGATTTCCAACTAAAAGTAAAGCTCTAGCCACGCATCCTTACCAAAATCATCTTCCATAAATCTAGCCCTCAAGCAGACAGATGACCTTATTATTATTATTCTTCTAAATTCAATGACTTTCCACAATTCCAAAGAGACCCCCCCAGGTTCATTGAGATACAGCAGTACTCCAAACTAATGCAGCATTTTGTCTTCTACAATGCCTTATCCTCCAGATCCCAGGATAAGTATTTCTAAACATGCAGGTTTCTAAACAAACATGCTAACAAGCCTCTAATGAAGGATAAGTCACTGACAAATTCCTACATTCAAGCTGTTTTTCATCAACTTAATCCCAAAACAGATAGCTAAAAAATTTTAGAAAGCTTAGCTAAACTTCCAGAAAAGGACACTTAAGCAAGGTCAGCTGCCATTAGGTGAGACTCAAGATTTCTTTTCAAAATTATCTTCCACCAGTGATAGGGAACTGCTAGAAACCTACTACTGCTCTTTATGGAGGTTTTACTACCTTCATATCATTCAAAATAAGGATGTGTTAGTGAAAAGAATTTATATTCACAAAGTATCTGACAGCCAAAGATATTGTTCTAAGTCTGATATCCCACACAACAGCATCCATGTTTTGGAAAACCTAAAAAAATCAGTTGGATTACAGTGTCATGTATGTCTTTGGGATACTACTAGTAAAAACATCCTTCTGCTTTTCTTTGGATGTCCTTTGCCAGGCCAGTGTCAGCTGCAGTCAATGAGCCCCTCTGATTTTACACCAACTCTGTTCAGTTGGGCTGTGGAGTACTCAAAGGACAAGACAGAATAGTCCACTAATATCAGTATTTTCATCACTGCTCTCTCTCTTGTGCATGCTAATTAACAAGCCCAAAAGACCCCACCTTGTATAGCAGGGACAAGACCTGCCCCTGGCAGGCTGAAAAGGGTGACAGGATTTCCATGTGAGGAATTAAGACTTCATGAAGATCTGAAGAAGAAATGTTGGCTCTCCAAAGAGAGCATCCAGAGCTGGCTGAGAGGCACCAGGGCTCTGTGGGTCCTTGTTGCTTGAAATCATTACAGCAAAAAACTTCTTGATCTTAAAAATTTGGGAATAATTAATAATGCTTTTATACATAAATCATAGAATCATAAAATGGGTTGGGAGGGATCTTAAAGCTCACCCAGTTCCAACCCCCTGCATGGGCAGGGACACCTCCCATCAGCCCAGGTTGCTCCAAGCCCCATCCAACCTGACCTGAGACACTGCCAGGGATGGGGCAGCCACAACTTCCTTGGACAACCTCTGCCAGGCTCTCACCACCCTCAAATTAAAGAATTTCTTCCTCATGTCCAAGCTCAATCTCCCCTCTTCAAGTTTTAAACCATGGTTTAAAATAGTTTACCTTTTAAAATGTGAAAGGTAGCCACACAAATCAAAAAGCTCACTAAGGTAAAGAAGCAAAAGACAGTGAAACTGGAAGAAAAAAAAAAAAAAGAACAAAAGAAAAATAAAGATTAATAGAAGATTATTGTCTGATCTGATCAGACACAAATGACCATTGCCAGACTTGCAACTTTCCTAGCCAGGCTCTAGAAATGATGTCTCTCTTGTACAATGAGAGGGCTCCACATAATCCTTCCATGAGGTCCCCAAGAGGAATTACACCAGAATCTCCCCTAGCAGATGATCAGCCTGAGCCTCGGGTGGAGGGCAGCATCCCCCTTTTCATGGGGTAAAAAAATAAGAGCCTATTTTTGAGAGCCACCACACAGTGATGAAGAAATACAGGGAACTCATTCTGTGCATGTTGAAGAAGCCACAGGGAACCTGTCCAAAGGTTCAATCTGCAGCCTCAGACCCTGCAGGTTTTTGTCATCTTATCAGCCACCTGATTTGCCAGAAGTGAGAATTTCAATGGGTAATATATTTAAAGTACAGTAACTGAATACAGGCAGGGAGCTCAGTGTTAGAAACTAAAGAGGCATCCAAGTGTGACTACTTGTTACGGTCCGGAGGTAACATTTAAAATTTATTTTTGTTTGGATACGCGAAACAAAGTCCAACCATAAAAAGGTCGAGTGCAAGCAGATTTTATTTGACAATTAATACAGGCAAAGATATGGAGCAAGGCGAAAGAGGGAGAGATGAAAAGAAAATATAAGAGAGAGAGAGAGGGGGAAAATGGTAAGAAAGATAGAGATAGAAAAGTGTAGGAAAAGGGTAAGATAGTGGGGAAAAATGAGAGAGAGAGAGAGAGAGAGAGAGAGAGAGAGTCACCACCAGGGGTCCGGCTGTCCAGCGAAGTTTTCTTCAGGAAGGTGCTGATCCTGGACAGGGTCCGATGCAGGAATGGTGGTGGGTCAGGAGACGACAAAAAGGCCAAGCATGGACAGACATATATATACCCCCAGCCAAAGGTGCAGCTGTCAATCATCCAGGTTCCTTGGGAGACAGGCTGCCCAGAGGGGAGCAGAAGGGTGTAGTCCTCCACCCAGTCGTCAATTCTTATCTTCTTTCTGGAGAAATTCCTCTTCTGTTTAGCCAGCACATCATGCCTCCAGGAAGGTCCCAGAACTGAAGGTTGGCCCTCAGGAAAGGGGTGTAATCTCCACCCAGTCATCAGTTCTTATCTTCTTCCTGGTGCCATCCTTCAAGCCACCACAGCCAGGTACTTCACAAGTACAATGGAGGTGGCTCTGTTGTGCCTGGAGGGACCACCCAGCATTGCAGCTGGTGCTCACAGAAGAGTCTCCACCCAGAAGGTCTTATCACATTCCTGAGGTGTCACCTCCTGCTCTGTTCTGGCCAGACAAGTTCTCCACCCCACTCAGGGCTATTCATTCTTTAAAATTGATTCTTTTGAGACAATTATAAATCTGTGGTCAGAACCACACATCACCCCGTGTCTCAAAGACAATTTTAAAGAATCACTGGCTAGTGGTTACTGAGAAATGAAAAGAGAAGGAAAACAGAACAGAAAATGAGAGAGAGGAGGAGAGAGAGAGAGAAAGAGAGAGAGACAGAGTGTTTGAAGAAATAGCACCCCCATAACCAAATATTTAATGGAAGAGAGAAAGAGAGAGTTTGAAGAAATAGAAATGAAAATTCAAAATATTATATAACAAGCAAGTACAACTTAAGTCACCCCGTGACCAAATTTAAGTACAAAAAAAAAAAAAAAAAAATAATTAACCAGAAAATGCAATTTAAGTACAAAAACAAGCAAACACAATTTAAGTAACAAAACAAAAAGAAAAATTTTAACAAGCAAATACAATTTAAGTCATCCCCCCACCCTGAACAAACTACTCAATACAACAATTTTGAATAAGCAAATAAAATTAAAGTCACCCCGTGAAGAAATTGTGCAATGTAACAATACTGAATTAAGAAATCACTTGGATACAGGTGAAGCTATGGCCACCACTTAAAAGTTTCACTATAGTTGAGAACTTTAGTTAATTGTTATTCCAAATTCCCCACCCCCTTTTTTTTTTTTTTTTTTTTTTTTTTTTTTTTTCATCATCCCATGTGCATACAGTCAATCACGCACACAGGGCTGAAATCTAGGGAATTATCAATGTTGTGCAGGCTTGTGTGTATTTGCACACAGCTAACACCAGTTGCTTTTGCATTATCCTAATATTGTGGGGACCATGGCTTCGAGCACTGTATCAGTATGAAGGACATCAATAGGTTTCTCTTTATTGCATAAGGGAATATAACCAGTCAGGTAAACCATGTGAAGCTTGATGATTCTCATTATAGCTGATTTGATACAAGATAATGCTGTACCCATCATGTTTAAAATTGCAGTAGACATCAACCCAGAGTGTAACAAGCTCTGGATCCAACCAGTCACAGTCCAAACCAGCCAAATATTTTAGAAAGCCAGTTAGCATTCATTGATTCTCGGATTCCAAGTGTGTCTCTTGCTACTTGGCACATCTTCTCCAGTCAGGGATCTGAAAGAAAACACAAAGAAGCATATTGTCTGTTTCACCCCGTGAAACAGCATGGATAGGTTAGAAGAATGGAATGATCCACCTAGAATTACTCTTGTTCCTGCCTCTGGGCATTTAAGGCCTTCCAGGAGTAGGTATTTAAGGGGGTACCTCTCCCAGTAAGGGTTTGGATCAGGCCAATGACATAATGTAAGATGAGAGGGGCAGAATAGAACAATAAGGTGGGGTGAGGTGAGAAGAGGCCCTGCTGGGAGTCTTTGCACCACCATGTTATCAAAACATGATTTAGTTCCCAGCTGGCCAGTTTCTCCCCCAGTGTCACCCCCACCCCCTTTCTTTTTCTTTTTTCTTTTTCTTTTAGGGATATGCTTTTGCCAGAACAGTGACAGACCCATAACTTGGCAAAGCACTTTATTTACAGGCCTTTTGATCTGGATTAGAGAATTTAGAAATTGTGGGGGCAAACAACACATTCTCCCCTTCCAGGTTCCCATAATTTTAGCCTCTTGGCTTGGGGGTGGCTGCTTTTCTTCAGGGATCTGCACATCTGATGAAGATAAATGTCCAGTGATCCCATCATAAGTGTCCTGTGCAGGAGAAATTTCAGACATTACAAGTAAATTGTCAGTATGCTGGTTAAAGTCCACCTTTTCAGGAGCAGTGGCTGATGCCATCTCTTTACCTAGTGAGGAATGAATGTTTTCCACTGAATTAACCTCTTCCTTCTCATTTTTAGTGAGCCTCCTTATGAACTCCTGCCCTCCAACACCGCGCCCACTATGACGGGTGGAGGGACCTAGTTTCCCTGTGGCTCACTGGGAGGCACAGAAGGACTGATTACATTAGGAGAATGCATATTTGTATCATCTTTCACTGTGTACTGTTTTGGCCAGTTGTCTACAATCCTTTGTAAGGACTGCATTGGTTGTTTGTCCATGATCTCTCGGGGAATTCCCTTTCGGAGCCCCTCTAGCCACAGACTTGATCTTGACCGCTGATATTGTGAGGAAGAATTTCCAGATAAGTCCGGGGTTTGGGTTCTGTAGATAACCCTTGTTTCCCCCTTGTTCACAGGGCCAAACTTCCTGCCATAATTAATTAGCTCTTGAGCTACTTCTCCCCAAGTCCAAATCTTTCGCTCAGTCACACAGCCAGGGTTAACCACATGGTCCAATGCAGCTAGCAAGCGGTCCTGGGGGGCAGTAGCTCTGATTTGGCCCTGGAGTTGGATCCCCATAGGTTTTAATGACTCTGGCAGACCCCGAATCAAAGGGGTCATCCGTTCTGGATCCACTGGCAGCAACATGGGGGATGAGAATCTCACATCCAGCTTACGCTCATTCATCATTTGTAGACAAGCAGCCTTTTGCACACTTTCAACCAACTGATCCACTCCCCCTTTAATAGCCAAGGGGTCTCCCCGCTTTAATGGGCTGAGCCCACCGGCCCAGTAGGCAACCCGCTGGGTCAAGGACCAAGGAGCACGCTTATCTCCTGTATTTAGAAAGACACCAGGTCCCCAAAAGCCTCCAGCTTCCTGTTCAGTAAGGAGAATCTCATCTCCACCAGACAAGGACACACGCCACACATACTCAGTCTCAGATTCTTTCTGAGTCCTGCCAAATTCCCTACGGAGTTTAGCCAGCTCAAGTGCAGAGAAAGGAATCTCCTTTGTTAAGACACGTGGGTGATTATCCTCATCATCCTCATAAGTATATTCGGTTTTAACAAGAGGACAAAGTTTGGAGGGTTGAGACAGTTCTAATTTATCAATTCGCTGTTTTAATTCTTTTAATTCCTCCAATGGGTATGTACCATTAAGGTCACTTTTCACTTTAGCAGAGGCATGATCTGGTACCGCCCCAATTGCAGTGGCAGTTTCTGACAGGTTACGCCCTTTCTCTATTTTATGTTTAAGGGCCTCCAGCTCCACGTGGAGAGCTACAGCCTCTTCCTGGGCAAACTTTCCAGCCTCCGCCTCCCTGCGGAGAACAACCATCTCCTCATGGTCAGTTTTAAAAGCCTCTATCTCCTTACGGAGAGAATCAGCATCTTTCAGAGCAGTATTAAGGGCTTCTGAATGAGCGGCTTGAAGAGCTGCTGCTTTTGCCCTAAGGGCGAGAACCTCCTCCTGAGCAGCCTTTAAGTCTATTGTCTCCCGTCGGAGAGTGCTAATTTCTTCTTGAGCAGCTAAAATGGCAGCACCCAGAACTGCACAAATCACTGCTTTACCTTTGCCAGTTTTTAGTTTTGCCTGTGATTGCAACAACATTATGCGTTCCACCAGTGCAGAGGGGTTTGACCAATTTTTCTGGGCCCATAATTTTCCCTGAGGTGATGGTTTAGACTTGAACTTTTCTAAGAACTCCTCTAATGAAGGGAAGCTATCCATTTACACAAAGCACACACAACTGTCTGCCAGAACGGTTTTCACCCCCGACCCGGACTTTCAACACACACGTCCGCCGAGCGGTAGCACCCTGGCACAGACAAATCTGTCGGCACAGTTTCTGTAATCCAATGACCCCAGCACACTTGCCAGAAACGGTCTTCAACAACTACCTGCACCCAAACAGATCCAGGACAGCTTCACCCCAACACACACACAACAAGGAAAACACACCCAGAATGATTTAACCCCTTACACTAGAACATTAACTCGAGGCTGGTGAACGGCTTGTGGAAGATCATGCAAAACCCCCTTGCTTTCTAAACTCCTTCACGCTTGTGAGGAGCCTAGGTGCGGCTGGGTAAAGCCTTTCACTTCCCTGTTACAAGTCGCACAGCAGCTGCACCCCTTTGTTTCGCGTATCCTGCCGACTACGCCAGAAATGTTACGGTCCGGAGGTAACATTTAAAATTTATTTTTGTTTGGATACGCGAAACAAAGTCCAACCATAAAAAGGTCGAGTGCAAGCAGATTTTATTTGACAATTAATACAGGCAAAGATATGGAGCAAGGCGAAAGAGGGAGAGATGAAAAGAAAATATAAGAGAGAGAGAGAGGGGGAAAATGGTAAGAAAGATAGAGATAGAAAAGTGTAGGAAAAGGGTAAGATAGTGGGGAAAAATGAGAGAGAGAGAGAGAGAGAGAGAGAGAGAGAGTCACCACCAGGGGTCCGGCTGTCCAGCGAAGTTTTCTTCAGGAAGGTGCTGATCCTGGACAGGGTCCGATGCAGGAATGGTGGTGGGTCAGGAGACGACAAAAAGGCCAAGCATGGACAGACATATATATACCCCCAGCCAAAGGTGCAGCTGTCAATCATCCAGGTTCCTTGGGAGACAGGCTGCCCAGAGGGGAGCAGAAGGGTGTAGTCCTCCACCCAGTCGTCAATTCTTATCTTCTTTCTGGAGAAATTCCTCTTCTGTTTAGCCAGCACATCATGCCTCCAGGAAGGTCCCAGAACTGAAGGTTGGCCCTCAGGAAAGGGGTGTAATCTCCACCCAGTCATCAGTTCTTATCTTCTTCCTGGTGCCATCCTTCAAGCCACCACAGCCAGGTACTTCACAAGTACAATGGAGGTGGCTCTGTTGTGCCTGGAGGGACCACCCAGCATTGCAGCTGGTGCTCACAGAAGAGTCTCCACCCAGAAGGTCTTATCACATTCCTGAGGTGTCACCTCCTGCTCTGTTCTGGCCAGACAAGTTCTCCACCCCACTCAGGGCTATTCATTCTTTAAAATTGATTCTTTTGAGACAATTATAAATCTGTGGTCAGAACCACACACTACTTTTAAGGTGAACTGAAAAACTTTTTACTTATGAATCCTGAGGTCAAGCAAGCCCTGTGGCTGACAGCCTAATGAATAGTTAAGCAGTTCCAGGCACTGCATCCTGCTCAAATTTGGGGTCTTAGAGCTCTTGAAAGACTAGGACCTTGTTGCTCAGATTTAGAATTTTTTTCTTGACAGCAGAGAAGTTGCCCAGTTCTGATTTAAAGCTGTAGCTAATTTAAGGGGCAGTACACCTTTCTGTACTGTACTTTATTTTTTTGAATATAAATTAATTCACCTGCTTACTGTAAACTTCACATGCAAACCAGGTTTAGAATGAATTCTAATTACCTTTGTATTCACCAATAATTCAAGATACCTTCCAGTGCTCCAGAATATAAGCATCTCAAAAGCTCACAAACTAAACTTTTTTTGTACCTTACACAACCACCAGGGCAGGTTAAATGTCATTAAAATACCATCTGACCCAATTTAACAATTTCAATAGCTAACCAGTTGTCAGACAACCTCAAGACTGATTTACAAAACAAGTACCAAGCACGTGCTATGCTCCCTTCTTGGCATTAGAAACTACAACTCCACCATCTGACCCATCCAAAAAGCTTGTTGTCATTTCACTAACTTACCAGCACCACAACTCTACAAAATCTTCAAAACATTACTTCCACAGAGATGATCATGACAGGAATTAGAAAAGAAGGAAAAATAAATAAATAAATTCACTCCTTGGGAGTGATTTTCCACTGTCAATATTACATTTAACGAAGCCACACTTTTGTTTTCATTTTTCTTTTACACCATTGATTCCCTTTGGAAAGTTATCATTACAGTGTGCAGTATCACAAATTAATATTTCAGCTAGAAATGTCAGCTAGCCCTTATGAAGTCCTGCTTTCCAAAGATCAGTTCTAGTGAAACCTGAACAACACCACAAACACCATTCTCAGTTGGCTTCCACACCTTGCAATTAACACAAATGGGGCTGCAATTAGAAACTTGGCCATTTATTTACTGATATAATTAGTTCCATCTATGATTTTCAAAGCTTTGCACCTGCATCAACTTAATTGGACTCTGCTATACTTGAAATAAATAACTGAGCTCAATCTTTTCAACTTATATTACGTAGGAACTTCAATTCCTTTGGCATCAGCAGCAATGTAGAGCCATGACTCAGAGCAACACAAGATGATAGTATTTGTTTTGGCACCAAGTGTTCTTTACACCACACATGCCAGCACTCAGACAACAGTACAATGCAGTCTGTTGTAAAGGCACTTAAAATGAAGGGTTAGGTTACAAAAATGAAATAAAAATCAAGTGCTTAACATTATGCACTTCTTGCTAGTTAAATAATGCTGGCTTCTGCTGTGCTTCCATCCTCAAATCTGCATTTCAAACATCTGTTCAGCCAAGAGATTCTCTTCTAATGCTAAGCACAGAAGGAAGCATCTCCCTTTCCACACCCTCATGTGAGAAACAACAATGCCTTTCCTCTCTGAATACATTTCTGAAATTTCCAAACCTTTCAGGTGCTCAGGGCACATCAACCTTTCAGTCAGACACAGGGCATTTCTGATAATTTTACCATTTCAGATCTCTGCTAACTGCAAAAATATTACTGTCATTCCTTCAAATGGCAACTAACAGATGCAACACCCTCCTCCAGACTTCTTTTTTGAAGCAATTGAGTTTCAGTGGGTGAAATATCCTTACCTGGGCTGATTGTCCTGGGAAAGGTTCTCTCCTCTCTGGTAACCATTGTCTGCCACCTGGGTTGTGGACCTCTTAACAATCTGCTTGAGTTCTTGTTCTAAGCGATCCTGGATGGCTTTCACTGTTTCAGGGATTTTTTTCAGCTTGGCCAGCCCTTTGATGAGTATGCCCATGAAGACAGTGCTGTTCTCCTCTGGATCCAGTTCCATATCTTCTTTAATTTCCAGGAGGCTTGTTTCTCGCACTGGAATGGATTTAATAAGACACTCAGGAAGGTTTGAACTCTTTAAAACAAGACTGAGCACCACGCAGAAGCAGCAAAGAGTTTCCTCTTTTGCCTTCACAGAACTCCCACCCCATGGACCAACCAAGGAAACCATCAAAACTTCACTTGGGAGGGGAAGCAGTGGATATTTCTGCTTGGTGGGGGGGTTCCCTATACAGAAAGAGAACAGCCTGCACATCTGATGGATTTAGAAAAAGAGATTATTGTGTAACTCATCTATTAGTTAGGAAACACAGGAAGTTTGGCAATTAAGATACCCATAAAAGAAAAGGTGCTATACCTTGACACATCCCCTGCAATGTGTTTCAAGGAGCCAAAAGCCCTAAATTCCCCACCCAGTTGTTTTTCTTTGCTCAAAGCTTCACAAAAGAGGAATTTTCATTATCAACACTCTCAGGCTTAACAGACTTGTGATGAATTCACAAAGTTTATGCTGCCAAAGTGAAAGATTGTTTGATGTTATCCCATTCTGCTTTATTAGATCTGTCAAGGGGTTGATGAAGTTACTTAGATCTTTCAGCAAGGTTTCTGGAAAACAAAAGCTAGAAGAATGAGAGAGGATATTGTGGACACAATCCTCCTGAAGTAACAGGGATTGCACAGGGGGAAATTCTGTTGCTAAGCGACAAGGAAGAGAAAAGCAAGAGCTACTCTGCTTGTTTTAAGGATGTTCATTAATCAACATTTCTTAATTTAAAGATAATACCCACCTTGTCTCTGGTAAAGGCTGGGTGAAACTCAAAAACTTATGTGAAGTCAATGTCTTCATGGCCAACTCAAGTAAAGCATCTTAGGAGATCTACAGTCACGTGGCTTGTTAACAGCCAGAGTCACAGGACCTGGACAAATGGCACTGAAGCTGTGCCACCCACCATCCCATATCCTTCTACAGAAATTAAAACCTAACAGATGCTTCATCTTACTGCTACTGAACTCTGAGAAGGAGCTGTTGGATGACAGATGACACCCGTGATTTCTACTGCTCGCCAGATTATTTTTTATTTTGTCTTAAATCAAAACTTAGCCAAGAACCCGAATAAATGTCAAAGGAGCCACCAGAAGGATTTAAATGACATGGCAGAAATGAAAAATGGCATGGCACAAGCAGCATGCAGCCCTGTAGCTGTCTAAAGCTGTGACACACTCAACAGAAGAGCATCAGCACTGTGGAATTTAGCACAAGCAGAGAAACCAATGTCCCAAAGAGCCCATATGGTGCCACGTTATCAACTGCACCACAATAAGCAGCTAACACTTATTTCAGTGTCAGCTTACACCAACCAGCAGAGATTGTTTTTTCCCTGCCACTATAATCCCAAACAAGGCACCTCTTGCTTAAACCAAACTCACTGCTCACCTGCTCTTGAATTTCAATCCAGAGCAAGAGCAGCACTGGTTAAGAGCAAGGTGAGAAAAGCTCCTGTGAGGTCACATCACTCACAATGGAGAAATGACATTGGGTTTTAGGTAATCAACATCAGAGAGATCAAGCAGAGCTTTTTTTTTTTTTTTTTTCCTCAATTAAAACAGGCAAGTTACAGAGCAAGAAATGAGAAAAACCCAGAACGTACTGAAAAAAACCACCCCAACCCCCCCAGCAAGGATAATCTGAAGGAGGTATTTCAAACACATGTAAGTAATAATACCAATTAGAAGTTAACAACTGGATGCTCACATATTTCTGCTCAAAGCTCTCATCTATCACACACCTTTCAACCCACGAGGCTGCAAAGCAGGCTGAGAGCTGTTTACATGCTCTACCCACTCCATTAATGCTACTTGTTATTCTCAAAAAAAAAAAAATCCCACAGCATGCCAGGCACAAATACAGAAAATGAGCACTTTGGAACAAGAGCTGTGAGAAAGATAACACTGGAAAATGTTGGAGGTAGCAAAGGTTTTGATTTTGTGTTTAAAAAAAACCAAAAAAACCAACACCAAGTATCTTGTTACTCCAAATTTAATGCAAAGATTTCACAGAAACAACCTTTTAGAGGACAGATCCCCATCATCATGCTGCAGCTTCTTTGTAAGCAGGCTGGAAATTATTCTTAATATCAAACAATAAAAACTCAAGAGGAAGGAAGTGCTGCTGTATCCAAATGTGAGGACAGCATATAAGGGGAACCAAAAGCAGCAATCTTGCTGAGAACTCTGCCAGAGCACCAAGATGAATGCTCTTCCATTTTTCAAAAGAGCAAACCAATTTTTGAATGCCCTCAAACAGTCAGGACATTGATTTCCATCTCTTACAAACAACAGCAAAGTGAATAGTTCAATATCTAGTAGCAACACACCAGTCTGGAAGTTTTGTTAGATCTGTTCTTTTGATGAAACAGTAGGGACTGTGTCTCCTGCACATTCTGCCTATTAAACAGGTATCCTGGGTAGCTTTGGGGGCCCATTTATCTGTCAGATCTGACAAGATTCCAACCCTGGCAACTGAAGGTCTTTTCCTACATCTTCCCCACTTCAAACATCCCCTTCTGCCATTTAATGTCATCAAGGGGTTATTTGACCACAAAGCTTTGGCCCCTCCTGTCCCCTCCCTCTTCAAAAAAGGCATCAAAGTAGACAGGCACTTGCAAAGAAATTCACCTTTAAAATTACAGTCCCACATGCAGAGGAGCTCCATGGATGAAGGAAGATGTCCCTAGAGATCAGCTTTCAGAACTGAAACCTTCATCTGTATTTACTCTTAAACTGAAAATATGAATGGCTTTGTTATTCATCTGTACCAAGACAAAAGCACAAGAGTCCTAAAACCTGTTCCTAGCCTTCTGCATTCACCAGATTCTACCCAAAACACATCTGTAAAGCAGTTTCTTTAAAGAGAGGTCAGCAATCACACCATAAACATGTGCCTTAGGCAGAGAAGCCATGAAAAATTAATTTATCCTATAGATGTGTGCAACCCTTTTTTTTATAACTGGTTCTAAATTGTGGATCTGCTATTCAGATTTTGATTAACCTCTTCTCCTTAGTGAGTCACCAAAGAGAAGATAAGGAAACTAACTATTTTAACTAACAGCTTTCCTGTATTAAAAAAAAACAAAAAACAAAAACAAAAAAACACCAAACAAAAAAAACCAAACAAAAAAACCCACCAAACAGGTAAAAAACCAAAGAATTCCATAGGATTTCCTCACTATTACCAAGAAGTAAATTTCCCCACCCTCCTTGAGAGTATAACAAGAGAAATGTGATGGCAACAAATATTTAATTTTTAACTATTACAGTTGTCCTCCTCCAACATAATGAAGCTTTAACACCACAATTTGAATTTTTATACTGAAAAGCAGCTTTGAGATACAACTTTGGTGTTCCATCTACCAACTCTTACACATGACAGCACCCAAACAACAGAAATGAAACCTGGTCAAAGCTTTTTCTGATCAGTCTGACACACAACTGATGGTTTTAGCTAAACTAATCTCTTTGGAAATATCTATTTCACTATCACTTAATGATTTCAAGAGATTTTCATGGTTTAATTTCATTCCCAAGAGGACACCAAAATCACAGAATGACACAAAATGGTTGAGCTTGGCTGGGACCTCTGGAAGTCATCAGGTTCCACCTCCCTGCCCTCTCAAAGCCACTTGTCCAGGATGACAAAGAGATGGCTTTTGAGTCCCAGGATGGAGATACCAGAACCTCCCCAGGCAACCTGTGTGGCCACTAAAAAAAAACCCCATATGTTTCCTGATGTCCAGAGGGACTCTGATTCAGTTTCTGCAGCACTGATCAGAGCCTCTGTCCCCTTTGTGCCTCTCTTCAGGTATTTAAGATCCCCCCCTGACCCTTCCCTTCTCCAGGCTGATAAGTCCCAGGTCTCTTTTCCTGTCCCTCCTAGAACAGATACTCCTTAATCATCCTGATGAACCTTTCCTGGACACACTTCAGTGTATCTATACCTCATACCAGAGTCCAGCACTGGAGCCAGAACTCCAGAAATGGTTTTACCAGTGCTGAGTAGAAGGGAAGGATCCTCTGCCTTGACCTACTGGCAATACTTGGTCTAATGCAGCCCAAGATACCTTCAGCCTTCTTTGCACCAAGGGTAGTCTGCTGTCTGCTGATGTTGAACTCGGTGTCCACCAGGACTTCCAAGTTTTTTCTTACCCAGCCCAGTGTCCCCCAGCATGTCCCAGGTCCTGGAGTTGTTCCTCTCCAGGGGTTGGACTGGAGTCTGACCATTCAGCCAGTTTTTGATCCACTTCATTAACTGCTCATCATCCAGATTCATATTCACTGCTCTCCTCTTGACCACCAGTCATTTCCTTGGAGAAGTTTGAAGTAGTTGGGGTCAAGCATGCATTCCCATGGGTGAAGCCATGCTGACCACTCCTGATCATTTTCTTCTTGTCCTAATGATCCCTGAAAAATGCTTGTGAAGCAGAACACTGAAATACAGTTTCTCAAAGGCCTCCCAAGACAGCAGCAGGAGTGATGATTTTGCCACATTCTCAGATGAAATATGCAGACATTTTCCAAAATTTCTCATCACTGAAGCAGTGCATCTGAGAATGCACAACTCAAAAAAATCTACCCTCATGTTAAATCACTAGAAAGCTGAATCATTGTACATCATTGATTCATCACCTTCATGGTTACACAAAGGTGGAAACTTCCCTGATGGTTCTCCCTGGTTTGACAATGTCCTATGAAAACATCTTTTCCAGTTGATCATAACCACATTTGTACCATTTCACACCAAACCTGCTGCAAGAGGCATCTTAATAGCTCCAGGCTGGTCCCCAGAAAAGCCAATGTTGAAAACCCACTCAAGCAAAAGAGCTAAAGAAAAGACTCTCAGGTCTTGCTTTTTCATCCCAACAAATGGTCAAGATGTGCTGCTACTCATTACAGAAGATTTCATGAGCTGTTATTTTCCATTATTTATGTTCTTTCTAATTAAAACTTTCCTGCCTTCAGCCCTACAAGAAAAAGGATGCCAGTTCATGCTGCCCAAAAGGCCTAAGTTGACATTTGAAGAAACAAAACTTGCTAATTTCTGGTGCTGAACTCTTGTTCTCACCTGTGCATGGAGATGAGGAACAACAAATAGAGAGTTAATGTAGAAGCAGGTCCTTGAAAAAAATTGGCCAATTTCTTCTCTGTCTTAATTCCAAGCCCAACATAAAATGGGTCTCAGAGATCAATAACCTTAAGGCAAATCTCCCCTTTCTAAAACTGCTGTTCTCACAGTTCCATTAATATTTTGAAGAACATTACTACTTCAAAACCAGAGGATCAGTGAGAGGAATCACAGTCCTGCAAAAACAAACAAGCAGAAAGTTACCCACAGGCTTCCATGTTTATTGTGTAGTTGCAAACTCTTTTAGGCTGCAGAACAGACTCCCTCTGAAACATCCTAGGTGGAAATATTAGGCTGTTCAGCTTAGGGAAGACTTCAGGGAGATCTTATTGGAGCCTTCAGTACTTTAAGGTGGCCTATAAGAAACATGGGGACAAACTTTTTAGCAGAACTTCTAGTGATAGGACAAGGGGTGATGACTTAACTGGAAGAGAGGAAATACAGACCAGGTTTTAGGTTATTTTTCTTTTACTATGAGGGTTGTGAAACACTGGCACAGGTTACCCAGAGAAGTGGTAGAAGCCTCATCCATGGAAAGGTTCAAGATCAGGTTGGACAAGGCTCTGAGCAACCTTATTTGGTTGAATATGTCCCTGCTCACAGTACTAAGGACAAGATGATCAAGAGGACCCTTCCTGCCCAAAGCATTCCATGATTCTATGAAAAATTTACCCTGAGATAAGAAAATCTCTGCTTTTTATGCAATACTGCAATGACAGAAGGGAACAAGCAGACTCACCACTGGATTACCACCATTTTCCATTCAAGTCCTCAGCTGGATTTGTGCAAATGCAAAAGAACCAGAACAGGAAAACTCTGGTTCAGTGACAGCATCATTTAATTTGGTGATCACCCAATGACAGAGAAAAATCACCCAGATGCTGTCAGATCCTCAGGTGAGGTTAACAGGGAAAACAAAGTCATATATATTTCTTGAGCACATTTGAAGTAGAAGCAACTCTGACAAAAAACAGAGCATGCCACAACACCACTTTTAGATCCTCCTTTAAATCTGGACCCTAAAGGTCTGATTCCTGCAGCAACATTGCAGGTCAAGTCCACAGGCTGGAATTAGATGAACTTTAAGGTCCCTTCCAACCCAAAGCATTCTATGATATTATGTTCTCACCTTCACAGAAATACTTGTGCTGAAAACAGAGGCAGGAGCAGTAGCTACACTTGGATCTTCAAAGCCACCAAACTGCTTGGGTCTAGAAGCAGTCCACATTTTTCTCTTCAAGCTGGTAAGTTGTATCACTGAAGTTCTGAGCATCTGTTCAGCATGAAGTTTACACATGCCATCAATAATTAATATTAATTGTCAGTCCCCTCAGAGCATCTCTGTCAGATTTCTAAAAGGTTTTTCCCAGAAAGGGTGCTCTTGGGTTTGCAGTGTACTGGGTGAGCATGTTTTATAGTTCCAGGAAGAGTTTGGCAATTGAAGAACCTTGAGAAACACTCTGAGTACAAAAGGTTCAAGCTGAAAAGTATAATTTGAAAGCAAATTTATTTCTCTTAAGAGGCAAGAAGCGAAAATGTGGCTGCTGAACTGATGTATCTACAATGAATGTTACTGAAGGTTTTAAGTGCATCAGAAACAGCCTTAATTCCCTTATAAAGATTCTGCAGGATAAAGAAACATCTCCTTTGGGAAGTGAATGCAGAAAGGACTCAAAATTATGGCATCTTTGCTGAGATGGACTGAATGAGTCATTGCTTGATGATGACATGCATTAATATGCACAACCACTTTGTTTCATCAATAAAAAGCCAAAGAACATAAATGACTAAAGGCAGAAACAGCTTTTGTTATGCATGCTCAGAAGTGTAAAATTCTCTGGTAGTTCTGGAGTCCTGGAAAAGGCTACATGGAAATAAAATTATGTGGAAAAAATATACATAAAGTACACTGTGCACTTGAAGCAGAGCCACATGAGTATTTCATGCTGATCAAATGTTTTTTGTTATACACAGCATCTTCCCCAGTCTGATGGACACTTGCCCAGCACTTGACTGAATGGTACAGAATGAAATGAGGAGCCAGGTCAGACATTTTCAGGTGTCTTGAGCTTGAAGAGCAAGAATCAATCTGCAGAAATGAGATTTCTAAGGCAGATTCTCAACTGATCTATCCTGATCCACCAGAGTTGGGGATGAAGAAGCCATCAGAGCCTTTGTGTTCAGGCAACTGGATTGAAAGGAAGGATTTTGGTTTGTGTTCACAAGCAACTTAGTTCTTGGAGACCACTCCTGTGGTTTGTACCCTAGAACCTGCATTCAAATATGGTATGAAATAAATACTTAATAACACATATTAGGACAAGTGATTTTATACTCAATCAACATTGCATCGAGCAAATGAAACTGGAACTTAGGGATTTTTAGAAGTCTCAAATGAGTCAGAAAACTATTATCTAGTGATGCTCTAGGAGTGCTAGCATCACTTCTTATGTTAGCAGAGATAATTAATAACACACCTTTTGCTCTTACACATGCAAACATTGCCTGTAATACTGTCAGGGGTTAAATCACCAAAAAGAAAAATGGGATAAACTATCAGCCTTTTTTTATTTGAAAACACAGCCTCACTACTTGTATAAGAAATGTCTGAGTGGCCCAGGTAAGCAAATCCCAAACCTCCCTGTTCTATCTGGAACTAGGAGAATAATACCTGGTACCCCTATTTCATGGAAGTAAAAGATGGCAAAAAGGTCTTGGCCTCATCTCTGCCAAAAAAATGGAACCAAACTAAATATTTTCCTTAGAGAAGGGACAGCCTTCATATGTAGGTTTGCCTTCCTAACTTATATAATGCACACTCATGCTTTGTAGAAGGTATCTTAGGAAAGTTGATAAATGTCCCCATCACATAGATAACCCAGGTTGACTTTCAGTTCATTCTAGAGAAGTTTTATCAAAAACTGGAAGCTAGATTTGGCTCCAAATGCAGCCAGATAAGAAGTTACATTACCTCAAAACTGAAGTTGCGTTATTTTTGATTCTGCTCCTCATAAGACTTCTGTAGCCAATGACTGTGAGCCCGTGTACAGGATGACTATTTATTCCTACATAAACCTTTTTAACATCTAAAGCCATAATCATGGTGGGAAAGACCCATGGATGACCACAGTCAGTTCAGTACAAAAATTATAAACTGAACACCAGCTTAGTGAACATGAACTGGACTCTGCTCAAGGAGAAGGAGAGTACATAAGTGTCAGAGATCATGGAACCAGGGGGTCTGACAAAGCAGGATGCCCTAGAACTTTCCTTAACAGACAGAATCACAAGTCAGTCACAAGCACTAAAAATGCATTTATCTTTACAAACAGATTTACAGCTGGGGAGAAAAAGAAACTTCTTGGCCAGCTTTGGATAATAACCTCTTAATCTCGGCAGATGCAGCAATGATTGGGTAGGCTCTGTAAGTCTGCAAAGGTGACAGAAGTCTCAAAAATTCATTTCAAAGCAAATTTAAGGTGCATATTACAATAGTAATAAAACAAAAACCAAAGGAAGACACTAAAGGTACTGATAGGAAGATAGGATTTCAATCTTCAGGAGTATCTCCTGCTGTCTGTTGCCCAGTATAAAGCCTGATGGGAGATCCCTGTCACCTCCATAACTTCACACTTGGTTTTTTTTTCCCCTACCATACAGAGGACCAATATTTCAGATGGAAAATAATTGCAGACCCTGCACAAGTAACTCACTGAAAAGGAAGAAGGTTACCATTTACAATAGTGAGACTGAAGTTCAATTTCTTGTGCTTTATTTCCTCCCTTCCCTAAGTCATGTTATTTTTAGTGAGAAAGATACTGGACTTCTCACTGATCACAGGGAAGAACAAGACTGTTTAAAGAATTTTTTTTCAGCCCCAGAGTTTTTACCACCAAGCCAGATTTTCTAGCTCTGAAAGTTTGCACTGCCACATCACAGCTGACTCCTCACAAACCTCCACAATGTGGATATACAACCTCAGGCTCTGAGACACCAGCCAGCCCTACAGGAGCAAGGCTCAATTAAAAAAACAAGCCCTACAAGAACAAAAGATAAAGATTAAACAAAAGAGACTAGCAGGCAAGTATGACAAGACAAACCAGAAAGAAGCAGACACAAATAAGGACAAAAGGAGTAACAGTGATGAGAGGGAAACACTCTCTGCATTTGAGAAATAATCAAAGTCCATTTTTGAAAAGTAGGGGAGATAAGAAGGTCACTTCTGTATTACTCAGAATTGCTAACAATTTGTATTGCTAACAAATTGTTAAACAACTTAATAACCTGATTTACTAATCTACTGAAACAATACCAGGATTAATGCCCCATCTGTGAAGCACTTTCCAAGCCTCACACAAAAGCACCAATGAAACTGAGTTTTGTTCAGTGTTTGTTGTAGTAATAGACACAAAGATTATTCCTATGTATTGACAGACCCTTAGTCAAAATTTCCCACATGGAAAAGCTTTTGGCTCCAACATTGAAGGAAAAAAAAAATCTCCAATATCTACACATACCTGCCTACCAACACTTAAATAATACAGGGAAAACTTCCATGGAAAATGAACTGACTAGAAATATCACTTCTGCCCAAGATACCAAGGACAAGATTCAGGATCAGAACACATACAGAAAACAAAGTATATTTAATTGAAGCTGATGGGGGGTAGGAAGGGGGCACAAGGAAAATTTTCCTAAAGGAAAATATAGATATTCAGATATGGCCAAGTTCTCCCCTGGATATCCAGCTCAATCAGTTCATGACATTGCACAAATCACTTCTTGTCTCAGGATCTCCCATCAGCAACCATTCACAAGGAGGGGATGAGTCCTGTAACATGAGCTGAAAACCTACTAATTAATTCTGTGAGGAATGGATGTGATCTAAATACTCACAGCTGGTGCTTCCAGGAGTACCAAACTGGGAAGTTTCAAGGAATTTTCGAGGTGTAGACAAGTTAGTAACATCCATAAGAGGTACAGGAGAGGCATCTTTCACAAGTGAACTGTGTGAGGGGAAAGAATTAAAGCAAACAGTTTACTACTTCCAGTGTTGGTTCACAACAAATGATAAACTTATTTCTAAAATTTGTAAGCCTAAGCAACAGATATTTATAACAGTTTTGATACAAGAGATTTACAATACCTAATTTAAGGACAAGTTCACAGATGAATGAGTGGGTGTGCATAAACATATGAGGGGAAAGGGAAAAAGCCAAAAAAGCAATGATGAGGGAACACTGTCACATCAAAGGCAAAATTTGGTATCCCCCAAGGGATCAGGCTTCTCTGAATTTGACAGCACTCTAGACTTGTCTGATTCTTCATGGCAACACAATCATGACACAGGCACAGCTGGAGCTTGCCATAGCATGGGATTATTTCCCAAAAGACACATTCACCTCCAGCACAATTAACTACTGGTAACAAGATGATAAATTAACATGGAGTTGTAAAGATCTTTCTGGAAAACTAGATATTGAGAAGAGATGGTCCCATTTCCATGGCTTCTGTCAGCTAATCAACCCCACTAGAAACCTCCATGCTCTTTCTCCTTCCCTTCAGATTCCTCTTCTGGTCAAACCAACATGCATCCTTCTCCAAATGAACCTTCTTCCTCAGAAAGAGTTTCTATTTTCATAATAAATTTATGATACTATTTGCCAAAACTGTGTCAATGCTGCCCCAGCTGCATAATGCAAGGCAGGAAGAACACAAGCAAGAAATAATTTTTAAAACAAAGTAGTAAAGAAGGCTCCTATAAGGGAGTTTCAGAATTTTTAGGGCCAAAATGCTTCCAGAAACCTCAAATAAAAGGGCTAAGCTTACACCCTGCAGAAGAGCCAGCTTTAGTCCCTACATACCTACAATATCATACCTACAAAGATTAGCTATGCATTCAGCATTAGAAAGAACACCCTTAAAATCAAAACAAGAAATAATTACAAATATTATTGCATCCTGGTCAACTGCCAGTCTAGGGCAATCCACTGAAACAAAGCCACAAGAGTGTCCTTGTTGCAGGAGTTCATGTTATTAAGCATCAGTGACAGGCAGCAGGGAATATGGAAAAAAGTCAGAAAACCAAAATAAAGGACCCTGTAGTTGTCATCCAAAACTGCAGTTAATTAACAGCTGCATAGTCTGGGTAGACCAAAGCTTTGTGTCTATTTTTTAATTAACAAGATGAGTAAGGAAGAAACTGAAGACTTGCTAGCAATTCTCCTTTCTAATACCTTCAACTTTAAATAGATCCTTCATTTTTTAAACTCATTTAATGTAACTTACTATCTCTCCTCTTATTTTTGGTAAGCATTTTCACTTCCTTCTCATACTAAAATTCCAATTTATCTTTTCTCTGCATCTTTATTACGTGCTGGCTCCTCACCCCTGTTTATAACCTCCCCTACTCTACAGAAGTTATCTTCCAATATTGTTTCTCTTTTCCAGCTACTGTTTTCCTTCCCTCCCAACTCTATTGCCCTCGAAATTCACAAAATTAGGAACAAATAGCCAGGAACCTCTGCTTAAGTTATGTTTCCACTGATCAGAGGCACAAGTTAAGAAGTTTTTAAACATCTTTAGCACAGCTTACAAACACAACACAGCCAAGACATTCAGGCACTGGAATATTGTGGCCTCTGTTAATCACCTTATGGTTAGTTGGATGTCTTTCAACACTCTTGGATGTTTGCTAGACAAGATGAGCAATTTTTCCCTGTGTTCTTCCCTTTGCCTGACCCAGAGTCTCATCCACATGGCATTTGCAGGAAAGGTATATGCATCAGAGAATGAAAAGACCACTATAAAGAATTAACCTCATCATAATTCTGGGGGAGGCAGCAAAAAAACACCAGGATCACTAAGCCAAGGTGCAAGAAGAAGAACAGACTGTTCACAGGCTTGAAGGTGCATCAACATATTTGGAGTTTTTCTGCTCCCTGCAGCCACAAGCATGAGAAAATTGCTTGCCAAAAATGAAAGGGTGAGGTGTAAAAGTTGATGGCACTGTCCCAAGGAAGTTTTCTAGTTTTGAAAGGGAAAAAGGTACCCTCTTTTCTCCCAGCCCTGTTGCCCTCAGCATCCCAGCAAACCCACCTGATTCTCCCTTTCTCCTTGTTGCGTTGCCCTACTCTGTTAGTAGACCTGATGTAAAGGTGACGGTGTAACTCATCTATCAGCACTAAGTGCATGTTCATCTTCTTGCTGTGGAGCTCCAGCCTCAGATCACTCAATCCCTCCACCTGAAGAAGAGGACCCTCCAAGGAATCCACAGCTGAGACCTGGAAGGAAAACACATGTGAAGACTTTTCAAGGTCAATTCGTTCATCTCTCAGGACTTTGATTAGAGGAACATCTGAATAAAATCAGTATTTTATTCATAAACCATTTGAAAGCAAAAAATATTGAAGTGGTATTTCTGTATTTCCATTCCTAAAAAAAAAAAAAACACCTCAGTATATGAAAGGAGTCGAATAAGCAAACAACTCAGATTTAACAGTCTTCAAATATTTTGAGTATATGCATAAAACAAGTTAGTTAAAACAGTGTTAAATAAAAATCCAAGTTTATCACAAAAAGGGAGGATTTATCAAGTAGAGAAGTGGTAGAAAATTGTACTGACAATGATGTTTGATTGCCTTCTTCTCATTACTGAAACACAAACAACCATTATTCCCAATTCTACAAACAGGCAGAAACAAACTTAAATTTTATTTGCCTCTAGTGATGTCATGACATAGCTGAAAAAGCTTTGGAAACCTCATCTTCTAGCTTACTGCATGCTGTATCATGCAGCTACACAATTTAAATAAACACAGCCAGCAGATTCATGAAAGCTACTGCTAGTTCAAAAGCACTTTTGACCTCTAAAGAGTGTGGTTTTTTTTCTTGTTTAAATATCCAGGCCCAAATTAAGGAAAATAACTTTATAGAAGCAACAGAGAAACAGATAGAGATCTATAGATGCAGTAACAAGCAGGACAGAGGTAAAATATTTCCTCTGATGCACTTCAGTAGGGATCAGCTGACATCCAGTGGGCACTTGGCTGAGGAACCTAATTTCAAATCCATGCATAAAAGCCACCCTATCAATTTGCACCTCTCTCCTATTTAACAGAGCATTCCACATTTACTAGGAAAAAAAAATAAATAACCAAACCCAAAGGCATCCCTCTACAATTTCCAAAATCCCAGTGCTGCTCTTAGGAGAAACTAGAAATAGCACAGCATGTTTTGCACAGAGATAAGAACAGATTTCAATTGGGGGATGGGGGGAAAGTCATTCCCTAATAATTGAAGAGAGTATTAGTGAAATAAGACATTTGCTTGCACTTCAGGATTTAAGTTCATAGTAAACCTGTCAGCTAAACATTAAAAATGAAAAGCAAAGAGATACAGTAAGCAGCCAGACAAGCTAAGGTCTAGTCCCTTAGTACCAGTAAAAATTAAATATACTGAAGGAATATCTATCAAGAATACATTAATTTGCTTTCCTCCAAGTCAAGAATGACCCTAAAACAGGTTAGGGGCAGCCAGGCTTTTTAAATTATGAGCAGTTTCTAAGAGGAAGCTTCACTTTGCCCTTCCCCCTGAAAATTTTTGCCAAGAAGTTCCTAACTATAGAATTCTTTTCTCTGCCTGGATGATGAGAGCAGTTTTTTTAACAGCATTTATGGGTTCCTGGCATTTGACACAAAGCTCTGTCCATCCTCTCAGTACCTATCTGGGAACAGTTATGGAACTCTGGCCATAACACATCCCAAAAACCACACTACAGATGAAGCACAAAGCAGGATTTACTGCTCCCCAAAAAGCATGGCAGAGTACATACAAACAGAGGAGGCTCAGCAGACATGCAGACACAGCTTGGAAACTTTTGGCAGAAGTGGAAGTGCTAATTTTTCTCTTTTTCCTTTGGCAGGTAGAGACATCCCCCAAGTTTCCCAATTCCAAAGACACTTAAACTCCTTTCCCTTTCCTTCCCCTTTCCCTTTCTTTTCCCTTCCCTTTCCTTCCCTTTCCCTTTTCTTTCCCTTCCCTTTCCCTTTTCTTTCCCTTCCCTTTCCCTTTCCTTCCCTTTTTCCCTTTCCTTTTCCTTCCCTTTCCCTTTCCTTCCCTTATCCTTTCCTTTTCCTTCCCTTTCCCTTTCCTTCCCTTACCCTTTCCTTTTCCTTCCCTTTCCCTTCCCTTTCCCTTTTCCTTTCCCTTCCCCTTTCCTTTTCCTTCCCTTTCCCTTTCCTTCCCTTACCCTTTCCTTTTCCTTCCCTTTCCCTTCCCTTCCCTTACCCTTTCCTTTTCCTTCCCTTTCCCTTCCCTTCCCTTTCCCTTTTCCTTTCCCTTCCCTTTCCCTTCCCTTCCCTTTCCCTTTTCCTTTCCCTTCCCTTTCCCTTTTCTTTCCCTTCCCTTTCCTTTTCCTTCCCTTTCCCTTCCCTTCCCTTTCCCTTTTCCTTTCCCTTCCCTTTCCCTTTTCTTTCCCTTCCCTTTCCCTTTTCCTTTCCCTTCCCTTTCCCTTTTCCTTTCCCTTCCCTTTCCTTTTTCCTTTCCTTTTTCCTTTCCCTTTTCCTTTCCCTTTTCCTTTCCTTTCCCAAAGGATGCATCTTTCTTGTGGAGGGGACCCCAAAACAGAACCAGTTATTCAGGATGCAGCCTCTCAGTACACAGTCTCTCTCCTTGCTCTACTGGCTACAACTCTCTAAGTGCTGGAAGGGGACATCCAACTAATGGGATAAAGTGGGATTTGGTACTGTACTGTGTTATGCAAAAAGGCAGTGAGGGAATCAAACCTTGTCATTGTCCCCAAGACACTTCAGAGTAGTTGTAGGCATTCATCCCTGCCCTGAAAGCTGTCAGCAATTTCACCAAATCAAGAACAAGATCAGGAACAACATTTGTCAAACTGAGAAGCTGAGAGATGAAAATGCAGTGAGGGAAGAACTGGAAGAAGCAAGTAGGAAAATGGCATTAAAAAAAGTTCCAAGACACTCAGGAAAACTATTAACTAAAACACAAGCAACAAAAATGTAAAGCTTTCCAGTCTGATAATTCAGCTCTGCTTTTATCTTCTAAGTTCCTAAAGAGTTACTCTCAAAATTCATTATTAAGACTAACATACAGCTCCCAGGCATGTCTTATGAAGCATATGGAGCAGTCAATCATTTATTGTACTTTGAATAAAAAAACAACCAAAGAACCAACAAAACCAAAAACCCCACATTGTCAGGTACAGCACTTTCTTCCAAAAAAGCTGCCTTTTTTCTTTTTTTCTTCTTTTTTGGGGGGTGGCTGGGGTTTGTTTGTGTTTTTTAGCAGTCTGACACATCATATCTGCAGTCAGATAAGCTGGATGGCCTTGATAAATGCCACTTTCCCACTGACAGAACTCCACAGGTAAATAACACAGCCAAGTTTCATCATCATTCCCATAGAGCTTTTTAACTTAAGGCATCCCCACTCCAGGAAACTCTCCCTTAACCACCCATTTCTTTGCCAACATTTCATTTCCCATTACCACCAATTATCAAGACAAAGTGTAAGAGAAAAACTTTCATGTTCAGAACAGTTTGGGTGTGGAAAATACCTAGAGGTTCAATCCAAGGTCATGGAAGTCAAGGTAAAGCCTCCAAGTGGTTTAAGTGGCAATAAGTAGAAACACCATGTTAAAAACCAAACCAAGCATTTCTTCCTTCTGTAATTTTTACTTATAGGAAAATGATTTTAAGTCTTGGCAACAAGCAAGTTTTAAAGCAGCTTGTTTATATTATTTATAAAGAGCTCAGATGATATTTCAGAACAATGAGATTAAAACATTGGTCTTTTATGTGCTGGATAACTGACTGCAAAACAGCAGCACAAGCAGCTAAAATGATATAAAGCCTGCAAAGAATGAATAAAATCAAAAATACACTACAGGCAGATCTAAATTGATTTGTGTTAGGAGAAAAACCTTGACAGGCTTCTGTTTCATCCTACTACCCTGGGAAAGATCAGGTCTTAAAAGTCATTTTCAGGAAATAACCAGATTGTCATCATCATGGCTTTGTTCTCCGGAAGGAGGGAGATAAAGAGTTACAGAGGGGGGTGGAAAAGAAAGGGAAGCAAATACTGAGTAGTGGGAGCAGGAATAATGACAACAGCTCTGTGAACTACTTGGAAAGAGAAGCAGAACTGGTTTCCAGTTGGTTTTATTGGAAGTCCAAGTATCCTTCTGGGATGGTCAACTATCCAGAGGAACAGTGAGCACAGCCAATGCCATGTGGAATCCAAAAAAAAGGTGAGCACTGACAGCAAGACTAGAAATAAAGACTTCTAAAGTTGAAAAAAAAAAACAGGGACTATGTCTGTCATTAGTAAAATATAAAATGAAGACCAGAATTTTATGTCCCCACTCAGCTCCTAACATACCATCACTTGTATTATAGAAGAGACCCAAATGTGTGATTAAAATGTTTTCAACTTGGTGGGAGGTCAGAGATTTATTTACTCTTGTGTCATGAACTCATTCAACTTGGGGCTATCATTCCAACTCATTTTCCTTAACCTTTGTCTTTTCAAACCCTGACATGCAAAAGGAGCTGGATGAGTGGAAGATAAGCTGCACAAAGCATTAACAGGTCAGAATGCAACATAAATGCTGCTATAAAGAAAAGAAAAAAAAAAAAAAGGCATGATTTCTCCAGTTAGTGAAACTTTATTTAGGAGAAAACTTTTTTGTTTCCTACTTATTATTGTGGGTGCTGGCTCTCTGCTTAAAGTACAAATCAAGAAGAAGGTGAAATCTGGAATGAAACCCAAGTGTTGAAGGTTGAATGTATTTATATTGCTAGCACCATTTCTAAACATGAAAAGCTTTTTTCATTTTAAAAGGCAACTGCCTTTTTTAAAAAATAGGGATGCTATATTTGAATGGCATCTATTAATTTTCCATTCATTTATTACAAAGTTATCTGGAGTCCTCAGACAAGCAGAAGCCCTTCACTTCTAGTTATCTGTATCACTTATTAGGATTTTAATTTTATTACTTGGAGCAATTAAGATGAGAATATCTTACAAGCTGCAACATTTCCACATCAGTTTTAATCTTCTCAGAACATTAGAGCAAGTTTGGGATTTATGCTTTCTTTAGTTTACCAGCAGTGTTTTGAACATCCAGTTCAAAAGAAGCAGTGGTGGGAAAGGAGACAACTTAGGGAAGCAGTATAAAGGATCCTCTTGGCTACTGCTAGAACAACCCAGCTTCTCTGCTAGCCACACTTACCAAAAAATCATCTCAAACACTCAACTGCTCCATCCACACAGAGAAGAAATAATTCTTGCAGCTCAGGATGCTGCCATCACTGAGCTGTAACAGCAGCAAGCACAGATTTGAGCCTTTTCTGACAGAATTCTGGAAGTTGGGAATTAGCATTCTAGTGTTGCTAGAATAATATACACTTGATTTCCAGTCCAACCCCCTGCTCAAAGCAGGGCAAACTTCAACATTTGATCAAGATGTTCAGGGCCTCCAGTCAAGGTTTGAACAACTGCAAGCCTGGAGTTTTGCCATTTCTCTGGTCCCTTGCTCCTGGTGTTTAACCTCTCCTGGGGAAGGAATTTACTCCTCCTGTCCAGCTGGTTTCTCCCACAGAAATTGGTAGTGGTTGCTTCTTGTTTGTACATTTCTGGGAGTCATTTGTACATTTCTGGGAGTCATTTTTCCTTTAACTCTTTCAGATGGCCACAGACAATTAAGGTCAGGAAAGAAGAATTTTAACAAAAATCTTGCAAATTCTCCAGGCTCTACTTTGCATGCTGAACAAACCCAGTTACTGCAGCATTTATTTCTGTGCTTCTAACCCCAGCCACCCTGGGGCTCTCCACTGGACTTGTACCTCTATTTTTCCCTTCCCTTTCCTTCCCCTTTCCCTTTCTTTTCCCTTCCCTTTCCTTCCCCTTTCCCTTTCTTTTCCCTTCCCTTTCCTTCCCCTTTCCCTTTCTTTTCCCTTCCCTTTCCTTCCCCTTTCCCTTTCTTTTCCCTTCCCTTTCCTTCCCCTTTCCCTTTCTTTTCCCTTCCCTTTCCTTCCCTTTCCCTTTTCTTTCCCTTCCCTTTCCCTTTTCTTTCCCTTCCCTTTCCCTTTTCTTTCCCTTCCCTTTCCCTTTTCTTTCCCTTCCCTTTCCCTTTTCTTTCCCTTCCCTTTCCCTTTTCTTTCCCTTCCCTTTCCCTTTCCTTCCCTTTTTCCCTTTCCTTTTCCTTCCCTTTCCCTTTCCTTCCCTTACCCTTTCCTTTTCCTTCCCTTTCCCTTCCCTTCCCTTTCCCTTTTCCTTTCCCTTCCCTTTCCCTTTTCTTTCCCTTCCCTTTCCCTTTTCCTTTCCCTTCCCTTTCCTTTTTCCTTTCCTTTTTCCTTTCCCTTTTCCTTTCCCTTTTCCTTTCCCTTTTCCTTTCCTTTCCCAAAGGATGCATCTTTCTTGTGGAGGGGACCCCAAAACAGAACCAGTTATTCAGGATGCAGCCTCTCAGTACACAGTCTCTCTCCTTGCTCTACTGGCTACAACTCTCTAAGTGCTGGAAGGGGACATCCAAATAATGGGATAAAGTGGGATTTGGTACTGTACTGTGTTATGCAAAAAGGCAGTGAGGGAATCAAACCTTGTCATTGTCCCCAAACACTGAACTGAGGGTGAAATTTGTACGCCACTGATTTTTGCTCCTTGCCCTTCTCTCGTGTTGGATCACGAAGATTCAAGATGCTGTAAAAGACGGAAGAGTATCACATTTCATAAGATTTTTCTCCCTTTTCTTTTCTTTTAGGCTGCACTTTGCAAGTAGTTTCCTGGTTTTAATACTCCTCTGACTGACTGTGTGCTGTTCACAGAAATGAAAGGTCTAATAGATGGAGAACTGTCTGCAGAGGGGAAGAGTTATCACTCCAAGACTCTGGTTAAGACTGAGAATGGAGCAGAATTTCCATTGCCTGGAAATGCCTTTTCCAGACAATCTGAACATTAGACCTGCAGAAGAGAACCATGAGAGGTTCACTGGTCCAAAAAAAGCACTTTCAAGGTCCTTCATGCCTCTTTCTTACACCTGGTTTAGTTAAATGAAGATAAAATGAAAATAAGGTTGGTTTTTGTTTTTTTTTTTCTGAGAGTGGAAGTTTGGGTATGTAATGGCATCGTGTGTGAATATCTGGACACAAAGATAATCCTATGTAAGAGAGATCCCCAATGTTTTTCTTTTAGAAGGGGTTGAGGTGCAGAGAGGAGCTACAGCAAGCAAAAATAGCTGAAAGGTGAATCAGAAGTTTGTCATTCTTTAAAAAGCTGATTTACCAAAACCAAATAATTAGGAAAAAAAGGTAAGCGATCGCTTTGTTTTTTCAATTCTGAAAAACTCTGTCTCTCCAATTGAAAACCACACTTCAATAAACACAAATTAACTATGTTTGGTCAAATAATAATTAAAATATTGGCCTGGATTACAACAGAATTTGATTTCGATAACCTAAGTCACTTTTGATGTTAAAATCTCATCTATTTCTACTTATTGTACTTATTATTACCTACAAGGTGGCCATTTAGAAAAAAAGGATCAATGAAATAAGCCTGAAAAAAGGGCTGTGTATAAGCCAAAAGCTCATCCAAGTTCATAGAAAATAACCATGGCACCAGAGCCATCATGAAGTTCTTTTAAAGGTCACAGACACTTTACAGAAAGTTTTAATTGCCTTCAAAAGACCATGTAGCTAAACATTTGCCTATTATTACATCCAATTTGAAATGTTTTGATATAGCATTTTGCAACAAACTAGAGCCTGGAGAATTTGCAAGATATTTGTTAAAATTCTTTCTTTCCTGACCTTGGCCGAAGTTATTCAATTTGCTTTCAGCTAAACTTTGATGTTCCTCTAAAAGGTTTTTCAACTTGACTTTGATTTTCCAAAATCCTAAATAAGATGGAGAGGAATTTTATTATTATTATAGAACTCCATCGTCCTGGAAATCTAAGAGCAGAGATAAAATGAAAACTTTCAACTAGGTGCTGCTTCTGGGGAGAACAAACAAATATACTCCAAAATAATGGTTGTCCAAACTACAAAACCCAATTATTCCAGCTCGGATGCCAGCCTGTTCTGATTCCAGACAACAGGAATGAAAACATGAACAAACAACTGAGAAAGGTTAAAACAATGCAGTAGGCCACAATTTGAAGAAAAAAAGACAAATCATACACAAATGCAGTATGACAAAAGGGGAAAAGCTGAACCCTCTGAATAAAACAGCAAATAAATAGCAGCAAACTAGAAAGTTTCAGCTGCTTTGCTGGGTGAATAAAAACAATGCTGACATTTAAAACCAGAATCGATCTCCTTTTACAAGGGACTCGCTTTCAAAAGCTACAGGAAAGGAAAATTGCTAACAAAAGAGCAGAAATGTGTGGAGCCAGATCTAAACAAGCAGTGCACCAAATTCAATTTGCACCTGACTTTCCTGAGATAAAGATCTCACCTGAAAAGTCTGCTCAAGAAACAGGAATACATTCCTATTCCTGTGAAGAACCTCAACCATGCTCCAACAGTTGGGTCTTTGCAGCAGGCAGAGGCAGAATACCTGAAAATGATGCTCTGGATCCACAGAATTTCACATGGAATAAATTTAAGTGCAGGTGATGCATTAGAGTAGTGATCCTCCCCAACCTTCTAACATCACAAATGTGTCTAAAGGAGGATTGAGACATGAAAGGGAATTTTCCAGTGGCTCCTTCCTGTGCCAATTTATTTCAAGAGCCCAGCAGCTGCAAGTGGCAGGAGACACTCTTGGAGGGACATCTCTGAGGAGCTGTGGCATTGTGATGATCCATGTTGGAGCAAGGACACCCTCCAAGGGACTGCAGTTTGTGGGCAACTCACTCAGAGCAGAAAATCTGAACAACCAAAGTGCTGCAGAAGAAACCAACACCCAGCAGATACAAACCCTTACAAATGACAATGACTTTCTGTCCCACCCATCATCTCAGAGGAACTGTGACAGATTAAGCATAAACCAGGGAAAAAATAAGTTCAGAAAAGAGGGAAATAAAGGTGCTGGACCTCAGTTGCACCAGAAGAGTGAGAAAACATTTTTATTTACATGATTCTTGATTGTGTTCTCTTTTCTTTCCAAATTGAAACTCAAATCACTTATCAGAAGTTTATGTTCGCTTGCAGTATGTTTTCCATGAGTTCCCAAAACCATGGCTATTTTGTCTGCAAAAGTCATCTATTTTTCCCTGGATGATGCAGAGAATGACAGAAGAACCACAGGCTGAGAGAGGTGGGGTTGTTCAGCCTGAAGGAGGCTCCAGGGATATCTTGTAGTGGCCCTCCAGGACCTGAAGAGGCTCCAAGAAAACTGAGGAGGAACTTTGGAGAAGGGCACATAAGCAAGAGGACAAGGGGTAATGGCTTTGAACTGGAAGATGGGGGATTCAGATTAGACATTAGGAGGGATTCTTTACTTTGAGGATGGTGAGATACAACAGGTTGCACAGAGAAGCTGTGGCTGCCCCATCCCTGGCAGTGTCTCAGGTCAGGTTGGATGGGGCTTGGAGCAACCTGGGCTGGTGGGAGGTGTCCCTGCCCATGCAGAGGGATTTGAACTTGATATTTAAGGTCCCTTCCAACCATTCTGAACATGAGCCAGCAGTGTGCCCAGGTGGCCAAGAAGGCCAATGGCATCCTGGCCTGGATCAGGAACAGCGTGGCCAGCAGGTCCAGGGAAGGGATTCTGCCCCTGTACTCAGCCCTGGGGAGGCCACAGCTCGAGTCCTGTGTCCAGTTCTGGGCCCCTCAGGTCAGGAAGGAGATTGAGGTCCTGGAGCAGGTCCAAAGGAGGGCAACCAGGCTGGTGAAGGGATCCAGCACAAGTCCTGTGAGGAGAGGCTGAGGGAGCTGGGGGTGTTCAGCCTGGAGAAGAGGAGGCTCAGGGGAGACCTCATCACTCTCTACAACTCCCTGAAAGGAGGCTGGAGCCAGGGGGGGTTGGGCTCTTTTCCCAGGCAACTATCAGCAAGACAAGAGGGCATGGACTCAAGTTGTGCCAGGGGAGGTTTAGGTTGGATATTAGAGAGAATTTCTTCCCGGAGAGGGTGATCAGACATTGGAATGGGCTGCCCAGGGAAGTAGTGGATTCTCCATCCCTGGAGATATTTAAAAAGAGCCTGGATGTGGCACTGAGTGCCATGGGCTGGGAACCACAGGGGGAGTGGATCAAGGGTTGGACTTGATGATCTCTGAGGTCCCTTCCAACCCAGCCCATTCTATGATTCTACACTGTGAGAATCCCTCTTGAAACTTCTCCCAGCTGAGCAGTCCCCCCTCTCTCAGCTTTCACTTGATGTACCAGTCCCTTCCCCATCTTTGTGGAAGGGGCCAACATCCAAAAAGCAGGAGGCTTTTGCCTACTTTGAGCCTCCAGTGCTGGAAACACAATGTGTAACAGATTAAGGCTGTTTTTAAACTGCATTCCTATTTGTTTTTTAATTAGAAGCTTGATTAAGTCTTGTCAAGAAAGCCTGTATTTCAGCTGTGAATTTACTCACTATTTTGGCTGCAAGGTGAAAGATGAAGCTGGAAACTTACCTCCTTTGAGTGGGATATCCAAATTATGGGACACATGGAAAACTGTCCTCCAGGCTGCACTTAAGAAATCTGAAGATGGGAAATTGTCTTTTACCCAACTGCCACAGACCAGGGTTCAGCACAGTGTGTACCCAAACCAAACAGTGAACATGACCTTTTGAGATGACCCTGGACTTAAACACCCAGGTTGTCCCAAAACAGGGAACCTTTAGCTGAAAAGAATGGAAATTCTGCAAACCACACAGATCAGAGGTAAAAATTTGATTGTCACTGACTCCTTCCCCTTTAATAACAGGAAAATGAAAATGCACACAGGAGGTGAGGCTTAATGAGAAGCTGTGAAACACTGATGATGAACACAGTGGATATTATGATGGAAGAAATTGCTACTGATTTTCTTCACCTTTAAACAATCTTGTGAGAATTACCAAGATAGAAGCAAACAAAGAGCTACTGAAAATAGGAAACTGAAGGTGAAGACTCCTTTGCAATACTTTGCAAAGAGCTGAGGTGACTCCCTTTCTTGAGACAAATGGATATGCTGAGCAAATGATGCAGAAAGGGGGGGACTGGTGCAGAAGGAGGGACAAGTGTGAAAGATTCTGAGCTCCACACACAAAAAAAGTGTTCAGGTGGGAGGCAAACAGCTCATTCTGACACGAGCACTCAGTGGGAGCTCATTTGGTGGGGGAAGGAGGGGGAAATGCACATTTTTTGCCCCTCCTAAGCAAAACAAAGGCAGTATTACCAGTGACAAGTAGGATGGAAGTCTATTATGGAAGTCTGTTGGACTGCACAGCTGTTTCCCTCACACTATAGTGTGGGTTTAATTATCACAGAATGGTTTGGGTTGGAAGGGACCTTAGAGATCATCTACTTCCAACCCCCCTGCATGGGCAGGGACACCTCTCCTCCAGCCCAGGTTGCTCCAAGCCTCATCCAACCTGGACTGGAACACCTCCAGGGAGGGGGCAGCCACAACTTCTCTGGACTGACTGGTTTGCAGTTCCCTAGGTTTTATTTTTTTTAAATAGAGGATATTTCCCCTTTCCCAATTGATGGGAACTTTTACAGACTGTCAAATCCTCAAATATGATGGCTAGTGGCCCAGAAACTTCAGCCAGTTCCTTCAGGGCCCATGGATGTAATTCATCAGGTTGTATGGACTTCTGCACTTTAAAGTTCTTTAACTGTTCCCTAACCAGCACTTACTCTGGATGGTTCTTCATTCTTCCAGACTCAAGATGAAGTGATACAAATGTAAATGGCTCAGGGAGTAAAGCCCATAGCAGACCTTTATAGAAAAAATACAAACACTACCTGTGGCAAAAGAAATATTAACCTTAAAAGTATGAAATACTACCAGGTTTGTGAATTAAAAAGGAAGCAAATGTAAACTAAACCACAAAACTCTGAAGCTGTTCAGAGCACACTCCCAAGAAAGGAAATATCATTAAATGGCAGGAGCAGTTGCCTTGAGCAAAGAACTTCTCATCACTGCACCTACATTAAATTTAGGAAGGCTTAAATGTAATATTCAGAAATGCCCATTCCCAAAAGCATCAAAACGTTGCAGATGCCTCTCCCTTTCATGAAGAAGTGTCTGGTCGTGTAGCTGTGGCTTCCTTTCACCATAAAAAGATGCTAAGACACCTCTAGTCCACCCTCATTACAGCATGTTTTCTTATTTAATAAACTTTCATCAGCTTAAATGAATGGTTGTTATTAGCAGAGCTAAACAGTCCCAGAATAATACTCCAGAGATATCAATGCTTGTTGGTGCATTCACTAAGAGCAGAGGGGCTGAGGTCAAGCAGATGTCAATGCAAATGAAGCAGTATCAGGTGTTGACAGTTTAATGCAATAGACTGACTCAGATAATGGAAATTACAGGGTAAAAAGAATGAGATGAAGTTATTGATAAGTATACTGAGGGGAAAAAATATCTAAGGTGTTTCAAAGGGAAAGAATGTCCCCACATTCTTCTGTCTTGAAAGCTAGCCTAGCAAGAATATTTTCAAATATAAAGAGATCAGAAAACAGAATTTAAAGAGGAAAAAAAAAGACAAAAGATAGAGAAAAGAAGTGGAAAGGTAGCACCAATATTCCTCATACCAGGAACTTAGAAGCATTCACCTAAGCTGAAGTAAATAAGCTTTACAATGCTCTTTGAAGGCAGAAAAATATTAATAAATGCTAACAACTGAGGAAAGATTCAGTATTTGAAATAAATAAGCAGAAAGAACAAGCCTGTGACTTCCATGTTTATGTGTGGATCACCAGAACATATCCTACATATACATCAACTCCATTATAACAGAGCTGCCTCCTTCCTCCTATCCATACAGCCACCAAATCACAAGGCTTGACAATCATTAAAAAACACAAAACAGTTCCTTTAAGCAGAGATACTTACACACCTCAGTAGGTCATCTGAAATGAGACATAATCCTTGAGATCCCAGCTTCTCAAGTCCATTTTCTGAAAGGTTTCTTTATAATCAGGGAAGTCAATAATGACAAGACAAAATATTAGCTGGGGAAAAACTGAGACCTGAAGTATTGGGAAAATATTATTGTAATTCAGGAGAATTTCAGGAAGGGCCAAAATTGAAATTTTGTAGTAGAAGCATTTCTACAGAATCCCAAACCAATCTCTAATTTCTACCTGTGGCATTAAATCCAAAATTCAAAACTGTTTCATAGCAGTACCTGAATCCCAGCTCTGCAAAGAAAAAACCCAGAAACAAAATGAAAACCTGTTTGTATTGATTTTCATTGCTCCAGCTGAAGAGCAGATAGTAAATAAAATACATACCAAGAACTGTGTTGCAATATTTTCATTTATTTCATTTTTCCAGACTATTTAGAGCCTGAGAAGTCTGCTCACTACACAATACTTTTTAATTGAAAGCATCTCCTTGTACTATACAGAGGAAACCAAGGGGTAGCAGCTACATTCAAGTAACATTCAAACTCTCCAAGTTGTCCAAGGCAACGACCATCCCCTGTTTTCTGCCAATTTCACTCCAAATGCCTTCCCAGAGGTTAAACTACCTGAAGTGCATAGCAAAGCAGGAAACACTTCTTGGGTAGGACACACTGGTTATGGGACAAGCAAGAGATCAAACATGGATTTGTGGACTTAGAGCAATATCCCCTTTGCTCCTGAGGAGACATTTCAATCTTTTAACCTCCTCATTTGACTCCCACTTCCCACAGCAACTTGGGTTGCTTGTCCTCATCCCCTGTTCTCCAAAATATCTTACTCTTATTTCCTCTCTTTTCTCTACTTAAAGGGCTGTTGAGCCTGGAGAAGAGAAGGCTGAGAGGGGATGTGCTGAATGTCCCTCAAGATCTGAGGGGTGGGGGGCAAGAGGAAGGGGACAATCTCTTTTTGGGGGTGCCCAGGGAGAGGCCAAGGAAGAATGGGTTGAAGGGAGAAGAGAGGAAGTTCCAGCTCAGCATGAGGAGAAACTTGTGGAGGCTGAGGCTGAGGCTGAGGGAGCCCTGGCCCAGGCTGCCCAGAGAGGTTGTGGAGTCTCCTTCTCTGGAGCCTTTCCAAACCCCCCTGGATGTGTTCCTGTGTGGGCTGCCCTGGGGGATCCTGCTGGGGCAGGGGGATCTCCAGAGCTCCCTTCCAATCCCTGACATCCTCTGATTTCCTTCTCCTGGACCACCTCTCTTATTATGACTGCCCCAATAGTTTTATGGACATTTTTGCACAGCCATTCCATTCATTAAAAGATCTTCAACTTGTGACCATGTTCTCAGCCCCGTTGTCGTGTAAAACCCTGTAGTTAAAAAAAGCCCCATTTTTTAAATCAAATCTTTTGGCATAAAGACAATGGAGCTGTTCAGCATCTCTATTTAGACTCATGTCCCTGGTAGAAAGGTTAGATCTCAAAACAAAGTAATGCTCTTCAAAAAATTAACCCAATCCTCATCTTACAGTCTATGGAGCCCAGAGCAAAAATCAATTTAATGCATCATAAGGATGCCAGTGGTGAACTTGCTTTAAACTATGCTATATCAGCACAACTGAAAACAACCTAATTTACCTGCAAACCAATTTCCTCTCCTGTACAGCTGGATGCCACACCAAATACATTTAATTGAATGCAACAACAATAACAGCCACAGGCTCAACTCCAGAAGCTGAGCAAACTGGCAGCAATGCAAATTTACAGTCAAAAAGCAGTCAGCTCTGAGAAAAGCCTGATGCTATTATTCACTTCAGAAAGAGCAGGTGAAATATATTATTATGTCCCCAACCTAAGGAAACTGAAATAGAAGTCCTTCAGACTGAAAAAGAAAAGTAGGGGCATTTCCTGGTCTACTTCTTAAGAAACAAATTTCTGCCACTTCAGCTTCCTATTTCTTTGGACAAAGACACAGGCTAAAGGAGAACAAGGTGCCCATGAGTAAAACACAGCCACCTATGTTCCTACACAAGGGTAAAGTTAAATGCAGACTAATCATAGGGCTTCATATGTCCTCTTTTCCATCTTAATTTTTCCTTCTTGCTGTCCTCCTAGCAAATAAACTTCCAAGTGAAAACAGCCATTATCCTCAGTGCTATCCTATGGATATATTTCTGCAGTTTCATGGTGTTTTGTTACCTGACACAACCCCACCCCAAAGGAACTGTACTCACACATTAATGAATCAGATTCAAAGTGTTTCATGGTCTATTGGAATTGAAAGATTTTTAAAACTCTGTATACTCTGACAAATTCATACTTTAAAAAAAGCATCTACAGAAATTGAAAATAACCAAATGTCTTTGATCCCAAACAGGAGTTCCACCTGTTCCCAGACCCTCTACACTTCTCCAAAGCAATTCAAAGGAGAATGGAACCAGGTTCAAAAGAACACAAACTGTGTAAGGTGCAGCTACAGAAGAACAAATCTGTTCATCTCAGCTTTGCTCACCCCAGTGATGCTGGAGGAAGACAGAAGATGAGTACAGAATATCTGAAGCTCATCTCTACTACTTTAGATGGATACAGAAAATAAAAAGCTGCCACTTAAAAATTTTAACTTCATACAAATGTAAGCTGTCACAAAATAGCTCTGCATTGTGTTCATCCTCCTGGGAAAAGCTGCCATTCTTTTATTAACAAATCTTCCCAGATTTACTCAGTCACTGCACATTAGAACCAGCAGATGAAGAGTTTTGAGTGATAATGAAACCTGTAACAAGTCATCTTCAGCCATCTTTCCCAAACAATAAGGGAATTAAAATTTCCATTTAAATGCAGAGGTCTGAAACATGCTTCAGTGGCAAAATTACTTCAATTAATGTGAGTGGAATACAAAGACCAGACTGCAGAAATGCCAGGCAGCAACCAGAAATTATGTCATTAGAGTGCTTGCATCAACTTAACACAATGTCTGCAGAGGTCTAATTTCAACTGTATGTATCACAAGGCTACAGGCAACAGTATTAATCACTGCTCCAATTTCAATGTGAGGGATACAAGCTCCTTGTCACACCACTCTGGGGTTTTTTTTTTCTAAGCCACGAGCATCTGTTTACTTTGAGGAATGAAACAAAAGAACAGATCTATATACACTCAGCATCCCTGGCAGTTTAGTAATTATTTTACATGGTATTCATATCATATAAAAGGAGAAAGGAATTATCCTGCAGTGAGTGACTACAACAGTCTTCCAGGGGCACTATTAACAGAAAGTGGCAAAAGCCATCGAGCCTACAGTGATTTTTGTCCATGAAAAAGCTGTAAATGCAGGCAGGTTACTATTTCTTTATTACAAGTCCACTTCTCTTCAAATGATAATTGCAACTCTCAATGGACAGCTGGAAGTGTGTGCTCAGTGTTCACTTGAGGCTTACCTGCATTCCTGATATAAAAAAAAAATTAAAATCCAACAGCTGCTTTTTATGTCATTACCATTTGATTTCTTAGAAAATGTAATATATGCTGGGAAATAGAAACAACCAACAAAAGAGGATGGTGTTGAAGTCCTTGGGTTTGTGAAATCTAATATTGGCTGCCTCTCCTGGCCTTGGGCAACCTCACCTCCACACACAGGTAGGTGTGCATGTACAGAAGTGTACATAAACTGCAGGCAATATATTGCAAACCAATGAGATATCACAAACACATATATTGCAAACCATTTTTAAGAAACATTAGATGAAAAATTCTAAGCATTCTTAATTTTATTTCTTTTACTTCTCATCTTGTATTCCAGACAGGAAATTAGATATTTTTCTGGAATTTCCTTCTGAAAATAATTTAAATAAAATAAAAAGAAGCATATTCAAAGAAGTCAAATACACTGAAAAGTCCATTAACAAAAGCCAACTGATAAACCTTTCAGTTGGCATTGATGCTAACTCTGAATACTGAAGTGCTTTCCTCCCTCTACACCAAATATCTTTATCTTCTACCTGATCCACTACACTCCAACTTCCTACACATAAAACCTAAAAAAAACACTTTTGGGAAAACCTGAGTGCATTCATCTCATATACACTGCCTCAAGTCATGGCATTGCTGATCTGTTTTCAGGAACTTTAATAGGTTTAACCTAACATTTTATCAAGTATCATAGAAACTGCACTCTACATTATACTGCAGAAATGGATCCATTACCCATCCCAGACAACTAACAATGCTGTGGGAAAGGTGTATGACCTTTCATACTAAAAAATTAGTTACTAAAAAGTTTAGTTCATACTAAAAAGGCAGTGAGACTCAAAGGAAAATAAGATGAGTTCCTGGAAGATGGTTTTACAAAGGAAGAATCATAGAAAGATGACTGCACCAAGTGTGGTAGAAAACAGAATGGCAACAAAAACCAGGAAGGTGACAGCAGAGAAAAATCAGACAAGAGGATGTGACAGCAACAACCAAAATCCAGGTAGAGTTACACACCCCAGAGACAGGGATGAGGAGACTGACAACAAATGGTTGAAAAATGTTTCAGAGGGAAAAGGTAGGTTTTAGAGATTTGTGTTAATGATAAAATGAGATAAAACAGAAAGAAGGAAATTAAAATTTCCAGCTCTTCATACACTTATAGTGATTTATTAAATTTAAAAAAAAAAGGCTCAGATAAGAGTAACACAAAGAACAGCAAAGTTCAAAAAACAGTAACAGAAGAAAGCAATGGAAATATTTCCTTAAAGGCATTCTCTGGCAAGCACAAAGAATATGAACAGATATATTTTTGCTTTCACTTCTGCATCTCTGAGAGCTTCAGGTTGGAAAGGACTTCCACAGAACATGTAAACCATCTCCCTGTTCAGGCATGGTCCCCTAGAGGCAGTTGCCCAGGTCTCCATCCAGTCTGGTTTTGAATTTTTTCCACAGATTGAGAATCCACAACCACTCCAGGCAACCTGCTCAACCACCCTTACATTAAAAGAAAAGCCATTCAGCCCTAATTGCTTAAATTCCAATCTGTGCCCATTGCCTCTTCTGTTGCTGAGCCCAGATCTGTTTTCTCTGCACCTCCCAGGCATTTAGAACCCTGAGGATTCTGTTCTTGGAATCAAACAGTCCCAGATCTCTGCCTCTCCATAGAGAAAAGATCCTCCTGTCCCTTAACAACCTCTATGATCCTTCAAAGATCTTCATCTCTTCCTTGTATTGGAGAGCCTAAAACTGGACTCCACATGCCAGGGCTGAGTGGAGGGAAAAGACCACCTCTTCCTTTTAAGACTTTTAACTACTGGTAGAAAACAGTTCCAGTAAAGAAAGGACTGAAGACTGGTGAGGACACACTCTTGTTAAGTTCAGAAACAAGAGAAAGAACAAGGATTATGTTTAGAGAATCACAGATTGGTTTTGGTTGAAAGGGACCTTCAAGATCATCTGGTTCCAAGCCCTCTACATGGGCAGGGACATCTCCCACCAGCCCAGGTTGCTCCAAGCCCCATTCAACCTGGCCTGATAAAAGTAAACTTCTACTTCTGCCACAAGACTGGAATTATGCTTATAAAAAGAGATGAAAGTTAAAAGGAGAAGTATTTGAAGGGAGGGAATAACAGATTAAAAAAACTCTGGAAATAAGTAGAAGGATTAAGAGTCCTGGTAAAATATCTAGAGGACAACAATGAGAGGCAAACACCTAAATAGTGAAAGATGGTTTCTCCTCAGAATAATGACCCAAGTTGTGAGAGTGTTTTGGGAGATGAAGCAGGAGAGAAACAGATAAGTTGTTCCATAAAAATCAGGTAAGATAATATAGTCAGGTGTCTGTTAAATTAATCTTAATACAAAGCACCAGGTTGCAAAAACAGAAGGAAATCCTATGTGCAGATTAAATGGGTAAAGAACTAAATTGTTAGAGAAAGCATCAGGAGCAGGAGAAGAGGTAAAGACAGCTCTGAAGGATGAGAAACAATCAAACAGGATGGGAGACTGTGACCTTAAATGCAGGCAGGAAGGCTCAAAAGCAAACCCAATGGAAAATAAGAGTACAAAATAGAAAATAGAGTACAAGGAAGCAGCAAATGACAAAAGAAGAAACTAAGCAGGTAAAAAAGGCAGATCTGTCTGCAGATGAGCACTCAGCTGACCAACATGTTTCTGGTAGATCCTGGCCCAGCTCTTGGTACCACATCTTACCAGCATGTCTGTGGCATTGAGATAGTGCTTGCTGGCCATGCACTGCTCCAGCTTCTGAGGCACTTGCTTGATGTTCTCTATCTCATCCAGCAAATTCAGGACATGTTTGTGCTCAATCCCTTCAATCCACAGCTTGCGCAGCTCATCCCGCTTGCAGTGCAGCAGCATCTTGCACGACAGCAGATTCTCCTTCACCTACAAGCAAGATGTCAAAAGATTAATTAAACCTTTTTAATTAAAGCCTGTAACTGGCTCTTCTACCACAGAGCAGCCCTTCCCCTCATTTACTTTATTAGGAATTCCAAAAATAACCCAGCACCAACCAAGTCCAAGTTCCTTAAAATTTCTGGTTCTTCCTTTGGCTGAAGGGAAAGTGCTTGCAGAGCCAAATGTTTTCTAGCACAAGTTTTGTAGCACTGTTGAAAATTTAACTGAGGTATCATAACGTGAACAAATGCAGCAGGATCCTATTACCATGACTGAAGGCTTATTTGCACATTTTCCAAAATTCAATTCAGTATTTTGGCATACAGCAAGAATCCAATTTTCAGTGAAAGCAAATAAGCTACCACTAATTTTTCTGCTGTAAACATTTTCCATCTGCCTATTAAATCTTTTGGCACGTCTCTTCCTTTCTTGAAGTTTGGTGTCCATTTCTTGCAAACTGACTATTTAAGAGTGGAAAACATTCTTTTAATACCTTGAGCAACACCTTTTTTTAAGAGATAAGGTGTCACTGGGACAAACAGCAGTTCAGATTCAGCATTTTCATTATTTATCAAGGCCATTACATCACCCAAAGAAACACCTTAGTGTTTGTCATTTAGTTTGTTTTCAAGCCTCATGCCATCCTCTTTAACTGTCAAAATCTCTATTATTATTTTCCCCGAGATAATTTTTCTCCTCCATTCTTGCTGCTCAAACACACAGCGTGCATTCCCACCTTTCAGGTTCCCCCCATAGCCTCTGGTAAGGTCAGTTTAACCCAACTCTTCTTGCCTAATGCAAATCAATAATACATATTAAAATGGGGAAGCAATTAGCAACACAACTTCACACATTGCTTTCACACTATTCTTGTTGCTGTGGTAAATTACAAATACATAGGGTCCAACCTTTTCTCCAGCTGAATTCTCACTGAATTACACATGAAGGAGACTCAGAAAGAGACCTTTCAATTTATTTTTCAATAATGAGCCTTCAAAGCACTCCAGAAATCCCACTTCAGCTGCACATTCTTCCAAACTGCCTTTACACAGGCAAGGTAGGAGAAAATACATTCAACACACATAGACCCAAAACCAGACAATGAGTAAATATCATTAGCAACATAAATCACCCTCTATCCAGAGTAAGACATCCATAGAACAACATCACCCTCCAAAATATCCTTCTGAAAAAGCATAGAAAACAAACTTCAGCCAACAGAAGAGCTAACCTAAGAGTACCACAACTTGCTACAAAAGGAGAGGCAGGCTAGAATGCTCACAGATTTCATTTCAGACTTAATCCCTGTTCAACACCTTAATTTAAAATGTTACACTGACCTAGCACAGCATCATCAGGGGACTGCTGTTTTATAGAGCCAAATTAGGTCTGCAAAACAATTGTGGGGCCAGAAGGAATCTCCCAAAACATTCCTACTCCTGCCCTTACAAGATCAACTGTATCTACACTTGGGAGCAGAGGAAGGATTGAGTAGCAAGTCTTTAAGAAAAGACCTCCCCTTGGTAGGTCAAATGGTTTCTACTTTATAATTCAGTTTCACAGTGGTAACACCTCTAAAGCTGGGTTCAAAATGAAGCCTTTCCAAAGAAGAATTCATAGAAGAATTGAGTACAAAAGATGGATACAGAGAGGGATCTGGATACAGAGAGGGATCTGGATACAGAGAGGGATCTGGACAATCTATCACTTGGAGAATTTGTAATGCAAGTAAATGACCGTGTGATCATCCACCTTTCACATGAGGGCAGCATCAAAAGGAAATCTGCTCATTTCATAGAGATTGATGACAAACCAGATCTGGGGTTTCCCATGAGATTAGGTCAAAGCTACTCAAATACATATTGAGCAAAATTAATCAGAAAACTTAAATACCAAAAGGTCCTTCACCTTTATAGTCATTCTTCTAGGTGGGACCAAAAGGTGACACCCCTGTATGTTTGTTTTGACCTCTGCAAAGCTTACAACAGTGTGTGAAAACAGGCCACAGGCTCCAGTTTATTTCAAATTTAGTAAAATTGATCTTTGCTTTCAAATTGCTCAGCTTTGTACATAAATCCTAGAATGAACTCTTACCCTTGGAATGCATCAGAACGCTCTCCTTCTGTTTGAAAATGCTAAGTGAATTTTGAAAGTCAAAAGGGTCAGAACACAGCCCCAGAAGGGTAAAATCCTACTGCTCCTAAAGCCCTGATGTGAAAGGTATTAAAATGAGAGCTCCACAGAGACAGGTTAAAAAAAAAAAAAAAAAATTAGATTTAGTGCTTAGTTTTCAAAGTTTAGGTATAGCAAAGTACAGAGGAATTAAAAAAAAAAAAATAGGACAGGAGCCCAAAGAACTTATCTATCTGCAGTGATAGAGCAGATGGAACAAGTCCACAACAAAGACTACCAGAGTTATTTACTGACACACTCCTGAAGTGTGAGCACTTAAAATACAGAAAGGCACAGGGCCACAAAGTTCATGTACATTCACACAACAGCACTGAGTTTGGATATCACACTGATATTCATATTCCTTGAGTGAAAAGCAAGCTGATGAATCACCCAGACTATTGTGGAGGTGGTTGGAGGGCAACATATCAAAACATGAACAGATTAGATGGAAAGGTTTTAGCTTAGCAGCCCTTAAGACTTGAAAAACCTGACAGGAACATGCCCAGACAATAAATGAACAGAGGGCACTGCAAAGCTTTGAGCTTCATAACCACCTCTCATTTTGTTTTTCAATTAGAATCATAAAATAATTGGGGTTGGAAGGGACCTCAGGATGCTCAGAGCCTCCTCAAGCCTCACCTTGAATATTTCCAGGGCTGAGGCCTCAACCATCTCCCTGGGCAACCTGCTCCATTTTACCACCAATTACTTGTGTTCTCAAAAAAAGGATAAACACTGTGGAAAACATGTTGCTAGTAAGAGATGGTCTGAAACCAACATATTAGGACTGGATGGTCTGCTTCTAGGTACACCATAAAGTGAGCTGCAAATCAGACCTAGTTCAGAATTAGTGGGTAATAGCACTTTAATTCAATTTTTAGTTCAGTTTGGAATAGTGAGTATCTGGGAAAAGAGAAAGAGAAATAAAAGGTTAAAATGGGAGCTCAATAATACCAGGCTATTAAAGAAAAAAAAAACTAGAGGTGTTGCACAGATTTGGAATCAGAGGAGGCACTATGGAGCAGATTCAAACACAAACACACCCAGAGCTCAACTTAGAATCACAGACCAAAAAATCTCTCCTAGACAGACAGACCAACCAAAAAAATCTCTCCCAGACAGACAGGCCAACCAAAAAAATCTCTCCCAGACAGACAGGCCAACCAAAAAAATCTCTCCCAGACAGACAGGCCAACCAAAAAAATCTCTCCCAGACAGACCAAAAAATCTCTCCCAGACAGACCAAAAAATCTCTCCCAGACAGACCAAAAAATCTCTCCCAGACAGACCAAAAAATCTCTCCCAGACACACAGACCAAATATATCTCTCCCAGACACACAGACCAAATATATCTCTCCCAGACACACAGACCAAAAAATCTCTCCCAGACACACAGACCAAAAAATCTCTCCCAGACACACAGACCAAAAAATCTCTCCCAGACACACAGACCAAAAAATCTCTCCCAGACACACAGACCAAAAATCTCTCCCAGACACACAGACCAAAAATCTCTCCCAGACACACAGACCAAAAAATCTCTCCCAGACACACAGACCAAAAAATCTCTCCCAGACAGACCAAAAAATCTCTCCCAGACAGACCAAAAAATCTCTCCCAGACACACAGACCAAAAAATCTCTCCCAGACAGACTGAACAAAATCATACAATATGTTGGGTAGGGACGGACCTTAAAGCTCACCCAGTCCCAACCCCCTGCATGGGCAGGGACACCTCCCACCAGCCCAGGTTGCTCCAAGCCCCATCCAACCTGACCTGAGACACTGCCAGGGATGGGGCAGCCACAACTTCCTTGGACAACCTCTGCCAGGCTCTCACCACCCTCAAATTAAAGAATTTCTTCCTAACATCCAACTTCCATCTCTCCTCTTCAAGTTTTAACCCATTGCCCCTTGTCCTCTCCCTACCCCCCCACGTCAGAAGCCCTCCCCCAGCTTTCCTGCAGGCAGACTTCACCTGTCTGATCTTGTTGCGGGAGTTGGTGATCCGCTCCGTGATGCTCTGGTAGGTGCGGATGGCGGTGGTGAGCTCGGTGTAGTGCTGGACAATGAGCTCATCCAAATCCCTATCACATTTCTCATAAGCTTCTTCCAGGCGACCTTTCTCAGTCTCCCTGTCCTCAACATCATCACTGGTGGATAAGGTCCTAAAGAGAAAAAGATTGAAAAAAGAACAAAGTGGATATTTTGAAGTTATCTGACAGGCGGCCAAAACCAAGCAGCACCGAAGCAAAGCAGTCCCTATAACTAGTCTGTACTAGTCTATCCCCTCTAACTAGTCTCTACTAGTCTATCCCCTCCAACTAGTCTTCAGAGGGTGAAGTTGTGAAGTTTATTTCTGGTAAATGTGCCTGCCTGGTGTTGAGTAGAGCACAACCTACTTCAAGGAAATAAAGAGCCATAAATAGTGAGGTTTATTGCTTCCCCAGATTTTTAGATGCTTTGGAGCTTTTTTACTACACCACTGGATTTTTGAAAAGGGAACATTATCTATTAGTTCTATTTCCAGGGAGTCATTAATAGGGGCACAGTATAAGATGTGAAATATATCTTGATTTATTACTTAAGAACTATAAAGAATAGATTCTACTTGAGGCTCGGGGACCAGTGCAACTATTTGTTAAAATCATTGCAATTTCTGCTACTTACCTGCCAAAAGTACACTAGGGATATCACAAGCATGTAGAGAAACCCTTCAGAACCTTCCCCATGCCTTCCAATAGTCAATTGTTTTCCATCACAGAATCACCTCAGAATCATTCCCCACAGCAGGATGTTCTGCCTCAGTTTCCCCACATGATTCAATTGCTTTTTGCCTCCATTTCACTGCCCTTAGGGTGGAATTGGAAGTTTCCACAGGAAAACTCTGCAAAGGCCAAACTCTGAACTGGTAACAACCTTCAAAGTACCACAAGAAGGCCAAGTTGGTATCTGTGGTGCCAGAACACAGAGCTCAGCTTAGCCACAGTTATGCCAAACAGAGAGCAAATAAGAATGAGAAGCAAAGAATTTCCTTAGTGAGGGTTTTCCTTTGTTTCCTTTTTTTTGGAGAATTTTGGAGGTTTGGCTAAGTAGTTCAATGACAGTAGCAGATCACTTGATTCTATAAAAGCCTGGTCACATCTTTGATCAGAGAGAATCCTATGCATTTTCCTTAGAAACAGCTTCATCTTCTCCCCTCCAGCAGGGACACCTCCTCAAGTGGTCACTCCTCAAGAGGTTGAAAGCAAAAGACACCTTGAAGCACCCAGAGAAGGGTGAAAAACACCAAATCCCTATATACAAATTCTTATTCCTACCTATATTGGTTAATTTTAAAAGATTAAAGAAATACTTGACTTTTAAGCTTTGGAACTTGAAGACTTTAGGAGCCTTTTAAACATGAGAGAAGACTCAAGTCATTGTCTTACCACATTGCCCTAAGGTATTATTTTAATCATTGGTCTAGATCCAATTTAAGAGCTATTAATAAGTTGCTAGCTCTCAATTACCCTTTGTGTAACAGTTATTCACTTTTGTATTTTATTGTTAAGGTGCCTTATTGTTTTGTTACCCTAATACCCTCATGCTCTAATACACCAATGTCCTAACAGTTCAGTTTGTGGCTTTTATCCCAATTTTACCATCTTTTTAGTATTTACAATCAATCTTGCTTTTGTACATACACATCTCATATGGAATCACAGAATCATCACCAGAATTGTTTGGGTTGGAAGGAGCTTTTCAAGGTCCAACCCCCTGAAGTGAACAGAGACATCTTCAACTTCATTCAAGTTGCTCAGAATTCCTTCAAGCCTGACCTTGAACATGCACCAATAGAGCAAACAAGTGTCATGGGTTCTACATTCCCCCCTCCCCCATTATTTAACCTCTGAGTAAAATATTCCTGCATCATTTTTACTTTTAAAATATCATTTAACTTTGAAATCACAACCAAACTGCTGAAAATTAATTTTTAAAATGGCACAGGAGAGAAAAGTTTCTTGGTGTCACTCAAAATTTCTGAAATCTACTCAAAAATCAATGCTACCTTCTCTTTTTTTTTCCACTCTCTCTCTCCACCTCCCTCCATCCTTTCCTTTCTTGAGATCCACCCTGCCACTAGATCCAGAAGAGCAGATCTGGAATGACTTGATCACACCACCAGAAAGATCCAGGAGAAAGCAATATCTGGAAGACATTATCTCTTGGAGTAGAGGTAGAACTCAAAGTTGGTTTCTGATTTTAAAAATCATCCTTGTTTTTCCTCTTCCTTTACCCTTGGAAAAGTGGCTATGGTCCATACAGGTTTGTTTTAAATGAGAAATACAGACATTGAAAATGGTAGGCAAGAGATCAGTTATAGTAGTTATAAGACAATTTCTGAATTATCAGACAATCTCTGAATCCTTTGAAGCAACTTACAATGGAAAATAAGTAAAATTAACAACTTGAAAAGAAAAAAAAAAAATCACTGCATAAGAACCATTTTGGATCATATGCTTGAACATCATGCAACAGTCAACTTCCAAAGAAATCTGAAAGGCTACAAGCCTTTCAAAATACAAACAAGAAAGCATGAACACATGGAGAGTATTTCTTTACAATCACAACTTCTGCACTGAGGCACCATCTTAAGATATTATGCACCCTTCACTGAAAATATAAAAATAGTAAAAGATGAGAATAGTCATTGTTCCCAACCAACGACACTGCAAAGCTAAACCACCAGGAGCAAGAGAAGTTCTTGAGTTTTTGCTGGATTTCTTCACCTGTTCATGTTTAAAAGGTTAAATAGTTGAAAGAAGACAAAAAATCCCAAACTGTTGCTCAACACTCTCTGCTACTAGAAGGGCTTTCACATTAGAGGTTTTAAAACAATGAGGTCCAGTCAAACTAAAACCAGTATCTCCAGCTGTATCTCCTGCTGCCAAATAAGAAAATATCAATTTTTTGTCATCTTCTACAGGAAGATGTTAGAAGGTGACAACTGCTTGCACATCATTGAAAAAAAGCAAAGGAGAGAAACCTATTTCCTTATGGATTAAGAATATTTCCAGTGGTAACAAGCACCAGAAGGGTTCATACTTCAGATTTTCTAGAATTCTTCAACACGATTAGAAAAGTAGTAAGAACTCAAGGGCAGAAGCTGTTTCCAAATCAATGTAAACAAGGAACTCAGACATACAAGAGATGCTCTCCCTCTCTCAAAAAGTCAAAGCATATCCAGAACTTCCAGTTCACTGCTCTTTCTTCCCTTCAAAGAATAACAACAGCCTGTACCACCTAGTCAAGGAGTCCACCTCTAAAAAGAAAACAATAAAAAAGCCATTTCACAGCAGACCAGGCTCCCAGAAAGAGCAAAGAAAAGTCAAGTGAGCAAGGAAATCTCTCCAACCATATGGAGCATGTGCACACTTGTCCTACTCAACCACCAAGGAGGAATTCAAGCCAAAATACATCCTACAACACCCTAAAAGATGACAAGGTTCTCAAGTGATGTGATTATTTTACATAGCAAAGACCCTCTTGCTTTTCTTAAGCCTCAAATCAGTGGGTGACACTCACACCTTCTTCCCTGCTTCCAAATACCAAGAGTTGGACATTTTACAGGGGATGCAGGTGGACCTCTCCTGCAAAAAGACCACGTGGAGATGAGGAATTCCCTTCACATTCCACTCGTAACACCACAACTTCTTCCAATGTATAAAAATTTATTTCTAAAATTTCATTTTCCATGCTTCATGGTAGCTACAGAAAAAAGAATCCTTCCCAATGTTATTACATTGCATAATCATAAGTGTCTGCAATCATGTTTTCCTAGAAAAAAGATACTTAATTTGCATTCTATGCAGAGGACTTTATCATGCAAAAAGGACCTGAAAAGTGCAAAAAGTCATTAGAAAGAAGCCTGGAATTAAGAAATCCGGGTTACAGGCTCTGCTTGACCACAGGCCTCTAACACTGTGCTTAAAGCACCCTCCCATTGCAGCCTGGATCCTGACACTACAGCATGAGCTACACAGAGCTCTTAGCTACTACAGACTCCTGATGTAAACATCTGTAAGGAATTTCAGTGAAACAGAGTGAGCAGGAGGAGCCGTGTCCTTGTGGCCTCGTTTTTTACTTCCTCATCTGGGAAATCCACAGCACTGCTTCCTCCAACAAGGCAACTGCAATTCCAATCCCCAAGTACAACTGAAACACTGCAGCACTGCGAGCAGAGGTCATATAAACACCTCGAAGTAATGTACAGAGAAGTGCTAGGAAAAAAAAAAAAAAAGCTAAGTATACACAGTTAATGCAACAATATTATATCCACAGTGCTTGTGAGACACAGTGAGGTTTGGGTTGATGCTGTAATAGATGAATAAACAACTTGGAAGGATGTGCTGGGCAGTAAAACTTCCTCCATGAAGAGCTCTTTGCAGATGAATATGCCTCCTTTGTGAAGAACTGCTTATTTTTGCTAGAAGGATCTTCTTCAGCATGGTTACAGCAGACAGGAACGTGTATCCTTTTTAAGGATTGACAGATTGTTGGAGTTTCAAGCTGAACAATATTGCTTGTCTCAGTTGTTAATGAAACCATTGATTCTCTCTAACCTGCCTTATGGATTGCACAAGAATCGTGGATTGCTGCAGATCAGGTAGGAGCAGAACCTCTATGGCAGACTAGGAAAGGTTTTAGTTTTAATTCAACAAAATTCAATTTTGCAGTTCTTGAGTTGCCAAAGCTGTTTGGGCTTCAGCTTGAATCCATCTGCAATGCAAGGAGTTTGTTACACAGGCTTAAAGATCTTTTTCTCCAAGGCTAAGACTGCACCTCTGGAGTGTCAAAGGACACTACAATCCTGCCTAACTTAGGCTTCCTAGCAACTTCCACTCAAATCCATATTTCTTTAAGCAGATTCAAGTTGTTCTGCCCAGTTTTTTCTGTCCATGTAACCGAGCTGAACTTGACCTCTGCAGGAAAACCATTTTTCACTAAAACTCACTAGAAATTCACACAGGCAAAACACAAATGCTGATGATGCCTGAGAGAGAGCTCACAACTGGACCTGGACCTTGGAAACCACAAAACATATTGAAAAAAGGGCAAATCTAAGATAGATGGAAATTCAAAGCTTTTGTGAGATACCCCAAGGTTATTCCTTAATGACCCAGCTTCTAATTAAAGGTATCCCTTATAGTAGTTATTTTGCTACTGGTTTGCTTAGATGTATAATATACAATTTGATGACACCCAAATCAAGATGCTTTTTGGGGTGGAAATGCAGCCTATGTGGCACTCCAGACCTCCATCCATTCTCAAATCCAAAGAACTCAGCATTTAAACACCTGACACTGTAGTGGCATGAAAATATTACCAACCCATAGTAAAAAGAAAATGAGCAAGAATACAGATGTCTCAAAGCTCCAGCACATCCAACTGGACTTCAGGAATCTCAGCAGCACAAGCTGGGAATGCAGTTGCCAATATAGTCTTCTTTTTATACTTACATTTTTCTGAAAAAATGAGTTCAATATGCAGCAGAATCCAAGCCAATGAGACCAAGACAAAGGAAATACTCTGCTGCTGTATAAATATTTGTGTCCATAGCCAGTGATGCCTCTTCTTGCTTCTTTTGCTCTGGGAATGGCAACTAAAACTATGGCCTCCATGGAGCATTTCTTTGGGTTTATCCTCTGAGAAACTCCAGTGATTTCCACCACCTAGAGCTAAAGAATGTTGTGAAGGTGATGTTACCTGACTCCCACCCATGTACATGGAGTAAATGCCAACGTGAGGCCTTCCTTTCACCCTTTCAGCATCCAAATGTGCAAAAACACAAGACAAACATGATCCATCCAGGCTCAGTCAACTTCCAGATTCCAAGATTTCCAAGCTGGATTTGTACCAGCTGGGAAATCTTCCCAGAATTTACACCTGTATTGAGACCCTCTCATTTCTTTAATTATCTGTTCAGGGAAAATATTTTGTGATGATCTCTTAAAAAATATGATACTTGTATTTTGATCAGAAAAATTTACCTGTATTTATGGCTTTATAGACTGTTCTAGCTTCAAACATTAAGACAACTGCTTAGCAAGGATAAATAAAGGATAAATAGTTCTACACAACATAAAATTTAAACCTCATTTTTTTTACCCCTTCACTCATGAGTTGGCTTTAAATAAACATAGGTTATTCCTTAACAAGTTTAAATCACAACCCAAAGTTAAATGGAGAACACTAATACAACAGACTGCTTTTTGATTTATTTTACTCAAAGACCAGCAAGTTTCAGAAATATAAAGTAGTGTTTTTAGAACTTGTTTATTTCCAGTCATAACAGGAGCCTGGATTAATGGCTGGAGAACAGAAGTGCATTTATGATTCTTCTTACAATCATGTAATGAAGACCTATTAAAGAGCACTTCAAGAAAAACAAACCATTCTTTACTGGATGCAAACAACAACACAGAAATAAGAGGAACTGAAGCTGTTTTAAGTCAAAATGTCATATTAAACCTTTTCTCAGATAACAATGTACATTTTTGTCCACTGTGGCTCTACCATTAATTTCTGCAACATATTTAAAAGCAGTACAAGCACTCACAATTGCTTACAGCCATCGTGTATCAACCAGCTAAGCCCTCACTCTACCTACTTAAACCAAAATTAAATCACCACCTGGTCTGGAGTCCAATAATCCATTACTATGTATTTCATCCTTCAAAAATACTGTATTAAATCCTAAAGGTCCAGCAGTATCTGTAACTACACAAAGGAGAAATTTCACTTTGAATCTGAACCATTACCTTGTACACCTGAGTTTCCTACCTAAGGGCCTTGGTACAGGAGCCATTGCTTTTTTTTTTCCCCCTGAAAAGAATAAAGCAAAGTAAGGAATACTTAATATTCTTGGGATTATATATGTTCCAGCTAACACTGCAGAAAAGTAAGCCAAGGGCATCTTTGCTTGTTTCAGTTCTATTAAATTGTGTGGCAAGGAATAAGAAAAGTCAACACACTGTTTGGTAAATAGAAAGCATCAAAAATGTCTGGGAGAGGAACTTTGCAGAAAGAACTCTGAAGGAGGAATTGCAAAACAGGGCAAGAAAATGAAATAAGAATAAATATACATCAGCTTTCTCCAACACCCTGAAAAACAAAGCATCCAAAACATATGATAAACAAAAGGAATGTCAATTGAGAAACCAAGAAAATGCAAGGTATGAACTCAGTGGGGATCTCCAGAAGGGTTCCCTGATCAGCTCACTTGGTTTTTCATTTTCATTTTTCTAAATGAATCCACATCTAAATGAATCTAAATGAATCCACCTCCCCTATAAGATACCTGTAATTTCTACTTGGCAGCTGGATGGCTGCATATGTCTGTCTCATTAGCAGGAGCTCAATAGGATTAGAATAATTGCAACTGGATGTTAGGCTGCTAAGAGACATTTTTATGCTACAGTAAAACAAATTCATTGAGCCAAATCTCATTGAGTTTTGATTTTACTTAGTTAAAAATGCAGATTAAAGAAATGCAAAATGCTTAATTCACTGGAGTCACTTCCACATACAGAAGACAGGGTGGAGGAGAACACAATCCTGACATGTTTTTATCACAGGATGTACAACACATTTCATACAAGAAAAAAAAAAAAAAGAAACCACAAAAAAACAACTTGGTACTTCCCCTTAGGGCTGTGAAGTTACACTGGAATTAGATTAATAAAAGAAGCCCATTGGGACTACCCATTTCAGTAGAATTGGAATTGTAGATCACAAGCATTTATCATCTCTACTTTCAAGCATCCAACTCAAGTTACAGGAAAGGAAATTACAGGTGGAAAGACTTTTGCAAGAGTCCCAAAGCACTGACATTCTGCAAGGTGCCTGGAGTCTCAACCTGCTGGCTAGTACAGTTCAAATCAAAGACAGGAATATCTAATTTCCAGGGCCAAATACTTTTAAAAATGTATTCACATTCATTAAATATAACTCTCTACTTGGCTGTACCTTTCCAGAAAAGTCCATCAACTCCAGAAGAATCCTCCTTTCTCAGCATCACAGATAAAGGAATGAAGTGTCCCAGACATGTTGGCACAATTAGGAGCCAAAAAAAATGTTTAAATCTCCCCTCACCTGGGGCTTTACAGCAGTTCTGTAGTCAACAAAAAAATAACATAATAATACAGCACTGGTGTGGCCAGCAGGGCAGGGAGTGCAAATCCCTTCAAGTCCTGGGGTCAGTTCTGGGTCCCTCATGATAAGAACATTGAGGGGTTGGAGTGTCCAGAGAAGGGCAATGGAGCTGGGGAAAGGGCTGGAGCACAAATCTGACTGGGAGAAGCTGGGGGTACTGGGATGCTCAGCCTGGAAAAAAAAAACAAAACAAAAAAGAGGCAGAGGGGAGAACTTCTCCCTCTCCAGAACTCCCTGAAAAGAGGCTGGAGCCAGGGGGGTTCAGTCAAGCAATAGAACAAGTGGAAACAGCCTCTAAAGCTGAAGTTTAGATTGGATATCAGGAATAATTTCTCCCATGAACTGGTTTTCAGGCATTAGAACAGGCTGCCCAAGGCAGTGGTAGAGTCCCCATCCCTGGAGGGATTTCAAAGCTGTGGAGATGTGGTGCTGAGGGCCATGGTTTAGTGAGACCTGGCAGTGCTGGGTTAACACTTGGACTTGATGATCTTAGGGGTCTTTTCCAACCTAAATGTTTCTATGATAACCAACACAGTATTTTAAAGCTGGTGCAAAACCTACTTGAGTTTTTAAAACTTTTTTCTCAGCACAGAGCTCAGTCTCAGCCTTTCCCTCTGAGCTGCTCTTCACAAGAAGGAACTTTTGAGAAATTCACCCAATGTCTCATTTTCATAATGCAGAAGATATTACTGACTATAGCTACTATACAACAGAGTAAACACATCCAGTGCTTTGAAAATGCAACACATTTAAGAGGAATACAGGAAACTTGCCTTTAAGAATCAATGTAAGTAATTGATGAAGCAATCTGGTCCCTGCAACAACTAAGAACAGCAGGCTCCATACAGTATAGAAGATATTTTCACTCTACAGATTTAGTGTTGGCTATTTCTTTGTGTTTTGACAAAGAAATGTTTTATTGCCTTATCCAAGATCCTCAGGACTTCAGAAGTACCACACAATATCATTGTGAATTTACTCCTAGAGTATGATGCATTGATGTGGGAAGGAAAAGGAGAAAAAGAACAAAAAAAAAAAGGGGTGAACTCTTTCCAGCATTCAAACAACACAAGAAAAACAACAGGCAGATGATGTAAAAAGGACAGAAAACAAGTCATAACCTCTTCACAAGGTAATACATTCCTTTTATTGTTGGGAACTGAAAGAACATGATGTTTACTAAGCTATTCAACAGCAGCAGAAAACAAACACCATTGTACTACACATCCTGTGGCACAACAGGTAACTACAGGAGTGCAGAAATGCTCTACAGAGATGATCAGCTGCAAAAGGAAGAAGCAATTCACCTCCTCTCCTAACATGAAGCTATTTTCAACCCCAAAACCAGATTTACCATCCCCAGCTCCCAGCACCACAGAAAAGACCCCACACAGATTAAACCTTCATCTGTGTTACACATCTTATCTGCACCAACAAACTGCTACAAAATCAGCTTTGATGGGAATGAAACACGAGTGACTTCTTTGCTGGGTTCCCTTATCAACAAGCTTAGTGCCAAGAGGGGCAGTTACTAAGAAATGCTGTTTCTGGGCTATTCTGCAAGTTTCAGCAGGAAAAGCCTTTGGAAAGAGACACAGAGACATGTACACCCCAGGTGGGAATATTTGGGTGCCTGAAGAAGGGATGCAGGAATGAAGGACTCTGCTCCATCTGCATTTTCAAAGCCATTTTCCTTCCTGCTCCATCCTTCCATCATACCACAGCTTGAAGCATGAGAAAAAGCAACCCTGCTTCATTTTTCTCTTTTATTCCAATAACAAACACAGGGCAGAGGCAAATCCATGGATTTCTCAGCTCCAAATGCCCAGCCCAATGTATTTGATTTGCAGTGTGCTGAATGCCCTGATCCCACACACAAGCTCTTGACCTTCTGAACCTGAATTCAGGGTGTGATCCACACCACTCCTGTTTCATCTCATACCCTGCCACTCCATTTCCTTCACTCCTGGTTTTTCAGCTCCATCAGGAATCAGATTTGAGACCCAGCAAGAGTTTCAGTTGACACTGAGAAGCCTCATACTTGCCCACACAGCTTCTATGAAGAAGGGGTTTAGGGCTGCTCTCCAGAGCAGAGGAGTAAACTTCTTTTGCCAGCCCACTCTTAAGCTTCCTACCTGCCCAACAAAATGCCAAGAAAATTAGATTGTGTCAATTTTAAGACAAAATTGATAATGAATAATAAAGGTTTCATTTCTGCAGATTTGCTTTTGCTGATGCCTCCAGCTAGGCTGGGTGGATAACTGCCTGCTGATTTTACCTATGCTCCAGCCAGCCCTGCTAAGTATGATTACTGCTAAGCAATGGATAGTAAACAGAGCCTTAATTACCAATTTCTTGGCAAAAGAATTTGTTACAGAGAACACTGTCGTAACAGTATGTGGGCACTATGCTTCTATTAATTTTTTATTAAAGAAGAGTGAAAGATCCTGACTGCAAAAAGCAAATTACACATTTTAGAAAACTAATGCTAAGTTAGCAGTGAGACAGTTCTTGCAAGGAGCCACGGGCTCATTTCACAGCAGAAGAAAATTCAGTCCTTGCTGCTTTTGACCACTGCTGTAGGTGTTCAGTAGCTCCATGTCCCTGCAGAAACTTTCTCTGCTCCAAAATACCACAGCAGACATGTGCAAATATTTGTGGTTATAGAGAGTGCTATGTGATGCCCAGGTGCAGCTTGGAAATCCAGAAAGAATCTGCTGTGACTTCTGGATCAGGTTTCCTTAAGCATGCAAGTCACTTCCCTTCACTCAAGTGTCACTTATTCAAATGAAAACAGTCATTAAAAAATGAGAAATACCAAAAAAAAAAAAAGGCAAGCTGATCATATTTAAATATTTCTAATGTGATCAGGAAAATGAGCATTTTAGAAGAGTAATTGAACTGAGTGCTGAATTCACTGGGGGGATCAAAGCTCCATTTGAAGAGCAATCCACAGTAAACTTTCTGCCACCTGTTTCTACCTTGCTCTGCACATCAGATGCCTCCCAGTTCCTTTGCTTTCAAACACCTTGGAAGCTACAACAATACAGACACCTTGAGCTATCAACTGCACACAGCACAGCTCAGTTTGGTGAGCATTAGGGATACATTTGGAAATGTGGCCAACTCAAGAGACTCACTTATGTTGGAACCTTTTTTCCAGTAAAAAACAAACTCTAGAAATCTGCTCAACAGAAGAAGCTTTGTAAGTACATACTGCAGCCTTGGGGAAAATCCAAAGTTTAGGAGTTACATTATGATCTATCCCTGCTAAGGAAACTGGGTGAGGTTTTCCATGTTTTACAGTTTGGGTAACAGTTCAACAATAATTCTGTTTGTCTCTGAAGTCTGCAGAGGTGCTGGGTAGGTACTTCACAATGTATCATGTACACCTGCATCACCAGACACTGAAATTAATAGTGAAGGTAGCGAGATTATCAAAATGCTTTTATTTACTCTCCATTTTACATCATACCAAGGACTAAACCACAAGCCAGAGTACAACAAGCCTCTGTAAGGTACAGAAAAAAAAGAAATAAAATCAAGGCCTTAGCCAACACAATTTTTTGACCACCAAAGGATCTGTGTAAACAAACCAACAAAAAAAGCAGTTGCTAGAAGCAACAAATAATCATTTAAGCAGAGCAGTGTGAATGCCTGGAAAGATAAGGCTCCCCCCTGCAGGAAATGGCTGCAACATACTGAGGAGACTTTCAGTATGAAAATAAGAAATCCATTAGAAACTTGTCACTTTTCAAGGCACCTTTAGCCCATGACTGTGGCCACACACCGATCACAGGATTTGCTTTCTCATTTGGGTTTAAACTGTTGTGATCATTACTGAAGCTTTATAGTGCCAGCCCTGCAGTGCCCCATTGAGAGCTCTTTGTGCCAGGAAATGTAATAGACAAGAAGGACCAAGAGCTGAATAAAAGAGAAAGGGTCAGGATGCAAGGGAAAGGGAACAAAATAACCATGATGAGAGGAGGGAGCATCTGCCCACAGCTCGTTTGTCCAGCAGAAGCAACCACAACCAGTTACTCAGACACCATCAGGGTGCAAATGATGAGAGGAATTGCAGCAGTGAGTTTGGAGTGCAAGTTGTTGGGAGGAGCAAGTGTTAACTGCATCTTCCATGCATCTGTGAAGTCAAGTGCTCTGCAAAAAAAAAAAAAAAAAAAGAAAATACTGTCATGATAAAATGGGCTTATTTGTTAGCATCTTTTCCTCCTCAGATGGCTGTAGATGGAACGATAAGCAATGGGTCTGATCCTGATAATATCGACTGGGCTTTGTGCTGAAAACATCAAGCAACACCCAAGATCAAACATGACCTTAGAAAATGTTTACTGGGGACACCTATTAGTATTCAATCCTCTGAGTTATTCTGAAGAAAATGCAGAAGCAAGCAAGTAATAAAATCTGGTCCTGTCTGAAAATTTGGTTCTGGATGGGTTTGTGGTTTTTTTATTTTCCTGAGCCTTATTTTTAGGAGTGTAAAAACAAATTCTGTATAGGAAAGGAGCCTGTCTAGAGTACCTCAGAAGCTTTTCTTCCTCCTGACTGCTGTGCCAGCCTGGGAGACCTTACAAGCAGCTGTGTTTCAAGAGGGCACAATGCAAAAGTTTTGTAAAGCACCTTGGGACAAGAGCAACTGTGCCTGAGCTCACTGTCTGCACTGCTCTACAAATTTCCAGACATTCATTAAACTAAATGGACTTATTTGAATTTTATAATTGAAAACTCTTGTCTGAAAGACAAGTCCCAAATGGGGTGATCTACAGCTTCCAGCACCATTTAACCTCAAAGCATGTAATATGATAAAACACATTTTCAAACCTCTGAAAAAGTTGGTTCCTTATGAAACAAAGCCACCAAGAAGAAAAAAAAAATCCAAAAGGTGTTTAACAATTTAACTCACTAGCAACATATTGAATGTTTTCTCATTATTTTCACAGGTTAGCTGCTTGTTCCCATGGAATTCAGGATTTGAAGAAATGAATCAAAATGTTCAGTAGACAAACTGTTCTCTTCATGCAGACAATGAGGTGTCAGGAGGAAGTTGGTCAAAAACTGAATCTCCAACGTGCAAACTAAGAAATAACTCTCTCCTTCACTACACCAAAGAGCAGAACTGAGTCTCTCCAAATGCTGTTAAATACACAAAGGAAACACAGCAATATAAAACATTTTACTCCTCTGCTTACATTCCATTAATCTTTAATCTTGCTTACACTGAGCATTTTCAACAGAAGTTGATGATCTTTTTATCAGTGAGAACTTGCAGATATATCCATGATTGCTGCACTGAAAAGGCAGAGCAGCCTACATTTATCCAAAATATCAGGGAATTTTGCTAAATTAACCAACCCCTAACCAAATGCCACCACACTGATAGAAATGATGCAGAGATAGCTAATGATCAGCTCTTTTCTGAAGCAAAGACTAAGCTGTAGTCATTTCAAATGATGACTTCTCAACAAAAATCATACTCATACTTCAGAGGTCTCCAACAGCAGTACAGGAAGATGAAAAGAAAAACCCCTCACACAGGCAAAACCCAGCTGCACACCCTCTTCTATCTTGGGAAAAGGGATGCAGAGAGCAGAAAAACTCCTGAGGTGTCAGTGACACAGCCAGGAGCAAGCTGAGCAACTCAGGTACCACCTGACTGTGTGAGAACCTGCCCAGAACACCACAGGTATCAATTCTCTTCCTTTTTATGTAATTAACTTCAGCCCCCAAAAGCTGACACAGCTTTTAGATGAATTACTGCATTCCGAGGAGAAAACTGAAGCCCTGAGGATTAATACTTTCAAATCTGTAAAAGCAGAGGCTGGACAATGCAACTCAGACCTGTCATATGGATGACTTAAAAATTAAAAATATTCAAGGGGACATTGTCCACCCTGTCTGTGAGCCCATCCTTGATTCCCACATCAGAAGAGCAGCACTTCATGAACTAGCAGGAGGCTTTGGAAATTTCTTGATAACCTGAAGTTTTCAGTACTGAACTGGAATGAAGAGCTGTTGTCATAGAATAACAGAACAATTTAGGTTGGAAAAGACTCTTAATATCATCAAGTCCAACTGTTAACCCAGGACTGCCAAGTACACCACTTAACCATGTCCCTCAGCACTGCATCTACGTGGCTTTTAAATCCCTAACAGGGATGGTGAGTTCACCACAACCTGAGGCTGGGCCTGTAAAATCTTCTGTGGAAGACATGATGTTCAATTTGAACACACCTTGACAAAACTTGAGGTAGTTTCCCCTTGTCATGTCTCGTTTCACTCCAGCTTCCTTCCAGAGAGCAGTACAGTGTGAGGTTTCCCCTCAGCCTCCTTTTCTCCAGGCTATAAAACCCCAGGTCCCTCAGCAGAATTGTGCTCCAGACTCTTCTCCAGCTCCACTTCCCTTCTCTGGACACACTTCAGCCCCTTCTTGTTGTGAGGGCTAAAACTGATACCAGGATTTGAGGGGAATGTCAGAGTTGAAACCACAGCAGTTTTAATCACTTTTTAACCAAACTGACTGCTTCTGTTTCCTAGGAAAGGGCAGGCTCAACTCCAACTCTGTACACTTCATTGCCTAAACCTAAAATAAGAGCTAAAGAAAAGACCTTGGTATTTTAACAAGGCATGATCAAACACACTGTCCTTTCACCTCTGGCTGTGTATTCACTTACACACCCTCACCAATTGTTGCTATTAAATAGAACCCTGTAAGCTAGGACATAGCAGGTCCCACCTCAACAGGAGGAGAAACTTCTTGAGGCTGAGGGAGCCCTGGGCCAGGCTGCCAAGAGGGGGTGTGGAGTCTCCTTCTCTGGAGATTTCCAAACCCCCCTGGATGTGTTCCTGTGTGGGCTGCCCTGGGGGATCCTGCTGGGGCAGGGGGGTTGGACTGGGGCATCTCCAGAGCTCCCTTCCCACCCCTGGCATTCTGGGATTCTAAGTATGTGTATCAAGCCACAACCCAGTACTTGCCAAATATGCATACAAGTGCCTCCAGATCATTGAAGGAAAATTGATAGTTTAAAAGGATCCTTTGCCATATACAATTTATTCTCAATGAATGTTCTGAGCTACCCATCTTGAAGAAGAACTGCTGCTTTTCTAACACTGGAGAACACCATTAGCAATAAAAGTAGGTTTAAGAGACCATTACAGTACATACAGATCAGAATAACTCTGCTATATTTCTTGTGGCAGCAATTTCCCAAATGTAACAGCAAGCACAACAGTCATACATCTGTCTTTCTCACTCCACATCACAAACCAGGCTATCAATTCTATTGCTTTAGAAAGAGAAGTCTGAATGCCAAGTCATTAGCAAGCATCCCCTTACCAAAGTTCACTGTAAAAGTAATGAAAATAATGGCCAAAATGCATTCAAAAAAACTCTACTTGTGAAAAACATACTATATTCCAGGCTTTTTTGACTAGGATTGCAACTTCTGCAGACATGAAAGTAGGAAATGGACTGTGTCTTGCCTCACTTCTTGCTCTCTGTCATATGTGGTTTTCCTGTGTGAAAGCTCAGCACAAAGATCTCAATAAGATCTTGTGGAGTCACTGCTAGTTTGTTTTCTCCCAATTAAAAGCAGCTATTAAAGGCTAGTTTTAAAAAATAGCAACCTTTAATTGGAAAGAAAAACGCCTAACAATAAACAAAAGGCAGATACATTCACCAATTAAAAATCTAACAAGATGTCTCCAAAAAAATAGCATTTGCTAAATGCCAGGTTGCTTGTTTCAGAGTAGAAAAGCTGCTTCAACCAGCAACAAAACAAAAGGTTAAGAAAAATCAATATCCATACACACTTGCCCTCTGAAAGTTAAATAAAAAATTCCCCTAGTCGTCCTCCAGCAGATGAGCAGAATTTCTCCATTCTCTGCACTATTTTTAAAAAAAACATTGCCAAATCACCAGCATCAGACCAGCAAAAGCTGCTGGCCTCCTGTGACAATATTTTGACCTTAGAAGGTACCTTTTATTCAAAGAGGCCAAAGGATCCTCCTTAGATGTGAAAGAATTAGCATGTTTTTAAAGTGGCTGTGCTGAGGCTGAAGTGTAAGCACTGCACTTTGACCTCCCAAATTAGCAGCCTGGGGACAGCAAGCCTGGGGACAGCAATACTCCAAGTCACAGATGTCTTCATGTAGGAACTAATGGTCATTTCTTCTCACCAATGTAAGGATGAGGGGAAATGTGAAAATGCTCTCATAAACCCTCAAGGCAGAAGAAGAAAGCCTGCTCACCTTGGTGAGCCACAACAAAAGGTGAATTTTAATAGCAGACTTTGTAAATATTCATTAAGCTTCCCAAACAGTCTTCACTTCCAAAAGATTTATTGTTATCAACATACTTCCTAACCACCCTCTGTTTCTCCTTTAGGAGAAAGGAGAGGGAAAACTGTGCCCAAGACCTCAGTGTAAGCCAGCAGCAGCACTGCTGAGGGTGTAATCAAACCATCTTGTAACTCAGCTACCCCAGGAGCTCCTGGCTCTTTCCAAATGTATCAGATTTTCCTGGAGCAGTGCTGCACACTCTTCACCCTTAATAGCAGGAGAGAGAAGGCACCAGGTGCCATTCACCAATTAGTTTTTTTATTTATCCCAAGAGGGCTGCTGTCCTCACACTTGTGTAATGCTGAACTGAAAACACAGCAGCATCTCTCTGATGAGGAAAAGCTGAGGAACTTGGGTCTTTTTTAATCTGGAGAACACTGAGGGCATCTCATCAATGCTTATAAATATTTCAAGGATGGGTGTCAGGAGGAGGGGGCAGTCTTTTTTCTCTGGTGCCCAGGACAAGAGCTAACAGACACAAACTTCAACATAAGAAGTTGCATCAAAACATGAGGAGGAACTTCTGGACTTTGAAGGGAGCAGAGGACTGGACCAGGCTGCCCAGAGAGAAGGTGAAATCTATCTCTGGAGACATTCAAGACTTCCCTGGACACCATCCTGGGGAAACCTCCTCTAGCAGGGGTGTTGGACTGGATGATTTCCAGAGGTCCCTTCTAACCCTAACATTTTAACATTTGAACCTTAACCTTCTAACACTGTGACTCTGTGATTACACTATACAAAAATCCTCCCTGCAAGCCACCAGAGAGGTTTTACCCTGGTAAACAATCTGGACTGTTGTTCATGGGGATGTACAGGTTTTAGAACCAATGAGAGACCACCAGGATCCCAAGAGGAGCCCCTCAGACTTGGTGGTTCACTACATGGACACTGCCAGTCTGTTCAAGTTGGGCTACAGGGCAAGACAGACACCAGATATCTGCACCTTGGGCCTTGGGAGCCAGAAATCCCCACTCTGAGCCAGACTCCTGCAGGGTGAGCATCACTCAGCAGATCCTGGTTCAGCTCAAACACCAGGATTATATTCCCAGTTTTGTCCTCTTTTGGGCAGCACGTCTCCTTCTGCTCAGGAAACAAAATATTCCAAATTAGTCCCAACTTGAAGCTGCCTTTTCTTTCTTTTCTTGGCAACAACCAGAAAACCAAGGTGAATTCCATCAGGCCAGGTATCCTCCTACAGGAAACAACTCCCAAAGGACAAACGTGTTCCCCAGCACAACTGAAAAACTGAGACTTCATAGGGGCAGAAAAGAGATCAGAAGTGGGACAGTCTTTCCTGGTGGGGTTTCCTTCACCTCAGAGTTTTCTGCATTCAGAGCTGCTGAAAAACACCACTGCAGAAACCAGAGACCACTCAACATTTCTGATTTACACCAAGGTTGCAATGAACACTGATGAAACCTACACCACCACACTGACATTATTCACTTCCCTGAACAGTAACACCCTGATTTTAAACCAGGTCCCATTAAAAAAAACATTTCTTGACTTCAGTGATGCTATAATATATAACAATTTGTCAAGGATTTAGCCCCCAACACTCTCCCTGCAAGTGAGACACTTTTTCTCCTGGGAAGTCAAGGGAGATAAGTACAAGGATCCCTAAAGTGAGTCTCAGAGCAAAATGATCTCAGAGCCTTGCAACCAGTAAATATCAGACATTATTTCTTCATTAATGAAATAATTTTAATTTATAAAAAGCCATTCAGGTTCACATTTCAAAGCATATTCTAGACAATCACATTGAACTCATTTTCCTGACCTACACAACATTTTTTTCAGCAGAAAAAGCTCTCTTGGCTATAACCAACTGAAATAGCATCACATTAAAAGAAGCTCTTCTGGTTTTGTTTGCTTACAGCAGAAGAATGTAGTAAAAAGTTTTGCTACTTTTCATACACTGTCTCCCTTTATGGGCCATTCACCCAGCAAAGAGAGAAATTAACTGCTTTCTAAATACACAGGGAAATGCAAGTGTAAATCCACAAGGACTGGAGGAAGACTACACATAAATGTTTTGGAAGTAAAGCTATCATAAAAGAAAACTCTGCTACATATTAAACCAATAGCCTTCTGCTAAATTTTGTAGTGGTTTTTTGAAGTTGAAAAAAGTTACAAGAGAGATAAATGTAACCCGCCCAGGCCTAAATTTGTTTGAAATGCTATTTTAAGAGCATAGAAATCAGGAAAAAAAAAAAATTAAAAATAAGATCTGTTGTTTGGCACATTCCTCCTCACCTGAACTACTACATAAAAACAAGATGCAGAAGAAAGTATTTTAAATTGCTTTCCATGCCATTTGCTTTTTATACTTGGCTAACCCTAAGAAACACAAATATTATTAACACACCACTTTCTCCTTCCTTTGCAATCTGTTCTACTCTCAGGTTTTCATGGTCTGGTTCAACATGACACTTCAAGCTCTACAACCAAATTAAATTCTGGTGGTTTAGTTATCAGGGTGTTCTACTGAATAAGTTTAATTTCAGAAAGTTGATAACCTGAATGTTGTGACTGAGCAGTGGACACAAACTAGCTGAGGCATCAGTGTATGTAAGGTATTATTGGACAAACATGATTTCTTATTTGGACAACACAGCAGCAGGAGCTCACTCATGTTATAAATGAAGTAACAAGTCCAAATTTATTAAAACAGAGAAAAGAAAAGGAGGCCCTTAAAATAATCCTGGAAATTACAGAATACAAACAAAAGAAAAGGAAGGTTACTACAGGAAACACTGCAATCAGTGCACCTTTAGTGTTCCTTCTTCCACTGTCTACAAATTACTGCATCTCCTCTAACTAAAGCTTCCTCCCCCAACTTACTCTAATTTGAGGCTCATAAACAAAGCACACACTTTAAATCCACTCTCTTTCTCCTTGTCCCAAATACAGGGTGAAAGCACCCAGCAAACCCCTCAAGATTCAAGGGAGATGCTCAATTTTTTGCAGGTTTTCACAATTAATTGTGTATTTGTTATGCAAATGGTCCCTGTGAACCCATGAACAACTTCACTCATGAGTGTGTGTCCACCAAGATATTCAATTTGCAGGAACAGCACCCATTTTACTCCTGCCATATTCAGGTATTACCTTCCCACAGCTTTTCCTTCCAACTTTTGTCAGACACAAAAAAGCTACCAAAGCAGATGACTGCCACACCTCATGTCTGTAGGAAGTCATCCCAATGTACACTTTTCTCCACCTGAATCCATATATATGGAACTCCAAGCTAAACAAGTTTGGGTTTATAACAGGTTTCCTTATAAAACTCAAGAGCCACACAGACTTGAAAGAGGAAAGTCAGGCACCACAGTCTGTGTCAAGCAGTACTTTCAGTCATTGTTCAGGGTGATTCTTTGTTACCTATTACCACACAATTCAGAGCTGAACACTTCTGTGAAGAAGCTGCTTTTTTTTTCACAACCACCCTCGAACTCCAGTTCTGCAAGATCTGAAAGAAGAGTTTGCAGAGTAACAAAAAAAGAACAGATTTTTGTCCTAAACATTATCACCCACAGCATAACGTGTCCTAAATGCAGAACTATTGCTACAGTAACTTCTCCAAAGTCACAGAATTACTCTATTTTCTGGCAAAGAGTAGGAGCCAAAGCTTCCCAGTTCATTACAGCTCACAGCATCATACCAGTGTGACTGCTTGTTTAGGGGGTGTGCATAAGGCCAAAATTTAAAACCTTCAGTGTGAGAAATCAGCTGCCAACCCACTGGTTACAAGCAGCATAGAAGGGATTTCCAAATAGAAAAAGACATGGAGGGAAAGCAGGAAAATTAATTCAAGTCCTTGCCTGGGTGGAACTATATCACAGAACCAGCCTCTAGCAGAGCAGAGGGGATTCAGGAACCAAGGCAGGCAAAAAAAATCTACAGTCTAAACACGACTAGATGAAACTGCTTTGATTTTTACCCCAAGGAAGAGAGTGAGGAGGGGGAAGAAACAGGACTTTCCCCACCATCACATCCTGACCCAGGATGGAGTCAGCACAAGGGGCAGCTTTTCCAACCAGCCGTATTTTACTCAAGGCTGCTATGTGTTAGGGGATGGGGGTCAAGCAAGGACTCCACAGCAACGAGAAAACTGAGTTTTAACCTTCCCTGTATAACATTAACCCAGGGATAACTGCAGGCCTTGCTCCTGCAGCCAGAGAACCAGAGGGGGCTATCAACCACAGAGGCTGAGAGGATGACACCCCTCAGGACAACACCAACACTGGAGCTTTTCCCCCACCGTTGTCAGGGCCCTGAAAAAAGTCCCCACGGCTCTGGAAGGGCCGGGAGAGGCCTGCAGAGCACCTCAGGGCCCAAACAACGCCCTGAGCCACCCGCTGCGGACGGGACAGGACGGGACAGGACGGAACAGGAGGCTGCGGAGCGGGGCCGCGCAGCCCCTACCTGATGACAGAGATGAGCAGCCCCGAGGGGTCCTTGCTCTTGCTCATGGTGCTCCGGTACCGACCCGCCGCCTCGCCCGCCGCCATCTTGCGCGCCTTCCCCCTCACACCTGAGGCGACCGCCCCTGCTGGCCAATAAGAAGAGAGGAGGCGGGTAACCGCCGGCCCGCTGACCAATAGGAAGTGAGGAGGGCGGGGCTTGAGGCAGCGAGTTGGGGCGCGGGGCTTGCTGGGAGTTGTAGTTTTCGTGGCGGAGGCTCCGTCCCTCCTGCACTCATAGCCCGGGGGTAACTGAAAGAAACCCGGTGCCGACGACAAAATTCTGGTTAAATTTGATGAACGGCTTAAGAAATGACCGTGCCCCAAAGCTATCATTTATTCTGGAAGCAGTGGGAAAAGGGGGTGGACCAAAGCAGAGCCTGGCTGTGCCTCCTCACGGCACCTGAGGCCCTTCCAGGTCTTCACCGGGCTGGAAGATGGGGTGGATTTAAACAATTATAGGGTTTAAAATGAAGAAAAATGGGATAGCTACTTAAAACAGCATGTCCTAGGAACTATTCTGTCAGGAATATTGGCTGCACACCACAGGCCTGAGCGGGTTTTGGTCCCGGGAGGTTGGTGGAGCATCCTCATCCATGTGCTCCACATTTGCCGTGGGATTTCTTTAGGAAAAGAAGGGTGCATGTGGCTGTTTTCAGGGTTAGAAAAGAAAAGATTGCTTTTCAGTGGCTTGCTGGGCAATCTAGAGCAAATCTGACCACCACAGCCTGGCTTTCCCCATTTGCAGAGGAGGATGAAGGATCCCACTCAAGCCCTTTGGGAGCTTATGGTAAAAACACTACCCAAGACTCAGGTTTGTTCTAACAGAGGCAAAATTTACTTAGTGCTGCAGTAAGAGTCAGGTATTAATAGCTGCTGTGTGTTTTCAAAACCAGGTTCACTCCATCATGTCAAAAACACTGCTTCTGGCTGCTGCTCTGGAGTTGTTGCTTCAGCCCAAAGCTCCACAATAACAATTTTAATTGCAGGAAAATTGCTGAAATCTGGAGGCAAATCAGCAGTATCCATTTATATGTTTTGTATTTGAAATACAAGGTAATTGGAAGTGTGGTATTCCTAGGGCTTATTTCCAAAGGGAAGATTTCCACAGTAGCAGTTTTGGAAGAATTTCTATTTATTATCAATGGCTTTATCTATTATCATTAGCAGAGCAGCAGGAGGACATGGGCACTTTAATTCTAAAATAAAAGACACTTTATTCCTGAATAACCAATGTGTTTTCAGAACTGAATAATTACTCCAAAGTAAAGTGATTTTTATCTCCAGACAGGGTGTGCACTTGAAGTGTGCTCCTTATAGCTGTTCTGCTCCATTTCCCCCGTGCAGACAGGCTCTCAGCTCTACAATTTGCTATCCAGCTACACCAGAAAAGCTCATTTTTGTTGCTTTTCTGGGCAGTTTTGCTAATGCCTGTGCTTGAGGTTGGTGATTTGAATGGCAGGAGCTTTATGCACTGGCTGGAGGGAGTTTTTTCTCAAACTGCAGACTTGCCAATATTGTTTTTTTGCTAATTGGCAATTCACATTGACTGCTCTGTACCAGCACGTCCTGGAGATTGCAGTGGGGATGAAATCAATGTGTCCTACCTTTTCATTCCTGACAGCTACAATAATCACCTCATTTAGGAGGAACTTCATTGGGACAAACAATGGCAAATCTCCCCCAGAACTGTAACCTTGCTGACTTTCAATCCTGGGCTCTAATTGCTAAACCACTTGTTTCATTTACAAGCTCTTTCCCCTCACTCTCAACCCAAGCAGAACTATAGGTGTGAATTTATGTTTTCTTTAAACAAAAGGGAAAAAATCAACATAGTGTGGGCTGATGAACACTGAGGTCTTTCTTTATTAATAATATCTGATCCAATGAGGATAAAGGGTTAGTAGAACAACATTTTCTCCTTACCAGCTCTCTCCTGAAAACTGATGGATTGGAAATTAGGGGACAGAAATGTGCTCCTCTTTTTCACATTTCTTTCACTTAGCATTTTAGAACTATGAGGCATATGTAGTAAAATGAGTGGTCTCTTGACTATTCAAACCAAATAGAGTCTGAAATGACAAAAAAAATTTTTTATGATGAATTAATCACTATCACAACTTGTCTGTAAATAAAAGGGGGCTGAGTAAAGGATCCCCCAAAACCATAAGGGACTTGGAAGCACAGATTGTTTCACTCCTCCTCTCCACCCTTCATAAGGAAAGGAAAGGAGAAGGTCAGCACATACTCTGCTGTTTTACATCCACTGGGCCAATTGCAGAGAGCTATTCCAAAAGAAGGCTGAAGAGGCAGACACAGAGCAGTTCTTTTACAAATATGGCTTAGTCTCTTTGGGAAGCCTTTCCAACCTCCACTGGCAAAAAAATCTCCTTTCCCCACATCATCTGTGTGACACTTGTTCCCCTTTACCTGAGAGAGTATTACCTGCAATCCCTTTCCACAATTTACCCAATGGTATTGTCTAACTGTTACTTGTGAATTCCTAAATTTAACAGATTTACCAATGCTCAGTTCTGTCTTACACATGGGTCCTTCATCCACAGGTTTAACATTTTAAAAAATACCACATATTACTTTGTTATTTCATTTCAAAGATTAGTAGAAATGCCAGAGAAAAGGGTTCAGCTCACACTAGAATCTTACAGGTGTAATTTTCTTGTCTGTAATGCTTTTATATTAGTTATAATGAAATTACCTTTGACTTACATCACTGTAAATGGGAGCAGAGTAAAGGCCAGAGTTTCCATCTTAGACTGTAGGAGCAATTTTGCTTGTAGAAAGTGAGCATAATCCAGTTGGCATATATCAGTCAGTTTAATAAAATATATTACCTCTTCTCACAGAGTTTGTCACCCTGACCTCAGCTGCATTACACTGAAATTGGCCCATGGTCAAAAAATCAGGTCCCAGGCTGCTACTTCCTGCAATAGACTTAATTCTGTTTTTATTATGGAGCTTTACCAGGGCTTTACTTATTCTGCCTGAATAAGAACTGAATGAAAGTGTGCAGCAACATCAGGATTTGGCCCTATGTCTTGTCATTCATCTGGATGACCTTGATATTCCTATTCACCATTACCTCAGACTATGAGGTTGGGGAGATTTTTTTTTTTTTATTTCCTGCATGACAACAATCTCTCTCTCTTTCCCAGCACGTAGCTGTCATTAATTCTTTGTCTCAGCTTGTGAATAAGAAGTAAGCAACCCAGGGGGCAGGAGAAGTTGCCTGGCTTAACACTGGGAATCAAGGCAGAGATATGATGCAAATGCCTTCTTATTGTTTTTTTGCCTCTTGACATTTCCCAAGTTGCACTGTGTAATGCTGCTGCAGGAAAAAAAAAAATAGCAACTAAGATTAAGTTAAGTGGAAAAGTACTGCTGGTTTTCTAATGTCAAAGCCACAAAACCTATGGTAATGAAGTCCCTGAAGGAAAGGAGAGCAGAAGTGTGAGGTCTTTCTCTTCAGAGGTAGGTAAAACACTGTAAAAGAAGATGTACTGTTGTCCAGTTGTAAACCACTCAAAACAAAACAAAACCAGATTATTTGGGTTTATTTCCTCCCCTTTTTTTACTTACCTTTACTAAGGGAATGTTGATTTTACAGTTGAGCAATATAACAAATCAGAGAGGTAAAACTGAACCAGAGAATTTATTCATGCAGTTGGTGACCTGATTGAGACCCGGCCAGATTGATGCATTCAGAAAAAGGGAGAGAAACCCCAGAACTTATCCCATGGAATAATCTTTTATCATGGCTTGTTTTCTTGATTGATCTCATTCTCTGGGAAAGAGTAAACTGCAAGGTGGGAGAGCAGGTTTCTAATCTAAGTACATTTTTACACAGTTACTCCTTCCAGGAGCCTGAACATGCTCCTTAGCCTTCTCATCAGAGCATGACTGTATTTTTACATGAGGACTTTGTTCACACAAAGAATTTTCTGTCAGTTACAATACAGAAAGGAGGACTGGAATTTTTTTCCTCATTATTGGGTATTGCAGATGCACCAAACCTTGAACTTCAGAAGCCTAAATGTGATTTAGCAATGGTGCTCTCCATCTTATGGCTAAGACAAACCTCCCATTGGATGTCTGGTATCCAGTTGTCCTCTGGTGTCTTCCAAAGCCTCAGCCTGTCTCTTCTCATCTTCTTTGAGTGAACAGCTGCAGGCTGCATGCTGGCTGGTTAAAATTAAAATCTTTAAGCCTTATCTTCATTTGGGACCATGGAAAACCTGAGGTATGTAAGAGACCTAAAAAACAGCAGTCACCTCCTGACTCTCTTGTGTTTAATTATATTTCTTTTTCCCCTCAGCCCTTCTGTAAAAACCTAACCTCCAACTTCTCATTTAAATGCATTAAGTTCCCCATGCCTAGCTGACCATCAGTCTCCATGTGGATTTGTCAAGCAGCAGTGCTTGCTTCAGGTGATATCCAAGCCAGTAAGTTCCTATAATTTGGGGGAAAAGAAGTGGCTGGATAGAAATGAAAGTCTCAGAGTCCTGCTGGCACTGAAGGGGAGGTAGAGCCACTTGACCCCTCTATTCCAGCAAATTCACATGGGAGGGAGAAGTAATGGATGCCTCAACCCCAGGAAAAAAGCCTAGATCAGAGCTCTACCTTATTAAAGCATAGGCAGCCAAGCATGATATATGCTGGAGATAAGACTTCATAAATTCCACTGCTCACAAAAGTATTTCATCCTACTAAATACAGCTTTGGATATTTTCTGGTTTGCCTAAGCAGCAGCTTCAGGCAAGAGAAACAACAAAAACCTGAGTTAAAGTAAGTAAAACTCCCAGTGGCAGCAACACACTCTTGTATTTTCAAGAAAAGTAGCAGTGGTATCAATCCTTCTGAAATGAGACATCAGACATCCCATTTCAGGGCTTCCCTGACTGTTCAGCAGCTGAACAGTCCTTTTGGCCTCAAATTTAATTTGCTGTGAAACCATAGAAGAGAAGGTTAACAGGACAGTTGTACTTCTGTAGGACTTTGGGCAAAGTAAATGTGTCACTGGTGAACATCATAACTCTCATTTTGCAGGAGAAACTGTGACTTAGTGATACTAAAATCAAGCATGCAACAAAGGACCCCACTTACCTGACAGTCTCAAAGTTTTGCTGCCAAGAAGGAGAAGAAACCAGAATGCTCTGTATTCAGTCTGCAGTTCAATGCATTCGAAGGACATCCATGCTGAAGGGCATGACAGGGTTAGTGGCATCTCTGAAAGGGGTTTCCACAATGTTGACATCTAAGTCTCTTCACTCTTTGACCAGAAACTACTTGTCCTGCATTTTCACTAAGATATCAGAGAGGAAATGTATTTCCTTGGGGAAGTTTCTTTAATAAAAAAAAACCCTGCAGGCTTTCTGCAGTGTAATACCACAGTACAAGAGCAGCTCTATCCTTCAGATGTGCATGACACCAATGATGCTATCATGGAATCATGGAATGGAATGGGTTGGAAAGGACCTTTCTAGGTCATCTTGTCCAACCTGACCCCCTTTAACTGGGTCAGGTTGCTCAGAGCCCCATCAAACCTGACCTTGAATTCCTCCAGGGATAGGGTCTCCCTTGCCTCTTTGGGCAACCTGTTCCAGTGTTTCACCACCCTCATCCTAAAGAACTTCTTCCTAATGTCTAATCTATATCTACCCTGCTCTAGATTTAAGACCACTATTTATGTCAGGTGTGTCCAGAGTCAGCACCACAGCTTAAGTGATGGAGAAGGGCTGACTTTCCCCTCACTCAGAAGTGTAACTCTCCATCACCTGGGAATTATTCCAGTTTAGTGGGCAAGATGAGTCCTGAAGAAGTGGTCACTGGCTTGGCTCTCAGTCTGGGTAAATTTAAAATCTCTGGACACACCCATCAAGCATCCTCAAAGTTCAGACTGAAAACTGATCAATAGTAGCAAGACAGCAGTGATGGTAACTCCTAAATATTTAGTGTCATGAAGTGTTTGTGGGCAGCCAAAGAGTGAGAGCTACAGGCATGGCAGCTTTGAAAGCTTTGTGACAAAAATAAAACCAAACCTGAGTGAAGCACCATATCTAGAGGACGAGATATCAATCAGCTTCTTTGCACAGCAGTGTTATGTGGGCACTGAATAAGGCTGAAGATGGATGTCTTTAATTTTTGCTGCTATTGTCAACAAGAAGGACAAAATCAGCAAGACAGATATTTGCAGATGAACCCCACAACTCCATCACCCATAATGCAGGGTTTGAGAGGGCCACGTTAAGATGGAAAATCACTGCATTTTGGAATGTGTCTCATCAGTCATCTGGCAGTCACCAGAAGACCTGAGAATGGATTCAGAGATATCAGGGTGCACAGAGCCAGTGTATTGTCATAATCTTACACAGGGGGGGTCCAGATGGCCTTTGAAACCCAAGGAGGTTGGGTCTCTTGGAAGATGGGTCTCTTGAAGATTTGCTTTCTGATGTTGCAGAAATTTAAGCTGTCAGTGCAGCCAAAAAGTTCCTAGTGATGGTGGTGTAACTAAGTAATTTCCAAACAATGCAACAGAAGTTTTGCAATTCCCATTTAAAATCTGGTGAGTTAGTATTAAAAAGGTCAGCAAGAAAATAAGGTGTAATCTACTGCCCAATCTATACAATGAAAAGTAATGCAATAAAATTAACTACCAGGTCTTGTCATCCCTACTTTAAAGATGGCACTGGTGCAGCTTGTCTTGTTTTTAACTATTTTTTTAACAACTCCCCTTCAGGAAAGGCAAGTCCTATGATACAATGTGGGATTTTTTCCTACTGTCTTTGTGTTTAGAGAAGAAAAACATTTCAATGAGTATCCAGGTCCAGGGATCTGGTGAAAAATTAGGCCAGCACAACTAATAGATAACTGTCACAAACTAATAGATGTCTGTCAGAAGTGCTGAAGATGATCTTTTGGGTGCTGAAGACCATTCAGATGTTTCTGTTGCTATCTTTCATCACCCCTTCCCTACAACCCTCCATTCCCTGTTCTTCCTTAGGTCACCTCCTGCCTTTCCATTGTGTCCTGGCTTCCTTCATCTTTACATTTTACTAATCCACTGATATTTTAAAAATTATAATGACACAAATTTACAAATCATGGTGCTTCTGGTTTCTGTGTTATATCCTTTTCCTTCTCAAACTCACATGTCTCTATTTAAATTATAAATTCATCCAGGCAGAGGCCACACTCTAACCTCAGCAAAAGGGAGATTTATGTAGCATAATTAAGCAGGATAATAAAATACACCTCAGCGAAGGTTGAAATGCAAGTTGTGGAATTTACATTGGTTTCATTGCTCTTAGGGTGGGAGGTGGACACTGTCATGACTTTGTCTGACTTCTTCCATAACTTGGACCAGAGGACTTCATGCACTGAGTCTTGTAGAGACCTTGGCCTCAGAAAGAACTGCTGATGGGCTAGTCACCCAGTCCCATCCTAACCTGTTCCAACAGAAGTTTGTCTTTCCTGCCAAAATTGTGCTCCACATGTTCTCTTTTAATTTGTCTTGCCCAAGCCTTCAGCAAGTTCATCTTACTGTGCCAGAAAAACTCCAGATCTCTCAACCTTCTGTCCCTGTGTCCATGATTCCTTCGTGCAACTGTGTAGTATGTGATATGAAGAACATTGCAGACTAAATGAACAGTGCACACATAACAGGGTCTTCATATTATGTATGGCATCTCTCCAGCACCCAGCAACTTTTTTCTTGTGTCCTAGATATTCAAAGAAAAGGGGGCTTGTGCTACAGCTGTGTGAAATAGAGACCTGGCTTTGGAGAAACAGGATGCAGGAGGCAAACTCTCTGCATCTCATCCTCAATGCATGTGACTTAGCAAATCTGGCTAGCAATCTCTCTGTGCTTTATCCACATGTCCAGAACCTGCTGAGAAGCATTATGGTAACAAATATGCATGCTGGATATGTGCCCCTCTGGAATTCTCCTTAATAGTAGCAAGAAGGCCCCATGGGTCACCACAGGACACTATTCCAGAGAGCAGAGTGGCCTCATCACAACCAGATGAGCACGTGGGGGTTTATCCAAGCCAGACAAAGGCCATGGGTTCAAGCAGATGCTAAGAAAAAAAATCAAAAAACCCAGAACAGTGAACAGACTTTGTTGCACACTGTCCTCACCTAGGTAAAAAAGAACCAGAGAAGATACAGCACGTCCTCACTTTCATTTTTCCAAGGGAAAAAGCAATAAGTGCACAGCCTTGGGTTATGAACATCCTGATCACTCAATCACAGTCTGTCTGCAGTCATTACAAGCTCAGTAAATTTGGGGAGCTTTAGAAAACTGCTGCTGCCTTTTCAGTAAGGAACCATTTGTCTGAGGAGTTTTTAGCTCAGTGGGTCCAGAAGTCACTGGGATGTGATGGCATAAAATGCCACAGGGGTAGATATATTCCTCCTGCCTTCAGTCCTTGCAAGAGCACTCCCTGCTGCCATGGAGGTAAGAAGGTGCTGGAATATCTATGAGCATTTCATATCCACCCCAGCCTGAAATATAAATCAACATACTGCAGAATGAAACCAAAATCCAGAGGTCTTTTTCCTTTGTTTTGCTTTGCTCTTTTCTCTGTGCTTCCATGCTGCCCTCAGATACTCAGCTCTCCCTCAGCTGAGAAAGAGGAAAGAATACAAAAAACAGTCTGGAGTCACTGAAGATCACCAGGCTAGCAGCACTATAAATGAGGCAGAGAGGCTGGCACATACCTGAAACTTCTGATAACACAGGTCAGGCTCTCTCCTCTATGCTGTTTCCCTGCGTGGCTTCAGGCATGAGGATGGACCTTGTGGAGGCAGCAAAATTCTCTCCTTCAAAGCCCCTGCAGTCTCTGTAAGTGCCCACATTTCCAGCAGTAACTATCCCTTGGTACATCAGGCTTTCATTTGACAACTCAGAAGCATCTTCACCCCAGCACAACTCTTCACTGTCCTTGTTCTCACCCAGAATGCAGCAATTTTCTGTCTCCAGCTTAAAAAATTCTGATGTTGTTACCCCTTCCCCATCCAACCCCCACATAGATGAATGTGAGTGTTGTCTGAAGTGTCTGAACCTCTGTCAAAGGAAGAAGTGGCCTCCTGGGGTAGCAAAGTCCTTAGAGCATCATCCCTGCCTTTACCTCCTGGGGAAGATCCACCCCACACTGAAATCTCCAAAGGCTTAGGAGCAGGGAAGATGTTTTCTTCATTTCCAGGCTGAAGTTCTTTTTCAAATTGCAAAGTCCACCCAAGAAGCTGATTTAATGCTCAGGGCAGTAGCTTGCTCTGAGATTCTTTGGGCTGGGCTGCTGCCAGCAGCTGAGAGAACTCAAAGGGAGTTAATTCACAGCAGCAACTGAGATGTTGGGCTTCAGAAAGGGATTAATGCCACCCAAATTATCAAGGAACATGAGCATGCCTTGTTATGCACCTGAGCTTGTGCTGTACAATGGAACTCATTGTTCAAAAAGCTCCCTAATATTTAAATTTGCTGGGGTTTGGGGGAAAACAAAACAAAACCAAACCACTTTTTTTTTTTTCTCTTATTTCTCTGCAGTGAAACATGCCAGGTTGATATTGCTGTTAGCGAAAATCCTTTTCTCCCCATGTTAATGGAGAGAGCAGAAAGATGGTAGCATATACTTTCACTGGGGTCCTGTAAAAAAAAAAAAAAAAAAAGCCCTAAGCCAACATCTGGCATGTAAAATTAGAGTGCTTCAAACTCATGCAGGTATCAAAGGAAAAGAGAGAAAATTCGAGCTGAGAACAAGGGATGCAGAAAGCCTTGATGAGGAAAGTGGCACTGGGGGCCTGCAGAAGGAATGAAAACATTGCCAGGGCACAAGAGAGCTTTGACTTAAACACCAAGACCTGACTATCAAAATAGAGAGAGGTGAAATTACAGCACAATGAAACCCAGGCACAGCATAATATTCTGCTGGGGATTGTTTGTACTGTGCTGCAAGGAGCAAATTTCAGATTGTCTCTGCTTGAAAATTCTTTACACAAAGAAGACCTTTGGCAACTCAGATCTGAATTTGGCATTACACAGCAACACTTATCCTCAGGGACTGCAAAACTTTTTTTTTTTAGGCTAACCTTCTCCTGCCACGTGGAAACAGGTGGGAGGAAGAGGCAGGTTTTTGGAATATGTCTCAAAGGCTTGGATTATAATGGAGACATTTATGCTGCAATCAGAGAATGGCTGTAGACAATGTAGATATGCCTGTGAGAGCTTGAAAGAGATGTCTGAGGGGATGGAGTGGAGGGCAGAATCCACAATGTGATGCTCAGTGCCATTTGCAAACCCTGCCTGAGACACAAGCAGATCTGATGGACTGCTTAGCATGCATCTCTTCCAATAAATGCCAGAGGAGATTGGCTCTCTAGGTTAAAAGAAGAACCTGGCAGCTTGGTTTCTTTGAAGATCTTGACCCAGATGACTCCAAAAATCAGCTGGCAGAAAACAGTGGGTTCCTTAGTTGGTGGCATCTGCATGTGGCTGTGCTATGGAGAATGAACCAAGTGGGGCCTTGGAGCTTTGGAAACTTCTGGAGAAGAGATGGATCCCACAAAATAGCCTGGATTGGGAAGGTAAGATAATTGCTGGGCTGGTTTTACAAGGCAGAAGGAAGATTGCAATGTAAGGGAAAGTTTCAGCCTGGGTTCTGGAAGTGGTCCATGGATCATTGAATCATTTTGGTTGGGAAAGACCTTTGAGATCATGAAGTTCAACCACAAACCTAACACACCATTACGCCACGTCCCACAGTGCCACATCTATACACCTTTGGAATACCTTCAGGCATGACACTACCACTTGCCTTGGTGTTTTGAGGGAAGGAGCCAGCAGTCCTCCTGCTCTTCTAGGAGCTTGACTCAGCTTTCCCCCCAGCAAGTGGCCAGATGCTGGGAGAGGGCCAGGAAAAGGGGCTCTGTGGCCCCTCTGTGCCCAAGTTGCAGAGTGGGATTTCACAGCATAGCTTGGGTCATTTAAAAGCATCCTCAATGCTGGTTGTGGTGGTCTCCAGCCTGCCTTCCATCCTCTTCCAGATCATTCCCCAGCAGTTCAAGAAATTCTTCTGTTTGCCTCAGTGACTCAGTATCAGCACTCAATGCTGAAGCAAGACACAAGTGGCTGACAAAGTTTCCTAGAACATTTGTCTAGCTATTCCCAGTACAGAAGTGCCAAAATCACTTGGGCCAGAAGACAGAGTTCAAAATTAAAATGACACCTCAGATCCTGAGGCAGTGGGCAACTCTACCAACAGCAAATTCTACATTCTACCTCATTCCACGGTGCAGGGTCCTGCTCAAGGGAGAAAAAAGCTCAGTGCTAACACACCACTCACTTCTGTTAGAGGAGGAAAGTATTTTCCTGCTGAGAATAATGAATGGCCTGAGCCAAATTGTGGCCAGATGGTCCCAATCAGCAGTTGTTTATACCAAGACCTGGGAGAGCAGGTCAGTCAAGCCCCCTGACCCTAATATTGTCTGTAGAAAAATAATCAATTTACAAGGCGAGGATGACTGACCTGTTAGCCCTGTTTGTTGATCCAAGACATAATGGCTCAATAACTTTAATTATTAAAGCCAGTACAGACAATCATTGATCCTCCCACTTAGTGCCATCTCACTAACCCAGATCCCAGGAGTTTAAAGCAAGGGTGTTTACAGGGAAAGTGAGAGACCAAACCACCTCGAATCCCGATCTGCCGGCATCACCCAAATTTTGGAGCCCTAAAAATTCCAGCTCCCTACAGCCCATCCATGACACCTCCAAAGAACAATCAGACTCTGACCCTTCCCTGCAAACCTGAGTCTCTCCTTTTATCCAAGCCAGATGTTGAAAAGACCATTTATAGAGCTGACCCAGATCATCTTTTCTCTCCAACAGTTCAAAAAGCAATCGGCGTAAAGGACATTAACTGAGTTGGCGCCAAGAGGTAATTGAAGACAGTAATTACTCAGTTTTTATAGACCTGGAAATGTAATAAGGATTTTAAGAAAGTAATAAGTGAAGCTTTCTGCAGAGAGATCCCCCAGTGCATACAGTTTAGCTAAGGGCCTATCTTTTTGAAAATACATTTTCTTGTAGTTATTACATCACTGTCTTGCTGGGACATCTCTCCCGAGCCTCTGTAAATGTAATGGGCTTTGCTAAATCTGAATACACTGTCTCTGCTTTCTGAGCTACTGTGTCAGATTGACACATCTAATACAGCAATGAGGCAGGAAACAGCAAACACCCACATTTATATGCTTTGCCTTCTCCCAGCTCCTGTTTCCTGGTTTCCCTGTTCAAATCTGGCAGATGTCTGTCAGTCACCCAATGATTTATTTATTTATTTATTTATTTAATTTATTTTTCTGCTTTGGAAGCCATGACAAAAAGGATCTGATTAAATTTCCCAAAGGCACATTCGATTCACATGGCAGCTCCCAGGCTTTGTGGTCAAAAAACAGATGCAAATTTTTTTTTTTCCAGCAAGTTCAAAGGGCATTTCATCTCACTGTGCATTTCCTTGCTTAAATCACAAAACCCTGCAGCAGAAAGAAAAACTTTGATGAAATGGCAAATTTATCTTCATTTAAGCCTGTTTAAAAATGGCAAAAGCTCCCTCTTTATGCAGAGTATCCTGAATTCAGCTGAGATGCTGATCCAGTCATCCCCTGGGACATCTTCAGGATCCATCCCACACTGTCTCAAATGCAAGACCCCCAGGTCCTCTTTCTTACTTGGTGACTGATGCCTTGTGGGCTCTCAAGCAAGAATTTACATTTACTACCTCATGCATTTGTTTCTTCTCCCTTACTTACTTTCATCTGACCAGGTTGGATGAGGCCTTGTGCAACATTTTCTGGTTGGAAGTGTTCCTGCCCATGCAAGGAACTGTTCCAACCTGAATTGTTCTATGATTCTGAATCCATGATTCTTTAGGACTGGACTTCTCTCCTGCTATAAACCTGTACTGCCTGTCCATAACTGGCTTGGATTGATGAAGGGTTGCTCCATGTCATCTGTTGAAAGGGCAAAGAACACAATCTGTCTCCCCTCACCACAAACCAGTTGGTAACTTGTGGGGCAAAGCTCCTGTTCCACAGATGAGGTCCTGTCAAAGAGATGGACATGCTTGAGGGCCATCGTGGTGACAAAAATGTACACCCAAGTAAAACTAAGGTTTGCTTCTGGCTCTTGAGCTCGCTCTCTGCAAAATTTTACACTACCTCTTCTAAGACTGCATTATCTAGTAAAACATAATGGCTTTGGGCTTCTTGGAAGATGAAGGTCCCAAAGCAGGATATTTTCAAACATGATAGAAACCTCAAACTGAAATCTTAAATTTTCATAGTACCTACCCAAACAATAAACGCTTCAGAGGTTCAACAGTTTCTTATTTACGACCAGTTTGGTGCATTTATTGTGTATTTACACGGTGTTAAAGATTTAGTATGAGCAGACCCTTATCCATAACTGCTGTCTGCACTGAAAGTAATAAAAATCATAACTACTCCTTTAGGTCTTTCAGTCTGATTTCAAAACCACAATACACTGTTGGCAGCTAGAAAATGAGTGGAAACTTGTCTTTCCATGAGATAAAAGCCTTGCAGAATGTTCTGAACTCAGTTGCTGCTTCTTATAGACCCCACCAGCAAAGCTCAGACCCAAGGTGTCAGAGATGGGGTGACAAGAGGAGCATTGCCTTTAACAGTGCCTTCAAAAAGTCTGGAATTGTCCCTTGAATTACTGATGGAGTGTGTGAACTCTTCAAGGCAAACATGTTGAAAATTTGTAGACTGCTTTGCACAGCAGTGCTGGCACAGCCGGGCAGGGTTGTAACAAGAAGCAGCATCAGTCTGAATTATCTGGAGCTGACGGCTGTGAGTAGAGTGAGGTGGTTAAAAGATGGGGTGATACCCCAGGCCCACATACTCAAGCTCATCATTTCTCACTTTCCTATATTGTGCTGGTGCTACAAACATTTTCCAGGAGAGCTGATGGGTGCCTTGATGACAATCATGCCATCCACCTTTGGTGAACACTCACACTGAGGGGATTGTGGCACCTGTGAAGTTTTACTGCCCAGCACATGTTGCCCAGAGCTGGGGATTTGCATCATGAGCATTCTCCCTGGATTGCCATGGGGGCTTCTGGCACCACCACCTAAGGGTATAAAAACCAAATGCACTGGGCAAACACAGGGCAGCACTCCCTGGAGGATCCCAGAGGGTGCAGCTCCCTTGCATGGAGTCATTGGAAGTTTTTCTATCCCTTCTGCTATTGAGATTTAACAGTACTCTGGTTCTCTTACACGGTTCAATATATATTTCAGGTACATCTGCATTTAAAAGTGCTAGGCTGGGAGGACACATTCCATCATGCTAGAAGGTAGCAGCAAAAGGAAGCCAAAGTCTGATGGCATCATCTGGGCTAGGTCTGGTTCTGGCTCTCCTCCAAGTGCAGACAGCTCATTATTAGTGAAGGAGTTCTGTTCTGCAGGGTTTAGTGGCTTTCTGGCTCAGGTCTTGGATGGGCTCTTCCTTCATGACAAGCCTATCCCCAGTACCTTCTTCATAATTAGGATCATTCCCTCTGGAGAAAGAAATACTCCATGCTCTTTGCTGGCATAAGGTCTGGACTACCTCTTAAATACCTCTGCTTCAACCTACTCCCTGCTACACAGCCAGCAAAGTTCTCTGGAACTCCAGGAAGAGGGAATTGTGTTGGAATTAATCACCCGTGGCTCTGGATGCAGAGCTTCCCAACATTTTCTGCATCACGTAACTCATCTCTGCATTCACTTGGTAATCTCATTAGTTTTGATTAAAATTTGGTGGGGGATTCTAAGACCTTCTATTGACCCATTCTGGTATATGCTGGAAATTTATTCAGGTCAATTAGACATCTGCCAGTTTCATATGCAAAGGCCATGACATATGTTTGCTCAACAGGGTATGGCAACAAGGAGAAATTGAATTTGCATCCTGAGCAAGGTGGCACAACGGTGTATCAATATCTTTTTTTTTAATGAGATTTGCTGGCTTTTACAGATTTGAAAAAGTGTAAATTTATGCTAAAATGTCAACAAATGCCAGTCAAACAAAGTTCTGTATCATGCCTGAATACAAAAGACACAGAGGCATCCAGTGAGTCGTTTTCATCAGCGTCTGAACTCCAAGAATTACATCGACTTGCATTTGGCTACAAAGCTAAAAAATTCCTCTCTGCTACTGTGTCAATACTTTTTTCCCACTCCAGAGGGAACTGCTCTAGCTTTAGGAGACCCTTTTCCCCCCATTTACAATCATATTCATGTCAGTCCACATTTTTGGAAGATGTGAGCTTCATGTGAAGCCCTCAAAATGTGTAAAACATCAGTGAAATACGTCGGTGCCCAGAGTATACTATTGTTAGTGTAACAGTAGTGCACTGGGGCAACATATAGAGATCCATGCTGGTGGGTAAGATGCAGGTATCTAAATGACACTGTGCAGGCAGCTGAGCTTAACTTAGCTTTTAATAACCTTTCATGGAATCATTAAGGTTGGAAAAGACGTCTAAAATGATCAAGTCCAACCGTGAGCCCACCACCACCATGCCAACAAAACCATATCCCAAAGTGCCACATCTACACATTTTTTGAACACCTTCAGGGTTGGTGAAGCCACCATTGCCCTGGGTGATCTGTTCTAATGCTTGACCACTCTTTCAGTCAGAATTTTTTCCTAGTACCCAATCTAAACCTCCCCTGGTGCAACTTGAGACCATTTCCTCTTGTGCTATCGCTATCATTACTTGGGAGAAGAAACCAACACCCAGATTGCTTCAGCCTCATTTCAGGGAGTTCCAGAAATGGAAAACACTCCTGGAGGAGCAGAAGGACAAAACACCACAATGACTTTCCTGACCACAGGGTGATGGCATAGCCAGGAAGAGAATCCAGAATTTCTGGGTGCCCCATGACTCCAGACTAATTGGGACTCTTCTGCTTACTTCCATTTATGAAGTGCAATCAAATGCACAACTTGTAGTTCAAAATGTAAAGATACAGCATATTAATCCATCTCCCTTGAAAATACATTGGCCTTTTTATTCATCAGGATATTGGACAGAGGCCACTGTTCAGTTCCTGTGAATGTTTCCAGTATCTCTGATTAATTTGGTCTAAAAAGTAGTTTCTTCACTAATTTAGCTGAGTAGCCCTACTTTACCAGTTGTCCCAAATAGAGTACTGTAAATATTTTACATAATTAGCTAACTTACCTAGCTAATTTAACATTAATAGAAAATCTGTGAGTTGAACGTCAGAAAATGAGCTCATTAAAAGAGCAAAAAACTTGTGATTTCTCCTTTCTTTTTTTTTTTTTTTTTTTCTCTTTAGTTTTGCACTTTTGTCAAGATGTTCCAGGGAAATCACCTCTTCAGGGAAATTCAGATGCTCAAATAAATAGGGTTTTATTGATGAATTAAAAGGGGTGCATCAGATTGTCAAAAAGCTTTTACAGAAAGACACGAGCTTCATCTGTCCTGTTTAGAAAGGACCCAGGTCTAGAAAGGACCCTTCACGGTCTTTTTTCAATTTATTCACATTATGATAACATCTGAGAGAAATATTTGATGACATCAGCCTGACAGCAGTATCAGCCATTTGATCTCATTGCTCTGGCCTGTTTTGCTCTACTGTTAATGAGCTGAGCAGCTTCAAGTGCTCAGATGGAACAAGATTCTTGCCAAGAGAGAGCTCTGTTCCACCATCCTTCACCTTCACCTTCCCAGCTCCAAGAAAAAGCCCTTTCAGGTAATACCAGGAGCCTTTTCTCACAACCTAGCTGACATTTTTCTCCCCTCTACACACCACCTGAGCAGGGTAATAAAACAAGTGGGCATATGGACAGCTGTATGATGGGAAGGACACTAAATAAGGGGATTCCTGGGAGGAAAAGGATGGAGAGCAAGAGTTTTGGGGTGTAAGAAAATAGGGACACTTCTCGGGGAGCTGTGAGACAGGATGAGGAGAACAATCTCATAAATCATTGTTAAGAAGATACTTCTTAAAACACTGAGTGTTCCACAACCCCTGAAAGCCCTCACATTCATGTGACAAAGGACACAGGAATGTCATCATCTCTGCAGCCAAAGACTTCCACTAATAACTCATTACTTCAGGGTTGGACCAGATGACCTCCAGAGGTCCCTTTCAACCTCAAGCATTCTGTGTTTCTTTGATTTCTTCTGTTTTGCTGGTGTTTTATTGTAAAATGGAGGTAGTAATAGAAGGGAAGAGATAATACAATAATACAAGAGGGACTCCAGAAGAGTAGATCAGCCATGGAGTGTGAAAAACTTTTTATAGATACAAGCTCTGCACTTGAACTGTGTCTAAATGGACACACTGCAGTCGTGTTGGTGTGAAGATGTGTTACCCTCTAAGGGACTAAGGTGCTCCTGAAGGTGCCTTAGGTGAGAAAACATGTGAAATGTTTAGGGATCAGGAGGACAAGTAGGAATGGAGGTCTGGAAAGAGAGGGCAGGGACACCAAAGCACAGTCCACAGTCTTGGGAAGACACTCATCCAGTGGGAAGTGCCACTTGGTAGATATCACTCTTTTCTCCTCTCAAAATCTGACCCCAATCACACCCTGTTACTTCAGCTGCTGATTCCTCTGTTCTTTAGAATAGTACTCAAATATCCTCGCACAACTTTGAAGCTAAATTAATCCTTGGTTCAGTGTATGTGTGTGTGTGTATGAATAATAGATTTTCTGTGCTAAAACTATCAAAAGCTCTGGCAGGCAGCTGCTCAGCTCCCTTGGGCAAATATTCTAGAGAGGAGCTGCAGCACCACACCAGATTTCCATGTTTGATGCATTGCTGTGTCTCAGTTTAAAAGCAGGAAATCTCTTGGGTCTTAGTTCATTGCATGCCTGGTGAAGCCTAGGTGCTGGGCTGAAGCACAGTAGCAAGGGTGGATTTTTTGTGAGATAGGGAGAAATTGTTCTCTCCCAAGAGTGCAATTTATATCCTGATTAATCTAAAAGTTTGGGGGTTTTATGCTGAGGGGTGCAGGGGGGATTTTTAAGAAGCGTGGGTAAAAGTAAGAGGAAAGGAAGACAACTGCTGGAATCACTTTCCTACCAGAAAATCAGCTATGCTGTAGGCAAATGCTGTGCCTCAGTAGAGCAGAGACAATTTCAGGTAATTAATGTTCTTCCTTCACCAGCACTGGGAAAATCACGGACTTCAGCAGGAGATTTATACAACTTTATGTCAAAGTTTAAAGCAGCTGTGGGAAGGGGGTGATTCATAAGGGAGAGTTCAGAATCTGCAAGCAGGAACTAAGCCCAGAGACAAAGATACTGAGTTGTAGGTGATCAGGTTTAAGCCATTTTCTTCCACAGGCAGTGAGTTGTTCCACCCATTTTTCTTATTCTGACTCCGACATCCTGCTAACAACCCCACGGTTGGCAAATAGATGCAGTAAATCCCTCACATACCCAAAGAATGGGGAAGCAAACCCTTCTTTCCAGCTCCAAAAACACATGCCTCCCCTGGCTGCCAGCAGTGGAAGTAATAGATTCTTTTGTCATCTCTGTGGACAGCTTGATCAGCCAAGAAAGTTTCATTGTGGAGGTCAGAGAGTGAGAACTGGGAAAAGTCAAGCCAAGGTGGATCCAGTCATGGAAATGAAACCAAATATTTAAAGATGACTACAAAGTAGACTTGCTGGGACATAAGGATAAGAATTTAGATTGAAGAAAAGCAAGATTTCTCCTCCCCTCTGCTCCAAACACAAAGGGAATAGTTTGTCTAAGTGAAACAATTTGTCTAAGAAAAAATATTTTGATCACAAAGTTGTCAGCCAGGTTGTCCCAGGGTTACAGTACTTGCTCCATCTCACTTGCCTTCACAACCCTCTCTGGGTGTATTAATCTGTTTTCTTTTCAGACCAGCCTGCCCCAGACACACAACTTCCAGGCTGCTGGGATAGATTGGATACTAGGAAAAATTTCTTCACCAAAAGATGAAACCTTGATGATTTGATGATTCTAGGATTCAAGTACATGGTAGACTTGTCCTTCCACTTTTGCTTTTATCCTTTGTGCTGCCTCTTAGTGCAAGGTCTTGCAAAGTCCCTGGTCCTGCAAATGATGCTCCAGAGGCATCCTGCTAGAAGTGCAGAAAAAAGAAAAAGTTAACATTGTGGTTTCTACAGCTTCCCAGATTTTATTCAAAAAACTTGAATTCCTGTCTTCCAACTTCTAATGTGTTGTCCATCCTTTAATGGATCCCATTTGATCACAAGGGATTAGAAAAGAACTTTTAGACCCTTTGAAGGTAAAGAGTGCATAGATATCTTAAGTACATTTATTAGCATCTGTCTACAAATCCTTCACCTCTGTTGTTACCTTATGAAACAACTCAGGAGACTTTGGCAACACCTTCCCATGAGACCATTACCACCTATTTGCCTAGAGCAGGTTCTGGGTATTCTTTCCATACTCAGCAACCAGTGTTGTCTCTGCCATGAAAAGCCTTCAACTTGAAAGAGATGAGCAGAGAGAGGAAATGCTATGAAGAAGAGATAAATGAACTCTGGACCTGTTCTAGAAATAGCCTGAAAGTGTCATTACTTATGACTGACACACCTTCCATTTTGTCAGGGTTTAACACTGCCCTGGCAATTAAACCAAATACCAGATGCTCTCTATTAAATCCCCCTCCCTGATAAAGGAAGGAGAGAGAATAAGGGAGAGAGACTTATGGGTTGGAAACAGTAATGATGTTATGGAACAGTATTGGAACAGTAATGATAAATAGGAAAAATTACTAAATCTATACAAATATCCAGGAAAATCGATCCCATGTTCCTCCCCCCTTTCCCCCAGTAACTCTCACATCCCCACTGAGGCTGCAGGGCAGCCCTGGGAAAGTCCAGGCTGGAATCCTGGGCTCAGGAGCAGTTGGGAGCTGGAGGCAGGAACACACAGATCCAGGCTGGAATGGATCAGGAGCACAGGCAGAGGAAGGGATGGAATCCTCCCAGGATGCTGAAGCAAACAGGGAGAGGTGAAGAAGGGGAAGCAGGAAGGGGTTTGACCCTTGTGATCCCTCCAATTTATCCTGAGGATGAGGTGTATGGGATGGAATCCTCTGTTTGGTCAATTTTGGTCATTTATCTTGTCCATTCCTCCCCAAAGGAGGGGTTCAGGTGGGACCTCTTTACTCCTTCTGGAAGGTAAAATGTTCCTCAGAGCTGAGCAGTGTCCTTGGCTCTGCAGCCCATTCTCCAGCAGTAACTATAACCATGGAGTGTGAGCAGTCCCAGGAGCAGACACTGACTGAGAAACTTGCTGTTCATTTCAGCAAGTGCAGCTACTTACAAGAGACTGAGCTGAAAGCAAAAGTACAAGAGAGAAAATCACCTTTCTCCTGGCCCAAACCAGGACACATTTTTACAGATGTAAATTTTACGGCCAACTTTTGAAGAAGATATTTTTGTTTATCCTTAACAAGAGGGAAAAAAAAAAAAAAAAGGAAAATATTTACTTTTGTAGATCAAAGGGTATCATTAGCTGGAATGGAAGAGCTGCACAGGTGCCTGCTCCTATTCAGAGGTTACTTCCTCGCCGATTAAACCCCTGCTATTCTCATTGTGAGAAACCTCTTCCCCTGGACTATAGCTCCAACTTCAGCTTGTCTGACCTTTATATTTGCAGTCTGATGAGTTAAGGCAATGTCACAGCCCCTGGAGTTGCAAGGTTACGTTGACAGAAGCACAGAGACACTGTCAGTTCTGGTTTTCATGCTTGAGGATCTTGCCGCTCCTGTAAGATGCAATTTGCACTCCCTTCACTTCCAACACCTCAGAGCAGTGGGGAGAGCACTGAGGGGGGATTTGGCTTTTCAGGGGATTGTTTTTACAAGGTTCAATCCTAAGGGTGCGAGAAGGATGGATGAAAAGACCTGGCAAAGTCTTCTTTTCACCTCTACCACCTGAGATTTACAAAGCTGGGGTCAGCTATCAACACCCCAAACAAATCCCAAGTGCCTTCCAAACAAAAGGCTAATTTAATTTAAAATTGATTTGCACTCTTGGTACAAGACACTTGGTTTTGCAATGTTTAGCAGTAGCAGAAAAATAAAAAGAGCATCTACCACTGATTAACATCTGAGTCAGGGATTGCTGGGATGTGTTACACCATTTAAATTTAGCTGTGCAACTGGCATGGTATCTCCTCTACAATATTAAACTTTCCTGGTGTAATTTACCAATCCTTCATTCATTTGTGCATATGCTTGGCACATGGTCCCAAAGCTTGCATGATGATTTTGCCATATAGAAAAGGCACACTGACTTTTCATCAATAAGATGCACATTGTTATTTGACAAGAACAATGTGCTCAAAGAACAGGCTTACAATAGCTTCTATCAATCAAGCACACTGTGGAAAATCAAAAATGACAATGCAACCTACAGCATTAAATAACCCACGGTGCTGGAAATTAATCAGGAATCTGGTGTGCTTGAAAAACAAATGTGTTTTTAATAAATTGGATTTGAGTATCATTTACAAGCCACAGATTACCAGCTGAGTGTGGAGACTGGTTTGATTTGCACTGCTAAACTCCAGGGGAGCTTGCCCATGTATATATTCAAGCCATTGATGTCACCTGTAAGCCTGCTGGGCTTGGTGACATTTAAGAGATGTGGACACTATTCTTTTTAATACATACAGAATACATGCTTAAAAAAATTAAAAAAAAAACCAAAAACAAAGAACCAACCCACCCAAACCTCTGATACTGCTCCCAACTATCCCCAGACAATCCAAGGGTTAATAATAACCTCTGAAAAGAAAATACTTCCCAACACATAACAGTTCACCTCTTGAGGAACAGATGAAAGAGGATGAAGAGTGTATGAGAGAAATTAGGGGTGTCACCAACTGTCTGAGTGGAAGAAACTCGGGGCTGAGATGAAAAAGGGAGGGATAAGATTGCTCCAGAAGTAGCATTGAAGGTAAATGTCTCCATTATTTTTTCACTATAAAGCTACCAATAACTCGCTACTTTGAGGAAGAGGGGGATAATTAACCACTCTTTTAGTAGCTTGCCTGTCTTACTTCAACATTTCCAAAGCCCAAACTGGAAAAAAAATGGTTCATTCCATTAATTTTCATCAAGTTTGCTATCTACCTGCAGCAAACCCTCCATCCTTTCATTCCAATAAAAACAGAGTACTTCAGAGTCCCTTGGTTACCAGGTTAAGGGCTGAGCCCTCTCACAATGTTCTTGCTTAAAGAAAACACTCACTGAGGTCAGGAAAACACTGAATACCTTTCCTGGGATTTGGCTTTTGAAACCAGCAAAAAGAATTTCAGCTACTGAGGACTTGAGTTTGGACATCACAAAGCATAGAAAGTTTTCCTGGTATTTGGGGAAGTCTTGAACTTTTTATCTGTTCCAGTGAGTGATGTCTCCTCTTAAGTAACTAAAAATGCAGAAGATGGCTGTAGCTCGGATTTATAATCTAGTTCCCGATGATAGAAATGTGCAGGAAAGCAAAAAGCCTATGGAGAACCTAGTGAGACTTCCAGGTGTTTCCACCCTGTGAGAGAAAAATTCCAAGTTGAGGTAAAAAGGCATTTTGTCAAAGATTTCTTAGTTAATCTGCAGTTCTTGCTGCCACAGAGTAGTGCTGAGGCCTGAAGACTTGGAGGACTCAAACCAAAGATGTGGATATTATATCAAATTCAAATAGGCAATTGCAATAAATGCCCATTTCCAAGAGCTCAGGGAAGACCATAGATCTTCAAGCCTCAAGGTAAAAAGCTCTCAGACTCTCAGAAGGGGGGAACAAACTCATCCCAAGACTTAAAACACTTCACCTGGGAGTCCCCTGAGAGTCAAGTTGGATTGGTTGCCCTCAAAGACAGCAGCAGGAATTACACAGCCCACTGGTCTGGTCATCTGGGAACATCCCCATGTGCCTATCAAAGAATTCTGATTTGAATAGGAAACTCATTCTTTTTCAGGATGATTGCCTCCAGCATCATTAGATGCAAAAGCAGCTACATTATAGAAGTTGTTCTCATCTCTAACCCAACTCCCCTTGGCTTTGGTGGGAAATACCACTCCAGCCCACACAGGATTAGCAAACTTCAAAAAGAAAAAAAAAAAAAAAAGAAAAAAAAAAGACATGTACAAGCTTGAGGGTTTAAATCCCCCTGATCTCTGCCAGAGCTGTGAGAGTATCAAAAGAGCCAGACCCCTACCTTCTCTGGTTTCTTGTCCATCCCAGCCAATCTCATGCATCCTGGGCTCTGTTTTTCTCTACAATTAGGCTGATAATTAATAAATAACAGCATAATATAAATGGATAGTTGCTGGCTAGCACCGTTAACATCAGGGATAAATTGAGTAGTAATCTGCAAAGGATGTTATTGCTATTATAAAAATAAAGATCTGTCTCCCCAGCCAATCAATCCAGGAGATATATACCAACAATCAAATTGTTAAAAATGACTTCTATAAATTACCCAGTCTTCCATCTAATGGAGCCAGAAACAGCTGTGAGACAATTTAGAGCTGATATAACCATACGTCGGGAGCATTTCTTCATCCTGATGCCTTTCCATTCTCTTCAAAGCTGTTGTACTGTAGCAGGCATCTTTGTTTAATGCACCCATGTGAAAACAGACTGTATTTCACACCATGGGTTAGCAAAGTAATTTTGGCAGAAATGCTGAGGAATATATGCATTTAATATGGGTGGAATAATTCAATTTCCTCCCTATTATTTCAGCGACGCAGTTACAATCTCCTTAATTCCTCATTAAACCCTCTGGGTTTGGGGGATGTTGCCGTGGTTTATGATCTGCCATACTTCTCTCAAATGAACATGGAAAGACTCACAGAGGAGCAGTTATCATGGTGTGTTTTTTAGTCTGATATACTGTGATTTCAGCTAAATCAGAGCAATTTAGGACCTCACTTTGGTCCCGGCAGCGTTAGTGCCCTGGCGCGTTCAGGCTGCTGATTTTTGGCACTTGGGGATTAATCATGGAATGGATAATGGGATTTATGGGTGGCAACTCTTCCTTTTTTGCATCTTTATCCTGGCCATGCCCCAGCCCAGAGTGCTCCAGCTGGAAGCCATCAAGTGACACTTCTCTGCCTGCAAGTTACTACCAATGTTTTAATTTCTGGAAGGGACAGGGTGAGATTCATGTTATCCACCTTGGCTGCTCTATCAAATCCTTTCTGCCAGCCTGGCTGGGGAGGGTGGGCTCCTTGTCATGGGCCATGGGGAGCAGTTGCAGGGTCAGGAGTCCCATCTTTGGCAATCTCCTCCTGGGAGTTGCAGGGGAAAAAAGCTGGTGGCCACTCTCCAGCCCTGGAAAGCACCTTGACTGTTGTTGCCCCAGAAGGCACCATTAAATGTGTCCACATATGAAATCCATACCCTTCTTCTCCCAGCCCTCGTGGTATTGCTTCTCTCTGGCTGTTTTTTGATGCACACAGAAGAGGAGAGCTAATTTTTTCTGTCTGGGCACAATGTTTGATAATCTAAGCTCTCTAAATGAAATTTGGATGGAGGTTTAAGAGGGACTCAGAAAGACCCAGAGCTGGCAGCAAGCAGACACCATCATCAACTTACTCCAGAATGGACATCAGATGGAAATAAAACTGAAAACAGTTTGGTCTAAAACCTCATCTGTGTGCAAATGTGGCTTTGCCTAATTTTTCAAATAGGATGTTTGCACATGGGACATCCTCTTCCTGAAGCTGTGCAACTCCCATGTTTGTTTGAATTGACCACAAACCACTTTCACACCTTAAAATCAGCTCCAACTTCACTGACTCTCTCTACTCTGCCCTGCAAACACTTCCTTTTTCCTTGCCTACTTTAACTCCACTTACAAAACCACTCCTGCCTCCATGAAAAACCTTCTCCTAGATTCATCTCCCTCTCGAGCTGCTCCATCTCTCTTCACTTTCTTTTCTCTATGTACCTTTTCTGCCTTCACTTTTTCACTCTCCACTTGCCCAGTTCCTCCCAGTATCCTCCATCTCCATGAAAACCACTTTGGAAGGATTCTTCCTGGAGTGACTGGCCAAAACTTTGCTTCATTTTCATCCCCCTTCATGATCTTTTCCTTTAAGTTCTTGCTTTGTCTTGGCTTCTGCAATTTGATGTCACCTCTCAGGGTGCTCTCTGAATATTTGCCTCTTTGCAGCTTACTCCGTCTTCCTCCCACTTTTCCCTATATTTTTAAGTTATTCTCTGGGTTTTCTACCAATCTAATGGTAGTTTTGGTGTAAGGCAGGCATCAAATGGCTTGCAAGGATCTGTCCTCCAGTCCCAGTCTTCTGATTTGCATCTTCCACTATCTTTCTGAGGTCTCATATTATTATATGAGACTCATATATATAATATACTCATATTAGGTCTCTGCATATTATTTCATCTGGAGAGCACAAATTAGGTGACTTATTCATCTACTTTGGCAGACCTCATCTCATAGCCAGGGCCATGTTTATTCCCTCATTCATTTTCACCTTTCACTCATCTTCACTTGTTTACAATTTTATTTGAATTTCCAGTGGGCCACTTCAGAAGCCATAGAATTCAGATTTAGCTTCCCAAAGGACTCGCTTTCCCCTGAACTATTTTTATTACCTCTGTTAGCTAACACACTTAAAAACACCATTCTTTTTCTTGCATTCTGGCTGATTAAACCAAAGCTCATGTTTGACTTCCCTTTTCTCTCTTATTCCACTTAATGTTGCAAAAATCTTCCTTATTTGTCCTGACAGCTCAATTACCTTTCCACCTTTCCCATACCAATCTCCCACCACCTGTCTTTGCTTCAGCAGTCCCCAAAGATTTTCCTATCACAGCACTGAGGACAAGGCACAAGCTGTTCCTGAAACAAAATCTGTTGAGATACACAACTGAACTGAGCAGCTCATCTCTCATGAGCATCTTGATCAATGTCCCATACTGCCCAGACCCTCCAGACAATGCTGAGATGCTTTCCTTGTTTTTCATAACTTCTGAGGAGCTCAAAGGCAAAAGAGCAGGAGACAACATCGAAAGAAGCATGGGGAGATGTTCAAGGGAGGGGATTCTCCCCCTCTGCTCTGCTCTGCTGAGCCCCCAGCTGGAGCTCTGTGTCCAGTTCTGGAGTCCCCAAGCTCAGAAGGACACAGAGCTCCTGGAAGGTGTCCAGAGCAGAGCCACTCAAATGCTCAGAGGGCTGAGCACCTCCCTGGGAAGCCAGGCTGAGGGATTGGGGTTGTTCAGCCTGGAGAAGAGGAGGCTCCCAGGTGACCTTAGAGCAACCTTCCAATATCTGAAGGGGCTACAAGAAAGCTGGGGGAGGGCTTTGGACATGGAGGGGGAGGGAGAGGACAAGGGAAATGGGTTAAAACTGGGAGAGGGGAGATTGAGGTTGGACATGAGGAGGAAATTCTTTAATTTGAGGGTGGTGAGAGCCTGGCAGAGGTTGTCCAAGGAAGTTGTGGCTGCCCCATCCCTGGCAGTGTCTCAGGTGAGGTTGGATGGGGCTTGGAGCAACCTGGGCTGGTGGGAGGTGTCCCTGCCCATGCAGGGGGTTGGGACTGGATGAGCTTTAACATCTCTTCGAACCCAACCCATTCTGTGATTCCATGATTCTAACATGCTTGATTTTTCTGGTTTTGCTTTGCATTTTCAGCCAGGGAAAAGCAATCCTGTCCTGGTCTCTGATTTCATTGTAAGTGTCCCAGGTGTATTTTGGGCAGGGTACATCTCTGGACAAGGTACATCTCTGTCCTGCAAAACACTCAGTAACTTGTTTTATGATGAGGAGAGTGGCAAACAGGAGTAATAAATTCAAATGCCAACTGGCAGAAATCATTAGCTCCTACATGCACTTCATCCAGACACAAGCAGTTACCTCTGAGTGTAGATATTGTTTCATATCTAATTTCACTTGGACCACGTTGTCCCTGGAACTGTTTGCTGCTTCCACAAGTGGGTAATTTAAGTAATAATGATGTACCCTATCCAATCCACCTTCCAACTATTTCATCCTGCCTTTTTGCTTATTTATTTTTTGTCTGACTTTTCTAACATGTTTGCCCATCAAAGATTTCTTTCTCGGAGCCAAGCCAAGAGCAGCTGGAGTGGATCAGGAATGTCAGTGGGATCCTGGTGCCATTAGGCCAGCACAGCAGGTATATTTGACATGGACATGCTTGAAATATTCAGCAAAACAGCAGGTGCACCATAGATGAACATAGCTGTAATTTTAGCAGCAACCAAGCAGTTAAGATACCCAGAATAACAGTGCTGTAATAAATCAGATGAAGTGAGGACAGGGAGGAGGAGGAAGAGCAGCAATATTCCTGTTTGTTGCATTGATACTGAGCCAGGGTAATAGTGGTTTAAGTATCATATTTGTTAATATTATCTGCAATTTATAGCCAAATCCTAAAAAGCCCCCTGGTGTGAATATTTATATTGGCTGAGTTGGCTTTACAGGCACTGGGAAGACTCCCTTCTCCAAGGGCATTGCTGAGCAGGACATTGCTGAGCTCAAACCAGGACAAGAAGTTTAGGTAAGGTGCTTTGAATCATGCACTAGAGAAACTTCTGAACAAAAGCAACCAAAGATTTACTTCCCAACTTGTCTGGTGTGATGCAGAGATGCAGCCACCTTGTCAGGAGTGCTTGTTGATATCACAGCCACTCCAAGAGTGGTCTGGTCTCAACAGAGATGTGTCTGTCAGCAACTTTAAGCCCTCCAGTGTACAATGAATTGCTCTGTGTCACAACATTTGTCAGGCTAGAATCCATTATGGCCCAGGCTGATAAGATCCAACTTAACCAACTGTGTTATTCTAATGTTCCATGCTGGGAACACGCAGCAATATGTCAGTGCTCTTAGTCAGGCAAAGTAGTAAAATAAGTAGAACAAAATGCAGCCCTTCTATTCATGGCTAATTTTTTTTTTTTAATTTTCTTTCATTCTATTTGCCATTGCAACTGGGGAATAACTAATTTAGTCAGAACAAAGTGGACATCCCCAGAATGGATGCACAGCTGCTAAATTTCATGTCACGCTGCCACCATTTGCTTTCAAAACCCAAAATGAAGACACAAAGTAAAATCACTTTTGGGAGGAAAAGACAAATGGAGCATTTCCTAGGTGGAACAAGACATTACATCAAGAACATGAGGACTGTGCTATGACAATCCCCATTCAGAAGACATCCCAGTGGTCCTTGCTCCAGCTGATGCTGTGACTTGTGACTTTTGCTTCAATATGAAACCAATCTCAATTGCCAGGTTTTAAAGCAGCCACACATAAATGTGGAAAATTGGATCATTTCACTGCAAAAAAACCCCCAAACCTCCAACTGTTGCCCTTGACCTCTTTTAAAGACTCATTTAAAGACCTGAATTTTGCACATGTGTAGACAGGAACAAGAAGAGTAAGCACCTGAACTGACTTCCTTGGTATGCTCCCCAAGCATATTTGCAGATAATAAAATTTGTGAATCTTAATTGACATTTCAATGTTTAATAACCTTTGCTGAGCTGTATCCACACATGCTTTTTGGAGCTCCTGGGAAATTTCAGCAGCCACATTTTGTAGGAACAAGCCCTGCAGTGTAACTGTGCCCTGGGTGAGCCATTTCCTTCTCTGCTCTGAAACTCTTCGTTCCATTGATGCCCCCTAGTTCTTGGCTTAAGAAAGCCAGTGAAAAACTGTTTCCTGTTCACTTTCTTTGTGATCTTTGTCTTTTTACAGATCTTCATTACATTTCTTCACCTCCCCTTGTTCTTTCCCCCTTATATATTTTCCCTTATACAGGTATTATATATCCCATGTGATCATTCCTTCTGTTGAAGCCATCCCATTACTTCTATCCCCTAGAATAATGGAATCATAGGATGCTTTGGGTTGAAAAGAACTTTTAAAGGTCCTCTAGCCCAACCTTCAAATAGATGAGGTTGCTTAGACATACTTACATTGACCATATATCTAGCACCCAAGAATATTTAAAAAGTGGATTAAAAGCTCTCTAATCTATTAAATGTTGATTTTTCTAAACTCTTGTAGTATCGGGGAGGTTCTAGAGGACTGGTAAGATTTTATGTTGTACCAAAACACTGCAAAATAAAGGGGATGACCTCAAAAGCTCCTGCTCAGTCTGAATTCAGCAGGAGTTAAATCTGGAGAAAGGTTGATAGGGCTCTCAATCTGCACAGGAGTTCAAGTAAACAGAATAATTATAACAATTGATGGACGTGGAAAAAAAACTCCCATCAAACAATTTTATTTACTGGTCTACAAGTTTGATTGTGAAAGATGACTGTGTTGGAGTAATGGCTTTAACACAAAACTCTGAGAGAGAAACACTGGAGACCCTTCCCATGATAATTTAGCAACTGATCCTCTCTGATGCCCATTTCCCTCCTCTCTACTGCCCCAGAACAGAGCTGATGAAGACCACGTGTGAGAATGGTGCTGTCACTGTTCCATCTCTTTATCAGAAATCTTGCAGAAAAAGCAAAACAACTCCTGGTCACATTTGCAGATGACTCTGATATTAAAGAAGTTGATGACCAAGCTGGAGTGACAGGAGATGGGGCAATGACAGCAACTCACCCCAAGGTGAGCTCACAGTGTGATGCCAGAGCTTGGAGGGATGATGTGATCCCTGAGTATAAAAGCAGGAATGAAAGAAAGGAAATGCTTCCCCTACACAGGACATCTGGCAGGACCATTACTGAATATTTGCACCCAGGTCTGATGCCCACACTTTGCAGAGGATGTTATAAGATGATAAGAGTAAAGAAAAGAGAACAACAACCAAAAATAATCTGCTTTACAGTATGAGAATCATATTCTAATTCATGTCTGCAAACTGTGGCTTTGCATGAACTCCCTGTTAGCTTTGTAAATGTTGCAGTACGTTTTGTCTTTGAGACCTTATATTATTGTCTTTAGTCCTACAAGCACAGCAGATTCTCTCCTCATCCTTCTTATTTCTGTGCCCCTTTTCGAATATTGACTTGGATGTGAGCCTTGAAATGCTTTTAGGAGCTTGATGCTTGAAAATTTGGAGTGTATCTCCATGGGTCTTTGAAGAGTTCACAATGGAGAGCCCAATGTATACTTGTGAAGTTCAGCTCTGAAAAGCCACACATCTTCTGGTGCTTGATCTGCTAAGCCTATAGTTAGCTTGTAACTACCTCCAAAATCCTGTGTTTTACTGTTCTGGCAATAGTCTACATCTGGAAAGTAGTGACAGCAAAATATTTCCCTGCTTGACTCTTGACTTCACACATTTGAAGCATGTCTGAGTAAGAAACTCTTCTCTTATGGGTGATTTTTGTTTCTTTACGTGCTGTTCACAAAAGGGGAAATCAGAAAAAACAGAGCTGCTTCAGGTGCAGAGAACATGGGGAGAATTTGGGCCAAGACAGCAGACAAAATCTGCAGGATCAGGGGTTGTGTTTGCTAACCCAACAGGGAAGAAGACTGTCAAAGCTTGATTGAGATCCAGAGGGCATCAGGATATAAGGCACCCACATCAGGTTCAATAGCAGCTTTCATAAAGTGAGGTCAAACTGTCCCAAGGTGAAGCTGTGATCACAGGTGGGACCTTTCCTCCAGCAAGCAGAGAGTGGGAAGCAGAAGGTGGAAAGTGGGACCTCTTCCCCAGACAAGATTCATGAAGGAGATGGATGTTGGGGGTGGATCTTGGCATTTTCCTTCTGGAGTTTTTTCTGTGTCTGGAGCTGGTGTTACTTTCCCTTAGGGAGCACATATATTTGCAGATCTCACTCCAGAATGGTCTTCTCAAAGCTGAAGGTGACCTGACTGTTAAAGCACTCTCCCAAACTTCTTTGGATAGGGTTAGACTTGTTTTCACATCAATATTGGAAAATGAATATTCTAACATTTTAGGAATTACATGGTCTCAGGACAGCAAACTGCACTGCAGATTCGTATCCAACACTTCCCCAATTCCAAGAATATTAATTTCTTGGTTTGAATCAGTCACTGTAGATGAAGAAACATTTTGATCTTAGAGCAACTTCCATTACTGCAGCATAAACCTCCTGCCAAGAGGTTTCCAAGATACATTTTAGGTGTGTTGGGCTGCTGTGACTGTTGAAGGATATAAGAGTGGTCGAGGAAGAGGGAATGGTGATAAATTTGTTAGACAAACCAATATAGTTTGTCCATAGCTCTCTTGGAGATCACTCAAAGTCATAAAGAAGCAACTGTATGTCCAAAAGTTTGCTTCCTACAGAAGAATTGCTCTGATGAAGGGTGTTGCCTTGCTTTGCCCCATGCTTTGCCTAGGTGTAAATCAGGATGTTTCTTCTGACACTGGTAAAGGCATGAAAACTTTTAGCAGCTGAGCATCTGGCTTATTCATTTGCAAAATATTCTGGAATGATTGGAGGTTAAGCATCCTCTATAAATGTCAGATGTCAACAGCATTCCAATCAGTGCTAATAAACTTTAAGCAGAAGGAAATTGCCCTAAAATATCAACCTTTCACCCAGCAGTGCTCATTTAAGAGTTTAAAAGATGCTGCACATTGCTGACCCATGAATAATAGTAATGAAAAGGTCAAACAACCTGTTGGGAAAATCTTATTGCTCAGTGAATGAGCTTGCTGAAGCACAGCCAGTGTGAGAGCCCAACATTAATGCTCTGATCCAATTGTGTCCAACCCAAATCTTGCTGCTAAACTCTGTCCTTGCTGAAATCTGAAATGATCTTGAAACTACAGTGGCTGCAGCATCTCTGAGACTTGGGTTAGGCAAAACATTTAAACCACTTCTGCTGATTGGGTAGAAATGTCTTCAATAAGGATGTTTTGTTCTTTTAAAAAGTGCCACTTCTTTTCTTCTTAAGGGTTTTTTTCCAAAAACATTTGAAATAAATACTTAATTGAGGAAAAAAAAACCAGCCAAAAAAGGAAAAAACCTACAGTAGAGATAAGAAAACAGAACTCACCCACCCCTAAATAAAATTAAATCCTTTGGGGAAATATTGGCTTAAAATTTTTAAGAGGAAAGATTAGGTTTTGTTTAATCCCAATTTTTCCATTGGGAGCAGCATTTTAAGAGTTAGGAGCCAAGCTTTTAGGAGCTTTGTGGGATCCTCAAGTGTCAGAAGTTTCTCTAGGGGTTCTGTGGTTATCTGTTTGGCTCCCACTCTCAGCAGTTTTTCATTCTGGGTGTTTAAATCCCCCTCTCATCACCATTTATCTCCTCCTTCCTCTCTCACATCAAATCTCACCTTTTGCTGTGGCTGTTGTGGTAATTATAACCCCCAGTCTCTATCACCAAAACAGTTCACTCTCGGATGAGGTTCTCTGATAGATATTTTTAATTAGATCTTGCAGAAGTCTTTTAAGAGGTTTGGTTTTCACCTGGTTTAAACAAAATATGAAGCTGAACCCCAGATCCTTACAAATCTTCCACTGTTTGTTGAGAAGCAGAACTAGAGGCAAAAGATTCAAAAAAGCTGCCTGGACACTAAAACTGAGAAATTTTACTCCTTGGTTGCACTGCACCAATTTACATATTTTTTTGAAAACGTTTAAATTATTTTTATTTTCATTTCACATTAAAAAAAAAACCCAAAGAAACACAATTTTGACAAATAATCGAATTACATGAAAACTTTTCTGGCAGAATCAACCAATTCTAAGCATTCTGAAGCCATTTATTGAGGCTGTTTCACTGAAGCTGTGATCTGGGTCATATCCACAAATTGATGGAGACACATGGCCTTAGTGCATTCACAAAGATTTAGGTAGAAAACACACAGTTTTGGTTTTGAGCACATGAACTGGAAATCTGGTGAGGGAGATGAAGCACATGCTTCACCCTTCTCTGCTCCTCCTTCCTTTAGATATCAGCTGTAAACCATGGTTTTCTTAGGGCTGGGAAGGGAACTCACTTCTCCTAATCCTCTTCTAACCAGCAGACTGCTTTAATAAAAATATATTCATTCATACAGATGATCCAGTGTATTTTTATCCAATACTGCCAGGAAGCAGCTGATCTTTTTTTAAAAAAAAATTCCCCTGTTGTTTCCAAAAGCTGAATATCTATGGGAAATCAAAAGTGACTGAGAATGTACAGCAGGTTTTGTATTTGCCCAGTTAGATTGAAATAAAGATTAGGTAGGGCAGTGCTGTGCTGTTCAAAAGTTTATTTACTTCACACTGTGATTTCTCCTTGACAGACTAAGGGCAAAGTAACCTTTGGATCTTCAAAAGCTCTGGCACTGCTGTGATTACTCCAAGATAAATTTGTATATTGTTAGGTTGGCAGCAAGCCCTTCAGTCCCACAAGAGGTTTCAGCTAATGGCTCAGGTGAGTTGAGAAAAGCTACTGGTACTTGGATGTTTTTATACTGGTATCATTAATTAATCTACTACACCTTCCTCTTTCTGAACCATTGTATCTTCACAGCTTATTGACCTGACCCTGGGGAAAATCAATGCTTGTAATCTATCTTATTACATTTAAATATATGTACAGAACTTGATATAGTACAACAGCAGTGGGGCTTGAAAGAAGCAAGGCAAAAATGTTCAGGAAGGAGGAGAAAAAGGAGAAAAAGCAGATAGTGACACCTGGATACATTGGGCTAAGACCTGCAGATCTGCCTGAACTGAATTTTTCCAAATTTAATTGCTATGAACTAAGAACAAGGTCTTAGGCAAAAGGATCATTTGCATCTCACATACAAATGGTGCAAACACAACCTGGGGATGGATGCACCCAGAAATCTATGGCACATCTCACCCTCTCAGTTTCTTCTAGGGATCTTTAAGCCTTGCCAAAATCCTTGCAGTTCATGCTTTTAACTCTTGATGTCCTCACTGTTTTGGTCAAAATACCATGGCTTTCAAAGCAAAGCCATATTTCTTTATTAGTCCAATAAAAGCTGTATCATTACTGCTTTTGTTGTTCCTAAGATCTGTTCTTATATTTAAATGGGACTTGATAGATAAGGTGACCTGAATTTCTGCCAAGATCAGGCTGACAAAAATGATAAAAGGACAAAAGGATGATCTGAGGACGTGCAGGCTGGCCAGGCTCACTTCAGCCCCTGGGAAAATCATGGTGAGATTCTTCTTGTACCATCCATTTGGGGAGAGGACAGAGAATAAAGTGATCAGGAAGGGTAAGCATGGATTTACCAAACATAAATCATTCCTAGCCAATTTATCCAGGCTCTTCGTGGTGATCTGTTGTAGGAGGAAAGGAGAAAGTGGAGGTTCAGACTGGAAATCCTTGTCACAGTAAGACCAGTCTGGAATTGGAAGAGGCTGTGGGATCTCCATCCTTGAAGGTTTTCCAATTGTGGATGGGTAAATCCCAAAGCAGTCTGGTCTATCCCTGCCTCCAGGAGGTTGGAGTTCAGATCTCCTGAGACCCCTTCCATCCTGAATCATTCTCTCTTCCAGCTCTAGAACATCATAGGAGCACGTAAGGCAGAGCTGCTGCCATTAAGAGGGTGGCAAAAGCTCCATTTCTATTTCATAGATTCAGAAAATGTCAGCATCACTCTGCTCTGATTTGAGGAATGGAGATGGGAGTCACATGGTGAGATTAAAAATTATTTATCTGTGAGCAAGCAAAGAAACAGCAAAGTCCACTTACTTTGATCATTGCTGGTAAACTTGTTCCAAGACAAAATCACTGTATGTGAATAAGTGAAAGTAGGAATTATATTGCATCAAAAAGGAAGATAATTGAATCTATAGTCATTATTTTATTGATATAACAGACCCATCGAGAGATTTGAGGCTGACATTCAGGCAACTCAAAAAATCTCTACAGAGTGGGTACAGAGAAGCTTATTTTTCGAGGAGATGAAATTGTTATGAGGCTAATTGATATGAGATGATTTTTTGTTTAAAAGTAGTGAATTCCTTGAGAATGGTCAATAAAAGCCCTGGAAACTTGTAAATACCTGATGATCTACTTGAGGTGGAAAATGGCAGAGGCTGCCAGAGCAAGTTGGATCCAGAAAAGCCTTTCTGTGCTCCAGAACTGGACTGGGTTAGCCTAAGATGGGTTCAAGTGCCTGGGATTGTGCTAATGTACACCCAAATGGCACAAACCCACAAATTTATGCTGGCACTGGCAATGAAGATGTCTCAGAGAGGTGCCTTTCAGCCTTCTCCTCTAACAGCTTTGCCCCTCACTTTTGTTTTCCCTTCAGAAGCCAACCCTAGAGAAAAGGGACAGGAAGATCTAAAAGCATGGGTTTGGCTTCTTTCCCTCCAACAACAGAGGCAATGATAAATCCAAGATGCTGCCAGCCCTCCTTCAAGGCCTGGATTGATGTCCCTGCCTCCTGGTTAGACCCAGCTGGGAGAAGGGGAATTAGGACTTGTCTTTCAATTACTGCTGTTTTGCTCAGGGCCGTGCAGTGAAGGCTCCCAGCGGAGAAGTCCTTCTTCCCACTTCTAATCTCTGAATTGTATTTGGAAATCAAGCTTTTAATTAAAAGTGGCATTTCTCAGCTTCCCACTGGCAGCCGACATCTGCCTGCAAAGAAAGATCCTTTCTGACACTTGCAGTGCAGGAGCACGGGTGTTAAAGAGAGGAAACTAATTCCCCCCACCCACCCCCCCTTCCCCATCTCCTGCCATCAGATGAGATGTGACAGACAAGCTCCTCAGCACTTAGGGTCCATTAAAGATCCCACAGCATTTCCCAACATCCAGGGGGGGGAGGTTTAACCCCAGTGACCTGGCCAGATTCCAGCTCAAGTCATCTCCCTCTCAACCTCCCCCTCCTGAAGTTTCTGATGTGACACAATCTCCTTCCCACATTCTGTCACTACCTGAAGCCCTGGAGCCAAAGAGTTCAGTGCCCCCTTGGGTGGCTCAAAGGGGATAGAGTTCCAAGGGTGGGTCCTTCCACACTCACCCCCAAAAAATAGAATCATGGAATTGTCAGGGTTGGAAGGGACCTTTAAGATCATCCAGTTTCAACCCCTCCTCCCACTGGACCAGGTTGCTCCAAGCCCCATCCAACCTGGCCTGAAAAACTTCCAGGGATGGGGCTTCCACCACCTCTCTGGCCAACCTCTTCCACTCTCTCCCCACCCTCATGGTGAAGAACTTCTTCCTAATTTCCAATCTCCGTCTCCCCTCCTCTAGTTTGAATCCATTCCCCCTGCTCCTATCACTCCCTGACATCCTAAAAAGTCCCTCCCCACCTTTCTTGTAGCCCCTTCAGATCCTGGAAGGCCACAATGAGGTCTCCTCGGAGCCTTCTCCTCTCCAGACTGAATAACCCCAACTTATGTTAGCAAGGTTTTAACTTAGTGCTTGTTCATCATCTACAGAGAGACTCACAGGTTATCTGCAGCCACTGACAAGGACATTAAAATATTCTAAACCATTTCTTTATCATTTTTCAGAAGGCTCCTTGGAGCTTTTTCCTCTCCAGACTGAATAACCCCAACTCCCTCAGGCTGTCCTCACAGCAGAGATGCTCCAGAGCCCTCTGAGCATCCTCCTGGCCCTTCCCTGGACACCTTCCAGCACATCCATGTCTTTTTTGGAATAGGGGCTCCAGAACTGGACACAATATTCCAGGTGGGATCTCAGAAGAGCAGACTAGAGGGGGAGAATCACTTCCCTTAACCTGCTGGCCTCACTTCTCTGGATGCAGCCAAGGAAATAACATGATGGAAGCTTTTCCCAACCCCAGCACCTGATCTGAAAGCAAAACTTGAGAAAAACTGTGTGCCCAAAGCACTTTTTAGGCATAGTCCTCAGCAGCTGACGAGGACCATTTCAAATGCTATAACCTGACAATTTCCATCGTGCTGCCTCTATTATCTCATTTAATTACCATTCAAAAATGCAGAGAGAGTCTTAACAGGATTTGCAAAGTTCTTTAAGGACTTCAGTTGTACAATGATACAACTGAATCCTCTTATGACATCTTTTAAATCTGATGGGAGTCTTTTTGTGTTTTAAGTGAGGATCTTGACATGTAAATTAATTTTATTATGCCTGTTTCTCCAGGGGTCCTCAGGGCAAGTTTTTTTCCTCTGCTCACAGTCATGTTCTTGGATGTGGGCTAATCATCTCTTGTCCTTCTCCTGGCATCATCCTGCACTTCAGGCTTTTATGTACCAAATCTGTCATGTGCAGCATAATCCTAGTGAGAGAGAACGGGGGTGGGCAGATTGAAATGATTTCTTGACAATTTCTCTGATAGTCCCATTAAAGATCTATGCTGTGAGTTTTACAGGTTTCATGAAGTCCTGAAGTTCCATCAGCAAAAAAAAAAAACAAAGTCCAGGTGGGAAATAGTGAGTCTTCAGCACCAGAAGGTAAGAATCAAAATCACTTACCCTCCAGCACTGGCAATGCCAGTGTCATGAAAGTCAAAGGAAAACAATAAATAGCAAACAAATGTGGCCTCAGGAGCTTCTTAATGAATTTATACTGCAACAGCAATACATGTTCTCAAAAATAAAAGAGCCTCAAATAAGACATTAAAACTCAGAATCATCTCTGCTAAGGTAACATTTTTGCCTGAGACAAACGTATATTACTCTGTATGTATTTATGTTTTTAGAAGCTTTATTTTTTTCCTCCCATCATTAAATATTAAATAGTTCTAATTTATCACTTTAATACTGAGTTGTTTGGGCTTAGATGCTTGGGACACAAACTGAATGGTGCAGACAAGAGGAAGCTGTGTGCATGTTGATCAGAGCTGCACTCTGCAGGAGGACACAGTGTGCTTACATCTCCAGGGCCTGGTACCATGCATGATCACTTAAATCAAGGCACAATTCATTCAACACCCCTCCTGTGAACTACTACCATTTGTCACTTCCCTGACCATTATTACTATTTATAGTCCCCAAGCATTTAAAACTGGAAGTGATCAAGGCTGGAGCATGCCAGCTACCCTGCAGACACAAGGAATGGATGGAGCATCCTAAAATATCATAGAATCCTATCATAGAGTGGCTGAGGGGGGAAGGGAAATGAGAAATTATCTCCTCCAAGCTCCCTGCCATGGGCAGGGACACCTCTCCTCCAGCCCAGGTTGCTCCAAGCCTCATCCAACCTGGCCTTGAACACCTCCAGGGAGGGGGCAGCCACAACTTCTCTGGGCAATCTGTTCCAGAGGCTCAGCACCCTCCTCCTGAAGAACTTCTTCCTCACATCCAGCCTGAACCTCTTCTCCTGCACTTTCCAACCATTTCCCCTTCTCCTAGCACTGGACACTCTGCTGAAAAGTCCCTCTGCAGCCTTCCTGGAGGTTCCCTTCAGGGATTGGAAGGCAGCTCTAAGGTCCCCCTGGAGTCTTCTCTTCTCCAGGCTGAACAATCCCAGGTTCTCCTCAGCCTCTCCTCATGGCAGAGCTGCTCCAGCCCCTGGATCATCTTTGGGGCCTCCTCTGGACTCATTCCAACAGATCCATGTCCTTCTTCTGCTGGGGACACCAGAACTGGATGCAGGATTCCAGGTGGGGTCTCACAAGAGCAGAGCAGAGAGGTAGAATCACCTCTCTTGGGTGATGAAATAAGGAAATGCCCCAGCATCCCAGGCCTGGAAATTGCCCAATGTGTGGCTGCCTTCTGCTTAGGTGCTAACATACCAGGCAGCCAAGCTGAGTGACCTGTGGTGGGATTTATCTGACCCAATTTAGGTACCCAAATGTTAGATGTCTACATCTAAGCTAATCACCCCAGGTTCCCCTTATCATCAGCGGAAAGCAATGAGCCCATCCAGAGGACAATGTACAACATCTTGAAAACAGATCCCTGCAACAGGTTAGTTGAGCCTCTCTGTACATGTGTCTGCTTCCTCTGTTGTCTGTAGATAACCCATCTGTCCTCAAAGGCCAAGCTCTGTCACTGCTGGATGAGTCTATAAACCAGAGAAAATTATTAGAAGTCATTCCTGCCTTAGTTTTATTGGCTCAGTTTGTGTAGAAAGCCCCATAATCTCATTCAGCCTTTTCCTTTCGAATTTGTGCTCAGACACTTCACAGAAGGTGTCTTGGTGATGATGCCAGTTTGACTGTGGCTGATGGATTACATTTTGAAACCAACCAACTTCACCATCCTCAAAAAAAGATGTTGGTGTAGCAGATCCATACTGGACCTCACAGCACATTGAGGAACACCACCAGTGTTCTGGTGAATGCCAGAAGCTGGATGAACTTGGAGCCTTTAATGGTCAGTACTAATAGTGCCCAGGGAGAAATTAAAGAATATCATCATCATCATCATCATGCCAGGAAAATCTAAACCTCTGAAATTGGTTGGAGATTTTATGTGAAGCAGTAAAAGGAACCACTTTGTGATGCTGTCACCTTCATCCTCAGAGGACAGCATCATGAAATAGGATGGACTTCACCTGCCTGCTGGTGCTAAAAATTGTCTTGGTTACAGTCCTGGTGGCTCTGAGTGATTCAGATATGAATCATGAATTGTGAGGTAAACCTGTGAGGTCAGCTCTGGGTCTACAGAACCTGTTCAGATCCCAAACCAGCACCTCCAAGGAGTCCTTCACAGCCACCTGCAGCATGGTGAGAGAACATGCCAAGGGTGAAGCTGATCCTAGCTTTTTTGGTGTTTTCCTTGGGTCTCTGCATGTCAGTTAATGCATACAGGTAGTGCAAATCGATCCTATCCAGGCAGAGGATCAAATATATAAAAAAAAAAAATCATGAAATCTTGGAAAAAACCTAGCTGTCCCCTCTGGTACTATCTGCAAGCAGATACTACATCTGCAAAAAGAAAATGTTCCTCCATATTCAACTGTAGCCATTTGTGGCCTGTGGCCTGTTCTGAGATTAAAAATGTGGCTGAGTTGTGCACTTCCCAAAAGGACTTGACTGAAGGAAAGAAGAATTCAGTTCTCTCCAGGCTCTTTTGAAAAATCTTAAAAGTGTTTTGAGGTCCCTGAACAGTGAATGTGATAGAAGTGGACATTTCCCCACAGGATCTGATGCTTAAGGCCTTAGCTGTCTTTCAGGAAGGGTCATTTCATTAATTCATCCCTTTTCTGCTACTGTCAGGATACTCTGCATTCAGAAGAGGGCTCTGACATGACTTGACGCATATGTTAGACAATTATTAAAAGATAAGAACTCCAGTCCAAGTTTGTTGAAAGATCTGAATGGACAGGATCCAAGTTGCCTGAAAGAAAGAAAAATACAATCAGCATATGGATCACCAACCAAAATGCAGTCTAAACCTTTCCACAAGTTCAGGCACCTGTGCATGGAGCACCATCACCTCTGCAAGGTTCCTGCAATTGCCTGGAAGTAAAAATCAGATGGGAGGATTGTCCTAGAGATCCTTTCTGGGATGTAAAATGTATGTTTGTGTACAAGTTATCAAACATCTCAGTTACAAGGGAGTATGGACCAACTGGTCTTGTATTTCTTCCCAATTACATGGAAAAAATCTCTGAAGAAAAAAAAAAATGGCCATACAAAAATGGACTGAGAAGGGAATGGAGACCTGAGTTAAATCTTAGATTCTCCTCAGATTTTACATTTTATATTTTAAAAGTGAATCCCCAGATCCAAACCTCCCAGTGCTCTAGAGCCTGGGCTGAAACTGTAACCTGGTAAAAATGATTTTGGCCATTGCTGGCAAAAAGCCCTAAGTTTTGTGTTCACCCAGCATTGCAGGGTGTTAGGATGGCTCTGGGCTTGCCATGCTCTGAGCTGGGTGTCCCTGAGGTCACAAGTGTCCCATGGACAAAGGTTTTATGCCTGACCTGACAGAGCTCAGCACTGGGGACACCCCAAATGGCCAAGAGCTGCCACCCCAGGCAGGCTCTGCCCAGCAAACACCAGTCCTTTGGGTGTCCTGGGTGCTGGGACATCTCTGCCACTGGTTCTGGGGACCAGAGAGAAGGTGATGGGGACAGGAGGGATGAAAATACCTTTGGGTGGTCCTGAGAAGGAAGAAACCCCACCATGGCCATCACACTCCTGCCAGGGAAGATCTCTGGGTGTCAACTTGTAAAGCTCCCTGAGTGTGGCTGGAGGAGACTGATGCTGTCACTCCCTGGGAGGCAGAGGGACATGGGTAGGGTGAGCATCACCAGAGAGAAGAGGCAGAATCTGTGTTCTTTGAATAAAAAATTAAATTACGTTATTGATGAGATTTTAAACACATTACTTACAAATTTTAGAATATTAGGCTTTCAAAATATTAATTGGACTGAGAAATTCTGGGCTCTCTTTATATTTTATGTTTCTTCTCTGCATCCCTCCCTCCATAGCAAAAGGAGAATAAGATGTTCTGGGTTTTTTCTTTTTAGGGCTGAGGTCTCATGAGGTTACTTTCATTCTTCCTTGGAGCATAATTTCCACCTCTGGGTTGACTTTGAGGTTAGCCAAGTACATCCAAGGATGCCAAAAAACATCTTGGACTTGGCTTAATCAGCAATATCATCCCCTCACCTTGCTGAGCAACATTTTCTATCATGAGCAACAACATTATTAAGAAAATGTTCACCACCTGATTTTTCAGAAGGAATTAAACACCTCTCTCACCCCTTTCACACCTAGGCAGCACCTCAGCCTGGATCAATGCAGGAATATTTTTGCCCCTGGGAACAATCTCCCTGTGGACAAAACCTCAAAACTACAATTTGGCTGTCAATGTCATCAGTGTAATCTGGTGCTGACTTAATTAGAAATCCTTTTAAATGATGCACAGGGAGAAAGATACTTTTTTTTTTTTTTTTTCCTAAGTATTCCTCATTTGTAATTATTATTTCACTTGTGAATCTTCCACACTCCATTGAAAATGCCATATGGAAAACAAATTAGTTTGCTACAGTGACTAATGTTTGCTGCCAGTTCTGCTCTGAAGTTTTTAGGCCAAGTTTTTAAATCATAAGTCCTTTCTCTGGCAAAACTGCCAATGAAATTGGTCTGTGTGATCAAAGCCTGGATATGAGTAGAAGCCTTACTATAGGAAATGGCACAATGTCCCACCTGGGCACTAAGAGTACTCCAGGAATTTAACAGCAAACAGCTATTTATTTAAGCAGCTGCCTAAAAAGGTTGCATCTGCAAAAGATGCTAAAAGTGAATTGATGCTTCTTTCACTGAGGGACAACATTTTCCTGGCTGATTATGGGGAGTTTCATGATGAACTTCACAGCCTTGCAAGTGATTTGCACCTTTAGCTCGGTCTCTCCACTTGGAACAATATAATACCTGTTAAATGAATAAAGTGATACAGACAGATAAATGTGATTCTGTGATAAGCTGTTTAATTATACTCTTTCACTGCACCTGTCAGTCCAGTCTCAGACCTCCTCTTCACATGGATGTTCCCTCATCCGCCAGGATAACACTGAGTGCATTTTTTTTCCTCATATTTTTCTCTTGATTTCACTGAGTGTAGGCATTGCTTTTACAGCACAGTGACTTCCAGGGTTAGGTCCTCTCATTTCTGAAGACAGGACTCAAGTTGGATTCTCTCCCACCTTCTGCTGCTTTCTCAGTACTATGTACAGTATCCAAACAGCCAGCAGTACAAGGAACTAATTGGTTGTGAGCAGCTTGCCTTACACCTCAGATATTTGCTCAGGTAGAAACCATTGGCTCCCCTTCCAGCCACGTCCAGAAGGTTATCACACAGATCATAAAAGATGGGATTTCTCTTTTCCTTTCCTTGTATTTCTTCCCAATTACATGGAGAAAATCTCTGAAGAAAAAAAAAATGCCCATACAAAAATGGACTGAGAAGGGAACGGAGACCTGAGTTAAACCTTAGATTCTCTTCAGATTTTACATTTTATATTTTAAAAGTGAATCCCCAGATCCTGGGGGAAGGGTAGGAATTGGAAGGGTATCTGGATACCTTTCCCTGGATTCTGGAAGGGAGGGTGTAAAGTCAATGAGAGTTTTTGGCTCTTCTGCCCTGGGAATTTAATGGAAGTTTTGATTAAAGTTTCTGTGGCTGAGTCCTGCATGAGAAAGTTCTGTTTCTAATGGCCATATGGAATTCCCACTGGTGAGAGCTCATCTGGAGGATGCCAATAGAATCTGGATTTTAAAAAACAGTGATTGGTGATGTGAATCAAAATGAAGGATTTGGCTCAGTGCAGTAAAACACTGAATCATCCCAAGATGTCAGCAAAAAAAGTACTGAAGAGTGTGGGAGTTGCTTAGGGCTAAGGACTCTGGGGTTTGGACTGTTTGCATCATTAATAGGTATTATTTGTTAATAATAATAATATATCTAATCACTACTTAGAGGACAGGACAGTTGGCAACAGTAATTCTATTAGCCAAAATTATGAGCATTTTAAAGCACCATCTGCTGATAGTTATCTCTGACAATGAAAATAGAAACCCCATTTACATACTGGTTGGCTGTGGAGCACCTCCAGGCCTCTGACTGAGGGCACACTGACAGGCAGAGACTTTATGATTGAAAAGAGAATTTCTTCCTTCTGTTCCCATCCATTTCTGTGTCCCTGTCCTGGCTTTTTTTGCAGTGTCCTACAGACTCCAATAATCTTGTCAGCTACTGCATCTCTGTAGGATGGAAACATTTATTTATTAACCTGAAATAGAAACATAGGACAAAAATGTTCCCAATTACCACAGACAACCACATCATATGGAGTGGAAATTACTCACTTCTACTACCTCAACAATTTTGAAATCAAAGCAGATATATCAATTAAAGCTTTCCAGCCAGGGCATTAAAAAATATAAGACACAACACCTAGGGTTTTTTTTTTAAGAGAAAACACTGTTAATGTTGCAAAGTGAAGCACTTGAAAATCAGGGAATGCCAGATTGATTGTTGCTATGGAGAAGTCCTTGAGAGCATTAATCACTGCCTTGAGAGCTGGGCTTGAATAGTGTGCAGAAAATAAAGCATGGGGCCACACACATGGAAACAAAACATCCCATGGCTGCTCATTAAGTGAACACCATTATCCCGTGCACTGAAGGTGGATGTCCTGCAGAAAGAAACCACACAGCATCATGTCATTAACATTCCGGCATCATGCATATGCAGAAAAAATGAGCTGGGAGCTTGCCAAAGTCTGAACTTTGGAGTGCCTGGCCACGGGAGTGCTTTTGTCTCGTTGTGTTGGAGTGCAAAAACGCCGCGTTTCTTTTTCCTCAAAAAAAACCCACACCAAAGTGATTTGACAGAAGAAAGGTCATAGCTTGTACTGCTTCATTTCAGCCCCAGGGTCCTGATTTACAGCAGGAGGAGGGCAGTGCTCAGACTAGGGAGCACAGCTTGAAAAGTTTGGGTCCTTGCCAGCCGTGTCTTTGCTGCAGGGAGGGCGAGTTCAGCCCTGGTCCTCCAGTTGTGGTCCCCTTTAGGGTAGGAGAGCTTGTGGAGCATCAAATGGAGCTGGAAATAAAAACAGGGAGCAGGGATAGGATGAGGGTATGGAGCAGGTTAGATGTCCAGGATGCTTCCCAGAGCACATCTCACAATGTAAATGCTGAGGACCTCTCAGCTCTGCTGTGAGCGTGATTTCAGCAAGACACTCTCCTGCTCCCTGCTTCACTTTTTTAGTCTATAAAATAAGGACAGTGCTTAACTTTATAAAAAATCTTCGTGAGCAGTGAGCAGAGGGATAGTTAAGCTCAATCTGCTGCACGGATGGATTTCTCAGTGTAAATTAAAGCTTTTTTCAAAGCCTAACTGGCATTTTGGATGGCCATCACTGTTTCTCTCTCCCTGATCTGTTACCTTTTCCTCATTTCAATAAAAAACATCTCGGTCTTTCACTGCCCTTTGATATCAGCTTTGGCTGCCCTCTACTCACCACTCAGGTTTAATATTCCCAAATTTTATTAAGCAGTTATTTACATACTGCCAAATCAAACAGATTAGCAAACAAGACTCAAAACAAAGACAAAAGATCCTGTGTTAGTCTCTCACTGAGTAAATATTCAGCTTGGGTCATATATAATTAATCAATCTGCAGTTTCACAGAGGACTCTGCCATTCTTGTCCACCCTGGCAAATAACACAGTACTCTGAATTATGCTCTGATTTTCTCTGTTGCACATGCAAGCAGTTGACAGCATGGTTTTTTTTTCCAGAAAGAGAAAGAGCAAATAGAAGAGAAGGATTTGCTGGAGAAGCTGGAGATCTTGCTGCACAAACTTGAGACCACTGGGGTGTCTGAGTGGTACATTAGAGATAAAAACATTTCCCAAAGAAGGTCAAAAATCTGCAAACACATGGTATGACCAAGCATTTGCCAGTAAATGGCCACAATAGCTACTATATAAACATTAATTTCAAGTTGATTTATTGTATCCTAATAAGACCTAATAAGAAAATCATTTAGGCATATGCTTAGCTTCCAGCATGTGGCTGGATCTGATGAGGTAGGAAATGGCACAACCAGAGAGGTTGTGGAGTCTCCTTCTCTGGAGACTTTCAAGACCCATCTGGATGAATTTCTGAGTGACCTGCCCTAGGTTTGGTCCTGCTCTGGCAGGGATGTTGGACTCAATGATCTTCAGAGGTCTCTTCCAACTCCTGACATTCTGTGATTCTGTGACCAGCAAATTCAAGTGGTCCTGTTTAAAGTTCTGCTAAAGAAAGGGACTACCAAAGTTTTTTTTTCCACTTTCATTCCCATAATCTTTTCTTTTTAATGTTATTTTCCTATTTTAAGCTCAGTGTGGAAGGCCCAGCATTTGACCACCCTGCCCTGACTGAATGCTCTGGCCTCTGGTGGAGGAACTAACACTTGACAAAAAAAAATGATGTGAGAAACTGCTTTGAGGCTTCTGCAGCTCAGCCAACTTGCATTTTTGGAAATCACAATTTCAGCACAGCCTGGATGAGGTCTTTAATGCAAGCAATGAGCTAGTTTGCTTCTCCTGATTGCACCATGGTTTCTATAGGATGCCTCTGATTCTATCTGATCAGGTATCTGACTTTTCAAAGCAGGATGAGAGTTTTTTCATTGCCTCTGTCTTCCATGTGCCCATGACATGCAGATTAGTTGAGGTTATGAAGTCCTATTCCATAATCCTATGTAGTCCCACAGGCATAGGGGTTTTTTAACACCAGTGGAAGTCATTAGATTTGGCCTCCTGCCATGATGCTTCATTCACCTCCCAATAACTTTTGCCTGTCTGAAGGAGACCCTGTGTTGGTACCCAGGCAGGAGGCAGAGGATTTACCTGTTCCTTTGGGTTTGGCCCAGTGCCATGCTTATCTGTCCAGTAAATTGAATTTCTCCTCTTTTCACACCCATCCTCTGCTATGCCTTCTTAGAAAAGTCATTAGACTGCAAAGCTCCAATATTTTCTCTTTGTGAAGGTGCTTAAGCACTATAATCAAATAACCCATCAGTCATCTTTTTGCCAAGGCAGAAACACTGAACTCTGACTCATTGTCAAGCTTTATTTTAAGCACTGAGTAATTTTTTTTTTGGCTTTTACCTTGCACTGCATCTACCTCTTGAATAATTTTTCATTTTGGGGGGCAGAATGCCATTACTGGTGACACTTATGCTGTATTCAGAGGTAAATTCACCTTCTTAAATTAGTTGCTATTCTCCTGAATTGTTTAATCTCCTGGTTAATTATTATGGCACTTCAGCAATTTAGCTGACAGCCTCTTTGAAAATTTATTATTGGAAAAGCAAACAGTGAAGATGGAATGTCCTGGATGGCAAATAGAGAACTTCTCCCTGTTGATTCTCACAGACTATGTCTTGTTTAAAGCTCCTATAATGAGATAAAAGAAATACAGGCATATTTCAATTAAAGAACTATGATCTCCCTTGGGAAACACTTCAAGAAAATTGTGTAAAGAAACAACCTGACTTGCTGCTCAATTTTGGGTTTGGGTATAAGAAATTAAGTTCTCTAGAAGAATAAAATATTTCTTGCTTTAGGTAATTTGTCACAAAGTGCTGTTGATCCTTTTTTCCTCCTCCACAAGATGAGCCATAATGTTGAGGCCAGTTCACTTGGCAGGAATTTCCCTGTGGAAATGACTGTAGGCAGGGTTTCAATGAAGTAAATATCCAGGGCTACTAAGTATTTCTTTTGAATACCAACCTACGGGTAACAGCCTTCAAATTCTTAGGTGTTCTGCATGCATCCTGCACCATTTTTAAGTTGCATCTCATCCCATTTGTAAGTTGCATCCTACATCATTTTTAAGTTACCTACTTAGCCCATGAGAATGCTGTTTCACACTATGTTGGACAACATGTTGGATGTGCTGGACAAGCTGTAGTAGAGTAAAAAAAAAAGTTCCTTTTTGTAACAGAGGAGTTTATGTCCCAACATGTGTTGATTCCTTTCACATCTGCTGCAGGGATTGGGATTCAGGACAATAGGAACATGGAAATAGAAGGTTCTTTTCATTTTATTAACACATAAAGAGATGGGGTACAGTGAAACTTCCATTACAGAAAGATGAAGACTGTTAGTATTGGTACCCAAGCACCCTAAATTTGTTCTGATCCCCTTTGCCCTCTGGCAGGAGGACAGGAAAGGACTGCCCCATCCTGTATGACCTTGGAGTTTTTCTCTATGTGCTCCCTCAAGGAGATCCCAACTTGCACAGTGGAAAAGTAGTTTCTGTTCTACTCCTTGCTCTGCCTTCTTCCTCTCTTGTGCCTTTTTCATGCTGGTCAGGCCTTCACTGGGCTGGGATTAAAATCCTCAGCAAGAAAGGGTTTACATGTCACTTGGGATGTAGCCTTGTAGCTGTCCAGAGAAGTAGTCTCCAAGTTTCCATGGGCATTCTGTCCCTCCACATTTAGATTCTTGCATCTTTCTCTGCAGCTCACCACAGCCATGCTGCTGTTTCCCAGCTGCCCACTCTGCCCTCTGTGACTGCTCTTCCTAGGTGCTGAGGAAGCACAAAGAGAAATACCAGAGAATAGGTTTTTTTCCAGAGAGGAATTCTACAATTCAGAAAAAAAAAAAAAAAAAGAAAAAGTTGAGGGAAGGAGGGAAGTGTCTAATGATGTGATGGAAGGAGAAGTGAATATTAACTGGGATTACCTTAAATCTCTCCCTCTCTTCAGAGGGAGCAGAATGGATAGATAATGATCAAAAAAAAAACCCCTGCTTCTGAAAATGCAGCTCCCAGCCCTTGTGGCTCAGGCACCAGTGGAACCACCATCAATGCTAAGTCCCTGAGTCCTTGATGCTCTCTGCAGGAGGTTCTTGAATGTGTCCAAGATGAGGCTACAGCCCAGCCAAGTTTTCTGATGAATAACTCCACGGGGAGCAGAGGCCTGTTGAAGGTCATGAAACATTTCTGCTGACACTGATGTTAAATACAAAATCCTTTTGCTTTTGTCCCGAAGCAGCTGGAACCCAGGTATGTGCTGCAGTCCCTGCCACTCCTGGATTTATGAAGGGAACTGCAAGGAAGCCAGGCACAGGAGACCACCTCTGACAGCCAACCCCCCATCTTCAGTGGTCACCTGAATCCATGGATCCCTTTGTGACCTCCTGTGCAATTTATCTGAAACTCTGTTTTAAGTCTCCACTAAGCAATTCATTTCTGCAACTCCAGAAGCCTTCATGGGTAATGAAGAGAGAAGTTCAAGAAAAAACCAAACCAAAACAACAAAACCAAAAAGACAAAGTGGAAACAAAACAGCTTCCTTCTGCTTACCGGAAATATCTGAGCTTGTTAAAACCAGATAAAAATCATTTCCATTCTTAATTACCCACAGGCTTTTTGAAATCAAAGTGAGGTGAGGTTCTGCCCTATGCTGTGCCAGATTTGAAGACTTTTCTGTTTGTCCAAACATGTTTGTTTCCCTAAGTATTTTTACTAATCTAATTTTTAATCCTGTGACCTTGTCACATTTATACTATCTCCTAGTAAATATGATTTTTGCCATCAGTAGCAGAAGACCATGGGCACTACACTGACCTGATTCTGCAGGGTTTCAGGATGTCTCTGGGCTTGCCATGCTCTGAGCTGGGTGTCCCTGAGGTCACAAGTGTCCCATGGACAAAGGTTTTATGCCTGACCTGACAGAGCTCAGCACTGGGGACACCCCAAATGGCCAAGAGCTGCCACCCCAGGCAGGCTCTGCCCAGCAAACACCAGTCCTTTGGGTGTCCTGGGTGCTGGGACATCTCTGCCACTGGTCCTGGGGACCAGGGAGAAGGTGATGGGGACAGGAGGGATGAAAATACCTTTGGGTGGTCCTGAGAAGGAAGAAACCCCCCCCTGGACATCACACTCCTGCCAGGGAAGATCTCTGGGTGGTGTCAACTTGTAAAGCTCCCTGAGTGTGGCTGGAGGAGACTGATGCTGTCACTCCCTGGGAGGCAGAGGGACATGGGTAGGGTGAGCATCACCAGAGAGAAAGGGTTGAGTTCTTTTGAACAAAGAGTTCTTTGTAGAAAGAAATTAATTTGCATTATTGATGAGACTTAATAAATGTTAATTAGTTTTGGCTGCTCGACTGTTACAATTTATCCAAACGAATAATAAATTCTTAGTTCTGCTCAGGAAGAATGTTCTAATATTGCCCATTTGTCCTGGTTTGGGCCAGGAGAAAGGTGATTTTCTCTCTTGTAATTTTGCTTTCAGCTCAGTCTCTTGTAAGTAGCTGCACTTGCTGAAATGAACAGCAAGTTTCTCAGGCAGTGTCTGCTCCTGGGACTGCTCACACTCCATGGTTATAGTTACTGCTGGAGAATGGGCTGCAGAGCCAAGGACACTGCTCAGCTCTGAGGAACATTTTACCTTCCAGAAGGAGTAAAGAGGTCCCAGCTGAACCCCTCCTTTGGGGAGGAATGGACAAGATAAATGACCAAAATTGACCAAACAGAGGATTCCATCCCATACACCTCACACTCAGTATACATTTGAGGGATCACAAGGGTCAAACACTTCCTCCTCACTTCCTACTTCTTCCTTCCTTCTTCCTCCATGCTTCCTTCAGCATCCTGGGAGGATTCCATCCCTTCCTCTGCCTGTGCTCCTGATCCATTCCAGCCTGGATCTGTGTGTTCCTGCCTCCAGCTCCCAACTGCTCCTGAGCCCAGGATTCCAGCCTGGACTTTCCCAGGGCTGCCCTGCAGCCTCAGTGGGGATGTGAGAGTTATTGGGGGAAAGGGGGGAGGAACATGGGATCAATTTTCCTGTATATTTGTATAGATTTAGGAATTTTTTTCCTATTTATCATTACTGTTTCATTAAAGCTGTGTAGTTTAGTTTCCAACCCCTAAGTCTCTCTCCCTTATTCTCTCTCCTTCCTCTATCAGCGAGGGGAGGGGGATTAATAGAGAGCATCTGGCCTTCAGTTTAATTGTCAGGGCAGTGTTAAACCCTGACATCATTGTAACAGTGTCCTGAGCCCATCTTCCCTGGCAGTGTCTCAGGTCAGGTTGGATGGGGCTTGGAGCAACCTGGGCTGGTGGGAGGTGTCCCTGCCCATGCAGGGGGTTGGAACTGGATGAGCTTTAAGGTCCCTTCCAACTCAAACCATTCTGGGATTCTATGATTACCACTGCCAGGTGATTAGATTTTTCCTCACAGTTTTTTTCATAGAAAGTATCATGAATGCTGCCATGCTGAGAGCATTTGCTGCAAGCACCTGAGTGGTCAGGAGGGACTAAAAAAGTGTGGCTGTAGGGCAGGGGAGGGCATTCTCCCCTCCTGCTCTGCCCTGGTGAGGCCACAGCTGGAACACTGCATCCAGTTCTGGGTTCCCCAGTTCAAGAGAGACAGGGATCTACTGGGGAGAGCCCAGAGGAGGGTGAGAAAGATGTTTGGGAAGTTGGAGCATCTCCCTGATGAGGAAAGGCTGAGAGAGCTGGGACTCTTCAGCCTGGAGAAGAGAAGGCTGAGGGGAGACCTTGGTGATGTCCCCAAGTATCTAAAGGGTGGGTGCAAGGAGGATGGAGCCAAACTCTTCTCAGGAGTTCCCAGGGACAGGATGAGGGGCAGCAGGCACAAGCTGGGACAGAGGAAGTTCCATTTCAACATCAGAAAAAAGGCTGTGAGGGTGCCAAGGCACTGGCCCAGGCTGCCCAGGGAGGTTGTGGAGTCCCCTTCTCTGGAGATATTCAAACCCCACCTGGATGCAGTCCTGGGAAATGTGCTCTGGGTGCTGCTGCTTTGGGGGCAGAGTTGGACTGGGTGATCTCTGGAGGTCCCTTCCAACTTTGATCATTCTGTGATTCTGTTACAGATTGATTTCTTCAGCACAGACATTTCTTTGACTAACCATGGTAGCAGTGGAAAGCTGTTGGACCATGTCATCTTAGGCACAGAACTGAGATGTGTTCTGTAGCACTGCAGTTGCTCTGAGTTGCCTCTGTAATTCCTGATGGGTCACTTCTAAAGGTAGTTCAGGTTTTGGGTGAATGAATGAAACTTACTTTGAGTTTAGGACTAGAAGATGATCCTCTAGAGGGAGATGTGGGCTGTGACCCAGCCAGAACTTGTAATATCTGTAACAGAAATACCACTCAAATCATGGAGCATCCAGCCAGTTCTAGTGTGACTTTTGGACTGGTCTTGTACACTGTTGTCCTTCAAAGTCTAAAAACAAGCCATCTTCTGGGTTGTACCACAGAAACCTCATGTTTTGGTAGAAGAGTGATTCTGTCAGCTAAAAGCACCAGTAGTTTGCTGTCATAAACTGGGTGAAGCACTTAAGAGAGTGACCACAAGTTTTGCACTGTGTGCTTCTGTTGAAACAGTTTGACAAAAACACTGGTGCAAGATACACCAGATACTGAAATGTTTCCAGATGCTCTCCCGTTGGAAAAGACATTTTTATAAAACTGAGAACATAACCTAGGTATAGAAACCTTTCCATGCAAGTCATCTGTCCAGCCCCAGAGAAAAGAATGGATGCAGAGAGCATCCCCAAAGCAAACCATGAGTTCAGCTCCCTCTGGGATACACACAACTGTGTCTGCTTTGTAGATAAAAAATGTTCTATTAAGTAATCAGTTCTATAAATGATAATTTGAGTATTGTTTTGTAGTGACCACTATGGTTCTCTTTACAGTACAGGTACCCCTGTGATGTTCTAGTGAGGGAAGGCAGGGAAATATTCTAAGCTTATCCTGTTGCCTCCTGCTCTTGCTCTGAGGCAGCACTTCTGGTTTTCAGCTTCACCCATCAGTATGTACAGAATACCCAGAAAATATTCTTGCTGTGTCTTTGAGCTCGCAGGTCCTTTCTGCAGTGCTTGGGATTTTCAGAATTATTTGCACAGTCATTGCCTGGAATTGATCAAATCAGGTGTTTTCTTTTTTTTTATTCAGTCAGGAAGGAAGGCTGAGTTGATCAGCTGAACAGGCAACCCAGATAAGATGGGTTTGGGAAAGAAGTTTTATTGTTCCAAAGATTTAGTATTCAGACATTACAGAGTTGAGTAAATTCTAATTGTGTTTCTAACTCTATGTTTAATAAATAGACCGTGGAGAAGGGGGGAAAAGAAAAGGGGTGGGGGTTGTGAGTAGTGGGAGGAAAAACAGGAAATGAGACCATGAATCAAATCTGGTCTTGGAGATGACAGTCAGGCTGACTACAAATTCTGGAGCTCATGTGCTGCTGATGGGAACCACACCAATCAGATAAAAGTAAATCAACATAAATAATCACATATTAATATGACAGAATGTTAATATCTTACGTTTTGAAGTCCATAGGGAAATCTGAGGGTTCTGAATTGCATTAACTGGGTAAGATTTGCAAGAGCTTCCTGTGGCTAGTGCTGCAAGGTCTGGAATCCAGGCTGTGGAGAGTGCAGGGATTTCCAGGGTGATACAGATAGTCAGAAACCAATACAGAGAGCATGGCAGCCAATCAAGACCAAAAAATTATCCTAGATATGCTAAAATTGATCTCAAGAAAGTTGTGGTGGTCTGCAGAGAGCACCTATCACGTGGAGCTGACTCTGACACTCATGAGAAATCCAGCCTCACTCCTATGACAAGCATGATGAGTTGAACTCAATTTTTTTTCTTCAAAAAAATGAAAGAATGCTAATTCATCATTATTCATTGATCAGGTTGTTAACCCTGCTGCCTCAGGAAACCAGACTGTGCAGATCCAACTCTCTGTGTGGTATCAACTGCAAACTGCTGGTGCTAAGGTGCTACTGAGCACGTGGCAAAATTCAAGCATGCTCTCTCTTGTCTTGAGCTAATGACAATAAAGAGAGACTGTGAAAAGTGAAGCAATGATTGAAGCATCGATTCCAAGATGTGCCAGGAGCCTCCAGCCTCTGCAGGACCTGAATTGGGATTTAAAAGCTGTGTAGATGTGGTGCTGAGGGATGTGGCTCAGCTGTGGACTGTACAGTGTTGAGTTACTGGTGGAACTTGATGACTTTCAAGGTTTTTTCCAACCAGAACAATTCTATTTATATAACCAGGCCTTCAAATATGTTTGAAAAACTCATTCAGAGGAATTCTCTCCTTGGTGCTTGTCAGACTATACCTGGAGTATTGTGTTCAGTTTTGGTTCTTGCTGTACAAAAAGGATGTGGACAGGCTGGGGAGGGTCCAGAGTAGAGGCATGAGGATGATCAGAGGAATGGAGCATCTTCCATATGAGGAGAGGTTGAGAAAACTGGGTCTCTGAGGAGAGAAAGCTTAAGGGAGACTTCATGATGAGGTTCCAGTACTTAAAAGAGCAGCTACCAAGAAGATGGAGACTCCCTTTACAAGGAGTCCCATGGACAAGGGGCAATGGCCACAAATTGCTCTTGGGGAGATTCCAGTTGGACATAAGAGGAAAATTTTCACTCTGAGGACACTCAGACACTGGAATGGTCTCCCAGGGGAAGTGGTGGGTTCCCCACTTTGGAAAGTTTGAAGTCTCAGCTCAATGGGTGCTGGGACAGATCAACAAAAATATGAGAAGGGTTGGAGCAGATGATCCCTTCCAACCTGACATTCTGTGATTCTATCAATTTGCTGGTCAAGTTTCATTTGTCCTGCATTTGTGGATTCATAGAATCACAGAATAATTTGGGTTGGAAGGGGCCTGTAAAGCTCATCCAGTGCAATCCCCCTGCAGCAAGCAGGGACACCCTCAACTAGATCAAGTTCTTCAGCTTCTTGTCAAGCCTCACCTTGAATTTCTCCAGGGATGAGGCCTCAACTACTTCCCTGGGCAACCTGTTTCATTTTTTCCACTAAACCAGTACTGAAATTTTTGCCAGCAGGAGGATTTGGAACCCTGGGAGTGTTCTGAAGATATATTATTTACTCCTGAAATCACACCTCATGCAGCAGGCACTGCTGGCTGTTGCATCCAACAGGAAAGTGTAATTCCTAGATTTTAAGAACTTGCAGACTTTGCTATAATTGTCATGGCTGATAGAGAGGAACCTAGGAACTATCAAAATCCTTCCATGCTGAACATTTCTAAGGCTGGTGAGGGATAAGGAGGGAAAGTCACAGGGTACAACACACCATGACAGTGACTGAGCAAGATGATCCTCTGCAGCACAAAAACTCACAGCAGGTGGGCAATGAGCCTTTATATGTCACCTCACCTATCAAATGTTTCCAGGGGATTTCTGAAGTGGTGAGAGAAGAGTCTGAAACTCACCAGTAATTTGTTCTTGAGCTCATTACAATTTGTTTGTGAATGTCTGGCAAGGATAATTTGAGGATTAAGCATTACCAAAAAGATTTCTGCCACAAAGGAGGATGTCCAGGCAAGGACAAACCAAGGCTGGACAACAGCTTTGCTTTTTAACAGAGACTCAAGCATTTATAATCTGGACATAAAACCATGCAGGGTGTGTGGAAAAGCACACAGCACAAGAGGTGAATGTTTTTAACCTAATAAATGACTGCCTGTTTTTTCAGCTACACAATGAACTACCTGAAGTTTACCAGTTTGAGACAGATTTTTCTGCTTGCACAATTCAGAAATGGGTTCAGGTCAATCAAGAAATCAGAAGCAGTTAATGGGTTTGCATTGATTTCTATTTGTGATTCTGCTCTTGCATTATCTTTTTTTCTTGGCAGAAATGGTCTCTCTACCAAGCACTGAAGAGAACTGATACAGGGGACCAGTGTCCTGCTGCTTTGGCACTGAATGACCTTGGCCATGTCACTTTGTCACCCGTGTCTTTAAAGAATTTGGAGTGGGAGTGGGTATGGGAGGTAACACAGATATCAAAATTACCTGGCCTGGCTGCACAGAACTCCTGGAGACTGATGAACACCTCTGAGTAGTAACAAATTATTCTACATTGAGCTCTGTTTTCATGTTTTGAGGCTTCTGCCTGCACTAGTTAGCTTGCACTAGGTTGTGTTTTTCCACATACAGCAGTGAAATATGTATACCACATTCATAGGCACTACTCTTAAAATAAGCACTTATAAGAATATATGTTTGAAGCTATACACAGAACAACTTCTTTTCCATTTGCAAATTGCTTGTGAGTGTTGTGAACCAGACAAGAGTTTATTTGCCAGCCACTAACAATTGATTTTTGTTGTAGCCTTTTCTAACATTAATTTCTCATTCTTTTTTCATCTAGCAACATCCTTGAAAAAGCTCTCAAAAATATTTTACAGTCCACAGAGAAAAGACCCTGACATATAGACAGCCCTGGCCTGCAGCAAACAGTCTTTCATTTTCACCCATTGTAAAGGAGCCATAAATTCTGGGGTCCCTCAGTCCTACTCTTCCTACAGTGAGTGAACTTTACAGACACAGCAGAATGACCCAAAGCAATTCTGAGATGGAATTCTGCCTATTTGCCCTTTTCCTCCCTCCTGAGATCTATGCATATGTTCCATTCTGTAATTCTGAGTCATACAAAACAATCACAACCCCTTGTCTGTAGCTGTTGTTAAAACCTGAATTCCTAAATATAAATATTTTCTTTCTGCTCAGGAAGATAAGTGTATTTCCTCAGAACTCTCCCAGAAGAGGACAAATATATTAGAAGAGGTGCTTTGCATTTGGAGGTGAGCATTTCTGCAACAGCCACATTACTAACTGAATAAATACACTTTGACTCCCCCCCAAAAAAAAACCCTAGTGCAGAAAAAAAAAGAAAATTTATTCCCCACAGTTTGTTGGTGCGTGTACTATATCAAGACAGATAGATGCATCATTCACTGATTCTCTTAAAAACATACAGTTACCAGGGTGTCAAATTCATACCAGTGCTCCCTCACAGGAGTTTAACTTCTATAAAAAGCAGCATAAACACCACGTCACATACCTCAAGAGAATGGCTCATATGTCCTTGATATATTTTCAAGCAATTTTTATTTGGTAGTAAAGTGGCTATCAGCCAATGCTTCAGCAATATCTTAAGCCCCAAGGAAGGCAGAAACTGCTGAAATGTCAGCTGATACTTTACATCCAAATAAAAATTGCTTGAAAATATATCAAGGACACGTGAGGCATTCTGTTGCTGCAACCAACATGATGTTTGCCTCGATTCAGAGAAATGAAACACATCACTTGACAGGGGACTGCAATAATCCCTTGTGATCATTGTGTAAACACACTGGGACAAGTATCTTTAAAAGAAGAGTGGAAGGCTTTGGTGTCACTTTGGTACAAACAGGCTCTCCTTCCTTGCACCAAAGAGATGAAGGACTTGGAAGGGACAGAAAGAAAAGAGAAAGTTTCCCAAATATCACGGCCAGTATTATTTCTACACTGCCAGTGTCATGCAGTGACAAGCCAGTGTCAGTGACTGTGACTTCATGAGATAAAACAAGTGGGACAGACAAAACAAGATATGGAATCATAGAATAGAATCATAGAATCATTACAGATGAAAAGGACCTCTGAGGTCATGAAATCCAACCATCAACCCAACACCACCAGCCAAGGAAACCATGTTCTCAAGTACCACATCCACATGTTTTTTGAACACCTCCAGGGATGATGATTCCACCACTTCCCTGGCCAGCCTGGTTCAATGCCTGACCATTCTTTCTGTAAAGAATTTTTTCCTAATATCCCCTGTTACAACGTCAGTCAAATTGCTCTCATCTTACCACTGGTTACATGGGAGAAGAAACCAAACATCACCTTGCTACAACCACCTTTCAGGAAGTTGTAGAAAGTGAGAAGCTCACCCCTCAGACTCCTCTAACCTGAACAATCCCAATTCCCTCAGCTCCAGAACCTTCACCAGTTTTATTCATCTTCTTTGGACATGCTCCAGCAACTCAATGTCCTTCTTGTAGTGAGGGGCCCAAAACTGATAAAAAATAGTTAATATATTTATATAGTCAATCTAGTCCTATATTCCAGCTCTGTGAAGGTACTTCTTCCCTCATCTTTAGAGAAGGGAAAGTCCAAGATGTGTCTGATGGCATAGGCACACAGAATGCAATACTTTTTGTGACACATTTGAGATTCTGCCCATCCAGGCAGGCCACAGGATCTACAGGCTGGGGGGCTGGAATTTTACATGCAGAACAGCCACGTCCAGGTGCAGTTTCTCTCATGTAGGCTGAAAAGAAAAACGTATAATCATAGAATCACAGAATGGTTTGGATTAGAAAGGACCTTAAAGCTCACCCAGTCCCAACCCCCTGCATGGGCAGGGACACCTCCCACCAGCCCAGCTTGCTCCAAGCCCCATCCAACCTGACCTGAGACACTGCCAGGGATGGGGCAGCCACAACTTCCTTGGGAAACCTCTTCAAGGGTCTCATGATTTCTGCCAGTTGGCATCTGAATTTATTACTCCTGTTTGCCACTCTCCTCATCAGAAAACAAGTTACTGTTTTGCAGGACAGAGATGTACCTTGCCCCAAATAGATGCACCTGGGACACATACAATGAAATCAATGACCAGGACAGGACTGCTTTTCCCTGGCTGAAAATACAAATCAGAACCAGAAAAAAACAAGCATGTTAGAATCATGGAATCACAGAATGGGTTGGGTTGGAAGGGACCTTAAAGCTCATCCAGTCCCAACCCCCTGCATGTGCAGGGACACCTCCCACCAGCCCAGGTTGCTCCAAGCCCCATCCAACCTGACCTGAGACACTGCCAGGGATGGGGCAGCCACAACTCACAACTCACTGGGGACATCCCGGATGATTGGAAGTTGGCGAATGTCACGCCGATCCACAAGAAGGGCCGGAAGGAGGATCCGGGAAACTACAGGCCTGTCAGCCTGACCTCAGTGCCTGGCAGGGTTATGGAGCAGATCATCCTGGAGGCAATCACACAGCACCTGCAGGATGGACAGGGGATCAGACCCAGCCAGCACGGGTTTAGAAAGGGAAGGTCCTGCCTGACCAACCTGATCTCCTTTTATGATCAGGTGACCCGTCTGGTGGATGAGGGGAAGGCGGTGGATGTGATCTACCTGGACTTCAGCAAGGCCTTTGACACCGTCCCCCACAGCATTCTTCTAAAAAAGTTGTCGGCCCACAGCTTGGACAGGAGCACCCTGTGCTGGGTTAGGAACTGGCTGGAGGGCCGGGCCCAAAGAGTGGTGCTGAACGGGGCTGATCCAGTTGGCGGCCGGTCACTAGTGGTGTCCCCCAGGGATCGGTGTTGGGCCCAGTTCTGTTCAATATCTTTATCGATGACCTAGATGAAGGGATTGAGTCCATCATCAGCAAATTCGCAGACGACACCAAGCTGGGAGGAAGTGTGGACCAACTGGAAGGCAGGAGGGCTCTGCAGAGGGACCTGGACAGGCTGGAGAGCTGGGCGGATTCCAACGGGATGAGGTTCAACACGGCCAAGTGCCGGGTCCTGCACTTTGGCCACAACAACCCCATGGGGAGCTCCAGGCTGGGCACAGAGTGGCTGAGAGCAGCCAGGCAGAGAGGGACCTGGGAGTCTGGATCGACAAGAAGCTGAACAGGAGCCAGCAGTGTGCCCAGGCGGCCAAGAAGGCCAATGGCATCCTGGCCTGGATCAGGAACAGCGTGGCCAGCAGGTCCAGGGAGGTGATCGTGCCCCTGTACTCAGCGCTAGTTAGGCCACACCTCGAGTCCTGTGTCCAGTTCTGGGCCCCTCAGTTTAAGAAGGATGTCGAGGTCCTGGAGCAGGTCCAAAGGAGGGCAACCAGGCTGGTGAAGGGACTCGAGCACAGGCCCTATGAAGAGAGACTGAGAGAGCTGGGGCTGTTCAGCCTGAAGAAGAGGAGGCTCAGGGGAGACCTCATTGCTCTCTACAACTACCTGAAAGGAGGCTGTAGCGAGGTGGGAGTTGGACTATTTTCCCAGATGACTTTCAACAAAACAAGAGGACACAGTCTTAAGTTGTGTCAGGGGAGATTTAGGTTGGATATTAGAAAGAATTTCTTCACGGAGAGGGTGATCAGGCAATGGAATGGTCTGCCCGGTGAGGTGGTAGATTCTCCGTCCCTAGAGACATTTAAAAAAAGACTGGATGTGGCACTCAGTGCCATGGTCTAGCAACTGCTCCGGTGGGTCAAGGGTTGGACTTGATGATCTCTGAGGTCCCTTCCAACCCAGCTAATTCTATGATTCTATGAACTTCCTTGGACAACCTCTGCCAGGCTCTCACCACCCTCAAATTAAAGAATTTCCTCCCCATGTCCAACCTCAATCTCCCCTCTCCCAGTTTTAACCCATTTCCCTTGTCCTCTCCCTCCCCCCCCATGTCCAAAGCCCTCCCCCAGCTTTCTTGTAGCCCCTTCAGATATTGGAAGGTTGCTCTAAGGTCACCTGGGAGCCTCCTCTTCTCCAGGCTGAACAACCCCAATCCCTCAGCCTGGCTTCCCAGGGAGGTGCTCAGCCCTCTGAGCATTTGAGTGGCTCTGCTCTGGACACCTTCCAGGAGCTCTGTGTCCTTCTGAGCTTGGGGGATTCCAGCGGGCTAAGCAGAAAATCCCCTCAGAGAGTGGCCATGCCCCAAGGCGCCATGAGGGAAGAACTACACTACCCAGCAGGCACCGCGCAAGGGCAAGGCTCCCACCGCCCCGCCTCCTGGCGCGAAGCATTCTGGGATTTGTAGTCCGCCCGTCCCGGGGAAACTTGAAACCCTAAAAGTTTCCCGACCCTTTCCGGATACCTCTCCGCTCCGGAGCTGGGGGGGGTGCTCCGTTTCCATGGCTACCTTCCTGCAGCCAATAGAGAGGCAGGTCCTAAGGAGAAGGGGCGGGGTTTGGAGAGCGGCGGGCCAATGAAAGGCGGCGTTGTTGCGGGGTGCTTTGGCAGCGGGGCTCCGGCAGTCTCCTTGGGGCCGTCCCTGGGCCTGGTGAGCTCCGGGCCAAGATGGGCGCTGGGACCAGCACCCGGCGGGTCACCTTCGAGGCGGATGAGAATGAGAACATCACGGTGGTCAAGGGCGTTCGGGTGAGAGCCATGTCAGCCCCGGGATTCGGCTTTTTCTCCCCGAAACCCCTGAGGCCCTGACCCTTCTCTGAGCTGGGGCCGTGTCCCCCCTTTCAGCCCTCCCCCCCCCCCCCTCCACCACCTCAGGCCTTATCCCCTCCATCCCCCCTGTGCCCCTTCACGCTTCCTTGTTGCTCCTTTCCTTCCCCATCCCTTCTCTGTCAGTGTCCTCCAGGCTTTTTTCCCCCCCTCCACCTTCTTTTTGGGTTTCTAGGTTTCTGGGGTGCAGTTTAGAGGTGTCTGTCGCGACAGGAAGCTGTCGTGGGGCAGCTTTGTCCCCAGCTTTGTGACAGGCAATGGGACATTTCATAGCAGAGATGTCCCAGCAGCAGAGCTTGGGGTTGTCTTTCCCTGACCTCTACAGCTGAGAGCTCCTCCCTTTTCCCATGGTTTGCTCTCTTAACATGTGGTATCTGCCTTCCTGTGATCCTGCAGGAGAATTCCTGGTTTTCCCTCAGTTTCTGGCATGCTGGTAGCTGGAATGTACTGAGAGGTTGTTTGTGACACAAGGTGCCTGGGGAGAAAACTTGCAGCTTAGAAGTTCTTTGGTGGAAGGCACTGTGTATTCACAGGATGGGTTGGCTTGGTTGGAAGATCCAGTTGGTTGGAAGATCCAGTCCCAGCCCTCTGCTCTATAGGCAAGGACACCTCCTTCTAGACCAAGGTTCCTCCAAGCCTCATCCAACCTGCCCTGAGACAGGGATGGGGCAGCCACAGCTTCTCTGAGTGACATGGACCAGGCTCTCACTACCCTCACCCCAAACAATTTCTCCCCAAGATCTCTTCTCCATCTCCCCTCTTGCAGCTGGAAACCCTTCCCCCTCATCCCATTCCTCCAGGCCCTTGTCCCAAGTCCCTCTCCAGCTTTCCTGGAGCCCCCTCAGCCACTGGAAGGTGCTTTAGGGTCTCCCTGAAGCTTTTTCCAGGCTGAACAACCCTCAATTTTATACCAGGGCTGAAAATAAGTTGTCTTTTATTTTATAATACTGCTCAGAGAGAGAAGTGTTGCAGAAATAACCATGATAACCACTGCTGCCTTTTTCAGCACAGTAATATTTTTCACTTCTGGTCATTAGTGCTCTCGTACACCTGACAGGAATGTAATTGCTCACAGCAAAGTTTATCTGCTCTGAAACATCCTTAAATACTGAGAAGAGGTATTGGAATTTCTCTAAAGTGTCCTGCACCTTGAAATAAATGCATGTAATGGGAAGAGCTAGCTTCACAAAATAAATGATATTGGTCAACAGGACATCCACCTGTCAGGGTTTAACACTGGCCCGGCACAACAACAGCTTTAAACTGAATAACAGATTTATATATTAATCTCTCTCTCCTCACTGATAAAGAAAAGAGAGAGAATAAGGAAGAGAGACTTATGGGTTGGAAACTAAACTACACAACTTTAATGAAACAGTAATGATAAATAGGAAAAAAATTCCTAAATATATACAAATATACAAATATGAAGGAAAATTGATCCCACATTCCTCCCTCCTTTCCCCCAATAACTCTCACATCCCCACTGAGGCTGCAGGGCAGCCCTGGGAAAGTCCAGGCTGGAATCCTGGGCTCAGGAGCAGTTGGGAGCTGGAGGCAGGAACACACAGATCCAGGCTGGAATGGATCAGGAGCACAGGCAGAGGAAGGGATGGAATCCTCCCAGGATGCTGAAGCAAACAGGGAGAGGTGAAGAAGGGGAAGCAGGAAGGGGTCTGACCCTTGTGATCCCTCCAATTTATACTGAGTGTGAGGTGTATGGGATGGAATCCTCTGTTTGGTCAATTTTGGTCATTTATCTTGTCCATTCCTCCCCAAAGGAGGGGTTCAGGTGGGACCTCTTTACTCCTTCTGGAAGGTAAAATGTTCCTCAGAGCTGAGCAGTGTCCTTGGCTCTGCAGCCCATTCTCCAGCAGTAACTATAACCATGGAGTGTGAGCAGTCCCAGGAGCAGACACTGACTGAGAAACTTGCTGTTCATTTCAGCAAGTGCAGCTACTTACAAGAGACTGAGCTGAAAGCAAAAGTACAAGACAGAAAATCACCTTTCTCCTGGCCCAAACCAGGACACCACCCAAAAGTTGATCTTTTTATGCCTGTAAAACAAACTGTGAAGTTGAGGGTTTTGGGGCTGGGTTAAGGAATCTCAGACTGAAAGTATTGTATGCTTTAGGTGCATTTTAGTTTACACGTTTTAGCAAAGTCTTTGTAATAAAAATTTCTACCAGTGAGAGATGTTTAATAAAGAATTAAACTAATTAACTTTAGTTCCCATGGGCAGTCAAAAGAGTATTTTGAGAAGAGTTGCACTTCAGGGAAGCCAGTTGGAAATTGGAAAACAAAAACTTTCATGTTATTTCTTTAACTTTAGTTATTTTTTTTTTGTTTCCAGGAGCTACAGTAGATCTGAAACTGGGCATTACTGTCATTCTCTCTTTAATTTCTCGCACTGTTTTTGTCCATGTTTCAAGACTGGGATGAATTCAGTGGCTGAATTCACTTGTGAGCACAAAGGATTTTGAGGGCTTTTTCAGGCTGAAGTTCCTCCTGGGTTAAGTGCTCTGGTGTGGTGTTTGGTGTCATCCAAATAAGTGAGAAAGGCAAAAAGTCTGATTAATTACAAACAGCAGCTCAAAGGCTGTTGATTCCTTTACCCTTCCTGAAACACTCTATCTTATTATATCAGCTTATTGTGTTTTGTGAAAGCCAAGAAAAATAAAAAAGGAGAAATCCAGAGTTTAGTTTGCACTCTCTGTAACATTTCATCAGCTGCAGTATCTTCATGGCTCTGTCTTCTTTTTTTTTTTTTTTTGTTTAAACTTAATTTTTTTGTGGAAAGAAGTGGGATAATGGGGATAAAGGAGGAGGAGGAGTAGACTGACTGTGCTTAAGGGTGGTATTTTTCTGTTTTTCAGCTCTCTGACAGTGTCATTGATCGGATGAAGGAGCCCTCTTCACCCAGTGGAAGGCGCCTGCACCGATCTGGAGCAGGTATGCTCATCTTTTCTATTTTTAAAGAGAGGAAGAAAATCAAATGTGCCTTTCAGAGACTTGTAATGAACTGATTGCCATTTTGTGCAGATGATTTTTTTGACATTAACATTTTTACTCATCTCCTTTTGAGGAAGGAAGTCGTTTGTAGGCTTTTAAAGGAGTTGTATTACTCTTTATTTTCATCTGTAAAGCACAACTGTTTATTAGGTTTGATTTTTCTAAGACATTATCCATTGTTCAAGACCTTTATGTCTTTTAAAAAAAAGCAATAACGAAAGCAAGCATCTGTTTCAAATATGGATTGAGTTCTGAAGTGAGAAGTCTTGCACACTTAACCAATGCTGAATTTTAGTGTAGTGAGCTTCTGTTGAGATAGACCTAAACATTAAAAGAGTGTGTTGTTTTCCTCTCATGGAATAGTGGGAAGAAGTTGATGGAGATGGAGGGCTCAGGGTGATGGCTTTTTTAACCTTTTGTATTTCATTACTGTGGTTTCTTCAAATGCATCAAACAAGAACATTCCAGGCAGCCTGTGCTCTAATTCAAAATACTGGAGCACAGTGAAGACCATGGAGTTGCTGTAGGAGTGAAAAGGACTGGGAGAGATTGGAGCAGGTGATTTATGTTTTTCAGCTGTGTGAAAGCTGCAAAGTTCAAGTAAAGCACCTTACCAGTGCTCCAGAAATATTAATGATACCAGTATCCTGTAAAGACCTTTTCCCTTGATCCTTACAAAAAATCCCAACAAAACTCAACACTCTGATTTAGAAACAAGTCCTCTGGCAGTTGTTGGCCTTGCAGGAAGACTTGAATGAACAGATCACAGCATATTTCTTTAATCTGAAGCAAAAAATTGGTTTCCTGTTGCTTAATTGGAGGTGTCTGTATCCAAGCTGGGCTGACTCTGTAGTCAGTAGAAGACGACATTTTGGGGGACAGTTTGTCTGCTTTATTGAGAATTCTACTTCAGGATGAGATGAATTCCCCTCTATGAATACTGAGGGGAAGAGGTCAGATGGAAGCATCTGTTGATGTCAAGCAAATCCAGCACAAGATGTTTTACAAATATTAGGGCTCCCCAATGTTGCTGTTTCACAAGTTTTTTCTACTTTATGAATAGGAAATCTGTGGCATAATGAAGAGAAGGAAAATACCAGTACTAAAAATGACTAAAACTGTCACCTGGCTTGTGAATTGTAGTTTCCCCAATAAAATCCCTTGGTATTTTAAGACTTGCTGAAGTGGTGTTTGAATGGAACAGGGTTTTGGGTTGTGTGTGGACTGCCAGGTGGTCCATCTTTTTTTTCTTTTTTAAATAGCAGCCTTCTCATTATCTACATCTATTTTTATTGTGGTGAAGAAATTACTGTAGATAAAAGATTTATAGTAAATAATACTTGCACTTCCTACCTGTTTTAATGGCAGTGCTTGTTGCTTTTTTTTTCAGCCTTAAAACCTGAGGGATGGAAGTAGTTTTATGAATAAGCATCTGATTTTTGGGATGTGGTGACTAGAGATGAAGGCTGCAGTACCTCCCTAATTCTTTGCTGATTCACTGCATGTACAGATCTTGGTCCTTTATTTTCTTTTCTCTTTGTGTGTTGGAAATACTTCTTATTATTTATTGGAGGTTCACTGAATTGCTTGACTCTTTGCAAGCTTGGGAAACCTTATATGTATTTCTGCTCCAAGAAGTAGTGATTTAGGTGAAGTACTTGTATTTCCCCAGGCAAGTGTAATTGGTGTTATACCTCAGTTGCTACAATAATTTTTATTTAGGAGGATTAAATTATACTTAGGTATGTGTTACTGTGCTACTCATTCTTTTCTCCTTGAATGTGTGGTGTGGGGTTTTTTTGGGTTTTTTTTTTTTTGATTAAGAATTACATACTAATAAGGATCTTTGATGCTGGAAGAACAGTTAAACTTGTTTGTTTTGTAGCTCCATTTAACTTGGCAGAGGCTGTGTTTGTCTGAGATGTCATTAGAGGATGGATTCTTGCTTCAGAGCTGGTGCTCTGGTCACTTGATAGTGAACTGCTCTTGATGGCTGTGGGGGCTGGATCCCAAATTTAGGGATCTTCCTTCTAGGATGCAGCAGAGCTGGGGCTTGGTTTCTTGGTAAAGCTTCTTGCCCTGTTAAAAGGTTAAAAAGCCTGGTAAAGCTTCTCCCCTCCTATTTATGAATCTGGTGACAGTGACTTGGTTTTTCTGACTGAGTGGACCACTCATTGCTTCTGAAGAGTTTTCCAAGGATTGGTGGTGTTTGGAGGTTGAGTCTGGCTTTTGGATTACCAGCTGGGCAACTTTTGAGCTTGACAGTTTGTTAGGCTGCATTTATATCTTTATATGTTCCAGACAAATAACACTTCTACAGAAAAAAAAATGTCTAGAGGGAAAACCATTACAGCTATTAAAAAGACCTTTCTTGAAGTTGAGTCTTTGATAGCTTTTGGTGGAGGAATAATGGATTACATTATGTGAAAGAAAGTGTATCTTGTTGCTTGCCAATATATGATGAATTTATTGACTTCAGTTTGGGGCTGGAAAATGAAATTACATACACTTACAATGAAATCTGACATCTAAATACTACATCTTAAAACATCCTAGCTTGCTGGGATCATTTTCTGACTTCTGAGTTATATTAAATGTACTGAAACATTTACAAGTGTAAAATCTTGAAAGTATGTCTGTAATTCCTAAAGCAATATTGATGAAAACTAATTTGGTCAGACAAAGAGAACTTTATATCTGTGTATCTTATACCTAGAGCTTCAGTCATGAGAGACAAAGGGAATGATTTGATTCATTTTAGCTTAGTGGATATCTGAAAAGCTAATAGTCTATTATCAAAAATGAAGAACAAATGTTTAAGTTATCAAGAGTCTCTGCATCTCGGGCAGACATTTTTTTCTCTTTCCAGAAGGAGATGATGCTGAGGACACAGAGGATTTTTTCCTTTCTTTTAAAACTGTACTATGTTCATGAAAACAAATCAGTAAAGGACCCATGCCATAAAATACTGTGTTTTGTAGGTGAGTAATAAAGTAGGCACTGCTGAAGCCTCCTCAGAAGTTAAGTCAGACCTGACATGTTTCCAGTGTTCCAGTTGACACAACCACATTTTTTTATCTTGTTCATTTCATAGATTCATAGAATGTCAGGTTGGATGGGACCTCAAGGATCCTCACAAGGCAAGGGACCTCAAGGTCCAAGAGAATGTGTGAAATGACACCTTTGAATGGTGTACTCTGTGCTGGTGTCTTTTGGTGTTGTCAGCAGCCCAGGGTGTCTGAACTCAATCAGAAATGTGTCAGGAAATATTGGTGAGATACACAGGAATGGGTATTTGAAGGATTAGATTCTAGTTGGAGCTGGGCTTTAGCTGCACTTTAGGAGAGCAACCTTCAGAGTTAGTTGGGATCCCATGGGAGGCAGCTCTGAGGGATATGCCCAGGAAAACTGTGGATCAACCTCTTCCTAGGTCAGGAATGGCCCATTCCAGTGCTGATCTGGTTAAACAGGGAGCCCATGGTACCTCTCCAGTGTGAAAGGTAGGGTGGCTGCAAAGACAGAGTACCAAATGAGTGGATTTGGGGATAAAGGAGGGGTTTTAAGTGTCATTTACCTCAGCTTCAGAAGGTATTCAACACTCTTTCTCACTGATCTTACACCCAAGTTAAGATGTTGCAGTGTGGGTGACTGGACAACAAGTGAAGGTAAAAAAATCTGGTTGGATGATGAGAGTCATAGGATTGTTGTTCATGGGTCATAATCTTATGTGGAGTTGTGCTCCTTTTTTGGTCCTCTTTACAGCTTTCTTGGTGTCCTGGAGGAGGAATCATAGAATTGTTCAGGTTCGATCAGGCCTCTAAGGTCATCCAGTCCCACCTTTAGGTGGAGTGTGTGCTCCTCAGTGCAGATCCTCCCAAACTGGAGGGGTCACATTCAAGATGCATGAGGGCAGGGACTATCCAAAGGGATCTGGACTGGCTGGGGGAAGGAACCAACAGCATCTGGATGAAATTCAACAAGGACAAGTGCAGGGAATTGCTGAGGAAGGAGAAATTCCTTCTCACACTGCAGGCTGGGGTCAGTAACCTTGCTGAGAAGGAGCTGAGCAGCCTGGCAGGCAGCATGGTGTGTGAGAGCCAGCTTTCTGCTCAGGTGGCAAAGAAAGATAAGAACATCTTAAGATATCTTACAGCCCTGGAGATAAGGCTGTATGAACAGGACTATGGCTAGTAGATAGAGGGAAGTGATAATCCTCTTCTGTTCAGCACTTCACAGATTACATCTCAAATACTGCATCCAGTTTTAGGTCCCCCAGTAGAAGCCATTGATCAGCTCAGCAAAGGTAAGGGGCTGGAGAAAATTTGGCTGAGAGGCTGAGGAAACTTGGCTTGTTCAAGAGGAGGTTCTGAGGAGGCTGAAGAGCAGCTTTTCCATACCTATGGGGCTTCCTAAGAAGCTGGCAATAAGTTTTTCATGATGTGCATCATACGAGGGCAGGAGATGGTGGATGTTGAAGCAGGAAAAGTTCTGAGTGGAAACAGGGAAAATCTTTGTGATGATGAGACCAGTGAGGCACTGGGAGAGGTTTCCCAGTGAGGCTGTGCAGTCTCCATCCTTCTGGAAGGTAAAATGTTCCTCAGAGCTGAGCAGTGTCCTTGGCTCTGCAGCCCATTCTCCAGCAGTAACTATAACCATGGAGTGTGAGCAGTCCCAGGAGCAGACACTGCCTGAGAAACTTGCTGTTCATTTCAGCAAGTGCAGCTGCTTACAAGAGACTGAGCTGAAAGCAAAAGTACAAACCAGAAAATCACCTTTCTCCTGGCCCAAGGACAGAGACTTTCAAGACATGAGTGGGTAAACGCCTGAACAATTTAGTGTGACCTCGAGGCTGACCTTACTTAAGGCAAGAGAGTTTGACCCAAATGATTTCCTGAGGCCTCTTCCGACCTGAATGATCCTGTGGATCCAAAGAATTTGGGGGGTTAATGGAGTTAAATGCAGCTGACCACCAGTGGTGTTCCCCAGGACTCTGTTGGGGTGAGTTCTGTCTAATACCTTTACCAATGATCTGGGCAAGGGGATAGAGTACACCCTGATTAATTTTGCAAGTGGTAGTAAATTGGGTGGGATTGTTGATCTTCCTGAGAGTAGGAAGGCTCCTCAGAGGGACCTGGACAAGCTGGGTCAATGGACTGGGATCAATTGTTTGAGGTTCCACAAGGCCAAGTGCTGGGTGCTGCACTTGGGTCTCAACAGCCCCAGGCAATAGTACAGGTTTGGGGCAGAATGGCTGGAAATGCACAGCAGAGAAGGATCTGGGGGTGTTTGTTCACAACATGAGCCAGCAGAGTGCTCAGGTAGCCAAGAAGACCAAGAGCATCCTGGCTGGGACCAGCAGGACCAGGGAAGGGATGGTCTTATACTTGCTACTGGTGAGGCTGCACCTTGATTCCTGGGGTTAGATCTGGGCTGCTCCTGACAAGAAGGACATGGAAGGGCTGGAGCATGTCCAGAGAAGGACAAGAGAGTTGGGGAAAAGTCTGGAGCACAATTCTGCTGAGGAGAAGCTGAAGAACCTGGAGATGCTGAGCCTGGAGCAAAGGACGCTGAGGGGAGACCTTCTGGTTCTTTGCAACTCCCTGAAAGGAGGTTGAAGCCAGGGGGAGGTTTGGTCTTTTCTGCAAAGGAAGAAGCAAGAGGAAAAAGAGGAAGTGGTCTGAAGTTGTGCCAAGGGAGGATGAGATGAGATATTAGAAGAAATTTGATTGAAAGGGTTATTAAATACTGGCACAGTGCTGAATCACCATCCCTGGAGGAATTTCAGAGCTGTGTAGATGTGGTGCTGAGGAATATGGTTTAAGAATGAAACCTGGTAGACTTGGGTTAGTGACTTGATGATCTTCAAGGTATTTTCCAACCAGACCAATTCCATGATTCAATTCCATTTTGGTGGTAGGGTGTGAAAATAAATTTTCAAAGTGCAACAGAGCATTTTCAGTCCTTAAGATGTGTGAAGGGACCATTGTGAGCACCTGACCTGATCTTTTGCAATGTGCACTCCCAAGAGCATGAGGCTGAAAAATTTGAGAGTCATTGTCCTTGTTCCTTGTCTGGCTTTTAATAAGCTTTTTTTTTTTTTTTTTTTTTTTTTTAATTTTACTTTATTTGAAGAACTGCAGCATGTTCTGATGGTACTGGTAATTATGGATGGTCAGATGCTGCCTGAAAAAAAGTGAAACTGGAATACCTCATGGTAAAACTTGAGAGGCTCTGTCTTAGTGCTTGTAACTTGGAATTGTTTTGTATTTTCACTTTCTATGAGTATGTGGAAGTTTACAGAGTTAGGCTAAATTTATGCCAGCTAAGCAAGAATCCTCTGCAAATAAATCCCATCACTTCTGTGCCCTGTAATATATTAATTATTTTCATCTACCTTATTGTTGCAACAACACTTTTGCTCTGCATAAACTAAAAGTAGTAGGATATTTCTGTCATTTTAATTTTTTTTCCCTTTTATAATTCCACTTATTTTTAGAAAGAGAAAACAAACAAACAAACAAAACCTGAGGTTTAGCAAGACATTTTGGTACAGGATTTTCTCTGCTGTTTATCTTGCTGTGAGATACCAGAAATCTCAGGCAGTTCCTGGCACTCACTGGCATGGATTTGCAATCTTCTTTCCTCCAGCAGCAACCAGGAGAGCTTGATCTCACCATTTGGTAATGTTTATTTTGCCCTCCTCTAGGTACAGGTCTGTGTGCTCTTTAGAAGGAGGTTTTAAGCTTAACCTGGTACCACAAACCTGTGTGAATTAATTCAAGTAGAAATTCCCAGTCAGCTGGTGTCTGGACCACTGGTAGCCTGGAAGGCCACGCTTTGCATCTTGCAAAATAATACTGGGTTTGCTTTTAATAGAGGTTTTGGTTTGGTTTCCCTCTGACCTCTGGGGAAAGAAAAAGAATAGTTTTTCAAAAGGGATGCAGAGGTATTTGTGAGAACTACTGCTGCCTTGTGATTGGAAGCCTCTGGTGGAGCTGTCATGGCAAGGAGATGTTCTAAAGGATCTTTGTCAGCTTTGTTGGATGAGGTTTATCCTACTTGGAAGGCAGTAGCTGTATAATGTATTGCCCTTCCTCTCCCAGTCAGTGTAACTTCATCAGAAGCTGCTGACACCTGCTCAGGATATTTATTTTTTTGATGCACAATCTAAATTTGAGCAAGCCTTCTTGGCTATTCTTTCACATGCTCCCTCCTGCTCTCCTGTGGCTTGCTAGATTGCCACTTAGTTGTCACTGAGTTTCTTGGAGGTAACTTTATTTTCAGTGATGTATATTGATATTTTTTGGGTTAAAGGTTTGCTATTGATGGAAGTATTTTATTATCAAAAGGTGAAATGTCTTGTAACTCACTAGGCTGCTAAAGATGCCAAACTTTTAATGCTGTCACAGTAACAGCAAATCTTTAGTTGAGTCTGACATTCATGTCACTCGATTGCAGGAGTGTAGGGATGATAGAATTCTGCAGGGGAGATGAAGCAAATACTGCATAAATTAAAGTTCTCACTGTCTGTGTCATGCAAGGTGTTCTCTGAACACTTTCAGGTGGATGTGTATGTCCTTGCAAAATGGTCCTAAAATTAGAATGATAAATTAGGGAATAATGCAACTTGTACAGCTGTTTTCTTTTAGTTCATAGTAATTTGGAGTTCAGGAAGAGATTAGTTCACTCTGTGTCCTCATAGTACTGTATTAATTTAGACAAAAAGATGCTGAATAATTGAGGGTTGAGTAGGCATGATGAGAATATTAGAGTGGGGAAAAGAGCCCTCATTTAATTGTTTAAAAGATTTGGGTTGTGCAATAGGGAAGAAAAGAGATGATTGTCGAAGAGGAATATCTGGAATGTTAGGAATGTTCATGTTGCATATGAACAGAATTTTTTTCTGTTATGAATGAAAAAGCCTGGATGTGCCTGGGTTATTCTCTCATACTGTATGCCCTGCATTTCCTCAATTTCAAAAGTAGCATTTTGGTTTTTCACTGAAATACCATTTTTGAGATGTCATCAAGACTGAGCCTTGGGGCTGTCCACTTCAATTGCATTTTGAGTGCTGAAGCATCTTGTGGCACAGCAGATGTTTTAAACAAATGTCAAAAGGTAGAACAAGAATGAGGGGCAAAAGATATTGAAATTTCTTATGCAAATGTCATAGAAGGCTCTATTCTGATGTTTCAAGTAACCTCATCTAATGATCTCACCTCTGATTGTGTCTTTCCCTACTAGAAATTGGTGTCCAGTGATCTGAATCAACCAGAAACACCTCATGAGAAGAATTTTGCACCAGCTTAGCTCTGTTAGCTGAATCTTGTGTATTCAGAGCAGTGAAGCTGAAGCACACACAGGACCAACAATGTTCTTTGCCCTCTGGTGATGACCACATTTTAGTTGTTCCAAAAAAAAAAAAATCAGCTCTGTTTTCTTTTCTTTAGTAACTTCACTGCTGATGGTCCAAGTACCAGTGCTGGTGGAAGGGACTCAGCCTCATCACAGAATTCATGGACATGGCATGAGCAGTCAGTACTTCATCTTCAGCAGGAGAATGTTTGGAGATGATACAAGCCTCAGGCTTTTGTAGATTAGAATTATTTTTTTCTCTTTTTACTGAAATAATACTCAACACTATTTGAGGAAGGATTAACTTAGTTAAATGAAGGAAAAAACCAAACTTTTACAGGTAAACTAGTAATAACAATTTAAAAATAGCCAACCCAACAAGCCCCTTCAAATACTTAATATCTATTTTAGTGCAGTAGGGGACAGCATTAAAAATATGCACTTAAATATGCTCCAAGAAATTAAGTTTGTATTAAATTGGAGTTTGGCCAGATAGAAATTTGGCATAACCATAGAATCATAGAAAGTTTGATCACATCATAAGTTTGATTGTGCAGTTGGAAGGATGGGCCAAATATAGAAGAGCTTTCTCTCTCTCTCCCTTCCTCTTACCCCCTGTTTCTTTCTTTCATGGTAATTAAGTGATCATGTTCAACTTTGTATGAAAAACAGTGAGTGTGAGGCCTTGAAGATGAGAATTGCAGTCATTGATTCCCATACCTCCCCTCTTTCCTCTGCTCCCATTATTGCCTTGCTTGTTATTATGCATTTTTGTAAAGAGAGCTACAGAAAAAAATTGAGGTTTTCAAGGGTTCTGCATGCAATTTTTTTTTTTTTTTTTTTTTTTTCAGAACTGGTGGCAGTTTTTTGAGAGCTTGTGGGATTGAGTTGTGGTCTATTTGTTTTTCATTCCTCCTCCATGAGGGTCAGGATGAGAGAGCCAGTATCCATGACTGTTGTCAAATACTGGGTGGAGATTTGATGGATTTATTTAGGGGGTTCTCAGCTTTACAACTGATGGAGAACTTTTGGTATTGCAAATGAAATTTAATGAAAGAGCACTCAGTGTGTCAGGTCCTGTCCTGTTTGTATGCATAAGTAACTAGGGCTCAGGCTGAGGTAGTTTTGTTGTGATGATAGTCAGCTTCTTTTAGAGTTTGTTTTTTTTTTGTTCTTTAACAAATGCTTTTCTATCTGTGTGGCTTTTTGCAGTGAGGCAGAATTTTTCTTTCCATGGGCGTTCATTTTGAAGTGTCATTTTTGTTTCTGTGTATTCTTAGAAACAGGTAATTCTTGTGTACCACATACTGTGTGCTTTTTGGTCTCAAGTGGATTTGTCAAAATTAAATTTCATGCTATTCTGCTTAAGGCTGCCTCTGCCCTATTAGGGTTTACTGAGTGCAGCCGTTTGCTCTGAAAATCTTTTGGAGTAGTTGTGCAGTACACATATAAAGCAATTTTTTTTTTTTTTTTTGGTCATAGCCAAGTATAACAAGCACATCCAAAGTATTTGCTTGTGACTTAAAAGTTAGAAGCACCTGATTTCTGACGTGGAGGCTCAAGATTCCTACATGCTTGAACAAAATCTGTGATTAGTTAGCAGAAAATCATGTTGAAAAACAACTGTTGGTGGCTGGCATGTGATTCCTGGATTAATTTCTAGTGCTGCAGTGAGCTTAATTAAGAAAGCCAGGGAAACTATAATATGGAGAAAAAAAATTTAACCTGGGAATAAAGAGATTGTGCACAGTTCATGGAGCCCTTTTCAAAACAGCATGTAATAATGAGTTTTAAAGACTAAGTGATTGTGCATTTATGCATGGAATTGGTGCCACTGCCTTTTACTAGTTCTGAGTACTGAATTGTTTTCTGGTTAAAACCTGGCAAAGTTTTAGACCTTTGAGCATAGGCACTTGGAACTTATCCATAGGGTGAGCTCTTTCAAAAAGGAATTTATCAAATGTTTATGAGGCAGAGTCAGAAAGATGTTGGCTTTTAAAATTATTTTATTCCCTGCCCCTTCCCCCTAATCCCTCCAGTTTAGAATTAAATAGATACCTGGCAACATGTTTTTTTTTTTTTTGTTTTCTTGGTGTGTGTGTGTGTGTTATTAATTTATTTTATTCCTAATATGTTACATTATCCTCTAGCAATCAGAATTTGACAGAGGAGGATGCCTGTTTGGGACATGTTTTGATGAGGTCCTTGTTAGAAATCTTCTATGTGTGTTCTTGCAGAAAGCAGAGCTCACATATTCTCAGATTCTTGGTTCATATTCAGAGGTAAATGTGCCAAACTTCACTAGCAGTAGGCATTTAATATTTCCTCTGAAATGTCAAACTTTGACTTCTCTAGTCCATGCTGTGTCTGGGCACCAGAATTAACATCATCTATTTCTCCTTTGTCCTTCAGAGACCTGGGATTATAGGTCAAAATGACCAGGTAGCAGGTTAAGGTAAAAGAATCTGTCATTTAAAAGGTTGTTGGAACAGAGCAGTTTGGAGTAGTTTGAATAATTTTGCTCTCTTAAAGAAGAAAAGAAAAATATGGATAACTTAAATGAAATAAAACCAATGACTGGGTTAGAACAGTTTGCTTTCACTAATATTCATCTTGATAGCAGTCTGCAAGGAAATTATTCTGCTATGTAGCATCCTTTCTTCTTTACAGTAAAATATATTCTTACCCAAATTATCTCCCCACTGGCTACAACTGTCAATAAAATGAAAAGTTAGGGTCTGCTGAAAGGGAGAATGTATCAAAATGTGACTCAAGCAAGGCTCCAGTGAACTGATAAGGAGTTTTGTGCAGGACAAGGAGACCTCCAAGTAATAAAACCTTGTGGTTTTAATACCAAATGCTACTTTTCTTTCCTTTACAATTTATTTACCTGATAGAGAATCTCCAATGGGATATAAAAGAACACTTGAAATGTACAATTTATCACATGGAGATGGAAAGAAAAGCTTTGCTTTATTCTTTCATCTTCAGGCTGCAGTGAAGTGTTACTAAAACTCTTCATCACTTGTCAGATCAGGCAGGTTAAGTATATTGTGCTACTTTTTGTAAGCTTTGTACTAGATTTTTTTTATTTTTTTTTTTTAGTTAAACAGGAGGAAACCACTTAGAGACTTCATCTCTCCTGCCTCAGGGGAACAATGTGCAGTTTCAGCTACTGCTCCTATTTTTTTTCCCCGACTCGTTTGCATGTACACTGAACTCCTTAATATTTTTTTTTCTTTAATGATCTCACACTGAGATCTATTTCTACAGTTTTGGAGAACACCAGGCTGAAAATTGAAGTTTTCAGGTAGTGTTGCTTTTTCATTGAACTCTATATTTAAAAAGTAGAAGAAGGACTTTTTTTTTCTTCCCTTTGCTTTGCAAATTTGTGTACTTCTGACAATGCTTCATGAAGCCAGTTTATCTGATGGTAAATTTTTAACTCCATTAACTGTTTGATTTCACTTATGTTAATAATCTGAAAAACTAGCATCTAATCCAAGCCAGTCTTTTAGGCTAGGGGTGAGATGTGGTTGTTCATCTCATTTTGTGAAAGGTTTCTACATCTCCTTAATCTCTTGGAGCTTTTTACAGAATGAGTAGAGTTCACCCAAGATGCTTGATTTACTTTTTTTCCCCTTTTTTTATTTTTTGGTGAGGAGGCAGTTTATCATAAGAGCAAGGATTCATTTACCCCTGATGTTGCTGAGTGACAGGGGAGATGTGTGAGCATTCTGAAATTTAGTAGAAAAAGTAAGAGCTGCAGAAATTGGTAGGAAAAATTGGGAAAGGCAGTGATTATATAGCAGAGTGACTTCAATGCTAAGCAGAAACCTAAGGAAACTGTAGTTTTTGGAAGAAGCACTGAATGTCAGATTACATCGCTCTGTCAGCTAAGTTCTGAGTGATGACTGTGCCAGTTTGGCTGTTGAACTTTGATTTGTTTTAATTTGCTCTGCCATTTGCAGAGGGGAGGAGAGGAAGGTGAACCTCATATTTCCCTATTTACTGGAAGCATTTTTGTTGACAGATTACTCTTTCTCCCCAGGATTTGTGTTTCTGACCACTTACCCCTTAGAACAGCCTTTTTATTTTCCCCTGTACATATTACTATTTTCCCCTGTACATTTGATTACATTCCTGAATTCACTTTCTGATATTTGAGATGCTACTAGCTCTTCCATTTGCTTGTTCATGCTACTTGCTGGTTACTCCAGGCAGTTTATTCCTAGAATGGAACCAAATCTGCTCATGACAATCCTGCTATTCGCTTGATCCTTCTGTAGAAACTTGTTTTTTTTACTGCTAACAACTTAGAAGATTAAAATGGTGCCAGTGATGGGGTTGGTATAACATCAATTTAGAGATAAGTCATTTGAAAAAGCAGGTTTTGTTAGCACATCTCATTACTTGTTATTAAAAATTTGCTTCTCATCATTTGTCCTTTAATTTCTGAGTAATGAAAATAGTTGTGAAGGTCCCAGCTTCATGTTGCTTACAGTCACTTTTCAGTTATTATTGCAAGCAGCAATTCAATACTAAATATTAGTCTGAAAATACTTCAGAAATGTTGCAAAGGTTGCCAATGCTGCAGCTGTCTGCTGACAATTACATTTAAAATGTATTAATTTAAAGAAGACACTACCATGCTTTAAGTCACCTCCCCTTTCCTCAACAGAAACCTTTTTTATTGTGGTGAATACATTTGAAATGTGTATCCTGGCTATTTCTAAGCTGACTTCTTGTATCCAACCATTCATATGATGTGAAAAGTCTGTAACTTTGTTACTAAAACTTTCAGATTTATTTAATTTATGGATGCTGCTGTGTGGGATGTAGGAAACTGGGATTGTTACCTTTGTGGCAGAAGTATTTTCAGATTCTCCTGCATTTCCCTTTCTAAGTCAGTGATTCTCATTTACAGGACCTTGTTACAAATGCTATTTAATGGTTCTTATAGTAAGACTTGATTTTAAATTCTTATATCCTTCTTAAATCAGCAGCAGTGAGAACAAATGTGTTACAGTTTGCATCCGAGCTGAACAAACAAATTCTGGAACTACTGTTTTCTCTGCACTGATGCATCTGTGTCTAAGCCAGTTGTTATAATTAGAATGAACAAACAGGAGATTGGATTAGAGCATACCACAGCAGCTGTTAAAGATCCACTTATTTATCACTGCAGGCTTCTTTGTACCTAATTTCAGGTGAAGTGATTGCATTCAGACTTCATGAACAATTCCAGTGCCCATGTCATTGATAAATAAAATCAGGAGTTGATACAGAGGTGGTTATACTTTTTTTTTTTTTTCCTCCTGAATAATCAGCTTCCACTGGAAAATATTTCCTCCCTTTAAAATGTTGCTTTAAGTTGTTAGATTGCTTTAAAGCAAAATATCAATTTTATTTTGTACATTTATATTTCCATACAATTCCAGCCACTGAGAAACCTGGTTAGTGGGATCAGCAGATATATTGATGAGTGTTATCTTTGGGTGAAACACTTCTTTGCTTTTCTTTCATTAGCCTTCACCTCTGAAGACAATTTCACTGCCTGATTTTTCACAGTATCATTATGACCTCTTATAATTTGGTTTTTATCTAATCTCTTTCTAACTTTCTAAATTGTTATCCTATCTTATCCAAGCCAGTTCAGAGTTGGATTTCTCAAGGTTAATTAATTTATCTACATGTTTTCTGAAAATTTTCAAACTGATTGCTGACAATGATACTATTGCAATGGTTTCTGATATCATTATTGACCAGCATTATTTACATATATGTGTATCATGGATTATCTACATAGGGTTGAACTCATTTACAAAGTGAAAATAACTGCTTAACACACAAATAAGTCTAAGTAAGTTGCAGCTTAATTTATTTCAACATTAAGAATTTTGTTGCACTCCCAACCAGGTCCTGGGCTGCATCAAAAGCAGCAGAGACAGAAAGTCAAGGGAGGGGATTCTCCCCCTCTGCTCTGCTCTGCTGAGCCCCCAGCTGGAGCTCTGTGTCCAGTTCTGGAGTCCCCAAGCTCAGAAGGACACAGAGCTCCTGGAAGGTGTCCAGAGCAGAGCCACTCAAATGCTCAGAGGGCTGAGCACCTCCCTGGGAAGCCAGGCTGAGGGATTGGGGTTGTTCAGCCTGGAGAAGAGGAGGCTCCCAGGTGACCTTAGAGCAACCTTCCAATATCTGAAGGGGCTACAAGAAAGCTGGGGGAGGGCTTTGGACATGGGGGGGGAGGGAGAGGACAAGGGAAATGGGTTAAAACTGGGAGAGGGGAGATTGAGGTTGGACATGGGGAGGAAATTCTTTAATTTGAGGGTGGTGAGAGCCTGGCAGAGGTTGTCCAAGGAAGTTGTGGCTGCCCCATCCCTGGCAGTGTCTCAGGTCAGGTTGGATGGGGCTTGGAGCAAGCTGGGCTGGTGGGAGGTGTCCCTGCCCATGCAGGGGGGATGGAATGAGATGAGCTTGAAGGTCCCTTCCAACCCAACCCATTCTGTGATTCCATGATTCTAACATTCTTGTTTTTTTCTGGTTCTGATTTGTATTTTCAGCCAGGGAAAAGCAATCCTGTCCTGGTCATTGATTTCATTGTAAGTGTCCCAGGTGCATCTATCTGGGGCACGGTACATCTCTGTCCTGCAAAACAGTAACTTGTTTTCTGATGAGGAGAGTGGCAAACAGGAGTAATAAATTCAGATGCCAACTGGCAGAAATCATGAGACCCTTGAAGAGGTTTCCCAAGGAAGTTGTGGCTGCCCCATCCCTGGCAGTGTCTCAGGTCAGGTTGGATGGGGCTTGGAGCAACCTGGGCTGGTGGGAGGTGTCCCTGCCCATGCAGGGGGTTGGGACTGGATGAGCTTCAAGGTCCTTTACAACCCAAATATTCTATGATTCTATGAAGTGCAGGCTGGGCAGTGACTCCATAACTCTGAGCCAGCCATGAAATCCTCCCCCTTCTCTGCTCAGACAGCATGGTGACATGGGGGAAGGGAACCTGGTTGTGTGTATGAGAGCAATAGGAGCTTAATTCATGAGAAAGCAGGTTATCATTAGTTTACTTCTTCCTGGGGAGGAAAATGCTGCTGGTTTTTAATTTCACAAAGCAGAGAGGGAATTTCCTTTGGCCTTTGGATTTGTGAGCATGCAGCTGGCTTTGGAAATAGTGTAAGCAGTAGGGAAGGGGTTGAATGTCAGGAGGCTGATGAAGCAGCATCCTCATGAAGCTCTATCCTCCAGCAAATACCATTCTTTGGTAGTCTTTATATTTATTTGCCTTGCCTTCTTTCTCCTGATTGATTGTTCAGGTTGGTTTGCTCTGACAAGACCAAGAGGCTCTGTTGTAGGGCATGATAAAATAATTTGAAGTTAGCAACGTATGAGGGTGAATGGAACACAATTTCTGGTCAGGTTGAAAAGTTAGGTGAACAGAAATTGATGGTTTCAAAAAAATTACTTGTCAAAAGCCAAGGGAGGGGGGAAAAAGGAAGAGGAGTTTGTTCCTTCTAAGTGTGTGCAGTCATTTTCACTGTGTGTATGGACTGCATGTTATCAGAAAATAACATTTTTCTTTGCCCCAGTACATACTCATAGTAACTCATCTCATGGAACTCTTCACTTCTTTGGGTAGTGAGGCCCATTCCCCATGTTTTTACTTAGGTAAAACCAGGGTGCCCTGCCCCACAAAGAGTTGGCACATTGATCATTTGACAAGAAAATTCAATGCTTAAAGCTACTCTGAGCTTGGATTCCCATCAATGGAATGGTGTGTGATAAATAAGGCACAGAGGGCTTTCTGATTCAGTGATGAGCAGATTTGTGAATTTTCTTCCTCCTGCCCAAGATGGGTGCAATCTGGAGCTGTAATTGGGTAAAATTGACTTTTTGGTGCCTCTGATAGTGTGCAATCAGAGCTGGAGAGGCATCTTTAAAGGTGATGGTAGGAGATGAGCTGAACATCAAAATTTGCTATTGCTGTAGCCTTGACAGTACAGAGAGTCCTGCTTTGGAGTGCTGGCCTGGGCAATGGCTGTTAGTAATTCTTAGCAATTAAATGACTTCTAAATGTAAAACTGAAGAGATGTCTTAGTTTATAAACCCTTTTGCCTAGCTGTTATGTGTAGAAATACATGATTATTTCAGTGTCCTCTGTAGTTGTAGGTGGTCATTGAAATACACGTGGTAAAAGAATTTAGAAATAGTCCAAGAAAATAAAAAGGATAGCAGTAAATTCTCCCATCCTGTCAGATAAAAGAGCTTCAAAATAAACTTATGAACCATAAAGAGCAGAAACTGCATGACTTAAATTGTCCTGGAAGAACACTGCATGCCTAATCCTCTTGAAAGCAGAAATGTGAAATCCTTCCCATCATTGCTTACAATATGATTACATTTTAAATGCTGAATTACAGAATCCTGATGCTTTTATTCATTGTATTCAGCAAGGAGAGCTTTACAAGTATAGTGAGAATTGCTGGCAGGGGAAGGTGAAATAGCAAGTCTCTCAACTGTTGTTTTTGAGCTAAGGGTACTCTGCCAGTGATAGTCTTGTAAAGGTATTTGATACTTCACAGAATTACAGCATGGTTGGGTTGGAAGATTTCATTATTAGTATTTTAAATTATTTAATGATTAAATAGTTCAAATTAGCAGGAGAGCAAATGACTTATGGCTAAAGAGCTGCTGAAATAAGTGATTTCATATATATCTATATATATATATATATTTGCATTATGAGGGTGGGTGAAAAGGATGGGTTATTAAGAAGGTTTCATTTGAAATATTAACAGCCTTGTAAGGAGACTGAGAACAATTCTTCAAGTTACAAAAACTTCATGGAGTCATGTGGCTACCACAGCAAGAATTCCTAGAGAAGTAAAAAAAATCAGGTACATTTTTGTTAACTGACTTCTTTAACTCAATCCACTTCTTGGTGGGAAATAACTTCCTTTATTAGCTGACACATCTTCAAAGAACCATTGCCCATGTTCCCTGTTCTTGCAGAGCTGCCCTGGGGCTGTCACTTGGTACAACACCTCACTGAAGTCCTCTTGGACAAGATGTTTCTTCTGTGTCAAGTGTGCAGATATTTTTGTAATAAATTCTAAGTTTCTAGAAGAAAATCCTTGACAGGCTTTTGAGGATTCACTCGACTGGTTTGAAATTCCTGTAACCTGTTTTTTTGGTGGTTTGGTTTTCTTTTTTTTTTTTTTTTAAAATTTTTTTTTTTTTTTTTTAATTTTTCAATAATTTTGAAGTCTGGAAGAATCACACAAGCAGCCAATTCTAAAAATGTGCTAAGACTTTCTGTCTGTTCTGCCACAGTGACTGTGACTCCTGGCCATCTCTCCCTGCCTGTATTCAGGGCTGATGGGCAGAGGTTGGTGTGTTTTCTGGGCAGTAAGAAAACCCAGACTGAATATTGCAGAAGGGTTTTATAGAGGAAAAGTTGAGATGTTTCTTGCTAAGCCATCAGTGACTTGAAAAGCTGATGCACAGAGGCTCTGTGATAAATCAGGATCTCCTTGTCCTGCACTGCTCTCTGACTCTGTGTCCTTGCTTGACTCCTGCTTTCTTCTCCCAAGTTTTGTTTCTTTGTTGTGTATTGGTTGAAATAAATCATTTTAAGATTAACCTGGAGATTTGGGATTCTTTAGAATCACAGATTGGTTTGGGACTTCAAAGCCCATCCAGTTCCAACCCTCCTGCCATGGGACACCTCCCACCAGCCCAGGTTGCTCCAACCTGACCTTCAACATTTCCAGGGATGGAGCAGCCACAGGAATTTTCACCTGTTAATCCTCTGTCTTTCTGTGGATTGTATAAATCCATTGCTGTTTACTTGACTTTCCTGTTAGCTTATTAGAATGTAACCTTGGACATGCTGGAGAGGAGTGGAAATTCTCTGCTTTTCTCATCTAGATTTGAATCTTGGGAAGGAGTTATTGTTAACTAGAGCTGTTAAGCACAAGCAGATAGAACCCAAATCAAAGAATTATAGAGGAAAACCTTCTAATGCTGCTTTCCCTTTTTCTTTTTTAAATTTTTTTTTTTTTTTTTTTCCAGCACCCCTCAAATATGTTCCAGCACCCCTCAATATGTTGTTGGGATTTACTGCTAAGTTACAAAACCAATGTGATTATGAAAAGAGAATGTTCCAAATATAATGGGAACTAACTTTGCTTTGTTATTTCTAGATCATGTTGATCTAGATTTCTACATCATCTTATTTTTAATTTAAATTAGTATAAATTGACTTATAGCTGCATTTACATTGTAAAATAGGTAATTTAATATATGCAAAAGTGCCTTTGGAAACTGAAATACTAAATATTTGTAAATTATGCACACTTAATTGCATTGTTTTTGTATTTAATTACCTCATGAGCTTCTTTAAGTATTGCTGCATGCTACACATATTTAACAGTTCATAAAAGTTTCTATCCTTGGAGGAACACTTTGTTAGTGTTTGAATCCATGGTTGTAGGAAGTGCCTGTAATTCTGAATTTAAATAAGAGTTGCTGTATATGTTGGTAGTTAAATTTATATGAGTCTGGAAATAGGATTTATTCCTAAGAATGCTGTTCTTCACAAATAATAAATAAAAAAACAACAACACAAGCAGTTTAAATGCTGACCATGCCCTGACCCAGGACATAAGAAATACCAAAGAAAGAAATACCACAGAAAATTGGGAAATATGTCATAAGGTCACTCAAAAATGACTGTTCTAGCACACATAGCCACTTGTTTCTGACAGTTTGCTTGGACCAATAAACTTCCTGAGGGTGTCCAAGAGATTCCTTTCTTGTGGAGGTGGGGGTAGAAACAGATACTTTGGTCTTTAAAGCAAAGAACTTAAGGAGTTTTTTTTCTTTAGTGGTGGTGGGATGCGTGTTTATTATTTTTTCTAATTTGGACTGTTTACAGGGTTAAAGACTGAGTACAACTGTGCTTGAAAACCATTAAATCTTTTTGAAAATGTCTGCTGGGAATACTGATGTCCTGCTCCACACATTTCCTCTTGCATCCTGTTACCAGCAGGTCCAAGCTCTTTCAAAAAAATTAAAAAAAGGAGGGGATAATTAATGGTGTCATTGACTTACCACCTCCTTTAAACACACTATTTGCTATGGCTTTCATGGACATTGAATTCAGAGTGTGATTTCAAAAGTATGCAAGTGTTTTCTTTAGTGTGTAATGAATATTTATATGGCTTTCTTAAAAATTTATGTTTTTAGGAGTCCAGGGTAAGAGTTCCATGACAGTGTTACTGATCTCCCAAGCAAACTGAAGTCTGCAATCCTACCAGTGAATTTGATGCTTGTAAGACTTGGCTGATTGACAGCTCTGATGAGCTGTGTCTGCACAGACAACATGCAGCATGGGTAGGCATAGATGGAGTGTTTCACATTGATTTACCAGTGCACTTTAACCTGGACCTTCAGTAACCTGATTCAGGGGTGAGACAAATTCTGTTTCCATGGGCAGTGGCTTGAGACAACTTGGAGAATGTCAGGAGAGGTAACAATGTTTTCTTGTTGCTTAATTCAATAAGAAATCAAGTATATACTTTTTTTATTTTTTTTTCCTCTGGTCTCATGGAAATTATTATATGCTATTTGAGTGCCTGTCATTTCTCTAGTTGGCTGCTCTTTCTAAATTAAGAATAATGGACTTGATATTTTGCTTTTTCTTTTGCTCTTCAACCTAAATGGCTGCTGTCAATATTGGTGGTTTCTGTGTGATGCATGGGATTTAGATGTAGACCAAACTTGAGTATTCATTAGAAAGAAAGGTATTTGCATATTATAACATTTGCTAACATTATGCATCTTAAACTGGCATGTGGGTGGGTGAAGTGTTTTAATTATGGAAGCCTCTTAATGTGTTTATAAATCCATAGCTGGATGCTGTGAAGGTACCAGCTTGCCCACGTATGCTTTCCCATCCAATATTGATGGCTGTTAGTGTGCAGTTAGGAATTTTCCTTGGGACATCTTCATTATCTTGAATGTCTACAAAGCTGCAGTTTGCCCTGCCAGCTCCTGAGACAGATGATGGGTTTGAAGACAGCCCTGAGGTACCTTGTCCCAAGGTTTAATGCTCCTACTTAAGGTGCAGAGGGACATGAGAGCTGCCTTGTTGGCTCAGATCGATGGGCTGATTGCCCTGATGCTCTCTTCTCAATACCAGATGCTGTAGAGGTGAATGCAAGAAATTCTGCAACCTGGGAAACAGCTTTTCCAGCAAAAAAAAAAAAAAAATCTTTCTAGCAGTGGTTGGTACAAACCTCAAATCAGTGTTCTCCAACTCCACTTTAAATATTATTTATCCTGTTGGTGCTCTCTAGTCTTTTCCCCTCCTTTCCCCCTTGATTTTACCTCTGGCTTCAGCAAAAAGTGTTGTATTTTACCCTGTGCGTTTCAAATATTACAAAACCAACAAAACCAAAAATCTTTTCAATGCTGTGCTGTCAGCTTTGTTTCAAGCCCTTATAGCAGTGTGTTATGGAAGAATGAACAGCCCAGAGCTGTTAATTTTCTGCTACTGTATTCTATACTGTGTCTCTTTTTTGTTTTGAGCCATTTCAGGTGTTCTTCCCATCATTTCTCAGGAAATGCTTTCTCTAAGGAAAATTGTTGTGTGGTAGTGCCACCACAGCCTTCTTATAACTTCTGAATTTAGTCAGCTCTTTCAGCCAGATCTAACTAAGGGTAGCTTAAAGACTTGGTACCCTGAGACTTCCATAGCTTTAGATAAATCAGTTACTAGGTAGAAAGAGACAATAAGACAAATGCCTTTAGGGAGGTCTCCAGCTCACAGAATGGGACAGGTTCTGTCTGCAAAAGCAGTTGCAGCCTCTGCTGTGTATTGCCAAGCTAGGAGACAAAAGAAAAACCTGAATTTTGGAGAAGTGCACAAGGAGGACAAGGTTGCAAGTGATGAGAGTTCAGGTTGACTTCATGGGAAGGGGCAGAGAAACATGGAATGCAGATCAGTGAGAAACCAGTCCATGGCAGTGCTGCTGATTAAAAAAAAACCAAACCCCCCCCCAAAAAAAAAAACCCCAATCCCAAACCTCTTCTCACTTCCACTGTGCCTTGTTTCAAAGACATTGTTTCCTTTTTGCCTTAAAGGTAGAAAATGTTAACAGAAGCTACTAAACTGAAGAGGTGGGGAGGGTTCTTCAAAGTTTTTGTTGTTTTAAGACCATGAATTTCAGAGGAACTGTCAGGGTTTAACACTGTCCCGGCCAAATAACAGATTTAAACCGAATAACAGATTTATATATTAATCTCCTCACTGATAAAGAAAAGAGAGAATAAGGAAGACAGACTTATGGGTTGGAAACTAAACTACACAACTTTAATGAAACAGTAATTACTAAATCTATACAAATATCCAGGAAAATTGATCCCACGTTCCTCCCCCCTTTCCCCCAATAACTCTCACATCCCCACTGAGGCTGCAGGGCAGCCCTGGGAAAGTCCAGGCTGGAATCCTGGGCTCAGGAGCAGTTGGGAGCTGGAGGCAGGAACACACAGATCCAGGCTGGAATGGATCAGGAGCACAGGCAGAGGAAGGGATGGAATCCTCCCAGGATGCTGAAGCAAACAGGGAGAGGTGAAGAAGGGGAAGCAGGAAGGGGTTTGACCCTTGTGATCCCTCCAATTTATCCTGAGGATGAGGTGTATGGGATGGAATCCTCTGTTTGGTCAATTCTGGTCATTTATCTTGTCCATTCCTCCCCAAAGGAGGGGTTCAGGTGGGACCTCTTTACTCCTTCTGGAAGGTAAAATGTTCCTCAGAGCTGAGCAGTGTCCTTGGCTCTGCAGCCCATTCTCCAGCAGTAACTATAACCATGGAGTGTGAGCAGTCCCAGGAGCAGACACTGCCTGAGAAACTTGCTGTTCATTTCAGCAAGTGCAGCTACTTACAAGAGACTGAGCTGAAAGCAAAAGTACAAACCAGAAAATCACCTTTCTCCTGGCCCAAACCAGGACAGGAACTGAAATGGATCTGGGCCACGCTTATCCTTGGTGTTAAATGTTGTGTGGGAAGACTGATTAAACACTGAGCAAGTGTGGAGATGCATCAACTTATGTCTGTTTTTCATGTTCTTCCTTTCTAAGTCTTTCTGTATCCTATAGTTATATCAGACTTTGTTCTCCTTCAGCCCTCTTTCCTCTCATGCCCAGTTGGCCATTTAATAAATATTCTTTGTGCATTGCTCAGGACAACCAGAAATGGTGAAGTTAAAAACCAAGGGAAATGTAAGATAAAAATCCCCCCTATGCTTTCCAGTGTGTGTGACTGTTCATTTAGCAAAGCTGGGTTTGTGTACCATGGTGCTACTCTCATTTTCTCCTTTTTAGAGTTTTCCACTCCTACACTGTCTTCAGATGATTTAGATTGGGCATGTGCAGAGTTTAAAGTCTCTCTTCAGCTTTCCCATTGCTAGAACTTTCTGTAGCCTGTTTCTAATCCAGGTTAGGAATTTACCACTCATTTTCTTCCTGTCCTCTCCTAACAGCCTCTGAGAGCCCACGTAGAAGATGAACCAAACTGCATTTGTAGCTGCTTGTTTGCTATCTTGATGCATTTAGACATTCATTTGAAGACTGTGGATTTTATTTTTGTGTATTCTGCCCTTCTGATAGTCCTGGGATTGTTAGGCTTGGAGTACTCAGGTACCAAAAGAGGTGCTGAGAAGACAGAACCCATCTCTTCGTGGTGGGAAATTATGTATTTCTTACATAAATAAGATGTATACATGGAAACAAGAGTACTTCTGACCTCTAAGAAGCTGTTTTGCCATCAGGTGGCATTGAACATGTTGCTCAGAGGGCTGTGCTCTTTCCATCCTTGGAAGTGGTGTTTGTAAAAGCAAATTTTTAGCTCTCGAAGGAAGATGGTCAAATAGCCTGGAGGACTTCTGCATGATTCTCTTTTCTTTGAGAAGTTGCTCTCTGAAGGATGTCCTGCTCAGTGGGCATATTGCTTTAATTTTTTTTTTAATAGCAAAGCTGAATGAAAAGGAAAAGTAGAACTGTTTTGGGTTTGTGGTTTTTCTATTTTTTTTTTTTTTTTTAATTCATTCTCTGAGTAATATATAGCTAAATATTTTCTGTAAGACATTTGGTTGTATCAAACCTTTGTGTCTTTTCATTACAAACTTAATGCACCTGCCCTCTCAAGAGGATTTAGTTAAGGTGGCTGGTAATAACTGCTCTTTCCAGTAATGATTTTTTTTTTTTCTTTCAAAATGCAAAACTAATAGGCAGATTGCCAGCTCTGCAGGCTAGAGGCTGTTTGATTAATTTGTTCATATTGTATTTCTAATTTCTCAGGCTAATCTTGTTGAGGCTCCAGGTGTCTGCTTTACCTAAGCTGTGTTGTTTACAGCTTTGGGTGCTGCCTCCTTGCTGTAATCTTAGTATCACTTTGGTTTTTTTTGGTTTTTTTTTTGGTTTTTTTTTATGAAACAACTGCATTAGAGGGGAAAAAGGGTCTGGATTTTGATCTTTTGACCAGCAAGGACAGAAGAATTAGAGAGAAACATAATGATAGTAGCTGAGTTGCACATATCCTTACGTACCAACCTGTAGTAAACATAAGTGATAAAATTGCTGATTGTTTTTCAAGAGTTGTTGTCACCATGTGAAGCTTTTGCCTTTGCTCTGTTACTGCTAGTGGATGGCCTTTGAAGTGCTAAGCTTGTATTCTGGATCTGAAACCTCTGGAACTATTGGGAAGTTCTTCAGTACCCTTAGCTCCTCTGTTGTCAAACTGTCCCTGCATTTATTCAAAGCCTTTTGGACCTTGGAAAGCATATTAGGTGGATGCTTTCTTCTTCATCTGATTTTAGAAGCACAAGTGGAGAATAAATACTGAGCAAATTGTTTTGCACACTCTTTATTTTTTTTTGTACTGTTTTTTTTTTTTTTTTTTTTAAATAGCTATCAGGTTAGTCTTTACCTGAACTACAGTGTCTCTCTCTACCAGTGGCTCCCAAAACCATTTTCATAGGTCTTGTGGCCTTTTTCAAAAGGTGGCAGAATAAGTTTCCTTTGGGTTTGCAGAAGGGTTTGGGATGGATAAGTATCTCTGTGTGTTCCTTGCCTGGAAAGGAGCTGAAACACATGCAGAGATGATGCTTCCACTACTGCCTGCTTGCTCTGCATTCTGTGCAAAATAAAACCCTGTCCTGGTGAGAGGTTCTCTCACCCTTTCAGTCCACACATCTATCTGAAGATGTGCAAGTTAAATGAAATGGTTTGGTATAAACTGGAGTAAATGTGCTGAAACTTTTCTTCTGGAAGGTAACTCTACTATTCACTGAGCACAGTCCCAGATTTTGGCCAGCAGATACATCTTGGATGTAACTTGAAGAGTTTTCTTTGGCTATCTGGTCCTCTTTCTTCCTGAAAACCTTGTTTGAAATGTCTAAGAAGCTGGATTTGCCTTTTAGTGTTTGTGTGTATGGGGAGAGGATGTGAGCTGGGTGTTGTCTTGCACTTGCAATACATGGAAATGGTTCAATAATAATAATTGGTTACTTTATACTCTTGTAAAAGTTAAAATCTGTGCATGAGGGGGAGGTAATTCATTGTGCACTTGCAGTGTAATATTAGGTATAAATCTCCAAATCTCTCAAACTTTTCCAAAGGAGGTGAAGAGAAAACTGACACCAGGTTCCTGCATCCCAGAGGCCATCGAAATGGCAAAATGTCCTTTTCCATCCAGGGTCACTCCTTGCTCTGCTGAGGTCCAGACCAGAGTTTTGTGGATTTAAGCATGCAGTGCTATTCTGTGTCTGTGCTGGTGTAAGGTGGAGCAGTGTGGGCACTCTCTGAAGCCTTGTGCAACCTGCTGTTAGATGTGAGCATGGTAATGAGGCCATTGGCAGTGCAGCTGCTGGTACTCCATTCCCATTATCCTGAAGAGAATACTGCTTATCAGACACCTCTCAGCAATCCACCCTTCACATCCTAAGAGGCCAGAAGAGTTATTTTTGGCTATAGCACCGTGGCTTTTTGAGCATTGTTCCCATTACTGACCATCTCTCTAAATTGTCTGGTGATGTGAGCTGGGTATTAGCACATTCATGCTGGAGCTGCATTCATTTCCTCCTCTTGCAGGAGCCCAGGAAAACATGGGGATGCAAGTGTGACCTTCCTAAATGTTCCTGCCTGAAAAATCTAAGTTTGCCTGCTCTGGGATGCAGTGGTGATAAAGTTAACAATGATTTCAGTCTCCTGAAAAACTTAAAATGTTCAGGAGGGGGGGGGTGGGAGTGGCTGTGTAATTTTTGGCAACTGCTGTGTATTTATTATCTCTGGATCATGTTTATCTTAGCCTTGTGCCCACTGTGTTCTAATATTCTCCAATGATTAACTATGTGGTTTTAATGCCCTGTAGCAGAGATTATCACCAGAGAAAAATGTTACTTTTTTCTAGAAACAGTTCCACTTTTTTTCTGATCCTTTTTCTAACAAATTAACTTTTATCCTTTTTTTAACAGCTTCTTCCCCTAGATCAAATCCCTTTTACTTGTAGAACTCCAATTTTTTTTACTGAAACATCAAGTTCCCATCTGGGAGCTACCCAATTACATCTTACAATAATTCTATTGAATGATCTATAGCTCCACTTTCATTCCCTATTAGTACTTGGCTGATCAATGGCATCTTAAGGTCAAATATCTTCATTGGCTAATGCCTGAGTCTTTTTTCATAACTCAGCAGACTGTTCCGTGGTCTGTTAGAGCTCTTGTCCCCATATTTGCACACCAGAACAACTCATTTGGTGATGCAGAAGGTGGTGAACAGGATATTTATGCAACATTTTGTGTGTCCTTGGGTGCAGTGGTAAAAAAGGCTGTGAAATACTGAGGGATCTAGGTTGAGCAGAATTGCGGTAAGAAAACACCTGGTTCCTAGGTTGTTCTGTGAATAAAGTCACTGTGATGTGAAAGAAATTCTTTGCTTTTATAACAGCTTAATTTCTAAGTATACAAATGAACAACTTCTCTCAATGTGGCTTGTGATGCTTCCTGAGGTGTAGGGGAGATGGATGTGTGAGCCTTGTGGTTGCTTGGTATTTGACTGAAGTTTTTTTCCTCTTCTGGCAATATTAGTTCACTGTGCCTGGCTGATAGTTGTTTTAATTTGTTTTAAATTGATTTATTTGTTTGAAAATGTACAGGTGTGTTACAGCAACTCCCTGTGTCTTCACTTGGCCTCAGAGAAGAAAACAGTGGTGCAGTGTCCATGATCAGTTGGTATAATCCCAATAAAATGATTTTTTTGCTTTTTCATTTGAGGTTTGTAGAATTCATTTGTTAAAAGATTCTTTTTTATTGCTGGATTTTCATGTATATTAACATATTTTTAGACTGGGCTCTCACTTGGTATTTGCAAGTGTCCCTTTCACTTCTTCCCATCAGGAATTTGTCATCTAAGCATTGGCAGCATCTGGCAGGATGGATATTGATTCATTCAGCTTTACTTAAGATGCTTATAACTGAATTAGTTGGCCAAGACTCCCAGGTAGTCAATGAAGCTGCTTCATTCATTCATAAAACTATTTTAAAAGTCTACTTTAGGATGAGAGAAACTGCACACTGGACTCTAATAATTACAATGGGAGGGTGAGGTGGTGATGTTGGATGATATTTGGAGATAAAACCAAATCCTGGAGATGAGGTCACTGAGATGCATGGCTGTTTGTTGCTGGCTTTTTTGTGTCTCTGGTTTTTGGACTCTCCTGCTTGATGGAAAAGAAATAACTGGTTCTACAAAGGAGTTGGAGGCTGTCTCAGTTTTCTAATCGCTGGTTGCCCTCTAAGGTACTTTAACTTGCCAAAAAAACATCCTAAAAACCCCACAACCAAATAAAATGAGGGTGATGATAGCACACTGCTGGAGTAGATGTGATATGTGTACTCCAAGCTGTCCATCTTAGGATGGTCTCAAGTCCAGATGTTTCATTTTCTGGCCAAATGCTGTCATTATTAGCTTGCTGTGAAAGAAGAAGAAATTTCCCCTCTCTGCTCAGTATCTTCATTTTTCTGACTGCCAGCACTGGTTGAATGCTGTCTCTATGTATAAATACTTCATAGAAATTAAACCTTCTAGGAGACTCCTTGTTGTCTTGCAGTTGCTTCCTATGTTGCCTGAAAATGAAGTTCTCTGCTTTTTAGCTACATAACCAAGTGTTCTTGTTACTTTATTTTTATTTTATTTTCTTGTTACTGCTTTTGAGGGTAGATGAAGGGCTGGATTACCTTATAGAATTTAGCACATAGAGTATGCTCAAGGGTGAAGCATCTCAAGTGAGATCACAAATGTCTTCTAGCTCTGTGGTTCTGTAGAGTGGAATTTGAGGCAGATGTTTTGTACAAGGGAGGTGATTCTTCCCCTCTACTCCACTTGTGTGAGATGCTGGGTCCAGCTCTGGGGTCCCCAACCCAAAAAGAACACAAAGCTCTTGGTGTGAGTCCAGAGGAGATGCCATGGAGGTGATCAGAGCTGGAGCAGCTTTGCTTTGGAGTTAGGTAGGGAGATTTGAGGTTCTTCAGTATGGAGAAGGCTCTAAGAAGATTTTGCAACACCTTCCAGTATCTGAAGGGGCTCCAGGAAAGCTGGGGAGGGACTTAGGACAAGGGCCTGGAGGGATGGGATAAGGGGCAATGGTTCTAAACCAGAAAAGGAAAGTTTTAGGCTTGTTATTAGAGATTCTTTGAGCCTGGTGCCCAGGTTGCCCAAGGAATTTGTGGCTGCCCCATCCCTGGCAGTGTCTCAGGTCAGGTTGGATGGGGCTTGGAGCAACCTGGGCTGTGGGAGGTGTCCCTGCCCATGCAGGGGTTGGGACTGGATGAGCTTTAAGGTCCCTTCCCATCCAAACCATTCTGTGAATGATCTTTATGCCAGTAGCAACTCAGTTTGTGTGGATATAGTTTTATTTCAGAGTGGCAAATCTAGATTAGTATTTATATTTGAATCAGTTTGGATATAGTTACTTCATTTTTAATGTCTTTCTGCTGCAGTATTCTCTAGTCATTTCCTTTTCCAGCTAAAGCAAAACTCACTCTTCTTGATTCCTACAAATATTTGATGTAAAGTTACCAGTTGTTCTACTGAAATTGATATAACTTTTGGTTACCAAGTTACTACACTTTTCCAAGTTGAAAACACTACTCATTACTAGATTTAAGGTTATTTTTCTTCTGGAACTCTCTTGAAAGATTTTTTTTTTATTATTGCTCCAACATCTATTAAATGAAGTACCAAAAAAACTACCTCTGATCTCCTTGGGTCAGATTTTTGACAAATATGCAGTTGTCTATAAGTGCTGAGATAATATTTGAATGATACTGAGTATCCCAAGAGTTGAGAACAGATCTGTTTGGTTTTTTAAAATCTTATTGAATGGGTTTTGGTAGTTTTACAGGTGTCTTTGAAGCTTGTAGGGTTAGTGACTCTCCTGCTTACCTATTTCAGTGTGGAAAAGTTTATTTGTAGACTTGAAGTTGATTCCTTCCTTTCTCACTTCTTAACTAGACTTTCAACTCATTTGACATGTAAATAATAAAATTATTCCTTCCCTTTCTGCTTGTTAGAATAAAATTGGGAGAATCTGAGAATCTTGTTCTAATACTAGAAACTAGAAGTAGGGTCTTTGGGATGCTGCAAGTGCTTTGTTGGGTAAAATATGCACCTGAAAATTCTCAGTTTATTATGCAGGAAGTTTTTTCCCTTGGTTCCATATGAATAAAACCCAGCATTTTATGTCTTTACTATTGAGGTTTCAGTCCTATCTGTCCTCAGCTAATTTTACTTTATAAAGGCATATTTCCTAAGAAAAATGTATTTAATTTAACCAGAGCTCTCCGATTTTTAACTTTTGAAAGTTTCCACTAATTGAAGCTGGTTTGTTTTTTTTTTTTAAGAAGAGTAATTTTAAAGGCTTGCTAGTGTTTGCATGCTAAAATTTGAAAGGTGCTTAAACCACAAGAAAGCACTCCAACTGCCTTATAAAAAAAGAAAACAAATAAAAAAGAGTACTGTATTATGCAGGTGTTTCTGTAATTAGAAATATGTTTTGTTAACACTCAGTTTAATTTTCTTTTTTTCTAGTTAATGATGAAGAACTCAAGAAAAGAATAGCTGAAGAACTGGCATTAGAAAGAGCCAGGAGAGACTCTGAAGCCCACAAGAGAAGGTTGGTTTATTAATAATGGTATTTCAAACATACATATGCTTACTGTTTCTATTACTGTTATTTATTCTACTTATTCTAAGCAGTTGAAATTTTTCCCCAGCACAAAATGGCATTTAAGACCTCTGAGCTATACAGCAAGTTTTGGTATCAAACACGTGTTAAAACAACAAATTAAGTACAATTTCTTCCTAAGAGCTGATACAACCTCTTGATCTAAATCCCTTTTGACCTCATAAGCCTGACTCTCTCCTGCAGCCTTTTAAGCTCAGTATTTGTTGATTTCTCTTGAGTCCAAATATTCACTTTGTGGTGCAGTGCTAGAAATAGCTGGAGAGCAATGCAAAGGTGGGTTGCTTGTAACCCCTTTGTTTGATCCAAGGGAAATTTTAACAACAGTAGTAATGATAATTCTTGTTATTTCTGTGAATTCTAGGTATTGGTGAGTTGCAATATGTTTCAGGCTGCTTAAATTGTACAGCATAGTGCCTTGAAGGTGCAAAGTGCTGTACTATGAGTTTACTAGTAGAAAACCCTTTGGATATCCTTTCTTTATATTAAAACATTAACTTTTAATGCATGTTTTTTTCAGAGCTGGTAGTTACAGTGAAAGACTGAGTGGAATCCAATAGAATAAAGCAGCAGGCTTTGGATACCATGTTTAAAAAATATGCTGTTTAGTATAGTACTGTGGGATTATTTGCAATTGGAAAAAATCCTGGTTGAATCTGTAAAAAAAAAAAAATTTTGGCTGAATGGTGAACTTGGTGGATTTATGTGTTAATTTGTACTTTCAATGTTTTTTTCATAAATAGGTATAATGACACATTGCATATAAACATTAATCTACACATTGTCCTATTCTGAGAATGGGAAGAAAGGCTCATTATGATGGATTAAAAAAAATTAACATGTAATTAGAACTACTTAAAGGGTTTGCATATATATCAGTTGTTTCCTACACATCGCATTATTTTTATTTAATTAAGTTGGCTTGATGGAGTATATAATTAGATAGGACTGTATAAATGTCTCAGAAAAAAAAAAACAACAGGCTTTTTCTTTGAATCAGCACTAAAGGAAATCAATATGGTACAGTGAAAACTCTTCTCTTGGACTGGGCTTTGACTGGAAAACTTGAGTATTGGAGCTTAATGCTGACTGCTCCAGAGCTCAGCTCAATGTGATTACAGTATGGAAATGTAATTTTTGTAACTTCAGTGTTTGTGGTGTTAAACTTCACAGTAATTTGCATTAAGTATTCTATAGCTCAGTTTTCAGAGGCTGTGGATCTGGGAAAGGTTTGGACCAGACTGGCTTGTGGTGTACCTGGTTCTAGGTTTTGTAGGGAAGCATGCTGGCAGTCTTCCCTTTATTTTGCTAAGGATTAGTTGGCAAGATACTCCATATTAAAAGGATTCTGCAAAATCATTTTGCTGTCTTAAAATCAGTTTGAAGAATTGGTGCTTTTGAAATAGAAACTAAAATGAAAATATGGAGAGTGAAGTGACAAATATCAAGTCTTGTTAGCAGCTTTAATCCTTTTCTAGTTTAGTGTTCATGTGTTTTCCAATCTTCTAGTAAAACATTTAAATATATGTATATATGAAACTTATGACTCTAATTCCAACTGTCTAATAGCTAATTTCAGTACTGTTTCTGTATGCAGTGTGTAACCACATTTTGATCTGATGGGTAAATGTATTTTACTCATTTCAGACTGTCAAGGAAATTTTAATTATAACTTGAATTATAATTTATTTATTCTCACATACATCCCCAGCAGAAATGCACTCCTCTTATTATAGTAAGTTAAAATCTGTGCTTGTTTCTGGGATTAGTTGTATTTCAGGGCCATTACTGTACTCACAACACATGAACTACATAGCTCTTTTCATACTTTTTCATGCTTTTTCATACTATTTCTGTAAGCTTCATATATTTTCATCTTTTTTTTTTTTTTGTATGTGATTAAATAGTTATTGGCCTCTGTTTCTTTGAGAAGATGAAGGTTGCCTAAACTTTTAGCTGAGAAGAGGAAACAAGGAGGCTTCATCAACAAATAATGATGAACTTTTACAGGAATTTATTCCCACCCCCCCAAATTTAATAAAATGGAAAAATCTTAAAATTAAAAAAAAATCCAGTAATATTTCAAAAAATATTCAAAGTGGATGCAAAGATTAATAGCTCCTGTTATGGGAACATGTAATTTGAGCATTACAGTGACTGAATTGCTCCACATTTTACTCTTGTGGGCCTGGACAATGCCTCATCTGATGGAAACTCTCCTGGAAGTGCTTTAATAAAAATGTCTTTTGCCTGATTTTTCACTGGAGATAAACTTTGAGACATTTTTCCCTGGAGAAGACATGGATGCCTCATCCCTGGAAGTGTTCAAGGCCAGGTTGGATGGGGCTTGGGACAAACTGGGAGGTGTCCCTGCCCATGGCAGGGGGTTGGAACTGGATGAGCTTTAAGGTCCTTTCCAACCCAAATCATTTTTCACTTCTATGATGGCTTTTGATAACTCTTAGGTTTCACTATTTTCACTATCTAGTGTTCTATAGCAGCCTGAGTCACTTTTGTCATGAAAACAACATGAAAAATGTTTTTCTTTTGAAACACAGATGATAGATGTTCAAGCGTTGCCTGATAATGAATTTTTGGAATCTATTTTACTTGGCTAGCTGGGCTTCATGTGGCATTTTTTTTTGGACATAGCTGGATAACTTGCAACCTCTCTATTTCAAAATTAATCTGCTTAAAGAAAACCTTTCTAAACTCTCATTTTTTTAAAATACACACACTGGTGCAGTGAGTTTGCTCTCAGTTTTGTGTTATTAGATTGCAGCCATTAGATTCTGGGTAATTTTTGGTGGAGGTGTGTTTGGGGGAGGGTCCCTGTATAACTGCAATTCATTTTAGGGTTTAATTGATGCTCTGTGTCTGAGTGCTGCCTCAAACCTCATTTTGCCATCTCTCAGCAGTACCTTCAATATATGACAAGGTCTTAGTAAACTTGTTGGAGTAGGCAGTTTTTTGCAGAAGAGAAGAGTAAATTCACCAGGAAAAACATAAAGTGAAAAGAAGAATGAGGAACAGTATTAGAGAAGAACCCTTTGGGAAGCTACACACCAGAAATGTTGCATTAAAATCAATACTAGGACCTGACCTTTTTGTGCTACTGTATGTTTTAAAACTTACTATTGATTTCTATTTTAATAACATGTTAAGTTTACTGGCATTGGTCTGAAAACCATAAGGAAAAACTATTATTGATTTATTTATGATATTCACTCTGTATTTTACTGAGGTAAATTTGATGAGCATATTAATGTATCTTGAGTTCATACAGGTGTTGTGCTAAGTGCGGTGGAAGCTTTTTTTGAAGCAGATTTTTCTTCCTAAATCCTGATATTTTGCCAGGTAATTGGCTGTGTTGAATTGGAGGACTGGCTTATTCTTGCAGTATCATTCTCACATGAGACAAAAAGCTACTTTGCTTGAAAACAGTTATAATCTAGTCTTCTGACACAGAGACCTCTTCAAAATGTTGAAAATTAAGTGTGAAAACAGGAACATTTAATATTTTCTTCTAGCACAGAAAGTTAGAAATGCTTCTATGAAGCAGTAAAAGTGATTATAAATTATTTGGACTTCTCATAGATTTAAGAGTCTAATATTTTTGGCAAGAGTGACCATACTGTTCTATTAAACAGCTGAAGGTATTACCCAATTGATAATCACATTTAGGAAGGAAAAAAATGGTCCAGCAGACTTGTGCCAAAATTTGCCTTCTCTGTATTGCAGAGAGATTCAAGCACTGCTCGAAAACGGAGAGAAAATGTTTTTTTTAGGAGGAAGCTTCTTCATTAGTGTTGTTATCCTTGGAGGAAAAAAAAGAGTAGATACTCTGGTATGAAAAGGTGTATTTTTGAAGCAGATCTGTCTTGTCAGCACTACCACATTTCTGTATTCTGTGGATTATCCTGTCTTTGTTCATACACCTTTATGCAGTGTCACTTGTCTTCTGCAAATGCTGGGAAGCATTCAGCATATCAGAAGAAAACCTGGGTCTTGATTTGAGAGAACAAAACTTGGATATTTTGTAGTGATCAAGAGGATTTGGGAAGGTAAGCCATAAAATGCATACAGACTGGGAAGATTCATGACATTTGATAAGGGCCTCTCATCTCTGGATGTTACTTTTATGTGTGCATGACTCTTCTGTGTCTGAAGATATGTAGTGAGTAGAGAGAGGACTCTTAAAATAGTAATTGGGTACATTTGCAGAGTTGGATTTTCTGGAGTGTAAAAATCAGGTAAGGCCAGGCAGTGGTGTGATGGCTATTTGTTGGCCCAAACAAAATATTCAGGTTTAATGTGTATACCTGGCTTGATAGGAATTAAATATGTAAGACTTGGTTCCTTGGAGAGTTCAAAAGGCTGCTCCAGGCTCAGGTTTGGGAACACACCTGGAGAAAGTGCCAAGTTGTAGCTAGGTTGAGTTCATCCTGGTCCCCCTCCCCAGGCACACCATCTCAGATGCTTTTCATCCTCAGTCACAGCAGAAATTTCCCTCCTCTGATCTCCTATCCAACTAGAGATTTTGAAGTGAATTTCTTCTTTGACACTTAAAATATTACTGAGGTCTTGTGGATTATGGGACAAAGCAGCTCTGTCACAGGAAAAGAAGAAATGAGGAGGATCAGGCTGGGGCAAGACTGTTCCTTTGCAGGCAAGGGAAGAAACGAAAAAATGTGAAGAGATTTGGGGTTTGAACAGATTTACCTATAAATCAAGTACTGGGATGAGGTGAGCTGTTGTAACTGCTGTCTCTTTGGGCAGCCAGCTGTTGAAAAGATAATTCTGTTATGGAAGAGAAGGTCACCCTCTGAATGGAGTTGCCTTGTACTTTTTTTTTGTTTAAAACCACAGAAGTTGAGTGCACCATCTTTACTGCAGAATGCCAGGGAAACTTATTTGCAGCCATGCTGCTTATGAGGTTGAGGATTTTCAAATATTCAGCTCTCTTAGAAGCCTTATTGACTTGCCTTATTGTTTTCTGGAAAGGAAATACAGTATTTGGCAATGGTAGAGTTCCTCTCCAAGATTTCTGTTACTGGTCTGACTCTCCATTAATATCATTTTGACTGATTCATGGGATATAGGGAGATGAATCCTTGAGATGGGAAGTGGAAATTAGAGAAAACAGCTCTATAATTCACTCCTACCTTTATGAACTCCCCTTTCTGAGGGGTTATTTTTCACTTTGATTTTAAAAATTGGCATCTCAAATGACAACTTTTATACCAAGCTTCATCTTGATCAGTTTATTTCTGGGAGAGATGGGAAAATGACTTGAAGCCAGTGAGTTTATTTGGAGAAAGCATCAACAAAGATAATTCTGCTTCCTAGTTTTAGATTCCAGTAGGAGGAGAGAAACTATATCCCCCTGGCAATTTTAAATAAACTTTTGTTTTCAAACTGCTGGGCTCTTTAATTTTGAAAGTAGCAAACGAGTAGACATAGCAGAGAAATACTTTAAAATAATAATAGATAATAATTCGTAACTGCCACTTGATTGTAATGGATAATTAATGTTGTTGTAGTTTTATGAGTATCTTTGCATATCCCAAGAGAAAAGATATTAAGTTGGAGAGAAATTTCAAGTGGAGTTCTGTGGATACTGGGGAAAAGTCTTAGCTAAATACATATCTAAATTATGTTAAACAGTTTTACTATTCTGACTTAGGTTCTCTGCATGCCTCTGGCATAAAGGTAGAAATGTGTTCATCTCTTCACTTTTCATATAATACTGATTTATATGCACATATTTTAAAAACAGTGGCTCTATGAATTATAATTATGGAATCCCCCCAACCAACCTCTTTTCTCTCAACACCCCCCCCAAACATTTTGATAAAGAAAGTCAACTCAACCATGTTCTGTAAGCTGTGAGCAGTGTCCATATTAACAAGCTGTCCATGGAATTATTGCTGCTCAATTGAAGAGCTGGGTATAATTACAAGTTTTGAAATCAGTGCCTTTGATCTTTTCATCAAGGAGTGGCATGTAAAATAACATGGCCATTAGAAAAAGATTTTTCTATTGACATATGTTAAACTGAGGCTGGAAGGCAGCTGGAAAAAGGAAATGAATATGTTGACCTGCATGTTTTTTACTGGGATTCATTATGGATGAGTTGAGAAGCGTGGGAAGTAATGGGGGAAATGAAGAGAAGTTGGGCAAGGTGGGGCCATGGTCTTAACCAACATAATTTGTATTAATTCAGTGATTCCTTGGGTTGGGTAACTGACCTCAACCTAAAGAAAGAGTAAAGGAAAGCACTTTGAGTTCAATTTTGGTCCCCTCTGTGCAAAAAGGATGTGGACAAGCTGGAGAGGGTTCAGAGAAGAGCCATGAGGATGATCAGAAGACTGGAGCACCTTCCATGTGAGGAGATGCTGAGAAAACTGGGTCTGTTCAGTTTGCTGAAATCACTTAAAAAGTGGTTTATGTTGTCATTCTGTTACTTTTGTGAAGAAAAAACTATTGCCTTCCAGATGATTTGTTTGTATATCTCAGTCCTTAATTATGTTTTGCAGAGGCAGATGAACTTCAGTTCATTTATCTGACCTTGCAGTCAGGTGAACCATCAGTTCCTAGAAATTTGAGGAGGAGAAATACCCATTTCAGACTCAATTCAGGTTTAAAGTTGTCTTTTCCTGATCCCTCTTTTGCAGCTTTTCAAATCCCTTGTCAGCACAGAGATTTTCAACCACAGCTTTCGATGGCACATGCAGCGTGCACTCATGAAATATTGAAACTCAGCACTCAAAAACATTATGCAGTCATTAATATTGCATCATGGCCTAAACTACATTGTTCGAAACAGTTTTGGATCTTCTGCAAGTCTGTCAGAATGCTTTAAGAAACTTGCTTGTGTCAAACTAAGCAAAAAAAAACCTCCAACAGTTTCCACTGTGAACACAAACTCTTATTTTTAGGCAATGTAAGCTTTTTGAGATGGGTTTTGGGTAGAAATAGAAGTGTTCAGAGATGTCAGAAGGTGGATAAAATTAATGTTAATTGAAAAAAAAAACATAATTGCAAGAAAGCATACTGTTACTTTAAATTTTTGTTTGTTTTTTAATCTTGAAGTGGTTTAATTTCTATCTTCTTACATCGAGCTTGTATTCAAGGATCATTTCCAACTTTGAGGACCTCTTTAGATTCTCCCGTGTTTTATATAAAAGAGGAAAGGATTTTTGTCTGATAGTGGACTTGGAAACAGGGAGTATTTTGATTTTCTTTGGTTGGAGGTAATGAAAAATGACACAGTTCATGCTCTGGACTTGAATGAGTTTATCTTGGATCACCACAGATCCATCAGATTGTGTAGCTTGGAGGCTGTAATAAAGATGTAACAACTGGCAAGTAATCATTTCCCTGAAAAGTAACTAAAAGAAAATGTTTTTGATAGCATAATAAATTTTCAATAGCTGTAAGGAGGGCTGAAAATGATATATCACTTTATTTGCTTTTAATATGGTATCATGTGCTAATTTTAGTTTTCCTATGGCTTCTGGATTAATTTACAATAAAACATGTAGTGGCCATCAAAGCACAAAACCAATTTTTTGAGGTTTTCTCAGTGTGTTGTTGTTGTCAGTGAATTAAAAGGTGCTTTTTTGCTTAATGATAAGCTTTAATATCTGCAGGTGTTTTTCAAGGATGACAGAAATGGATCCCCTTGAATTTACTCTGTTATTTACTTCTCCAGCACTGAGAATTAAATTATTCATCTTATTTCGTGCTGTGCAAGATTACAGTGACACGTTGTAAATTCACCTGGTGAAATTAACAGGTTTTTTTCTCTTGAACTCATTGTAAAAAATGGATCTCGTCAGGACTGATTTAATTTCTTTTCAGAGTGCAGCAAAGTTCTGTCATGCTTTTTATTTTTTTTTTTCTTCCCCAATGTATTTTTATGTTTTTTAGGAGAGATGCAGAAAACAGACTTCTCGTCCTACCAGAGGTGCTTCCCTGTTTTTTTCTTAAATTTCTAATTTTGCTGCATAGTAATTGGAGACTGGATCTTGCTGCCTATTTTGACTTCAATTATTTTGTTGGACCCTTTACAATAGTTTAATTATTAATTTTAAGTCAGTTCATAAGAGAGGGATTATTTTTGTGGTTTTGTTTCATGATTTTTTAAATTAATGGTAGTTAATGAATTGAAATAATTACTTTCAGCTGATATATACAGCAAGCAAAACTCTTAGAACCTAACAAGCTACTCCCTGCATAAGTTCTTAAAAATAGATGTATTCAATCTGTTTATTCCTTAATAAGCATTGATTTAGGCAAATATACTTTTCCTCAGAGGTCAGCTTCAGTAAATACCCAAGATGAATTAAGAATTAAATCTTTTTTTTTAAATAGTGATCGTGATAGTCAACCACAGTTGATACTGTTGTGTGCAAGCTGTGTGCTCTCACCTTGTAACCTATTTTTTTGGTGGCAGTAGATGATCAGAATTCCACTGCAATGATTCTGTGATATTTTTATTTCAAGCCTGGGCTCAATCAGTATTGCTAGCTTGGGGAAATGCCATAATTGAATTAATTTGGGCTCTTCCATAGCTGCAAAGAGGTTTTCCTGCCAGAAATTTGTGGTAAGTATTTCAGGCTGTCTTTGATAATGCTCTGAAATCTACAGCATCCTCACACCCAGATTCTCTTTTACTTCAGAAATAAATTTTAAGCAGACCATGAGGACAGTCAGACATGGGAATGGTCTCCCAAGGGAAGTGGTGGATTTTCCCCCACTTTGGGAAGTTTTAAGTCTCAGTGGGGTCCTTAGAGCTCTCATAAACAATAATATAAGAAGGGTTGGAGCAGATGATCCTTGAGGTCCTTTCCAACCTGACATTCTGTGATTCTATGCAGTAAAAAACCAAACAAGCTTGACAAATTCACAGAACTTTGCTCCCCAGCACTCTCAATATTGGGCAGTACACAAAAGGTTGTGTAAAATTTGCATGTTTTAGTAACTCACAAAATAGAAGGATTTTTTGTTTTGTTTTGGTTTTTGTCATTATTATAATAAGTACTTGGCAGCTGTATTTTCCTGAGGTAGTCTGTTGACTGGGATGAAACTACTCAGAGAGTTGGGGTTGTTCAGCCTTGTCAGGGTTTAACACTGACCCGGCCGAGTAACAGATTTAAACCAAGTAACAGATTTATGTATTAATCTGTCTCTCCTCTGATAAAGGAAAGAGAGAGAGAATAAGGAAAAGAGACTTATGGGTTGGAAACTAAACTACACAAGTTTAATGAAACAGCAATGATAAATAGCAAAAAAATTACTAAATCTATACAAATATACAGGAAAATTGATCCCACGTTCCTCCCCCTTTCCCCCCAATAACTCTCACATCCCCACTGAGGCTGCAGGGCAGCCCTGGGAAAGTCCAGGCTGGAATCCTGGGCTCAGGAGCAGTTGGGAGCTGGAGGCAGGAACACACAGATCCAGGCTGGAATGGATCAGGAGCACAGGCAGAGGAAGGGATGGAATCCTCCCAGGATGCTGAAGCAAACAGGGAGAGGTGAAGAAGGGGAAGCAGGAAGGGGTTTGACCCTTGTGATCCCTCCAATTTATACTGAGTATGAGGTGTATGGGATGGAATCCTCTGTTTGGTCAGTTCTGGTCATTTATTTTGTCTGGTCCTCCCCAAAGGAGGGGTTCAGGTGGGACCTCTTTACTCCTCCTGGAAGGTAAAATGTTCCTCAGAGCTGAGCAGTGTCCTTGGCTCTGCAGCCCATTCTCCAGCAGTAACTATAACCATGGAGTGTGAGCAGTCCCAGGAGCAGACACTGACTGAGAAACTTGCTGTTCATTTCAGCAAGTGCAGCTACTTACAAGAGACTGAGCTGAAAGCAAAAGTACAAGACAGAAAATCACCTTTCTCCTGGCCCAAACCAGGACAAGCCTGGAGAAGAGAAGGTCCCAAAGGAGAACTTACAGCAACCTTCCAGTCCCTGGAGTGGCTACAGAGAAGCTGGGATGGAGATTTTACAAAGGCCTGGAGTGATGGGATGAGGGGGGGACAGTTTTAAGCTGAAAGAAGGGAAATCTAGGTTAGACATCAGGAAGAAATGCTTTGGGGTGAGGGTGCTGAACCCCTGGCCCCGGTTGCCCAGGGAGATTAGGGCTGCCCCATCCCTGGCAGTGTCTCAGGTCAGGTTGGATGGGGCTTGGAGCAACCTGGGCTGGTGGGAGGTGTCCCTGCCCATGCAGGGGGGTGGAACTGGATGAGCTTTAAGGTCCCTTCCAACCCAAACCATTCCATGATTTTGTGATGATTTATATTGCATGAAATAGGTAGCATTTGTTATTATACCAGCTACCAAAATGAAATTTCACATTTGTATCTCCTGTTTCATTTTAAAAAAGCAGTAAATAGAGGAGAGGAATGCAGAAGGAAAAAGATAATTTTGCTGGAATCAGATATTTCCCTTTTGGCCTTGGTTTGAGGATTTACTGCAGGAGTCAGCTGAAGCAGATGTTTGGATTCCATGTCTCACTTACCTTCATCTTCCCTGTACCCCTCCTGCCCACTCCTCAAAAAAAAAAAAAAAAAAAAAATCTTAGGAGGACCAAAGAACCAATTGGCTTATATATATGATTGTCTTTTAGACTTTTCATCTGTCTGTTGGTGTGAGGTTGCTCCTTGAGAATAATGTGGTAGATTTGTGTTCAATTTTAACAGAATCTGGTTTAGGCAGAGTGTACAGCAAATGTTATTTTGATTAAAGTGACTTCAGGAATGAAACAGTTCAAAATTTGTCTTATTGCAGGACCTAAATATGGTAATATCATTAAAAAAAAACCCCAAAACAAATTCTTATTATGCCTCTGTTTGTTCTGAGATCCATAACTCTTTGGTGGTTAGTATATCAGGATTTACTGAGTCTTTTGGCAGCTTCTTCCAAGATTTTTTTTTTTTTTCCCCCTTGGTGGTAGCAATGTTCAATCATCTTTCTGGTCATGTTTTATTTTTATTTTTTTAAATATCCAAACTTAATATTTTTGCCTACTTCTTGTGTTCAGTAAATTGTGCCATAGCATACTGTTCTGAGTGACTCCAAGGAGCTGCTGTCCCCAGTGAGATGGGAATTATTTAAATGTAGACTTTTCTGCAGAGGGATCTGGATTCAAGTTTTTCATTCAACTAGGTAAACTTTATAACTGTCACAATGTTCATTTACAAAGAAAATTCAATAATTTTCTTCTCCTCTAGCTAAGCTCCAGTCTTTAAAGACAGTAAGAGCCTCAGGTAGAGCATTTTTATTCTCTGGTTTGGGATAAGCAGGGTGTTTGCTGTGCTTTTAGGGCTATATGTTTTAAGGCCCAAATATTGTCAATATTTAGATTATCTGTATTGAGGAGATGGCCCAGCTTTCTACTTGGAATACATTCTTTTATTAAAAACTATTAACAAATGAATCTTTGCATCTTAGCTCAAAAAACAAAACAAACAAACAAACAAAAAAAAAAACCCACAAAAAACCCCAAAACAAAACACACTGGAAGTTTGCTAGGTATTCACTGATACTTTTTTCATTTTTAATGTTAACAAGTTGGGGTTGTACTGAAAACAAATTTCCACAACAGGGATGGGAACTGATAGGAGTGTTGGTCTTTTGAAATATCATAGTTACAAGAAGTGTGTCCAGTAAGTTATTGGTGTCAATCACTGACTGTAAGGATGTATTTTTGCTTCTAGGATAGATCTAGATTGAGGTCCCATTGCATAAACTAAAAAAATGAGCTTTTTGTGTACTTGATTGTTCCAAGACAAATTTCAGGAAGATATTCCCACTCTTTTCTGTCTTCAGGCTAGAAACAATTTTAACATAAACAGATGAAAGGTTTTATTTAATATTATTATTGCCTTACTATCCTCTAGCTAAAGATTTATCAGCAGATATATCTACAGAGAGATGGAGGTGTCTATTTAGCTATGAATGTCAGAATATAGGGTTAAAATTAAAAGCAAAAAACAACTGGAGGAAGTGTGGAGCCACTGCTAAGTGGAGCAGGGACACTGGTGACAAAATAGAGGAAGGTGGGGAGATATTCCACAGCCACCTTTACCTTTTCTTCTTCCATCTTTACTTTTAAGGCCAAGTTTCAGGAATCCCAGGATCCTGAGACCAGAGGGAAGGTCTGGAGAAGAATTTACCCATGCTGGAGGAGAATCAGGTTAGGAACATGGCAACAAACTGAGCAGAGGCATCTGCCATGGGGAGTGATGAGTTGCTGAGGGAGCTCTCTGGTGTCACTGTGAGGCCCCTCTCAGTTATCTTCAAGAGGTCATGGTGATCAGGAGAGGTTCCTGAAGACTAAGAAAGCAAATGTCATTCATGTTTTCAAGAAGGTGAAGTAGGGAGATCTGGGGATTAGGGCAAGAGGCAAACTGAAACGTGTGAAATTGTCTAAACGCAAGAAAACACTGTGAAGGTGACCAAACCTTCAGTCCCTGAAGGGAACCTCCAGGAAGGCTGCAGAGGGACTTTTCAGCAGAGTGTCCAGTGCTAGGAGAAGGGGAAATGGTTGGAAAGTGCAGGAGAAGAGGTTCAGGCTGGATGTGAGGAAGAAGTTCTTCAGGAGGAGGACATCATTTGATGACACAGCCAGCCAACTGGACAAGGTAAGGAGGGAAGCCAGATGACCACCTCTTCCACTGGTTCACCAGCAGCTTATCCTCTCAAGAACAGCATTCAGGAGATGAAAAACACTTTTTCAGTCTCCATGAGCTCTACAAACAAGATTTATGATACATCTTGAGCATAAAGTCCCAAAAAGGGGAGAAGCAAGGAGAAGTAAGGATAATACCAGCAGCAAAGTTTCATCTGATGGTCTCAGGGTGGGTGGTAGCAGCAGATAAACCTCCAGGACCTGAAGGAAACCTCCAGAAGGATGGAGAAGGACTTTTCATCAGGGTTTCCAGTGACAAGAGAAGGGGAAATGGTTGGAAAGTGCAGGAGAAGAGGTTCAGGCTGGATGTGAGGAAGAAGTTCTTCAGGAGGAGGGTGCTGAGCCTCTGGAACAGATTGCCCAGAGAAGTTGTGGCTGCCCCCTCCCTGGAGGTGTTCAAGGCCAGGTTGGATGAGGCTTGGAGCAACCTGGGCTGGAGGAGAGGTGTCCCTGCCCATGGCAGGGAGCTTGGAGGAGATAATTCCTCATTTCCCTTCCCCCCTCAGCCACTCTGTGATAAGATTCTATGATATTTTAGGATGCTCCATCCATTCCTTGTGTCTGCAGGGTAGCTGGCATGCTCCAGCCTTGATCACTTCCAGTTTTAAATGCTTGGGGACTATAAATAGTAATAATGGGCAGAGAAGGTGACAAATGGTAGTAGTTCACAGGAGGGGTGTTGAATGAATTGTGCCTTGATTTAAGTGATCATGCATGGTACCAGGCCCTGGAGATGTAAGCACACTGTGTCCTCCTGCAGAGTGCAGCTCTGATCAACATGCACACAGCTTCCTCTTGTCTGCACCATTCAGTTTGTGTCCCAAGCATCTAAGCCCAAACAACTCAGTATTAAAGTGATAAATTAGAACTATTTAATATTTAATGATAGGAGGAAAAAAATAAAGCTTCTAAAAACATAAATACATACAGAGTAATATACAGGTGTCATGGTGTCATGTACGTGGGTGTGTAGTGAGAGGACAAAGGAAATGGGTTAAAACTGGAAGAGGGGATATTCAGGTTAGATGTTAGGAGGAAATTCTTTCCTGTGAGAGCCTGGCAGAGGTTGTCCAAGGACGTTGTGACTGCTCCATCCCTGGCAGTGTCTCAAGTCAGTTTGGAATGGGCTTGGAGCAACCTGGGCTGGATGAGAGGTGTCCCTGCCCATGGCAGGGAGCTTGGAGGAGATGGTGCTCTGAGCTCCTTTCCCACCTCAGCCATTCTATGATTCAAACACGGGGTTGAGTTCCTTCTGATGAGGTCTTCATCTGTGGAATTACACAAAACCCAACTGCACATGGTCCTGGGCCACCTCCTCTGGCTGTGTCTGCATGAGCAGGGACTCGGATCCAGCTGATCCCAGGAGGTCCCATCCAGCCTAAAGGATTGGAGAGCTCTGGACCACACTTACCATTTCATGAAGAAACAACCCTCAGGCATTGAAGGGAGGGGGGAAAGCAGTTGCAATGTAGAATTTGAGTGCTGGAGGCTTTAGGGGTAACGAGATAAGTGACTTAATGCTTGGCTGTTTTTTTACTAAATTGCCAAAAGTACAAGTCCATTAATTTGTTCTTGATAGCACTGACACAAGAATGTTGAAGTCCTAAAAGATGGTGCTGTAGAAGGACAGGAATTGTTGCTTTTTGTGTATGGTTGTGTGCTATAAAAGAGTTGAGAGGATGAAATACTATCAAGTGTTAATTCAAACTTCAGCACATAGAGGTTCTTGTTAATGCTTTGTGTGTGTTTTCCAATAGCACTGTGGTGAAGTGGTAGCATTGCATGCTGTATTTCTGTATTTCATTTAAATCAGCTGCTCTAACTTAATAGCTACACACTCCTTGAAACAGTGTTTCATAATTATTTAGGAGTATTTTATTCCAACTATCAACTTTGTAGAAAAATGTGTAGTCAGCAGCCTTCTCTGCTGTTTCAGCACCTTTTTAACAAACATTTTCTTTCTCTATAAATGATTAGGGTAATGCTTAATGTCTCGTCTGTTGACTAGAGTGTTGTGCTTAAATGTGAGACTCATTATTTTGAGCCTTTATACTTGTTGTAATTAAAAAATGTCATTTTAAATGGTCTATTTATATGGAATTCTTGGTGTAGTGACCTGGACTGCCAACTTGTGCTCTTTAACTCCTTATAAATTGGAGATGGGTACCTATTTATTTATTTTTTTTTACTTTGGGCTAGATAATAATATAATTTATTACTGTAGATTTAGCTGATGTTTGCCTTTATTCAGCAGCAGCTCATGCTGAATGCCAGTAAAATGAATTTGTAATGTCAAGAAAGAAAACTGCTGTAAGTTGATGCAAGCAAATGTTTGCCATCAGCACGTATCTGCCTGGTGTTTGTTTCATTAAGCTCCTACAGACCACCCAATTATGTAACTCAAATAAATGAAAATTACTTCAAAATCCTGCTTATTTTGATAAAACTCTGGTGAATTTCAATCAGTTGAGCTGGGTATTTAGCAATTTTTTTTTTTTTTTTTGTGTAGCCCTAAGTTGGAAAAGTTGAGTGGGTGCTTCAGGGAAAATAAGTGATGATGTTTTGTCCTGTTGCCATCACTTCTGTCACTGGTGTGGCCATACCCAGAGCTGTGTCACTCTCTGCTCATCTCAGAGCTGCTATTGGAAAGCTTTTTATCAGCTGGTTTTGGGGTGGGCAGTCAGATGCCTCAGTAGCCAAGATTCTGGGTGATGATGGCCTTGTAGCATCTTTGTGGCCAAGGAGTTTTGGCAAAAGTAGAAAAGAACATCCTTGTTGTGTACAACAGTCAGGTTGGGCCATGAAAGGACTTATCTTGACATTAAGAACCCATTATTTTTAAGTGTTGGGCAAACTGACTTCCTCCTTGTTGCAGGAGAGGTTGGGAAGAGCCCTGGTGGAGGTTGGTAAATTCTCCAGGCAAGGAGGAGACTTGAAGACTGAGCTTGTTTCAAATATGGGAATAATTTGCCAAAAAGATGTAAACATCTCAGTGTTTTTGTTTGGGGGAGTTTGTAATGGTGAAACTTGTGGCAGGCTCTTTCAGATATTATCTGACTTCCTATATTTTATTACTCTGCTTAGGTGCAGTATGCCTGAAGAAGAGTCTTTATTTTTTTTTTTTTTCAGGGGAAACTACTTGTGGGAAGTAAAATCCAGAAAGGAGGGAGCTTAATTTATCTTTGGCAATACTAAATACTTTCTGTGTTGTTTCTCACAAAGAAAAGCTGCCGAAATTTCATTTTGACACTTTTTTCTTTTTCAAGAAAACATAATTTCTCCAATCAAAAAGACAACCAGCGTGTTTTGACTGCACCGTGTTTTGATTGTGTGAAGCATTTGTTGTACCAATGCTGCTGGAATAATTTGGGAGACCTTGGGAAATCACTTAATGGAATTGGGTCCATGTCTGCATAATTTTTTTTTTTTTCCCAGAGTAATTGAAAATGCTGCTTAATAAACTTTTTATAAAGATTCCCAGTTGGTTGCTGCGTTTCAGAGGGTTATGTCTGAGCACAGAAGTAATACATCTTGTAATTGTCTTTTTGCTTCCCCACCTCACTTAAGAATTTTCCCTGGGGAAGAATCTAATGTACTGTAATGCTGGTACCTTTTACAAAGTGACCCTGCTCATTATGATTTGTTCTCTCAAGCTCCCTTGACAACATCTAAATGCACTGAGAATACTTGAGCTTCCTCTCCATCACTCTTTCAAAAAATCTATTTGAAAACCCCTGTTTGATACTGCCTTTACTCTTTTGAGTTCCCTAATGCTGACTTTGTGTTCAGTCCTAGGCAGCAGAAATATTTTTTTATTAGCTAAATAAAGAATATCTAGGTATTTTCTTGAAAATCTGAGGTGGTGTGGTTATATAAAGTATCATACTGAAGATTTCAAGTATATTTATGGGTTGTGACATGCAAATGTTGAGAATTTTCTGGGGCTGGAAATGCCTTTATTAACTCTGTTACAACAAGTTCAGTAGTTATTTTAATCTCATCCTCTCAAATCACTTTTTGGCTGTTTGGTCTTTTTGCAGCTTGGAAAATAGATGCAGCATTTAGGTTTATAGTATGTCTGGAGATGGGAACATACCACATTGCAGGAGAGGTCAGGGCTTTTAGCTGGAAGTGGGGTGCACACTGTCAGGCAGAGAGAAGAATTTTCCTGGAAAAATATTCCTTATTTTTAAGTAACCAAATAAATAACCAAACAGAGCTTCATGCGTTTTCTCGTGACTTAAAGATATACTTTCAGAAAGCTATTGAATTAATTGTATTTGGTGTGATTTAATAAGTATTATTAAGATTTCACTATACAAACATTGTATGAAACTCTATACAATGCTAATAATTTCTACATTAATAATAAATTTAAGCAAATACTCCAGCTGTCCTTAAGCCAATCTAAATTTATTCACCTGTTATCTTTTCCGATGTGCCTGTGTCCTTTTCAACTCGGTCTGGAAACTGTATCTTCACTCTCCATCTCCCTCCACTTCCTCTAGGCTGAAACAAGAACAAATGTATGTACGGGATGAGTTTGGCAAACTTCTGGAAAGGGAGAGGATTTCATCAAATGAACATTTGACTCGAGTCATCCTTCGGGAGAGAGCCGCGACGGAAGAGGAGCGGCAGCGGGCTCAGCGCTTTGTAAGTGCAGAAACTTTTACAGGACTCTCAAATTTTTCCAACCACCATGTCTTCAGACTTGTTGAAACTATTGTTAGAAGTGGAAAGCAGATTTTGGTGCTTTTTTTTTTTTTTAACTTGTTAATATTATGCAGTTTTATTTATTTATATTTTTTTTTCGTGTATTGTTCACTTAAGAACAGTTGATTAGAAAGAACTTGTTCTTTCTGAAGATTGCAAATATAATTACATTATATGTCCCCAGTCTTATGTCTGGGGATAATGTTAAACACCTTAAAACAGCACACACACACTACCAATGACAACTCACAAAAGTTTTCAGTAATAAAACAAAAATTGATTTCACAGGAAGTCAGACAAACCCTTCCAAAAACACACTCTGGCACCAAGTCCCTCTCCCAGTATCAGCCACCATCACTTTATGGCCAATCCAAATTATTCTATGATTCTACAGCTGCATTTGCAGGCTTGGGAGAAGGCTCAGTGCTTTGTAAGTGCAGCAACTTTTACAGGACTCTCAGATTTTTCCAAACACCATGTCTTCAGACTTGTTGGAACTATTGGTAGAAGAGGAAAGTAGATTTTGGTGCTTTTCTCTTTTTTTTCCCTGTTAATACTATGCTGTTTTATTTATTTATATTTTTTTTCTTTGTCTATCCCTGGCTTAAGAGCAGTTGATTAGAAAGAACCTGATCTTTCTGAAGATTGCAAATATATGTTGTGTTATGTCTGTGGATGATATTAAACACCTTTTTTTTCCAAGGTTGGAAAAGTAATACAAGAGTCTAGGTCTGTTAGCTAGATATGGTTATTAGAGAAGAAGTTACAGAACACAAAACAATTCTCTATAAATTAATTACTTTTTATTTAAAGGAAAACTGCCATGTTCCTGGGCTAGAAATCTGGCTGGCAGTAAGAATTACAAAAGCATCAGTTTTGAAGCCTTTTATATGCTCAAAACCAACAAAAAAAGTCAAACTTTTGAGGATTTTCTCAAACCTTGGAACCTGCTTAGTGAAAAATTCTATGCCAAAGAATCATGTTTCATTAGAGCTGTTTCTTGTATAAAAACTTCCTGACAAGGAAGCTGTAAATATGGCTGTCTGTTCTTCTCTGAAAACTGGCACTATGTATTTCAGTCCATTTCAGATGTCTGACAGATTTATAACTTCTTACACATAGTGGTTGCTGCCTCTATTGAGTCTGGATTGACTCTGTAATAATGATCATTGTCCTTGGAGGTAGGATTATAAAAATATTTATTATATAAAAATAGCATTAAAAAAATACTTGAGTATAAATAGTTTGAAAAGTGGTATTTTCAAGAAGAAAACCCTTAACATGCTGGGTATTTCTGTTAAAGCAAATGGGATTGCTTACATCAGCATCTGTGTAAATATTTTTCTGTCCCTCTATATCTGAAATAAAATCAAAGCTTTCTAAGGTTTATTGATTAGTAACATGGTGAAGTGATGACTTCAAGAAGCAATACCCTGATCTATGCTGTGTGAGTAAAAACTTATTGTCTGTCTTATTTTTCTGAATGATAATTTAAAACTAAACCAATTATTTCACCTAAATAACACCTGAGAATTGGTGTCTTTTGCAGACATTTCCCAGTGCTTTTTGCACCTCGGTGGTAATGTTAGTGTTGAAGAATTATTACAGTATGGTAAACAAAGGTTTAATATTGTTTTTTCTTTGATAATATGGGAACAAAGGGAAATGGAGATGAGTTATAGCTATGGTACAGTCTTAGTCTATGCCTTAAACTGTAGGATTGTTAATATTGTGCAGGAGAGATAAGAGTTTAGTGGCCTCAACCTAATGAGGAGCTGAAGATTTATAATGGGGAATATTATTTGCATAATTACCAGGGGGTTTGCATCTTTCACTAACCACTGTAGTTAGCACTGTGCTTTTGAGAAGCACCTGATGCCTTTCATCAACCAAATGCTTGAGAGACTTCTTATTACTGATCTCAGAGTGGTTTATTTAGCCATTATGTCAATGTTGTTCATTTTTTTTTACTCACCCCAGGATGTTTGAGTTAGCACTACCTATGGGAAGCATTTAGGGATTGCTGGTAACTGATTTCAAACCTTCTCAGCCTGGGGAGTGGCTTTTCTGGAAGCACCAGCATGCCAGGACGTGGCTATTGCACATCAGAAGACAAGCAAAGTGTCTGAGCTCTGCTTGTGATTTATGGATCCTGGCCTCCTCATCTCCTTTCTGACCATCTTCCTGTTTTCAGCTGTGAAATTCTAAAAGAACTTGAGCTGCTTTGGTGGCAACTGCTCTGCACATTTGCTGTTATTACTGCAAATTTATCAGTTCCACTACAGTTTGTTCATTCTCTGAAGTAAGACCAGCTAAGTAGCAAGTGAGCTCTGTGTTTGCTTCCTTAAAAACGGGTCTAAATTCAATAATTCACCCTTTCCTTGCAAGTTTTGCTGTAAGTTACCTCCTTTATTTCCTTTTACCTGGACACTTTTGATTCCTTTGGCTTCATCACTTGTGCTAGCTTTTTATTTGGTTCATGAACCCAAGCTGAACTTATAATATCTGCAGTGTGTGTGGGGGATGTCCATGTGTACCAGTTGTCAGGGAGAATGAGTAATTCTGTGTTCTAGTAAACTACTAGAGTAGGTTTATATTTTATGTAGCCTGGATTCAGTCTGGCCTGTCAGATGATTTTTGGGGAAAAAGTGTTTCTGAAATGTCTGTAGCATTACCTCCAAAATTAATTCCTTTGCTGCTTCATTGTTTAGATAGTGCAGAGGAAAAGAAATTATGGTTGGAAGGGAAGGATTTTATTTTTTGCTTTATAAAGGCTGCTAATACAAGTTTAATAAACAGACGTAAAATTCTTAGATTGCATTAAGATTTCCCATACTTAAACAATTTTAACACCAGCTGCTGCTTATTGCTTCAGAGAGCAGAAACTTTCCTATGTTAACAACCCAAAAGAAAGCATACAAGCAAAAAAAATTCATAAAATGAAGCTAAAATGGAAAACTAGAAAAGTGAAGGCTTTGCAGGTGCCAAGAATTACAGAAAAATGTCATTTGTCTATAAATGAAAATATTCCAGGTTGCAGAAAAATCCAAAGTCAGCAGAGCTTGGGCAGCAAAGTAAGGCAAAGGAGGGCAGCATCCTTGAAAGAAAAGAATTAAAAAAAAATTTTTAAGTGAGCAGATTGAGGAGGATTGTGACACGTTTTAGATTAAATATTGAAAAAAATCAACCCCTCAAACACCATGCTATACAACAAAAAGCTTTTCAAGAACAATAACAAAAGATGTAGAAGCTAACACACACACACACACATGCACACACACATCCAGGAGGAGATCAGGGAGGACATCAGCCTGCAGAAGAGATGAGGAAGGCTATAGCACCAAAATACCCTAAAATAATTATTTCACCTGTTTCTTCAGAGCAGAGGAACTTCTGAACCTTCCTTTGTTTAATATTGCAGGTCTAAGATAATGAAGCTTTTGTAAAAAATGAGAGAAATTAACAGTTTTACCACTAACAGCTCTTCAAGCCTGGATGATGCTCATAAAAACTCTGAACTTGGAGTTGATAGATGAGCTAATGATAGCTGACCTCCTATCACTGAATAATCAATGAACTACGTTCATTGAAATACCTGTTAGAGAATGAAATCTGTTGTTGCTGAGGTTTTTCTTTTTTTTTTTTTTTTGTAAATCATTTTCTACACAAAAAAGTCTATTAATAAGATGCTGTGTAATCTGCTCAGGAAAACTCCCTCACTCCAAATGGACTGGAAATGAGCTGAGGGGATGTCAACTTCTTCCAAAGCAATTCTGGGGGAGTTTTAGAGCTTTACACACCACTCATTCTGATGTTTTTAGCAACCAAGGTAGAAATTACCATTCAGAGTGCAATAGCCAGAGCCTGACCAAAGCCCTGGAAATCCCTTCTGGAGTCAATGTGAGGATTTGTTCAACTATTTCAACAGAAATAAATCCAGCTGCTGATGATAGCTTGTCTTTATATGTTATTGACTTGGAGGAGTATTTTAGACAGAGCCTGATTTGCCTTATGCCCCAGCACTTGTTTCTAGTCTTTAAAATGCAATGGCAGTGAGATGCAGTTTACTAAAGAACTGATGAGATCTTTCATCTCCTCTGGCTTCTCACCCATCTCTGGCTGTGTGATCCATGGGACAGCAAGAAAGCCAATAGTATCCTGGGATGGATCAAAAAGAAATGTGTCCAGCAGGTCTGGGGACGTTCTTCTCTCTCTACTCCAGTGAGACCACATCTGGAATCATTTGTCCAATTCTGGGCTCCCACTTCAAGAGGATGTACTAGAGAGAGTCCAACCCAGGGCTGTGAGGATGATCAGGAATATCTGTCATGAGGAAAGGCTGAGAGTCCTGGGGCTGCTTAGTCTGGAGAAGAGGTTTGGTGTTGAGAAGAAGGGGCCAGTCCCTTTTCAGTGGTGCTCTGTGACAGGACAAGGGGGAATGAACATAAACTGGGGACAGAGTGGCTGAGAGCAGCCAGGCAGAGAGAGACCTTGGAGTCTGGATTGCCAGGAAGCTGAACAGGAGCCAGCAGTGTGCCCAGGTGGCCAAGAAGGCCAATGGCATCCTGGCCTGGCTCAGGAACAGCGTGGCCAGCAGGTCCAGGGAAGGGATTCTGCCCCTGTACTCAGCCCTGGGGAGGCCACAGCTCGAGTCCTGTGTCCAGTTCTGGGCCCCTCAGGTCAGGAAGGAGATTGAGGTCCTGGAGCAGGTCCAAAGGAGGGCAACCAGGCTGGGGAAGGGATCCAGCACAAGTCCTGTGAGGAGAGGCTGAGGGAGCTGGGGGTGTTCAGCCTGGAGAAGAGGAGGCTCAGGGGAGACCTCATCACTCTCTACAACTCCCTGAAAGGAGGCTGGAGCCAGGGGGGGTTGGGCTCTTTTCCCAGACAACTATCAGCAAGACAAGAGGACATGGTCTCAAGTTGTGCCAGGGGAGGTTTAGGTTGGATATTAGAAAGAATTTCTTTACGGAGACGGTGATCAGCCATTGGAATGGACTGCCCAGGGAAGTAGTGGATTCTCCGTCCCTGGAGATATTTCAAAAGAGCCTGGATGTGGCACTGAGTGCCATGGGCTGGGAACCACAGGGGGAGTGGATCAAGGGTTGGACTTGATGATCTCCGAGGTCCCTTCCAACCCAGCAAATTCTATGATTCTATGAAACTGGAACACCAGTTTTTCTCAATATGAGGGAAAATTTTGCTGTAAGGGGATGGAGCACTTGTTTAGACTGCCCAGAGAGCTTGTGGAGTCTTTTCTAGAGACTCTCTAGACCTGTTTGGGTGCATTTCTATGTGACCTGCCCTAGGTGGTAAGGTGGTTGGACTCAATCTCCAGAAGTCCCTTCCAAGCCCTGCCATACTGTAATCCTGCTGTCTCCATTGCAGTGGAGCTGATACTTGGGCTTAGTGTCTTTTTTTTTGTTTTCCTTCTGCCTGGCAAGTGATGTGAACTACCTTATTTTGAAGGGTCAGCTGTACTCCAGTTAGGTGCAAGGGATGAGGAAGAATTTCTTAACCTCTTTATCTACCTGTTTCCATCTCTGTTCTGGAGTTCACCTCATTTTCTGGTGTCAGGGCAGATGTGCACTGAAGGAAATGTATTACAAATCCATCCTGGAGGCCTCTATCAAATGCAGACCTGCCCCAAATCTGCTTTGTAGTTTAGCTCAAAAATAGCTGAATGGAGGAAATGGCAAACTGGGTATGGAGGGCAAGTTATTGAGGGAAGAAAATAAGAACTTGAACTGGTTCTGCCACCAAAGAGAATCTTTCTGTACCTTTAGCTTTACTTCTAGTCACTTTTGAGGTGAATTTTGCTATCTGAGTATTTTTACCAAAGGACAAAGTTCACTCTGGGGTTGTACTTGAACTGCCTGTAGGTGTGCAGCTAATAAAAGTATTTCTTTCTGCCATACCTGGAGCATGTAAATGAAATGTTTTCTTCCCATCCTTCTTGAAAAAGGACTTCATAATAAATTCTTTAATTTCAGTCTAGCTGCCAAGAAGTTTAGTATTGCTGTGGTCCTCTTCAGCAAAGACAAGTGCAGTAGAAGGCCCCATATTTCTGACCTCTCCAATAATGCTTTTATTGTGTTTTATTCACATAAACAGCAGACTTTCCCTCCTTACCAGTATTTATTGCTGCATAGCTTTGCTGCACATCTCAAAACTGTGAGTAACTGAGTTGGGCATCATTTTGTTGAGTGGTTGGAAGTGTGGTAGCTTTGCCATAAATAGGTTATTGACATTCCATCATAGAGTCATTATGTGAGTCAGGGTGAGATGCAGAGAATATGGAGTAAAAAAACCAAAAAATCAATAGTTATCCAAAGTGCAGAGGACCTGTTGTATTTCCATCTCCTCATAATGAGCTGGGGTTTACTGTTAACATATTTGCTTCACTGTCTGGACTGAAATGAGCTGTCATTAAGACCCTATATGTTAGAAAATGGTTTTATTGAGCTGCCAGTGACATTAGAGTCTCGTTTTCCTTTGAAGAGGCACAGAAATATAGTTCTGTTCATTTATTGAAACCATAACATTAAAATTTGATTATTACTATCATTAGAAATCCATATCCATACTAGTACAATTAAATATATTTCCCCATGTATTGTTCTGGGCTTTCACTGAAGTACATGCTAGAGAATGAAATCTTTTGTTGCTGAGGTCTTTTTTTTTTTTTGTAAATAATTTTCTACACAATAAAGTCTATTAATAAATTCTGTGTTTTAAAAAATCAATTTAGGAGAAGCATCCTTACATTAAAAAAGCACTTTTTGCACCTTAGGTGCAAATGATATCAGATGACCGGATATTTTTTCCAAGTAAAATTGTACTTGAGATTTGTAATATGTATAAGAGCTGAAGTGTGTTGAGTTCTGTTAGGAGTGAATTTGATAATGGAATACCTAGTGTTAAACTAGAGTTCTGCACTCTGCTCTGTCTCAACTGTCCAGATGTTCCTGGACATCATCCTTGGGTGTCTGGTCCATGTTGCAACATACATCTGCTGTGCTATGACCTTTGTTTCAGTGCTGCCTTTATTTCTCCTGTCCTCAATTCATTAGCTTTTGTCAAGAGCAGGTCCTCTCTTTTCCATAAGCAGATTATATCCTGACCCTATCTGCTCTTTCCAAGGAGTCCTGTGCTAACCATATTTTAAGGATGACTTCACTAGAAAATACCAGGGGGAAGAATTACTAAATGAGTTAAAGCATTAGATCTCCAGAGAAAAGAGGTCTGTTTACAAACCTACAGTATTTATTACATACCTCATTTAGCTCATTCATCATTTTAATAGAAAAATGAATCTTTTTAGATGATTCTGAAATAATTTGAAGTAAACTACATAGCCTGAGGCAAAACATGATTGCTTACTGTAGGGATGGCCAAGCTGTTTCTGAGAAGTACAATAAGATTGGTGACTGTAATTTACAATTTATGATAGTAAAAATAGTTAAGGCTGATATTTGAAAATTAGACTTAAGATTCAGAAGCCACATGGTATAAAATTAAAATTACCTTTAGTGACAGTTGCTTTGTCTCTTCTTCAGTTTTATAAATTGGCAAGTAGGAATTTCTCTTGACATCGCCTTAAAGTAGAGATTTTTTTTTTTTGAGATTCAGGCATAAGATTTGGTTCAGGTTTATGTGCATGGTGTTTTTGCCATGCACTGGTGTTACAGCTCATTATAAAGAGCAGTATTGGTGAAGCAAATAGTCTTTTGGCATTAGTACTTTGTGATGATAGGAGCAAAAGTAACTTGTGTGTTTTTTTCCTCCTGTTGTAGAAGATACGTAGAAGGCAAGAATGGAGGAAGTAGAATATCAAGGATGGGATCTGTCTTGTTTCCCTTGAGGGAGAGGGTTCTGGTTGCTTTATGGAGAAAGAACTGAGATGCAATGAAGAAGTTGAAGTCATTTACATTTTGAAAATATTAAACTCCATTTCACTGTACTTGCTCATCTACATTTTAATAAACAGAACATCACAGATGTGGCTGATGTCTCTCCTGGCACACATTTCTCCTTGCATTGACTCTCCCTATCTTGCATTTCTACTGCAGTGGTAAGGTGTTTGGGACAGGAATTTGGCTTTTTCTCTTTTCTGGGATGTTAAATAGATGATGTTTAACTCTACTGTATGAATAAGCTGCTCCTATGCAAACAGAGATTAATAATATATTTTCCCAGCGATGCAAGAAATGGGAGACGGTATCAAATATTTGTGAATCATGAATGGTTTTCTTATCTGGACAAATAGATGTACCTTGAAGAAATTGGAAAGACCCACTTGCGTGTCTAAAATTATTTATTAATAAGACTGAACAGTTCCACACACACCCTTGATATAGTTAAACAGAAAAAATAATAGCGTGTGGGTGATAGTACTCTTCATGCTGTGGGCTGTAATCCCAGTATGATCTCTGTTGTGTGAACTGTCAGGCAAATGTTTTATTTTGTCTCTGAAAGTGTCATTAAATGCCTATGAACTAGAAGATGCTTAGCTGTATCTTTCTACTGTCCCTTTACAGTGTCCATTCTGACATTTAGAATATTTATTCTGATATTTATTCTCCTTCCTTCAGTTTTTCACTTGCTGACATATTATAGATACTGGGGTTTTTTTTCTATTAGTATTTGTAATGGTTAATTGTTTTTTTCTCTACTTCAAAGTCTGACAGAAAGGAAAAAGACAGTAAAAATAGAAAAATATGAAGGCAAGTAACATAGTGGGCTTTCATTCTCTTTAAATATGTTTTTGAATTGTGAGAGGAACGTGTTTTGATGGTCAGACAGCATTTAAAAGCATACTTTTCTTAATTCTTATATAGCAAAACCCAAGATATTTGACAGAAGCAAAATCAGTCAGTGTTATCTCAGCATCCAGATGAAGATCTACTGCTTTACAAAGCCTGCTGCTCCATCAATTTGTTCTTCTGCTTGAATTAAAATTGAGTTCATTTTTATAGATTCACTGCATAATGCTCTGCTCTCTCCTCCCTCATTCATTAACCAATTTGTTCTTGCTACTCCCTTTTTATTGAATGGCTAACAAAATTGCCATGCTATCTTTTCAAATGAATATCATCATTCCTTGTCATGCATGGACAAAAAATAAGCATATTATATACCTTTCCTTCGTCCAGAGGGGAGACCCATTTCTGCCCTCAAGATATCTGGAAAAAAATGTTTTAAATACTCCTGAAGCTTTGAGCACAATGCTTGTATAAAAGTATTCCAACCCAGACTCTTTTTGATTAATTCTGGGCCTTTGGAGCATGTATACCCTACCAGCTGTGTGGCACAACAAAAGATTTGTCCTTCAACATGACATGTCCACACTACCACATGCCACAACTACCTGGAAGGACGATGGAGCAAGGTGATGGTTGGTTTCTTCTCCCAAGTAAGATGTCATAGAAAAGTGGAAATGGCCTCAAATTGCATCAGGGGAGGTTTAGATTGGATACTAATAAAAATTTCTCTACTGAAAGAGTTATCAAGCCCTGGGCAGTGGTAGAGTCCCCATCCCTGGAGGTGTTTAAAAGCTGTGGAGATGTGGTGCTGAGGGCCATGGGATAGTGGTGGCCTTGGCAGTGCTGGGTTAATGGTAGGACTTGGTGATCTTAAAAGTCTTTTCCAACCAAAACATTTGAGTGAATCTATGACACAAGGTTTAATAGATGGGGAGTGTTAATATACCATTTTATTTCAGTAATAAAAGTTATTATCTTGATAGTACAATCCTCTGAAGATTGGGGGCTGCCAGGAGCACAGTGTATCATCTCTGTCCTACAAAGTGCACTGGAGTTTGGAGCTGGAAATTCAGTCTCCTTCCAAGAAAGGAGACTTTTTATGTACAATAGTAGCCTTTTTATGTGCAATTGTTTGTGTGTGGTTGTTTCTCTGAGGCTGTGTACTTGGGGAATCTGACGTATGGGTGGTTGTGTTGTTCCCAGTAATAAGTAAAAAAAAATTTAAAGAAAAATAAATCAAACTTTGGTTTTACAAGTAATGGAGAGGATTGAAGCCAAGCCATTTTCAATAGGTAACTTCCCCTTCAAAATATGCTGATTTCAAACTGTAGCCTGCAAAACTACTTATTTCTTCATAATGATTTCCAAACTGGTTTCAGCTGTCACATCTGCTGTTTAGAAACTTTTATCAGAAATATGGAAGAAGTTTGTCAACATTCATTTTTGGCAAGCCATGGCAAAAGCTGCTGATGACACTTGCTTGTCACATTACTTCTTGGTTAATATGGCTGATATGATACTTCTGCTTTAGTTGTGAACTTGGAAGAACCATCAGTCTGTTAGGCCAGGGAAGATGCTGCTTTGTCTTTTTCCTAGCCGGTTGAATTCCAATCACGTTTGCAAATAAATAAATAAAAATTCTCCATTTCTCATTTTCCTAATTATCATGCAGATAAACAGTGGGGATTGTGACATTAGGATAAGTAAGTGGCTTATGATTTTGCCTCGGAGAAAGAAACTCTTGCTGTTCCTCCTCTTCCCCCCTCAGGCTATGCAGCAGTAATAAATGAGCAAGTCCAGAGTACTTTATGATAGATAGTTAATGGTGCTGTGCCTGAGCCAACAGGCTTGTTTCTGCTGCAGCTGTCACAATTCATAGTCATTAGCATACCTTTAATGCTTGCTTTTCAAAATAATTTCTACCAGGGCATTTAGCATACGTGAAGGAAAAAAGCCACGACACTGAAAAAGGAGTTGGAGGTGCAGGTGAGTGTTTTGCCTGAAGTGTATTTGTTGAAGTGTGGATACTTAAAGGTTCGAGGAGTGAATTGAAAATGATGAAATTAATTTTGGAGTTGAGTACAGGATGACTTTCCAAGTCCATGTGTGAGCACGTGTCTGTCTTCAAGCCTGTGAATCACCCAACAAAGAGCCTCCTGCTCCTGTTTTCTGTGCTGGTTCTTGTATTCCTGCTTGGAAATCTCAGAGGGAAGAGAATTGCTGGATGAGGGAGTGAAAGCAGAGTCGTGGCCACCATGTAAGCATTACCAGATATTCAAGTGATGACAGCAGACTCACATCAATGGCTTAACATACCTTGTATTTTGGTGCAAGAGAAACAAATGCTTCTGTAGAGTCTCAGATTTTTTTTTAATGCTTCTGAAGGTAGGCAAGAGGGATGTTGGAAGGCAGGATAATGTGTGGGTGCTGTTTCTGCATTAGTAATGGGAGACCTTTCCAGAGGTACTTGGATAACTAGGTTAGTGGGAACTTGGTTTCACGCTGGAGTAACTCAAGTAATATTTTAATTTTCCTTCTCTCTTTTATCTGCCTGTCTGAGGCGTGTGTGTGGGGGAAAGATCACATTTCTTTCTTTTCAGAGTAATGACGTGGAAAAAAGATGCTGAACTTTTCTGGATGTGCTACCTGCAAGTGAGCTATTGTACAGCAGAAAAGTAGTGCCTTTTGTTTTCTACTGCAATTTGGTATGTCTGGCAAATTAAATTTAAATTTTTATAGGAGCAGATTTGATTTAAAGAAGACGAAGGAGGTGTTAAGACAAGCCTTCACTTATTTTAAGCAGATTTTCGTGCTAGCCTGTTATTTTTCAGTGCTGCCAGTTGTATTCACATATTCTTATTTGCTTTGGGCACTCATTGAAAAATTAAACTGCCCTTTCTAGAAATGGAACTTTATCTTCCTGCAGTAGAAAAACTGCTAGTCAAGAGTCATGAACTAGAAATACAGTTAAATAGTTTTAAGCAAGAAAGAAAGACCAGAGAACTGCTGTGAGGCAGCGTAGCAGGAGTCTTTGCTTCCCTCAAAGTGAGGTCACAACCATTAAAAGATCTTTCAAAATCTATCAAATGTTTCACGTCCTTATTTTGTTGGTGGTGTTTGGGGGTTTTTTTTGTTGTTTGTTTTTTTTTGTTTGTTTGTGTTTTTTTTGCTGTTGCTTATGGTGAATTCTGGCATGTTGGGGGAGCAGATCCCTTTAGCATTGAGAAATAAAAGTCCTCCTGGAAGTAGAAAATATCCATATGAGACTGTGTGGTATGGATTAATAGTTAGCAAATGTGGGTCAAGATTTCCATCAATGTTTTATTGAACAAAGCAAATCCTGAAAAAAAGGTCATGCTCTTTATGAGAAGTGGTTCCATAGCTGTTAGATTGGGTGTTAGGAATTTTTGTCATGTCATTATTGCCCACTTTGAAAATCTGCTATTTTTGTGGATGCAACAACACTTCTCACTACTTCAACAAGTACATCTGTCAGTCTGGCACAAGTCTTAAGGTTTTAAAATCTCCTGAAGGTGCTTAGTGTTACTTTTGGAGACAGAGAAAAAAAAAAATCACATAGGTGTGGTGAAAAATTAGTGATTTTTATTTGAGTATCCACATCCCATGAACTCATTTTTGTGTTGGTCTTGATTTTTCTGCTCTGAACTCTCTTTGTGGGGATATGGTATGAAGCAGTAATTTATCTGAAAGCACTAGAAATTATTTTTTCATTCTTCAGTATTTGAGTAGGTGTCTCCCTGGTGACCATTGGGATGGAGATGAGGACATGGGATGAAGCTGCTTCAGGGGAAGTTCAGGTTGGACATGAGGAAGAGTTTCTTTACTGAGAGGGTTGTTGGTCACTGGAACAGGCTTTTCAGGGAAGTGGTCACAGCACCAAACTTGTCAGGGTTCATGGAGCATCTCGATGACCTTTTTAGTCATAAGGTTTAATTGTAGGTAGTCCTGCAAGGAGTTTGACTTGGAGGCTCCTGTCAGGGTTTTAACACTGTCCCGGACGAATAACAGATTTACATATTAATTTCTCTCTCCTCACTGATGAAGAAAAGAGAGAGAATAAGGAAGAGGGACTTATGGGTTGGAAACTAAACTACACAACTTTAATGAAACAGTAATGATAAATAGGAAAAATGACTAAATCTATACAAATATACAGGAAAATTGATGCCACGTTCCTCCCCCCTTTCCCCCAATAACTCTCACATCCCCACTGAGGCTGCAGGGCAGCCCTGGGAAAGTCCAGGCTGGAATCCTGGGCTCAGGAGCAGTTGGGAGCTGGAGGCAGGAACACACAGATCCAGGCTGGAATGGATCAGGAGCACAGGCAGAGGAAGGGATGGAATCCTCCCAGGATGCTGAAGCAAACAGGGAGAGGTGAAGAAGGGGAAGCAGGAAGGGGTTTGACCCTTGTGATCCCTCCAATTTATCCTGAGGATGAGGTGTATGGGATGGAATCCTCTGTTTGGTCAATTTTGGTCATTTATCTTGTCCATTCCTCCCCAAAGGAGGGGTTCAGGTGGGACCTCTTTACTCCTTCTGGAAGGTAAAATGTTCCTCAGAGCTGAGCAGTGTCCTTGGCTCTGCAGCCCATTCTCCAGCAGTAACTATAACCATGGAGTGTGAGCAGTCCCAGGAGCAGACACTGCCTGAGAAACTTGCTGTTCATTTCAGCAAGTGCAGCTACTTACAAGAGACTGAGCTGAAAGCAAAAATACAAGACAGAAAATCACCTTTCTCCTGGCCCAAACCAGGACAGCTCCTTATGGACTTCTTGAGATACACTATGTTTCTGTTTGTAAGAGGTAGAGGAGGAGGTGCCCTGTAAGTGGTGTGATGGGCACTGCTCTCCTGGGTGATGCCAAATTCCTTGGAAATTATGTGAATGCTCAAATTTCTCAGCTTAGGAACTTGAAAGAGAATGAAGAGACGAAGTGTAAAACATCTTAAAATCCTTTTTGTCTCCTTTCTGACAGTAGCTTGAAGCTCTATGGAGTTAAAAATGAATCTAAGGTAATTTTATGTTGTGGAGAGGGTGACACAAGGCTTTTGTACAGATGGTGGAACAGTAAGAAGACAATTGCTTCTTTTGGTAGCTTTCGATGTAAGTCTGATCAATAAGTTGGAAGGAAACTACCAGGTTCATTCGGTTATTTGCTACAGAAGTTTTATTGCCAGTTCTGGTTTACTTCCATGTCTGTAATGGTTAATTTTGCAGAGGATGAACAAGTCTTAAGTAGGGGTGTCTTCAATCTATACTGCTTTGAAAGCTTAGTGTTTAGATTATCTTGTGGGTAGTGATCTTGCCGTCAGCTTTTAGCTGAAGCAGAGCTGCACAGTTCACTGGTGAGAAGAGGGACATTTTCTCTGCCTCCCATTTTCAGGCCTAATCAGCTGTGGCAGAACTTTTCACCCCAGGATCTTGTTGTAATTGAACAGAAATTGGTGCTTTCAAGATGTGATTCGGACTCAGATGTCACCTTTCTGATGAAGTGGATTATCTTGCAGAATTGTCCAGTTCTCTGCGTGTGACTTCCTGGGCTTCAGGGCCTCCAGCTCAAATGTGGGTCTGTTGTTGTGCAGACACAAAATCAGAGAATGTTTGGGGTTGGATGGGACCCCCTTGCCCCAGCAGGATCCCCCAGGGCAGCCCACACAGGAACACATCCAGGGGGGTTTGGAAAGGCTCCAGAGAAGGAGACTCCACAACCTCTCTGGGCAGCCTGGGCCAGGGCTCCCTCAGCCTCAGCCTCCAGGAGTTTCTCCTCATGCTGAGCTGGAACTTCCTCTCTTCTCCCTTCAACCCATTCTTCCTTGGCCTCTCCCTGGGCACCCCCAAAAAGAGATTGTCCCCTTCCTCTTGCCCCCCACCCCTCAGATCTTGAGGGACATTCAGCACATCCCCTCTCAGCCTTCTCTTCTCCAGGCTCAACAGCCCCAGGGCTCTCACTCTTGCTTCCCAGCAGAGATGCTCAAGTCCCTTCCTCACCCTCCCAGCTCTCCCTTGGACTCTCTCCAGTAGATCCCAGTCTCTCCTCAACTGGGGAGCCCCAAACTGGATCCAAGATTCCAGGGGTGGTCTTACCAGGGCAGAGCCCACAGCGCGAAAGCTGCCCTGCAAAGTTGACAAAATGAGCAACAAGTATTGGTTTGCTTGCAACAAATCCACCCAAAAAGAATTGTGATTTACAGTCCTCCAGAGCTAGTTAGGTTTTTTTACCCTTCAATGAGTAAACATATTTCAGATCAAAATGAAATTTCTTTCCACCTGCAAACATTATCTATCAGCTTTGTCAGGCCCAGAACCACAGAATGTCAGGGGTGGGAAGGGAGCTCTGGAGATCCCCCAGTCCAACCCCCCTGCCCCAGCAGGATCCCCCAGGGCAGCCCACACAGGAACACATCCAGGGGGGTTTGGAAAGGCTCCAGAGAAGGAGACTCCACAACCTCTCTGGGCAGCCTGGGCCAGGGCTCCCTCAGCCTCAGCCTCAGCCTCCACAAGTTTCTCCTCATGCTGAGCTGGAACTTCCTCTCTTCTCCCTTCAACCCATTCTTCCTTGGCCTCTCCCTGGGCACCCCCAAAAAGAGATTGTCCCCTTCCTCTTGTCACCCACCATATTGTTCAAATAAGGTGATTTGCACACAAAATATAAATATTATAATGGTACCTACATCCATGGCACACAAAACATGCTGATAATAAATTAGGAAATGGGTCATAACTACAATTGTTCCCATGATGTATGTTTTGGTATGAGGGCTCTCCCTTGTCTTTATTTTTTATTTAGAAAACTTTACCCAGTGCAGATATAAAGAAAGTTGGAGTTCTTCATCCCAGGGAAGAGAGAGCTCTGGGGAGATCTTATTGTGGCCTTTAGATTATGAGGGAGCTGCTAAGAAAAACTGAGAGAGACTTTGCATCAATCCTGTAGTGACATGCCAAGAGTTTTAAACTATAAGAGTAAGTTTAGATTGAACAAACAAAAATTTTTTTAATAATGAAGGTGGTGAGACCCTGGCCCAGATTGCCCAAAAAAGCTGTGGCTGCCCCATCCCTTGAAATGTTCAGGGCCAGGTTTGATGGGGCTTGGAGCAACCTGGGCTGGTGGGAGGTGTCCCTGCCCATGGCAGGATTGTTGGACTAGATGATCTTCCAAGAAGATCCAACCCAAACCATTCTGTGGTTCTAGCTCAGAACACATTTATTCCTTTGTGAAGAATGATTCTTAACCATTTGTGAAGAACTGGTGGGAATTTGTGGGTTTATAAGGGCTTCCTTTTCCCTTTGTGGTGTACATGACATTCTATAGTTCTGACTTCTTAACATTTTAACTATTTATTGTCAAAATCCCTTTTATCCCGTGGGTAATGACAAATTTTTGTTCATTCACACCTTGGAGCACGTTTTGCAAAATTCTGGAGCTCATTGATTGTGACCACAGGGGAAGGTGAAAGTTGATTTTAGTGCATTATCCCCCAATGGTGCTGTTGTCTCTCCAGTGTTAAGCTGTGTGCTGGTTTGATACAAAGAATTTCCCAACATTTCTGGAGACACTGACAACAATCTGCTGATTTACTCAAATTTCATGCAGTCCAACAGTGTGTTCTCTGTAGGATACTGTGGTATTTTAAGAAAATAATAAATAGGTGGTCAAAGTAATTCCTTTAAATTAGAGTTTATGCAGAACAATTTTTAAAATGGTTACATCTGTCATAATTGTAAATGGGTAGAGTATGTTGCTGAGTGTGGAGCTGACAGTGAAAAAAATCAGACCTTGTGCAACTAGTGAGAAGAAAAAAAGCTATTTTATACTCCATTAAACTGTTACACTTCATAAATAATTTATGCTCAGCTTGCTCTGTTCTGGAGCAAAGATGATAAACCAGTTGTTTTAGGAGCATTTTAATGAACATAATAGTTTTCCTGACTTTCTCTGTAATGGAAACCTGTTCCTCCAGTAGTCCCTTGGTCATTATATGTGACTGGGCTAAATTAGAAGAGTACATTTGAAAAGTGAGTCCCTGAGGCTTTCTGTATGTATTCCACAGCTATCTAGGAATGGATTAAAAACCTATATAGTGTTTTGTTGCTTTTTGTGTGGTTTTGTTTCTTTTTTTTTTTCTCGGTTTACTTACTATGGTAAGTTTATTAGTTATTTTTCTCATTAGCAAACATGTGTTAGCACCTCACAGAATATTATCATGCTGTCTTTATTCCTAGACTGGAATATTCTTAATTTTTCCAGCTTAGTATAAACTTAATGCATGGATTATATCAGTCAAATTTTCAGAGGTGTTAGGACTAATGCATATTTTGAATTTTTAAATGGCCTTTGCTTTGTCAGTGAAAAGTTTCTGTCTTCATTAATTAGAAAAAACAAACCAATAAACCCACAAGCAATGAAATAGCATTGTAAAAACTGAAATTGCTTAACTGCACAATATGAAAAAAAAATCTTTTCAACTTCAACATTTCTAAAATATGGAATTTTAAAGTTGGTTTTGGGTCCCATTTTCAACCTTAGGTATTTTTCTTGTCTTGTGGTGCTTCTGAGCACTATTTATGCATTTTCCTGAAATGTGCTTATGGGTTGTAAAAAATCTAGCTAGGTAAAGTTGTACTTCATTTAGAGCTGCCTCATTTGCTTTTCATAATGAAGTAGAAAATGTGATATTCCTAACAGGTAGGAGTCTACTCAGATGAGTGATTCACTGGAAGAGTTTAGGACTCTTCTTTCACCAGCTGGATACAGGCAGGAATCCTGGGAGTGCTGTTAGTAGAAATTACAGTTCAGGTTCAAGTTTTGATAGTGTGAGTTCATCCTTCAACTTGTAATTTAAATACCATGAACTTTTTCTCCCATTTTCAAGCAAAGAAGTGAAATATTTATAGAAAGAATCTCCTTTCTGACAATTAATTTTTGTTGCTTATGCTTCTGCAAAGAACACAGTGCCTGACTTCAGTGATACTTCAGTGTGATCACATTTTAGTGTATTTACTGCTGAATTTAGCATTAGGGCATAGATTATTGTTGTGTGTGTCCTCTTCAAAGCATTTTTCAGTAGTGATTACTGGGTCTTAGTATTATATCACCTCAAACTTAATTACATTAGAAGAATAATCAAGTAGTTTACATCTCTGGAGGAGAATGGGTGTGCAACTGCATTTTTAGTTTCTTTGTTGATATTGCCTGCTCCTTTAAAAAATATTAAACTTGCAGATTAGATAAAATATGGCAGAAAGTAGTTTTATAGAGAATTAAATTCGTGGTGCTCTGCCAGGAGATTACTTTGACTAGAAACTGCCCTCTGACAAATTAGTGATGGTTCCCTTTATGTAGTACATTGCAGAAACAGCAACCACCATATTAAATCTTAATCAATAACAATGTTTCACTAATTACAGGAGCGAGTTTATATATTGGATAAATTGCTGTTTGTAAATGTTGTATTATATTAACTAAAACAGCTAATTACCAGCAGCAGAATAAACATAAGGTTTGCTAAAAGCTTCCATCCGTAGCTTGGAGCAGTCACTGCTGCCTAATATTTCAGTCAATGTGGAAAATAAGGTAATGACATTATATGTACATTTATAATGCAGGATGATTTCTTCTAAAATGCATGTAAGTGTTATTGCTTTACTATGAAATATGATTTATTTAATGCATTTCAGCCCCCATAATATTAGGATATAATTGAGATGGGGGGGAAAAAAAATTGCATGCAGTCAGAGTCTGCATGAAAGTGAATCAGGGTCTAAATTGCTTGTAATTTTAAAGGCACTTAGGGGAATCATGAAATTTATATAGTATAGTCTTCAGATGAAAAAAATGTGAAGAAAACAATCGTCCAGTCTTTCAAGTTTTATTTGACTTGAGATGTTTTTGAATGGTAATGAAAGCCTCACCCAGAATGAATCAAAAGATATGCTAAAATTTTACATCCATATCATGATTAAGAAATGGATCCAGATCTATTGAGGGATGGACATTTATAATGAATATTTAGTATAATGACAGTACTGTGTAATTTGGATAAATCCACTCATACAGCCACGTGAAGGGGAATGACTGATAGCACAAATGATGCTTGTGGTCCTAGACAGGAACCATTTAAATGGTGCTGGGAGTTCTGATGATTATTGCTTTCAAAAGACTGAAAATCACAGGTCTGGTCTTCATGCTTTAATTACCTGCTAAACAATTGCTAGTAATTTCACTAAATCACAATGCTCCCAAACAAGTAGCACCAGTAACTGCAGCTATGCCTGAGCAATTCCAATTTTCTTGATAATGGCCAAAATTGTGTTGAGCCTAACAGAAACTGTCAGTTTGAAAGACCCAGTAGTGTACATTATCTTCAAGCATATGTTTTGGTCCAAAGATGTAATATAAAAATCTTAGTAACCCGTACTTCTGTGGCAAGATTCAGTCTCTCTCAGTAGGTGATAAAACCAGTGCTTGGAAAATAAAGCTTTTTTTTTTTTTGATGGTGTATAATAATTAAACTTCTCTCGAAGAAACTACTTCATGCTTTCAGAACATCTGTAATTTCTTCTGCCAAACATATTAATAATCCTGGAGAATATAAATCCTATACCATGGCATGTAATTTTAGTTGGCAGCTGGAACATCACAGAGTGGAAGCTGAAATGAAAAGTCAATAGACATCTCATCTCTGTCATTTCCTGCCTGGACAAATCCTGGTCCCTTTGTCAAGCATCTTCTCCTAGATCCAATATATTAGCAGAGGAACTTAAAAGCTTCAGCAGCTCCTCATTGTTTCCCCTTGTCCCTCACCAGCTGCCTTAGGAGCAATTCATGCAAACGTTTTCCTTAATTTGCTTTGGGCAAAATGGATTTTGCTGAAATAGTTGAAATGAATGGTGGGAGCAAAACTGATTCCCTTGCTGCTGGATCCACAACTCCATAGGCATGGGAATGGGATCAGGAACCTTTACAGTGGGAGCAGCTGCACCTGGAAGATGCTGTGGAGTCTCATTTGACCCAAATTAATTTAAATCTCTCTCTGAATGATTAGTTACTTCGTTAATAGCACAAGCTGGAAAATTCTATGAGCTTTTCTAATAGGAACTCCTGGTTACTGAATGTAATCACTTTTCTTCATAAAGAAGAACTTTGAGGCTGGCAAACCACATTGGTTTTACTTTGATTAATTTAAAATGCATGGTAAGGATGAATAATAAACATCAAGAACTGGGAGCTTGACTGATACACCACGACTCCCTTGCCTCTGTATGCTTTCTGTAGGCTGCTGCCAAGAGATTTTGGAAGAATTGATTACAATCCTGTGAAATAAAGTAATGTCTATAGAAGTTCAAAGTAATTGGTGTAAGTACTTTGATTAATAAAGAGAGCTTCCATAGAATGAGTTCTATCCTGGGGGCTCTCTAAGGGCTATTACAAGTTAAATATATAATTAAGTACATTATCTCACACTATTCACAGAAATATGTTGGGTTTTTTCTTTGTGTGGAAGAACACAGCAGCAATTTATGGTGTGAAGAGCTGGTATGGGAAATTTTGCTATTAAATAAGAACAATACAGTAGTAGGATTGTTGAAATTCAGTGTTCTGAGATGACTTGGTGCTAGACAGAACAGAAAGAGGAAGATCAGTATAAGCTCAGCCTAAAATGTATCAGCTGTATGAGTTTAGACAGGCAAGGCAAGTATTGCTTTCAGAACATAGAACACTGAATTAACATCCATTATGATCTGCAATTCTTTAATTGCTTTAATGACCTCTAGTCAAAGCCTTTGCAAGTAATAATTGCTTTCCAACCTACTACTGCACTGGGTAACTGTGGGTTTTGTGTTATATCTGGACCAGTTTAGCAGTTGGGATTTATTTGGGATCAGAATCCTGCTCTGAGCAGTCTCACTGTGTGGCCACCAAGTTCTTTGAGCAAGTGGAAACAGCTAGAGCAGCACATGATGGTGGATTAATAATTGTTTACTAATAATTATTAATTCAGTGGGAACTGAGGCTGCTTGTGCTGGGGAGCTGAGGTTCCAGCAGAGGAACTGGAAAGTGAAGAACCCTTAGAAATGCTCTGCTCTGCCTTGAAATGTTCACAAAAGGTGGGGTGGTTCAGGACTAATATACAAATGATGTATATAATGTAGTGTATATTAATGTAGTGTAGAAGCCCACAAAAACACATGGGGTTTTTTTTAGTCCATGAAATAACTAATAATAATTTTTTTACATAGGCTTTTGAATTAACTATTTTGGGTTTTTTTGCAGTTCCTCTTTGTTCTAATGTGTCTTCTTCCTCCATTTGTCCATCCTGGAGCTGCCAAATTCTCTGGTAAAGACCAGGAGTGATGGTCCCAGCCTTACTAGGACCTGCCAGTCCTGACTGAAGAAATTTGGGACTTTGTGCCTGATGACCTTGTGATGCCTGCCAGCTGGCCAGTCGGGTTGCTGTAACAGAAGTGACCTCAGAGGTGATGTCACCTGTGTCACTTTGAGCTGTAACAGAAGTGACCTCAGAGGTGATGTCACCTGTGTCACTTTTAGCTGCTCTCCCTCCTCCTACCCACACGTTGCTGTAGGACTTGATGGGGACAGTCCAGGCACAGGAGAAGATTTCTTTCCCTAATACCACAAGGGAAATGCACTTGGTTGATATCAAGACTCTTTCTTTGGAAACTTCCACCTAATGAGCAAAGGTCTATTTAAAGGAAAATCGAAGACACTTTTTATTTCTATACTGAACCAATTTTCTTGGAAATTATTTAAAATCTTAAAAGCTTTTTTTTTTTTTTTTTTTCTCTCTAGCTCTGTGTTTTTTGTGTTCTTCAGACATTCAGCTGGTGGTTGTCGTGACTCCTTGTAGTAAGAAATGGGTTTATTTTCTCACCACACCTACTCACTCAGTAGGAGTCTTGTTTTAAAACGTTTAAGTGGGGTTTAACGTGGTGTCCCTTAGCAGATGAGTGGCTATATTTGAGCTTCTCACTTTGTCATCCTTGATGCAATACCTTAAGTATGGGGGAAAACACAGATTTCTCTCTTCTGGGTGAATTCTGTTGTGCTGGATGAAATCATGTTCTAAAACCAGGAGGGTAGTTCCTATGCTGATACCCAAGTGCCACGTTGTTACTACAGATAATTTCTGGTATTATGCTGAGGCTCAGCTTTAAATTCCTGGTTTAAAATAACACTTAGAGAAGTGTATTCTTTATCAAATAGTGGTTTTCAGAAGGATCCACTTCTGAAATGGTAATACAGTTCAATAAAAGGACATTGATATATAAAGATGAAAAAACAGTGGTTTTATCACTGCCTTCTATCAATGATTTTTCACAATAAACACTCTGAATGTTGCTGTTTGATTTATTGGTTGGGCTTATTTTCTTTGTGAGGAGCTGACACCTGCATGCTGAGCACTGCTAAAGGTGTAATGGGAGTTTCAGGAACTGGGAGTATGAAATGTACAAATTAGTACCCAAATTGTTGGCATTAATGGCAGTTAAAGAACAAAAAAAAAACCCTGCTTCTCCATCTCACCCCCACAGTCGCTGGCAATCAAGTGAAACAAAATTGCAATTGCTTAAAAAAAGAGATTTCTCAAATGTCATTTGGTTTAGACCTCAGACTTACTGCTAGGTGTGAATAAATGTGGGTTCTTGGAATAATACTGAAAATATTAAGTATGAGCTGTGGATCTGAAATCTGTGCTGATGAGTATGTGTACGTTTGTGTCTGGGGGTGTATGTAAATTATTTTTTCTTACAGTTGACCTCTGTGAAAACAGAAGAGATTCAAATGCTGACAGCAGATGAAGTTACTGATATTAAGCATTTTTTGTTTTTTAGTTTTGGTTTTAGTTTTTTTTTCTACTTCTAGAAGCAATATAGAAATGTAAGTTGCATTTAAGGGGAAATTAAAGTGGAAAGCTAGTGAGAAATACATAAGACATCTGTATAAATGCAGATAGTTTGAACTGACATTTAAAAAAGTAAAGCAAATTTCTATCTTTGTGGTGATTTCTTTTGTTTGTTTGGTTTGGTTTGGTTTGGGGTTTTTTTCTTCCCTGTCTTTCTATGTAATTCCCATCAGTTTGGAATCCCCCATGTGGCAATTCCCTGCAGTGCAGCAGCCTTACTGCTTTAGTTTTTGGGATTCATCATTAATATATTTTGTCAGAAATGGCAATAAGAAGGGATTGAGGGGATATAAACTGACAGGCTTTACTTTGAGTGGAAAGTATTTCAGGAAGCACAAAGAAAGATTATCTCTTTCTTGGTGGTAGTTATTTATTTGCTGCTGAGGGGTAGAAATTCTTTTAAAGCTGGAGGGTATGGTGTGATAACATGCAAAGTAACCCCTGCTATATTTAGCTATAATAAATATTTACAAATGAAGTTATTTTAGCCATTTTCAATTTTAAAATACTAAGGTTTTTTAATTTGAAAATTCAAGTGGATGCAATAAAAAGGGAAAAGTAACTTAGACTAATCTCATGCTTCCAAAGCAAATTTTTTTTTTTTTTTTTAAGGATCAGAAGTAATTTTGTCTTGCACTGTGGATACCTGAGCCACATACATGACACTCAACCTGGCAATCTCAGTCTTGCTCTCATTTCTCTGCAGTTTCATTTATAGCCACAGCACAGGTGTTTGGTTTGGTTTTGGTTTTTAGTGCATTCAGGGAGAAAACTACATGGATACAGTTTATTTTGTGAGTCTGGAGTTTTTTGTTCTGATAGTCCTTCTCATACAGCATAGAAATGTGCAGAATTACCTGGAACTGACAATTTTCAGGCTTGTTGATTCAGTGATTGTGGATGATGTTTTGTATACAGAACTTACAATTTCCTCTTCTAGCATTAGCTGTAATGGCAATTTAATTTTAAAAATTAGTTTTGTTTCCATCAGCTGCTTCTGCCTCTTGGTGATTGGCTCAGCAAAATTAATACTGAGGGCTGCACTTAATAACAAAAATTTATTTGAGGAAACCAGATTGTAGCCTTGAACTGGTGAGTACAGATGATAGCTCAGATAGTGAGGAATTTCAAAGTCTGAGCTTCAGCAAATTGAGCCTTCCTTCCATAATCACATCTCCTGTATTTAATTTCCTTTTACATGACCTCCCATTATCATTTGGGTGTAATCTATATAACAGTTGTCCATTTGGTGGATAATAATCTAACACCAACTTGTGTATTTTTGAATAAAAAGAGAGAAATTCCCCTGTTCTGTGTGTATCAAAGTTCTTGCAGAAATTTTTCCACCACGTCTGCAATACTTTTGTTTATAGAGATGGCAAACAAAGTTGAGGGAAGAGTAATAAAAAATATTTGGAGGGTTTCTTAGGTTGGTCTTGCCCTCCCAAATTTTGCCATCGTTGGCATGGTCAGTAAAAGCTCTTTATTAAGTTCAGTTTCTATTTAGAAAAGTGAATTTTGATGGTGAAGTCCAAGGAGGAACATGTAGTAGGAACCTGCCAAGCTGATAATTCTGGACCAGATGTTAATGTTCTGTGGTCAGATACTGTTTGTTGGCTAATTTTGTTTTAGTTGGGCTTCTAACAGAAGTTGTTAACAAGTACAACCTCATTTGTGATGTTTTCTGACCCAGAAGAAAAGTGTTGCAGAATTAGGCAGTAGTGGTAAGTTCTGGAGAAAGATGTAGGCTTCCTAAAGATGTAAAATCAAAATTTAAAAATCATGAGTTCCTCTAGAAGAGATTAATTTTTACCAGACCTGAATAGAGGTAATTTCTCACTATGTTCTGGTTTGTACTTGTGATTTTAGGTTTCTGTTACACTTGTAGGACTTTTCCCAAAGGCCTTCACTGCACTTTGGTGTAGGGGGAGGAACAGCTGGGGATTTAAGTGCCTCAGCTTCTTGAGTGCTCAGAGCAAGTTTGGAAGAGGAATATTTTTCCAAAGGTGGCTACTGAGGCAGGTAACCCTAAATTGCCATTTACTTTGTTTCTCAATTAATTCTCAGTTAATGAACCTTGAGCTTGGGGTTCAGGATGTTAAGCACAGGTTGATGCATGCAGCCTCCTCCTGAATGGTTTCACAGCAAACTGAAGAATTGAAAATTCTGCAAAGATTTTTGCAACACCCTTTAAACAGGGAGGGTTTTTTTGTTTTGTTTTGGGGGTGAGTTTTTTTTTTTTTTGTTGTTGTTGTTGGTTTTTATTTTTTTTTATGCATGCAGATATTAAGAATGGAATTTTGACTGTAGTTTGACTGTAGGACATGTAGGTTCTAAAGCTCTTTCCAGTTGGAGAAGCACCTGATCAATGGCTCTCCTGCAGAAGCAGCTGACAGTCCCCCTGCCAAGGGTAAATGGTTAAGAAAGCAGTTTATACACTGCACTCCTGACCACTTAAAATCTTAATGAAATAAGTATATTTAAAAAAAGAGTGCTAAGACTGCAAAATCTTTTAGGGGTTCATGGTTACTTGGAAAGAAAACAAAAAAAATCTTTTCGTACTATCATGGAATGCTGAGGTTGGATGGAGGTGACCTGGGCCAGCTCGTGCTGGGAAAATGAGCTGAGGTAGAGCAGGTTGCTTGATATTCTCAAAATTTATCTTTAGCTGTACTTCTAAGAAGATTTAAGCTGTCAGAAGCTTAGTTCGGAAAAAAACAAAAAACAAACAAACAAACAAAAAAAACCCAAAATGAAACCAAAAAGAAACACAAAACAAAACAAAACACCAAACCCAACCTGTATTTTGGTGTACAATATTTTCATTAGTTTACAATCATAGAATCACAGAATGTCAGCTTGGAAGGGACCTCCAGGATCATCTGCTCCAACCCTTCTCATGTTATTGTTGATCTGAGCTGTCCCAGCACCCATTGAGCTGAGACTTCAAACTTCCCAAAGTGGGGGAATGCACCCTGGGAGACCATTCCCATGTCTGACTGTCCTCAGAGAGAAAAATTTTCTTTTTGTGTCCAATCAGAACCTCTTCAGGACCCACTTGTGCCCATTGCCCCTTGTCCATGGGACTCCTTGTGTAACAGGGAGTCTCCAGCTTCTTGTAGCCCCTTTTATATACTGGAACGTGGTTATAAGGTTTCCCCTGAGCCTTCTCTTCTTAAAGCTGCTGAACAGACCCAGTTTTCTCAGCATCTTCTCTTAGGGAAGGTGGTCCAGTCCTCTGATCATCTTCATGGCTCTTCTCTGGACCCTCTCCAGCCTGTCCAATGGAGATCTTAATGTAACCATCAGTAAGATGCCACTTGAAGCACACTAAGTGAGTAAAAATGGGATCTGAAAATGCATTTGTGTACCCTAAGGTGGAATTATCAATATATTTTACTTTTAATGTGTGTCACATAACCTTGATGGTGTATGAGTGAGTGTTGCTTTGCATTCATACCATGGTTTGGTGGCAGCTTGTCAAATACTCTGTTAAAATAGTCCCAGGTCATTGGGTCTTTCTAGAAACAGAGACTGAAATGTGGAGAAATGATTTTAAGTTTTCCCTGCTGTAGCAGAAAAATGGAAGTCTTGTCCTTCCAATTTCTAATTTTACAACCTCAAAACTCCTGTTTCTGGTTCTGGTTTGATTTAGTTGTTTAATCACCGTTGCATTTGAGGCAGCTACAGAAATGATATATTGGGTGCAATGGGTATGTTAAAGCACATTTTTCTTTTCACTATGGTTTTCTTATGTGTAGTGATTAAAAGTAATTTTGGGAAAAGCTTGCATTTGAGGAAAGGATCTGGGAGGGGGGAAGAGAGCAAAGGGAAATTGTAATTTTTATTTATTTTTCCCCCTCCTAAATACACTTCTTCTGTGGAATGCTCAGCCCTGCTTTCATCTATTATAAATGATTTTTCATTTGAGCATGTCATTTTGCTTTTTGTTGTTGTTGTTGTTGCAATGAAGATCAAAGTGACACGGGTTCACCCCCAGTGTTCAGCAGCTCTTTTCAGTCCTGGACCTTAATGTAATAGGATTAAGTTAATTTGTTTCTGTCTTAGATCTCTCTCAAAGCATGTGGCACATGGGTGGTTGGTTATTATTGCATGCTGAGTGCTTTGCCTTATTTATTTATTTATAAATCCACGCTCCATGCTTGTAAAACAAAATATTTGTGATTTATTTAAAGCATAAAAAAAGAACTGCTAACAAGGCTCACCTACAAATATTAAATAAGAGTCTTTGGAGCTCAATTCTGTGACATCATTTTCTTCCTTCAGGATGTGTTGAAGGAATTGTGGGTCCACCTCCAAGGATTTCAGACACGAAGGTGCCTGCACAACTTCAATTCTTAAGCCACAGGTCTAAAGCAATGGTTGAAGTTGTTTTATTTCTGAGTGTAGGCAACAGGGATATGTAGATTATTTTTGCTGTGGCTTTATAAACAGGTGAGCATCTGGGGGGAGAAAGTAGCAGAGCAGAGTGGAGTCAAGTTTTAAGATTATAGGTTTGCTTGGTTCACTGCCATAAGAAGTTATAGCACAGAGTGTTTGCATTAAGCCATGAGTATGAATAGTGGAAATAGTTTAAAAATAAATGGGGAGGTAGTTTCACTCCCCACTGTGTTTTTCTTATGATAGTGTTAAGCATATCATTAGGTTTTGTTTTTTTTTAAATTTGATTTTTAGAATAGTTGGTACGTTTGTAGACATCATTTCTCTTTTAAATCTAAATTTCTTTGCCATTATGACTTAATGACTGTAGAAACTTTAGTTATTAGATAATACAAAGTATTAACCTATTTCAATTAACTTAGTCTCTTAGATGCTTTCATTCCTTTTTATCCAGATTTTTTTTATTACCAAGGCAATCTTTGAACTGCTTACAAGAGTAATTATGAATTTCTGAACATTCTATGTCTTCTTTTTCTAGCTCTGAATATATAGGAAATAATTTCACTTCAGACATCATGAGGAAAGTAGTAACATGATTAGATCTTCCACTTCCTCATGCTGTGAGTGCATCTTAATTTAAGAAAATCTATCAAGATCTTAAGAAAACCAGCAGAAAACAAGAAAATCCCTAAGGAATCTCCTCCCAATGTCTCTCCAACCTCTCCTCCAGGCCAGGTTGCTCCAAGCCTCATCCAACCTGGCCTTGAACACCTCCAGGGAGGGGGCAGCCACAACTTCTCTGGGCAATCTGTTCCAGAGGCTCAGCACCCTCCTCCTGAAGAACTTCTTCCTCACATCCAGCCTGAACCTCTTCTCCTGCACTTTCCAACCATTTCCCCTTCTCCTAGCACTGGAAACCCTGATGAAAAGTCCTTCTCCATCCTTCCTGGAGGTTCCCTTCAGGTCCTGGAGGTTTATGTGCTGCTACCACCCACCCTGAGACCATCAGCTGAAACTTTGCTGCTGGTATTATCCTTACTTCTCCTTGCTTCTCCCCTTTTTGGGACTTTATGCTCAAGATGTATCATAAATCTTGTTTGTAGAGCTCGTGGAGCCTGAAAAAGTGTTTTTCATCTCCTGAATGCTGTCCTTGAGAGGATAAGCTGCTGGTGAAGCAGTGGAAGAGGTGGTCATCTGGCTTCCCTCCTTACCTTGTCCAGTTGGCTGGCTGTGTCATCAAATGATGTCCTGCTTTTTCTTTTTTTTTTTTTTTACTATGCACAAGGATAAATGTTTAGCCAAGTGAAGTCAGATATGGAGAAATCTCTTGCAGCAAAGTGCCAGATCCTCCCATGATGCCAAGTTGCAGCTCTGTGCTCTTCCTTGCATGATATTGGATTCTAGGATGCAATAGATAGAAGGAAAAAAATTCCCCAAAAGGGTTGTCAGGCTCTGGCCCAGGCTTCCCAGGGAAAGGATGGAGTTCCCATCCCTGGAGGGCTTTAAAAACTGTGAAGATGGGAGAAGGTTTAGTAGTGATCCTTTAGTTTAGGACTTGTTAGTGCTTGGATTTGGATGAACTTAAAGATCTTTTTGAACCAGAACAATTCTCTGATTCTATGATCCGTGGTCTATTGGTATTTCAGGGTTTGGTTTGCCCTCCACATTTTGCTGCAGGATCCTTCTTTTTTCTTCCCATTTTGCCCTTCATAAATGCTTCCATGTTTCTTGCTTTCCTATGTTTTTATAATTTATCACACTCTTGATCTGAGAATAACATCTGGGGAGGTTCAGGTAGCCTGGAGCAGGAGATCAGCTGTGACTGCACTTTTACCCAAGCAGCCTCTGATACTCAGTCTCAGATAAATGGCATTTTGCTTGTGTATTCCTCTGAAGAAGCAGAGGAGTAAAATATCTCTCAGAATTATTCCTCCCATAAATATTAGACAGAAAACCTAAGTTATATGCAAAGAGTGTGATGATAAAAGCTGATGCTCTTATGTAGCTCAAAAGATTTTGAGTTTACCTGTGCTTATACTCCCTGATCTGTTAGTTTGTACAATTTCTATGTGAATTTATCTTTTGAACCTCTAACTACTAGGGTAGATCTCTGTCTGTCTTCTGATTTTCTTTTCTGTTGTGCAAAAGTGAAAAAAAAGGGCATTTAATAGGCACTGTTTCTACTGTTTTAGCAGTTTGGAAATGTTGGTGTTAATGCTTCGAAGTTTTTTTGGGGGGGAGCTGAGCAAAGAGGAGATTAGTCAAATATACTGTGTTTTGATACTCCCTGTTAAATTGAAAACAAAAAATAAAAAACCCTGCAGAAGTATCTAGGTCCTAGTTTCTGTCTCAGTAAATTTGCTGGTATATTTGTAGCTGAATTTTTTACAAAAAAATGCTGATCCTTTTGAAAAATATGTCCCCTATTCTTTACAATCATCATTCACTCTCTGCTGCTCCTCTTTCTTTTTTTTTTTTTTCCATTCAGATACAATCCTGGTATCATTTGGAAGCCTTATACATGAGTAAACATGGAAAAAGTTTTAGACTTCAAAAATCAACTGCTTTTAAGAAAGTGTCAATCAAATTTTTCTAGATGGTATTTTGTAGAAACCTTTTGTATGTCTCTATACATTTTGAGAATGAGCACGTGAGGTCTTCCACTCTATACTATAATTTTTGAGATCAAGGTATGAAAGAGAAGGGGGTTTTGTGCACATGCACACATAAAAATGTATAAACATCTGCATATACATGAAAATGTGGGAAGCAATATACTTACTTAGGGGAAAAAACCACTTGTTTGCCTACAGCAGGTATTTTTGCTTTCCAGCTGAAGCTTTTGATGTAACAAGAAAAGTCCCCATCCCTGCCTGAATTTCTTATGTCTCTTCCAAGATTTCCTGCAAATGGACTTGTTTGCTACTAGAATATTTATTTTGGAATAGATATATGTTGTCTAGGATATTTCTTTAGTTCTTAGAGTAAGGTAGCCTTTGCCACCAGGAAAACTCTTTAGGGGTGAGACCTGTTTGCATAGAAAATTGCAGAATTTGGAGTGAGCAGCCACTTAGGTAGGTTCCAGTCTGATAATGACTCTCTTTATTTTCTCTCCAATTTTGTGAGTTTTTTAGTCTTTGGTATTTCATTCCATGGACCATGTGTTCAGGTATTTTATGTTACAGAATTGAAAAAACCCTGCAGATATGTCTTAAGGTGTCTTTTTTTCTCTACTGTAGTAGAGAAAGCTGAGTAGTTCACTCTAGTTGTAATAAACCTTTACAGCTTAATATACAGGGAAATATGCTTTGGCTTTTTTAATTAGCTCCACTGAAGTAAAAGAAGATCTGAGAATATTTCTCCATCATTAAAGAGAATCCTGCTTGCTGTGTGCTACAGATTAAGTTTTTGTACAAGCAAACCAGACTCTCCTTAATTTTAGTTTAAAGGAGATGAATTTATGCATTTGTGGTGATATTCTGCATAATGTAGATTAATGCTCCCATCTCTTTTTGAGAGGGTTTCTGAGCTGGGTCTGTATGTCACCAAGAATACCACTTCTGTTTCTCCCTCAGTTACCTTGTCAGTATTTCAGTGCCTGAATATATTTTACCTTCTGCATGTAAATCTATTGCTTCCTCCCCCTATAAATTGAGGCTGTGAAAGTAGAATGTGGCAGATGTCTAATAGTGCTCAATAGCATAAAGAAAGAAGTGAAAAATTTTTATAGTCACTGCCAAAGACTGCCTGATGAATTTGGACAGGGTAGTTAACAAAGCTGACACTTTGGGAATAGAGAAACCCAATTTTTCCAAGAGGGCTTTAGACATTTTACTGACAGGGAGTTAGGACATAGATATTATGTCCAATTTGAAAGTCTTACATACTTCCATAACATCTTGAGCTACTGGTCCAATGCTGTCTAAAACGAATCCCATCCCTTATTCTCTTCATATCATTGAAATTTAGCAAGATCAAATGGTGAAAAAGGTACCAGGGAATTTCTTTGAGTATTTTCTCACATCTAAAAAAAATCTGTATAATTTTGAGTGGTTGAAGATAGCTGCACAATGAGATCCATTATAAGAAAAATGTAATTTCTGTTGGAATTTCAGTTCTTCAGCTTCTGCATCCCTGGGTGTGTGTCTCAGGGTTAAACAGAGGTAGAATATGAGGTAAGTTTGAATAGCTGTGCTTACTTGCAGATAAATATGTGGTATCTTCCAGTCAGTAATATGATAATTAAATCTAATAAATATATATGTAAATGTATAACATATGTTATTTTTTGTTTTCTGTGGTGCAAAAATGTTTTTCTTTTGAAACTTCATAACTATATTGTACATGTTACTCCTCTAGACCCAAAATTATAAAATAGGAGAATCTCTTCAGAGTGACTTCAGATGCTTTTTTTATGAATGAAGAAGAATTTAGAAATATTTCAGGAACAGTGCATATAAAGTCAATTATATATTTCTTTTATTGTTTGTCTCTGAAATCTGCCTTACCTTGCAATTCACAGGACAGTATGGGGGGAAGAGGAGGGGAGAGGTGGATAGAACAAGAATTCATCCCTTTCCTGATGTTCCAGTTAATCTTCTTTGATCATGTCACTGAAATTTCTGTGTTTATCTGGCACCAGACCAAGGCACTTGGAAAACAAAAAAAAAATCTTTCAACCCCTAGTCCAGGTTTTCTTCTTATTTCATTGCAGAGCTTTTTCTTGTTTAATAACCTGAAGCCTCACCAAGGCATCGTGTGCTCTGTATTATGAGGGATAAAGAAACATTTTATTAAATCTTTTTGCCTGTTTATGATCAGTCATGTTTTGTTCTGCATAATTAATTTTTTTTTTGTCTTTCCCTTTGAGGACAGAGACACGTTGTTACTCTTGTACCATCCCTGATTTAATTTTAACAATTTTGGTACTTGCAATTTCATGCAAATACCAGTGGCATTACTTCTGCAAGTGGTTGGTGTGTCTCTCCACGTTTAGGAAATTAAGCACTAATTCTCATTGTAGGCTGGAACAGTCTGTATTGCATGACAAATAAGGTTTAACACTTCAGAAACTCAGAGAAGAGCTTTGCTTTCTGACACTCATTATTGAGCTGTACACAAAAATTTGTCAACTTAACATGTTTGAGCAATCCCCAAAATGTAAGAGGGTGGGGGTTTTGCCATTATTATAAAAGTACTTGACACCTTATATTTTACTGAAGCATTCTGTTGACTGAGAGAAGCTGAGAGTGTTGGGGTTGTTCAGCCTGGAGATGTGAAGGCTCCAGGAAGACCTTAGAGCACCTTCCAGCCCCTCAAAGTGCTCCAGGAAAGCTGGGAAGGGACTTTGGAGAAGGGCCTGGAGGGATGGGATGAGGGATAATGGTTTTCAGTTGGAAGAGAGCAGATTTAGGTTAGACATCATGAAGAAATTCATGTGTGAGGGTGGTAAACCCCTGTCCCAGGTGTCCCAGAGAATCTGTGGCTGCCCCATCCCTGGAACTGGTGAAGGCCAAGTTGGATGGGGCTTGGAGCAATCTAGTCTAGGGGGAGGTGTCCCTGCCCATGGCAGGAGGGTTGGAATTGGATGATCTTCCCAAGTCCCTTCCAACTCAAACCATTCTGTGATTCTGTGACTTTTCTCTAAAGCAATTCCAAGTGCTGGCTTTCCCTTGCAAACTTGCTTACTTCAAAAAGGTGTGTGAAAATAACCGTATACCTTCCTAAAATAGATGAACTCTAGATTTCCAAGCATTATACAGACAGCACTGGCACTCCTTAGGGAAAAATTAGGAACTGATTTTTTCACAGAAGGAGTGGTCAGACACTGGCACAGGCCAACCAGAGAGGTGGTTGAGTCTCCATCACTGGATGTGTCTAAGGGTTTTTTAGATTTGGTGTTGGGGGATGTGGTTTAGGGGAGAACTTTGTAGAGCAGGGATGCTTGGACTCCATGATCCCAAGGGTCTTTTCCAACCTGAAAGAGTTTATGATTCTATCATTCCTTTCAAACACCACTGATGTCCTGGAAAAGGAAAAGAAAAGAATCTTTCCTGAGGTTGCACAAGCAGTTGAAGTGTGGGGACAACTGATGCTCCTGGATCCAGGAGCTGTTTGCTCTGGAGCCCTAATTCTCAACTTCTTAAAACTATAAAACAAAACTATAAAACAAAAAGCAGGCAACAATCAGGATAGCTGTGCTGAGTGGTAATACATCTCTGGAAGTTATAATCACAGCACAAGTTCAGGTTATTTGTTACTGTGTCTTCTACCATTCACATTGTCTAAGAATGGAAAAAATTCCAAAATACTTCGAGGAATGGCTGATTGGATGTTAATTGTTTTCTGCAATCTTTTTCTTACCTTCTTATCTCTTGAATATATTTGCATTAAACCTCACAGGTGTTCTTCCTTCTGCTAGTTGTCCATATGGCATTTGTGCAGCACTGGGAGCAGCTGAATCCTAATCAGAGTCTCAGGTTGAGTTGCTCTGCTTGTGACACAGCAATGAAGAACAAGAACAACCAACATGGTAATATTTTCTCTACTGGGATCATAGTGGGACATTCTCATCCATTTCTACTCAGTTCTTTGACTGGAAATCTCTTGATTCTCCAGTGATTGACCTGTTACTGTTTTGATTGAAAATACAATCCCAATTAGTATAAATTTAAAACTATTTAAGCAGCTGAAATGTCCAAGAAGAGTGTCACTGCTATGCCAGTGTTACTGGTTTTGAGTTTGGGAAGGTGAAGAGAGGAAGGAGAAGCAAAAATGGGAAAGAAGAAGGTATAGGAACCACCAGTGTTGGTTTGCTGTGGAAAACCCAGAGCATGGACTTACTGTCCTCATCTTCATAGTGCTTCTCAACACCTTTTTTCTCTTTTTTCAGTCTAGAAAACTGTGCTTTTTGCTGCATGGATTTCTCTGTCTGAAGAACAAGAAGGCTAATGGTAGGAAATTTGCTGAGCAGTGAAACTCTGCAGTCTCTCTTTCTGCACAAGGCATTTGAACCAGTTTGTCATCCTGGTTTCTGTCTCAGCAATATTTAAATTTACTTGTTAGCTATTTTTTTTCCCTGCTGATTAGACACTTTGTTTTGTTTTATACCTTGAGTTTTATTTAACATCAGTTCTTTGTCCTGTTCAGCTGTTACCTACACACAAACAAGAGGCAGTTCTGCAAGGAGACTTCTGATGCTTTCTGTATGGATCTCTTGTAATCCATTTATAAATTGTCATCTTGATTGCTGAAGAAAAATGCTGGTATGCGGTTTGGTGTTTTTTAGGGCTTTTTTTCTTTCTTGGGTATATACATACAGCAGTGCAGCAGCTGACTGCAAGCAGCTGAGATTTTTGTACTCAAATAATGTTTAGAGTTGTTTTTTTTCTCATATGCCAGAAGAAACAAAGCAGTTCTCTTGAGAGACCTTGGAACATAGAGGTGGGATGAAAAGGATGGGGAGTTCCCTCCTAAGATCTTAGAATTCACATGTGACAGACTTCAGGATTTTAACCTGCTGTCAGAATGATGAGGTTTACAGTTCTCAGAAGAATCCAGAGTCTCATCTACCTTATATACACATATAGTATATAAGGTATACCTGGGGATGTTTTCAGAGTTAATCCAAATGTCTGAACTTTTCTTTGGGTTTTCCTAAGCGATTGGCTTCACCCAATAACTTGTGGCAATAAGTTCTGCAGGTTAATTATGCATTTAATTGGTTTCAAATATGTTGCTTTTCAATTTCACTGTTCACTGAATATCTCTTTGCTCTTGTATTATGAGAAGGAGTAAATAAGAGAGCCTGACTCACCTTCTCTGAACATTTAATTAATTTGTATACCTTTATCATGTACCCTTTTAGGTACATGAAGCTCTTGGTGATGGTTTGAGTCTTTTTATATCTCCAGCTTCTTGCTTCTCTGGAACTTTGGTCTGTAGAGATCCAGAGCACTGGGAGGGTCTTGGGGTTTCTTTAGTCTGTGTCATAGAATCATAGGATGTCAGGGGTTGGAAGGGAGCTCTGGAGATCCCCCTGCCCCAGCAGGATCCCCCAGGGCAGCCCACACAGGAACACATCCAGGGGGGTTTGGAAAGGCTCCAGAGAAGGAGACTCCACAACCTCTCTGGGCAGCCTGGGCCAGGGCTCCCTCAGCCTCAGCCTCCAGGAGTTTCTCCTCATGCTGAGCTGGAACTTCCTCTCTTCTCCCTTCAACCCATTCTTCCTTGGCCTCTCCCTGGGCACCCCCAAAAAGAGATTGTCCCCTTCCTCTTGCCCCCCACCCCTCAGATCTTGAGGGACATTCAGCACATCCCCTCTCAGCCTTCTCTTCTCCAGGCTCAACAGCCCCAGGGCTCTCACTCTTGCTTCCCAGCAGAGATGCTCAAGTCCCTTCCTCACCCTCCCACCTCTCCCTTGGACTCTCTCCAGTAGATCCCAGTCTCTCCTCAACTGGGGAGCCCCAAACTGGAGCCAGGATTCCAGCTGTGCTCTCCCCAGGGCAGAGGAGAGGAGGAGGAGGAGGAGGAGGAGGAGAACCTCCCTGGATCTGCTGGACACACTTTTCCTGATGCCCCCAGGACACCATTGGCCCTCTTGGCCCCAAGGGCACATTGCTGACCCCTGGAGAATTCCCTGTCCCCCAGGACTCCCCAGGCTTTCTCCATGGAGCTGCTTTCCAGCAGGACATCCCCAACTCTGTCCTGGTGGTTGGGGTTATTGCTTCCCAGATGCAAGACTCTACACTTGTTCTTCTTGAACTTGATGAGGTTGACTTTTCCCCAGCTCTCCAGATGTCACTTTGGTCTCTCACTCACCCCTCCCAGCTTCACATCATCTCTGGGGCTTTACAATCAGAAGAAAAAGGCTCCACGTAGCTGGTGCAAGCTTTTGCTGTCAAGTTGTTTCATGTTCCATTCATCTGCTCTGGATTTGATTTGTCTTCAGGCTGCCTGATCCTGCTACCTTAAGTAGCTGCTTCTCATCTTCTACATGGTCTTGAAGAATTAGGATGATTTCTGCTTGGATCATCTCAGCATATCTGTTTTTGTTAAATCTCTGTTGTCATCCTAATTGTAAACTGATTGAAAACTTGGGACATTCAACACATAATATTCTCTGGTTTTATCTTTTTTTTTTTTCTTTTTCTTTTTTTTTTTTCTTTTTTTTTTTCTTTTTTTCCATTTTTAGCCAGTAACCTTCATTAAACCTTTGAGCATTTAATTAGATCTTTTGATTATTTAATTTTCATTTTTCTTCATATAACATTGAGTTATTTTCAGTGTCTCATTATTAAGAATCTCTTTCATTAATCAACTGTGGTTTTTTTCATTTTTGAGAGGAAAAAAAAGTAGAACTATGTTTGTTGTCTCTCTCTTGCTGTTTTCATCGTAAATGTTGTGTCAACAAATTTACATGACAAGGATTTTAGAGTAAGGAATAGAAATGTTAGCATCAGGCCCTCTCTTAAATATATTTCCTGCCTCCAATTAGTAATTTACAAGTTTGGATTTTAGTTGTTTAGTCCCTAATTATTAGCACACTCAGCTGTATCCCATCTGAACTGGGCAGGGCCTTTAGAAAAATCTTTTTAATTATTTTCATTAGCTTTTCTAGCATGGTCTTTACAAAAATCAAGTGTTTGGCTCCCTTACTGTCTTGTATTAAGTCTGTTTTCCCCCTCAATTTTATATATTTTTATATATTTTCTGTGCTTAGTATATTATTTATTTTTGTTAGAATAATACAAGCACGAGCAGAGCTTGAAGTATAATTATGTTAACATTGCACAGATGTTTAGTGAGTTCCAGGCTCTTCCCCAGAGGCTCTGCAATCAAATGAGAAGAGAAATAAAAGTGCACTGAATGGAAGTTGGGCACAGAAATTCAATGACACGTGTTACAGGATTATACAAAAGGAAGATGCCCACTGATAATCAATACATAAATCAATCCCTGCTCCTTTCAGAGCTATTCTGCTTGAAGCAGTAATTCTCTTAGGGGTTTATTTCAGAATAAGTTGCTAGAACTTTAAAGGAAATTCTGAAAGACGAGCATTGTAATTTGCTAATTAAAATAAAAAGAGCATTAACTCTTGCTGTGTCCCCCCACAGCCTTCCTGCTGTCTCCCCCCATTTTCCTGGGGCTTTGTTTTCTATCTTTGCTGCATGTTAGTTTGTATTCAATAATTTAAATATTATTACCTAGAATTTTTACACCTAGCTGACTACTTCACAGATACAATGGAAAGAGTCATGTAATTCTTCCATTATTTACAAGAATTAAGTTTTTGTACTGTTGCAAAGAACAAAAAAGAGCTAAAAAGCAATGATTTATGCAGCTGCAAAGAACAAAACAAAAGAGCTTAAAAATGACTTATTCAATGGGGTAACTTCTGTATAGCCTGGACATGTATGCCATACCAATTAGCTATAAGTGTTTTTTTCACTGTGTCCATTTTTTGGTGCATCTTGATAATAAAAAGTCTTTTCTAAAAGCTGTCGTGTTCCCAAAAGTGGCCCAAATTACACTCCCTTGCCAATGTTGAGGTTAAATACCTAAATATTTTGCTGTTAATTCTTATGCCTTGTTTAAAAGATCTGCTTAAAAAAGAAGTTGCAGCTTCTCTCTCAAATTATCTACTATTCACAATTCTTTTATCGAGCTGATTAAAAAAACCTCTGGTCTGGGCTAGTGGTAAATGGTATGGCTGCATTATTTGAGTCATTGAGTTTTGATGGTTTGCTTATTAGTAAAGGGAAAACTTCAATTTAACAAAAACTATGGATAATCCAATGTCTTGAAGTAATGTCTTGAATACCCCAAAACCAAGGTACTTCTTGTGTCATATCTTTCAAATTGAGAAACACTTGATGTAGTTACAAGTGATTCCCTTTTGTGTCTTAAGCAGGAATCAATAACTTGAATAGCTGAGAAGACATAAATGTACTCTTACTTTGCACACAAAAATGGATTTACCTACTTGAGCATCATTGGGTTTTGCCTTTAGTGGAAATTGGTTACCAGGAAAGCAGATTGAGCAACTGCTTCAAATGGTGCAACTTCTGCTGGAAAGAAATTGTATCAATTCACCAATAGTTTTGATCCAAGAAGTAGGATATTTGCAGATGGAAAATAACACTGGAGAACGTGTGGTCCCTCTTGCTGCTAGACCTCTAATAAAGAAATAGGGGAAATTTTCTATGGGATTTCAGATGAGATTGGCTTTGAAGTGGGCTTCAGTGAGAGGCTGAGTTTTCATTGCAGCATCTGGAAGAATTATTTCACTGTTTACCCTCAGCTTACTGAATCTTCAGTTTTCAAGAGAGAAGAAATGAGCTGTGGCATTTAAAAATACAAAGCCAAAGTGTTGGCAAACGATGCTGGATTCCTGAAGCATGACTAAAAGTTCCTCGATGGAAAGTGGACTTCAACATTTGCTCTAATCAGATCGTTTAGATATTAGGCATCTGAAGTGCAAATTTCTTTTTATTCTCTTTTTCTTAGACTTCAGTGTTTGCCTGGAGTAGAGAAAACCTTCTGGAAGCTGGTGGTTCCTTGATGTTTCCTTTGTTTTGCATGATGTATTGAAATACACCAAATATTGGCCCACAGTGCTTGCTGTTACCTTTTCTTTATCTTTCTGTTGTTCATTTAATGCAGGAATTTCCAAGTAGTTCTGCAAAATTATTAAATCAATTCTGAACACAGTGAAAAAGGACACAAATAGCTACAACTTACTACAACAGCACTATAGCAGCTAAGGTGGAAGTAGAACCCACTTCTAAATCTGTTAATTGGAGGTTGGTTTTCCTGGGTCTTCATAGAATGGTTTGGGTTGGAAGGGACCTTAAAATCATCTACTTCCAACCCCCTTGCATAGGCAGGGACACCTCCCACCAGCCCAGCTTGCTCCAAGCCCCATCCAGCCTGGGTTTGGACATTTCCAGAGATCCAATGATCTCTCAGGGTCCCTTTCAGCCTCTATTATTCTGTGGCTCTGCTCTTGTTTTTTTTTTAAGATACTATTACAAGCTCCTTTTTGAAGAAGGGGATTGAAGGCCTTTGGTATTGTTTTGCCTTCATCAGAACTCCCAGAACTGAACAGAAAGTTCTCTGTACCTGTCATAGGGCTGAAAATAATCAGGCATTCAGCTTTTATGAAAATCCATTCAAACGGAGAATCATTTCTCGATAGGAATGGTTGCTGCACAAAGAAACCAGTTTTCCAGTTCTGAACTGCAGCTTGAAGATTTAACCTCCAGAGAAGTACCCAAGAGATCCCTTGATGACAGACTGGTATAGGATGGCTGGGGTGGGAAGGGATCTACTTCCAACCCCCTGCATGGGCAGGGACACCTCCCACCAGCCCAGGTTGCTCCAAGCCCCATCCAACCTGACCTGAGACACTGCCAGGGATGGGGCAGCCACAGCTTCCTTGGACAACCTCTGCCAGGCTCTCACCACCCTCAAATTAAAGAATTTCCCTCCCATGTCCAACCTCAATCTCCCCTCTCCCAGTTTTAACCCATTTCCCTTGTCCTCTCCCTCCCCCCCCATGTCCAAAGCCCTCCCCCAGCTTTCTTGTAGCCCCTTCAGATATTGGAAGGTTGCTCTAAGGTCACCTGGGAGCCTCCTCTTCTCCAGGCTGAACAACCCCAATCCCTCAGCCTGGCTTCCCAGGGAGGTGCTCAGCCCTCTGAGCATTTGAGTGGCTCTGCTCTGGACACCTTCCAGGAGCTCTGTGTCCTTCTGAGCTTGGGGACTCCAGAACTGGACACAGAGCTCCAGCTGGGGGCTCAGCAGAGCAGAGCAGAGGGGGAGAATCCCCTCCCTTGACTTTCTGTCTCTGCTGCTTTTGATGCAGCCCAGGACCTGGTTGGTTTCTGGGCTGCAAGGACCAAGGGCACATTGACAGCTCATGTTGTTTTATGGGATAACGTTTCCCTTGCTCCATTTTTTTTTAATGTAGGAATCCACTTTGGCTCAGCTGGAGCAGTCTGTGACTGTTTCTTTAAGATTAGTGGAAAACTGTACATATTTGACATAGGACTGGAACATCAGAAGCTGTCAGAAATGGTTACAGAGATGATTTGAATTGCTACAAATACCTGGCAGCAGTACAGATAGTCTTTAACTTGTTTGATCTTTTTGGACCATGTTAGTTAAATGAAAAGCATGTACAGAGTTTGAGAAGGAAGTTGTGCCTTCCTTTTATTCCCCTTGACGTTCAGGGCTGTAATACAGAGTTGTTTAGCAGCAATTTTTCCTTTGAATGAGGGTTGGATGGATCCAGGAGGCTTTTCTCTATATTTCTCATGAATAGGAGAGTCATTATTTTAATTTTCATTTTCAAGAAAAATAAAATTTTCAAAGTAGGTTGATTTCCAACTGAAGAAACCAGGTGATTCAGTCAGTGAGGAGCAGAGTTTTTTTGGGGTGAGTGCAGCTTTTTTCTACTACTCACATTGCTCATTTGGTAGAAGCTTGGTACAACTGTGTGATCATTCTGCCCCTTCTTTGGGGGACAGGAACAGAAAATAAATCAGCTTGGAAGGAACCTGCAGTCTTCTCAAGTAGTTGGTGACTCAGTAGACTTCAGGAGGAGCTGTTACTATTTCTCCTTGAGCTCTGGCTCTGCACACAGAGTCCTGGAGACCTTGAGGTTGGGATGGTAGAGGTTTTTCAGTCTCTATGCTTGGAGGTTCTCAAAACCCAACATGATACAGATTGACCTTGCTCTGAGCAGGAGCTACATGACCTCCTGAGGTCCCTTTGAGTAGCTCATGTGTCTAATTTCCTTGTCCACCTCCTTCAGCAGATGTTCAGCTTTTTATTTCTCAGGTGGCAATAGAAGCTGTGCTGGTTGGGACAGGAACATGAATGAACTTCTGTCTTGATGCACAGCAGAATGCCTCTGGATTTTAGTTGCATGTTCCTGTGGCTTGCATTAGAGACTGGAATCTGTAACTCTTCTCTTTGAAGTAGAGTATGTTTGTGTATTTTCTTCTTGGACTCTTATTAGGTTTAGTAAGTGCAGCTTTATGCCACATCTCCTGGATGGACTACATCCCAACTTGTTTGTAAATTCATTTTTTAAATTTTCTCCGTTAGCCTCCTTTCAATGTGATCTCTTTTATCTGCACTGCTCATTTTTTTTAGGACTTCATTATTTTTAAAAAATGTACTGGAGCTCATTTAGTGGTAATTGTGAAAGCTTGTTTTAATTACAGTTGTCAAAGAATACATTTCATGATGTATTATTGTCACTGCTGGTTCTAATTCATAACTATTCTCTACCTTTACAAGTGAAAATTAACATATGGTGTTTTTTTGTTTTTTTGTTTTTTTTTTTTCCAAGAGATGTGTCTGGATTGTTTTTTTGTGATGAGGAATGATTTTGGGAGTAGAAATAACCTCAAAAAGAAATTACTCTGGGGGAGGAGGGAGAAGCATGTGTTTCTACAAATGTCCATCAGTGCCTACTGTTGCTCATTTCAAATGGTGCATGTTTAGATGTTGAAACAGAAGGTTAAAATTAAAAACTTGTAGTCCAACATACGTTAAATTTGGAAATCAAGGAAAATATTTAGTGAACAAAGATTGTAGTTTTGCTGCCCATAATTGTGTTGTACCATGAGGTGCAAATCTTTTTCATCTTAGATTTTATCAGCACACAGATGGGAATGCATGGAGCTGGATGCGATGGGTTTGAACTGGGTCTGTTCAGCCTTGAGAGAAGGCTCAGGGGAGACCTTATTGCTGTGTTCCAGTGCTCAAAGGGGGCTACAAAGAAGATGGAGACTCCCTGGTTACAAGGAATCCCATGGACAAGACAAGGGGCAATGGGCACAAGTTGCTCCTGGGGAGTTTCTGATTGAACACAAGAGGAAAATTTTTCACTCTGAGGACACTCAGCCATTGGAATGGTCTCCCAGGGTGGATTCCCCCACTTTGGAAAGTTTGAAGTCTCAGCTCAATGGGTGCTGGGACATCTCAGCTAAACAATAATATGGGAAGGGTTGGAGCAGATGATCCTGGAGGTCCCTTCCAACCTGACATTCTATAAACCAGTGAACATCGTCCACTGCAAAAAAAATCTGTGGGCAGAGCAATACAGATGTCAAAAACTGAATAACTGTTTCATTTGACAGTCATAGCCTGTACCTGGGTGATGCTAGAGTCAACAAGCTCATGAATTCACACCCTACAAAAAGTTCTTCACCATGAGGGTGGTGAGACTGGCACAGGTTGCCCAGAGAGGTGGTGGAAGCCCCATCCCTGGAAATTTTTAAGGCCGGGTTGGACAGGATGCTGAGAAACTTAATCCAGTGGGAGGTGTCCCTGCCCATAGCAGGGAATGTTGGAACTGATGATCTTAAAGGTCCCTTCCAACCCTGACAATTCAATGATTCTACGATTCTACTTTAGCCTGCACTTGTGTTCATCCAGCAAATCCCAGTTTGCAAAACCAAGAGAAAATCTCCAGCAGCATAACAGTGAAGGAACATTTTTGGGATGTCCTCTGGCAGCACTGATGCATCACAATTCATCCTGACCTGATGACTTTGTCAGCAGTTCTCCTGTGAGATGGTTGTGCCTCTAGAGCTGCTGCAGGCCAACCCTCTACCACCCTTTCTTTCTGCTTATTAATCAGTTAACCTTTTCTTCAACATACATGGGTCTGCCTGAAGGGCTGTAGATATTTCATGTGACCTTTTCCCTGAGAAAAGCCCTCGTTGCTGTAGTTAGCATTTTGTTGGGCAAATCTTGTAAACCTATTGTGACAGGGTGCTCTTCCAGCCCTGGATCAATGCCTGGGATCACTCATAGCCTTGGAGATGGTTTGGGAGACCCTTGCTTATCCACTTACCCCATAGTCTGATGGTTTTGGTGGGGTGATGAAGAAATCACCATGAAATGGCTTAGCAAGACTTAGGGAGAGCATTTCCAGGTGACTGGTGATGCTTTATAAATTAAGTGTAAAACTCGGCTCTTACTTTGAAGCAGATTATTCTTCTCTGCCAGAAAATTGCAAACTGAAGCCATCTCAAGGTTGGATGTTAATGAATTTGGAGCTGGGAGTCTGCATCAAGGGGCAGCTGTAAACCTGGGGCTGCTGAAATTTTGAAATCTGCTTGGAAACTTCTCCTAAACTACCTGATAATGGTTTATCCCCTGCAGCTCCTTAAAAACAGCAATTTTAGATTTGTATGAACCTCAAACCTTGCTGTATCCAGCTAACTGGATTCCTTTATTTATTTTTAAAGGCAGTTATTAAACAAACACTTTCAGTTGTCTCCTTATTTGCTGTTTTCTACATTACAAAGGATAAAATTAATGTGTGTCTGTTGCATCCAGGCTGAGAAGGGTTTGGGATCATCACAGGACTGTTGTGCAAGTGGCCCTGTAGCTGTGTTCAAGGCAAGGCCTGAGAAATTTTGGTAAACATCCATTTTTTTGGTGATGGGAAACTCGTACCAGTGCTGTGCCAAACTCAGGCACTACTTTTGAAGGGGAAACCCTGAGTGACCTTGAAATCTTTATCCAACTTCCAAGAAATTTTGAATTGTTTGTATCAGGAGGACCATGGCCACCAGATCAAAAGAGGTGATTTTCCTCCTCTACTCTGCTCTTGTGAAACCCCACCTGGAATCCTGCATCCAGGTCTGGTGTCCCCAGCAGAAGAAGGACATGGATCTGTTGGAATGAGTCCAGAGGAGGCCCCAAAGATGATCCAGGGGCTGGAGCAGCTCTGCCAGGAGGAGAGGCTGAGGAGAAACTGGGATTGTTGAGCCTGGAGAAGAGAAGAGTCCAGGGGGACCTTAGAGCTGCCTTCCAATCCCTGAAGGGAACCTCCAGGAAGGCTGCAGAGGGACTTTTCAGCAGAGTGTCCAGTGCTAGGAGAAGGGGAAATGGTTGGAAAGTGCAGGAGAAGAGGTTCAGGCTGGATGTGAGGAAGAAGTTCTTCAGGAGGAGGACATCATTTGATGACACAGCCAGCCAACTGGACAAGGTAAGGAGGGAAGCCAGATGACCACCTCTTCCAGTGCTTCACCAGCAGCTTATCCTCTCAAGGACAGCATTCAGGAGATGAAAAACACTTTTTCAGTCTCCATGAGCTCTACAAACAAGATTTATGATACATCTTGAGCATAAAGTCCCAAAAAGGGGAGAAGCAAGGAGAAGTAAGGATAATACCAGCAGCAAAGTTTCAGCTGATGGTCTCAGGGTGGGTGGTAGGAGCAGATAAACCTCCAGGACCAGAAGGGAACCTCCAGGAAGGATGGAGAAGGACTTTTCATAAGGGTTTCCAGTGCTAGGAGAAGGGGAAATGGTTGGAAAGTGCAGGAGAAGAGGTTCAGGCTGGATGTGAGGAAGAAGTTCTTCAGGAGGAGGGTGCTGAGCCTCTGGAACAGATTGCCCAGAGAAGTTGTGGCTGCCCCCTCCCTGGAGGTGTTCAAGGCCAGGTTGGATGAGGCTTGGAGCAACCTGGGCTGGATGAGAGGTGTCCCTGACCATGGCAGGGAGCTTGGAGATGAGCTCTGAGCTCCCTTCCCACCTCAGCTATTCTTAATATTAGCAATCTATTTATGGCTTTTAATTTTGAGTAGTCTTGGGCAGATGGGCTGCATCTTAAAGGTGACCTTTGGAAGCTGTTGTCTAAATAGCACCCAAGCAAATTCTGTGTTTATTCAAGTTGCTTTGTGAAGAAGCAATGAACCTGTTCCAGTATCTCATTTGCAACTGAAGTGCAGCATTCAGCTAATTGAGTACATGGCTCCTGTTAATTATTTTGTTACTGCTGATTGATACTCACTGAGATCTTGTTGCTGCAGCCTCATAAATACACATTACAGGTATTTATTACCTCCAGGTATATACTTACAGTTTTTTATTTCTGCAGTGAATTATCTTCTGTTGGGATATTAATATTGCCTCTTTTATAAATGAGTTATTTTTTTGTTTTGTGTTTAACTTTGCTTTGTCTGTATGACTGTATAAATGTCAGGGGGTGGTAGCTGCATGTAAGAAACTTTTCGGAGTATCTTACTGTCCTACCAGATGTAGAACATGAGAGCTGGAGCATACTTTATTACCAAGAGTATCTTATGGTAATGAGTAAAAAAATCAGCACTCTAGAGGTTCTGGAATTGTCATTTTCTTATATTAATATTTTTTTCTTATGGAGATATTCTGAACAGTACATCATCTCATCTTGGAGATTCTGTTTGGTTTGTTCAGCTTTAATGTCTTTCATATTCTATGTTTGTTTTAAGACAGATTTTGGGCAACTTGTGATGTCCTACTAATGTTTGGTGGGGGCATTCTTTCTAGAAATACTCTTATTTTTCAAGAAATATTGTTGTTTTTTCTAGAAATGTTTTTTCTCAGACATTGAGAGTTTTTCTGGGTCCAGTTCAAATTTGTTGCAAGTTTCCCAGCACTTTCAGAGCTCATCTCTAAGCTGATAGATACTAAGCTACTTATCTGATCAAAGGTCCCATGTGTAGCTGGTTTTTGGGGGGTGGGGGAGGAGGAGGTTGTGGGGTTTTATTATTTTTTTAGAGAGAGACTATATATAGTCTAGATGGTCAATTTTTGAAATGAAAAGCAAGAATAATGACATCAGCATTTGGACATTAAACTGTGGGATGGAACCAGTGTCATGTGATGAGTGGGTCTTAAATCCCTATGCACTGTTACACATGGAATATTTGAAAGTTGAGTTGAAAATAGCAACATAGCTCTATATAAAATGATCAAAATGTAATTTTGTCTTTATAAAAGATAAAAGGAAAAGATAGAAGAGCAGGAAGTTTTTCTGTTAATTGGAAATACAGCTCTAGTGTGGTCCAGTCTTCATCTCAGCATCACTTAAACAAAACAAGTGCTTTTAGCATTGTTGGATGAAAAGTTTGGCAAGGGATTTTGGGGTTCAGGGGATCTGTTACCTTCATAAAACTGTTTTTAGAAAGATGGTCAAGATTGCTGCTTGTTCTTCCACTCGTTTATATTTCAGAGAGGAAAGATCAGGTCACCTCCTGATGTGTATGGGAGATGGAGAGAATTGATGCTGAGGTTTAGCTGGACCTGGAGGAGAGGAGGGATTTCATCTCCATTAATGTGCCCTTAACCTGTTGTATTTTTAAACCCTGAAAATTTCTTTTCTTATGATTTATCAGAAATGGGATAACTGAATTAAGTCTCAGTGTTCTTGCATGGGTTTGATTATACTTTATTGCCTTGGCAGAGTCAGATTTGCTGCTTGGTTTCAGGTAATCAATAGAATCATGTGAAACACTATTGAATTCTGAGAACTAAAACTTAACAGAGTTCTCATGAGCATTATGGAACATTAATTTTATGTTTACTCTGTTGCTGGCTTCTAGTTGCACAAAAGGAATGTTCCTGAGTTTGCAAATATTTCAGGGACTGTAGGGTGGTTATATGTAAAGTATTTCTGTGTGGGTAACTGTGCTGATGTCCTGAAGTGTTGTGTGTTAGATGTTTGGAAGGGGATGGTTTGGGGAGTGAATTTGTGGCTGTTTTTTAACCACAGCAAGAAGCAGATTTGAGAGGTGATAGAGGAATTATCTAGAAAAAGCAAAGCCATGATCAGTACAAAGCATGGGAGTCAGGCTGTGAAATATTTTGTGTAATCATCTTTGGAAAAGCCTGGAATTATTTTTTTTAGTAAATAAAGGTTGACTTAAATGGTGGTGGACAGGGCTGAAGCATGAGCTCCACAGCACTATCCAGTAGATGGGGTGGTTGGCAAAGGGCAGTGTTTTTTTCATCCAAATAGAATTAAAATTTGGCTGTGTTTTTTGGGGATGAGCAGGGATATTTATGGAGAAGTTGCATTAAAAAAAACAAACCCCACACTTCCCAACAGTTTTCTTTGTTCTGATTTACAGGTGTACCTGACATATGCATGTGTTTTTCTGCATTCTTTCTGTTCACCATTGTATAATGTATTTAATTTGACTTTTTGATTTGTTTACATGCTTCAGGATATAGAACAAAAGGTAAGTAGCTCAGTAAGGAACAACCAGAAATCCAAAGTTTTTATTTTAATCTTTGGCAACTTGCCAAAAAAAAAAAGAGAGAGAGAGAAAAAAAAAGACAATCTTGACAAAGAGAATTAAGTTTTCACCTGGGTGAAAATAACATGTTAGAGGTAAATGAGTGATGTTAATTAGGCAATTGTGATAATGACCTCTGGTAATAATTGATTATTCACTGCAGATATGTTATTATTAAAGCATTATGGTCCTGGAGTGAATTTATGCAGATAATTTGGGTGTTAAATCCTCCATTGCTTGTTAAAAATCACTTGTCTGGTATTTCCTCTGGAAGACTTGTAGCTCTGTATGTATTCTGTGTGCATGTGTGCTCTTTTAATCTATTCCATCATTCTTAATGGATCTCCTTGATACTACATATTTGTATGTACTACAGATGAAAAGCCAAAAAAATGTCAACTTGTTCAGTAGTGCTGGAAGCAGTGATGCTTAAATGAATACTCAAGTCATATTAGTATTCCAAAGAGAAATGTTTGAAATTATTCTGTATTGTGGTAGATTGCTGGACATGGGAGTGATGTAGTAGTTACCTATAGCAAAGGTTTCACCTTTCTTAGTTTGATACTTTAGTAGAGCCAGGAGTTTTCAGAGCAGTAATTACTAATTAAAGAGAACAGTGGAGCTTTAAGTGTACTTTTAAAATCTGCTTTTTGCAAATAATGGGAACATTTTGGTTCTCTCCTAACCTTCCTCTGTTTAGAATTTGGCAAATGCTTTAATAAATTCCTGAACTGGGTTTTTTTGAGAAAAAAATCATCACCTTCAGAAGAATTCTTTTAACCTCCACATACATGGATGCAAGTTCAGCTCTTCTCATGTCAAGATGTCCACTCTGTTTAGATATTCAGGCTATGTGTGTATTTAGGTTGGAAGCTTGAGGAAGTTTCCTTAAGCTCAGCAGTGTTCTGTGAAGCTGCTTTTTCCAAAAAAAATGAAATTCATCTCAACACGGTGTGCTTGGCTCCATCTTCGGGGTGTTTCCAAATCCATTTGGACAAACTCTGGCACAGCTGTTGAGGAGGGAAGGAAAAAAACCCAGTACAATAGACAATCTCTTTACATTTTCAGTGCAGCAATCATCATCTTATTAATGCACTCTTTGGCAAAAACTAATAGGCTGCAGTTCTCAATCACTGTATATTCCTTACTGGTACAATTTCTAGTAGATGGTTTGCTTTTCAAGTGATGCTCTTTCTTGATCTGATTTTCTCTTTCTTTCTTTTAGGCCAAGCAGCTGGAAGCAAAAGACAGAGAACTGAAGAAGCATGATGCCTACTACAAAGAGCAGCTGGCTAGACTGGAGGAAAGGGTGAGCCTGCTTTCCCTTTTAATGAAGAGTGTTCTGTTCATTTCTACTACTTTCTGATTATGTTTTACTCTTACACACAATGACTTTTCTAAGGACAGAAAGATTAAAACTGTGGCCAGAGGGTTGGGGTTTTATATTAACTGCTACTGTTTCTGGCTTAATATTGACAAGATGGAGGCTTTAATGTCAAGAATATTGTTTCCTTTACCAAGTTTTCACATTTGCAATGAGATTTCATGTCACAGTAATTACATACAGAGAAATAATCTGACTGAGGTTACTGTTAGACCACCACGGGTGAAACACCAGTGTAAGTGAAATGGGTATCACCAAGTAATCTTAAAATTGCACATGAAATATGAAGATATATACTGAATTTCTTGCTTACACTGCAGTCCACAGTTCCTTTCCTTGAGTGGAGTTTGTAAAAGCCACCAGCATGTGGGGAGTTTAATGTTAATTGCAAGTTGTTTATGCCATGTTTAAAAAGCACTTCTGTGTCTTTTCTCACAGTAGATTTGAAATGGAACTGAAAAGAACAGTTTGATAAGCTGTATGGAGTGTGCACAATGTTTTAACATATTGCTGTTAACGTTTGTAGTCTTTATAAGGTATTATTTTATAGGATGTTAATTTCAAATAATTACTGCTGCCATCATTTTTTAGGTCCCTGGCTGGTTGTAACCTTCAGCTTAAGTACATTTGCCTCCTTTCCTTTCTCTGCCTTCCTGAGCCTACTTATTGTTGATTCACTGGCATTTTTTTCTAGTCACTTTTGAAAGCAGTATTAACAAGATACATATTCATTTATGCATCTTAGCAGGCTAGAAGAAAACCCCTTGTTTTTATGGATTATGAAGACGAGCATGTTGCATGAATTATCTGTATGTATAATTGGTCTTAATGAATATTTTAAATAGAGGGCATATCAGATACTGTCTCAGTGTTTTGTCCTACCTTTTTGAAGATTGCATTAATGAAGTTATGTTCTTGTCAATGAACAATAGTTTGAAAGGATGAGGGTAAATTAGTTTAATGATTCTAAAACTGCATTATTCAAACAGGAAATAAAAAAATCCTTCTCACACACACAAAAAAAAACCAAAAACCCAAACCCAGCCCACGGGGTACCTTTCTTATTTTCAAATAACTGGCTGGTGTTGGGAGTAAAACCTGTGTGCAGTATCTCATGCAAACTGGCTTCTTCTGGGGTGCTTGTACCTCTTGCTCTTAGTTATCAGCCTTCTATTTTATCATTATGGTGCAAGTAGTACTGGAGTAATTCATGGCACAGGGTGTGTGATAAAAGATAAGGCTTTTGCTTTGCCTTTTTAAGGTGCTATGCAGTAAATAAGATTTTATATAGATTACATTTAGTTATTTTTGATGTTAGATTGCTGATAGAGTGCCTTCACTTGCTACTCTCAGATGAAGATTTCCAACGTGGAATTGTGTTTTTACAGGAGAGTGAATATATCATTCAGGGCTACAACTGAGATAATGAACTAGAAGTAATTGTATTTGAGTACTACTGAAGTGTTGTCCCCCAGGTGACCTTTTCAATCTCTTTTCTTGGACTTCTAAGTTTTCAGGACTAGAGCAGGCAGTTCTGAGTTAACCATCTTCTGCCACGGGTGATGTTTGCTCTGTCTTCAGAGTGGAGTTCTCGTGGTACTAAGGCTTGTCTCTTCAGACTGACTTTTCATTTTTTAAGCTAAGAAACTTTTGCTTTGCAAACAAACATCTAGTTTGTTTTCAGAAGTTCACATTCATCCCTCTTCTGCACTAAGGGAGTTGTTGGAGCTCTGAAAGGAGATGAACCCTGGGCTTTGAATCTGGCTTTGAAATGTTTCAGAGATCTGGAGACTACAGAATGAAAACCTCCAGAAGCAGGGAGGTCATGTCTCCTGCAATCCTGGATTTGCTGAGGCTGTTGCTGTTTACCTGCTGCTGTTGCTTGGGTCATTTGTGAGATTCTGTGCTGGTGATTTTTGAGCATCGGGATGGAAATAGAGCTTTGAGAAAGGAAAAAAAAAAAAGAAAGAAAGAAAAAGGAAAAGGAAAAGAGAAAGAAAAAGGAAAAGAAAAAGAAAAAGGAAAGGAAAAGGAAAAGGAAAGGGGAAAAGAAAAAGAAAAAGAAAGGAAAAAGGAAAAGGAAAAAGAAAAAGAAAGGAAAAGGAAAAAGAAAAAGAAAGGAAAAGGAAAAGAAAAGGAAAGGAAAAGGAAAAGGAAAAGAAAAAGAAAGGAAAAAGGAAAAGGAAAAGAAAAAGGAAAAGAAAAAGAAAGGCCTAATATTTTGGAAATTATGGAGCACAATAATAGGCTTGTTTTCTTGTGAAGCTTTCTCTGGTTTCAGTGAAAGGTGCCCCAAATCAGAGTATGGGCTGCTCAGCAAAGGAAAAGATCAGGACACAGGAGGTAAGGTGGGAGCTGAGCAAGTGCAGCTTGGAGAAGTGAAGTCAGTATGAAGAAATGTGAGTCTGTCACCTGTGACAAAGAATGTTAATTACCTCCTCAGATCATTCTTACATCAAATCAGCACACTTAAACATACTTCACTTCTGCATCTGTGGTATTTCTGTCTGTTGCATCATGGAGTGTCAGAACTCATCTGTCTGATTAATTGGCTTTTTGATTGCTTAGCTTTTTCAATTAGATGCTTCGTATTTGTGTTCTTCAATGCCACTGGAAAAACAATGCAGACAGTGATAATAAAGGGAGGCAACAACAGAACAGATTAGTGTCAGCACAATGTGCTCCTTATGGAGAAAATTATTATACATATTCAGTGCCAGATGAAGTCTGTCAATTATAAAATATTTCAGTGACTGAGTGAAGATGCTCAACCTTTTCAGGGGATTAATACAGGACAAAATAACTGTGCACCAGTGACAGCTGTGATGCTAAAGCATAAACAATTCTATTCTCCAGAGTGATATCTGTTCATAAATTTGGTTTATGTGCTAAAAACCTTTTGGTACTTTCCAAAAACCCAGCGATTCCCCTAACAGCTGCCAGTGTTTCTAGGTCAAAGATAGCACATAAGCTATGAGTTATTACCTGCTCCACAGCAGCAAAGCAAAATGAGATGGTTTAACAAAGGATTTAAAGAGTAACCTTCTCATACTGTATGTCTGACTAGGATGTGAAGCTGTTATTTAAGAGTTCACACATTAAGCTTTAAGAAAAAGTGTCAGTATTTTTCCTTGTCTGCTGACAGGCTAATGGTACTTCTTGACTACAGCAAAAAAAGAGGTGGCAGGATTCAAATCATATGTGTACCATATATTGTCTTAATTATTTACTATAATAAGGTGGCGTTAGTGGTATTTTAAACCATGGAATTTTTCTTTTTAAATAGGAAAGCAAGGAAGAGCAAAACTAATGTGTCAGACAAACTGCTCAGCTCCCTACTTGGGAGAACAATCCTACAGCGTCTTTCTTTCATATCATCTTGTGTTTATCCACACACACCCCCTCCCATCCTTCTGTCCTGTTGTGTTCATCATTCTTCTGTACAACTCCTCTACCTCCAGCATCCTCCCATTGTGCCACTGCTTTCAGTGTCATTTCCAAGCCTCAGTGGCTATGGACTTCATAACCATCTTTGCATCTCTAATATCACCATGGTATGTAGGTTCCAGGCAGCATCAGCAGTTGCATTAATTGTCTCCAGAGCAGCTGTTCTTCCTTCAGCCAGTTGCTTTTGCTTTTTAGAACACTTGTGCTACATGGGAAATGTGACTGGATCCTCTCCAGCTGCTGTTACAGTTTTGACACATCACACAGACACGTGGAGTGAGGTTTCTCTCCTTGTGCTTCTGTTGCTTTGAGAATGATGCAGCTCTCCCTAATTCGAATTTTCTCCAGCAAATCCAACTATTGTCTTGTTACATTGCTTCAAAATACCATTATGCATTGTTTGGAGAATCATGCCCCCAGTCACAGGAGCAGAAGGAAATTAATTTTAATTCACTGCTGTATGACACAACTACTTAGGTTATCAGTGTGAATAGGCAAGATGTGTACTTCAGTACTAATCAGGATATTTCTAACTCAAACGAAGTTTTTATGCTCGTGAGTTTTCTAGAAACACTTTCAGTAAGTATTAGAGTAGGATGCATGGAAATATGCATATAGAACAAAGTAATAAAATTATTCTCTTAATATTTGGAGGTCTCAGCATTACCTTAGATACACAACAGATTTAGCAGTCAACAAGTTACTGCCCTAATAATTCTCCTGTGCTGATACTATAATTTCTGTGCATGTCCTTGCTGACTTCAGTGTAGTGAGACTCCTGCAACCATACAGGGCTTACAGCCAGATCAGAGCCTGAGAATATAGACATAAGTTCTGGAAATGTGATCCTCTTATCTGCATCCATTTTTTTCCACGACTTAAATTTTGAGGCAGGATTTGCAAATCGTAGTTTGGGCACTTAATTTGGGGATTCTACTTACCATGTAGGCTGTCAAGGAGCATTAACCTTAAGGTAAGATGAGCTCACAGAGCACAAAGCTGATGGCACATACTATACCAGGTGTTAAATAGTATTATCCATCCTGCTTGCTACAGTAAATAGGATTTTGCTATTATGATGTAGTCAGGATTTTCAGGGAAATCAAATTTACCAGACACTAAACTGTCGTCCTCACTGCTGAGCAGCTTTTTATTCTGGGATCTTGCATTCCTACTAATCCTGTTGGTAAGAAATGCTTATACCAATTGTGTGGGGAAATTATAGTTTAATGATCACTTCTTTTTTTTTGCTATTCAAAGCTAAGAATGAACCAATATTCTTTGCAGTGATAGCTCAGAAAAGGAGGTGGTACACAGCTCAGCTTCCCAGCCAAGTATTGGCTTTTTGTAGGTGTTTATTATGAAGAGAAGTGCAAAGATGCAAACAATGTGGGTTCCACAGTTGGTTCAGATGCTTCAGAGTCTTGTTTACCTTTTTAGACCTCAACAAGTAAATAATCAGAATCTGTTTGCTGTGGGTTTTGTAAGCTGTAGGTTGCAAAACGTAGATAACGGGGGGGACTATTATAAAGCAGCATAATAACTACCAGAATTTTTATTCCTTACAATGTCTTTTAGCAGTTTAAACAATTTTGTTCCTATTTGTTTTCAGTTATCAGTCTGTTTACTTCCTTCAATCTTGCATGACTCTATCAGCAAGAATTTCATAACCAGAGGATGATTCTGCTGTCACCTCTTGCACTTAGAAGTTTGTATTTCCTACAGCAAACACTTTTACTCCCCATGCATTTGTACTGCATCCTTTCATGTCTTTCAAAAGCAAATAGCATGGATGTAGGGGCAGTATTTTAAGACTTCAGGCTGAATCCAGCAAAACTGGAAATGGTTTTGGCTGATGGTACTATGTATGGAGCATTGAGGGAAGATGCAGGGAAAGCTCAGCAAACTTTTTGTTATTTTCTCCAGGAAGAAAAGGGATCAAGTCTAGTGGAGAGCTGACAGCCTTGCATGTAGTCAACAAGTACAGCTTGGCACTGGGTGCTTTCCTTATAATAATACCAGTAGGTTTTCCCAAATTGACCATTGCCCTTCAAAATACTGCTCAAAGAGAATTCTGTTGTAATGTGTAGCAACAGGAGTAATCACTGTGTTGTAGGTTTCCTTTAAAGTGTGCATCTTGCTTCATAGTCCTCTGTCTGTTGAGGTCTTTTTTCTTTCTTCTGATATTTAAACTGATACTTTCAGTAATACCAGTGTTGTCTTTGACCTAGCCAAACTCCTGTATTTCAGAGAAGACTTGCTGTGAAAGGCCTTTGCAGACCTTCCTTCGCTGTAAATTCTAAGTGGGAATGTCCAGGTTGTATCACTTTACAATAATTTTGCATTTCAATCAATTATTATAACATTGGTCTCTAAATATCCATGATTTGAAAGAAAAGAATTTCATCATTCTTACTTCACATCAATTTTTATGAGATGTCAGTGTTTTTTTGCTTGGTTCTATCTACCTCTCTGGCTGTCTCTCTCTCTCTGTCTTCTTCATCATATCAAATCTGATATATATATATAAAAATCCCCTGTGTATCAATACATAACCCTATTTCCAAACATTGTTCAGACAGAAGCAATAAAATATATTGCAGTTTCCAGCTGGAGAATGAAATAATGTAATTATTAATGAATATCTCTGAGAAATTACTGGTGTCTTTTTTTTTTCCCCCTAAATATGTGTATTCAGCTGTAACAGTGAATACTTGCAGTTTCCCACAAATCAATGCAGTAGGACACCTGAGTATAAAATCAAGATATATTAATTTCTCATTTTGCATTAGGGCCAGCAGACTTTTCCACGTCTGAGCTTATATGCTGCACCAATGAGATAAAAGTAGGAGTTCATCAGAATTTCCCAGTGCTTTGTATTTCCATACTGCTCCTGAAACCCACCCTTTTTAGTACTGACCACAGCATAATGTTTTTTGTCAGTTTAGCATAATAAAGCTGTCACCCCAACCCCTGATCTTGCTTCACGTCGCCAATATCGGAAAATTTCTCTCTTCAAATTTCATTATATTTGGGGGACAGAGCTTTTGTTGAGAGCTTCTTGCCTGGCAGGTTGAGATTAGGAAACTTGCTACCAATTACAATATCTGAAACCTCAAAGCTGATTGACAGACTGAGCTGTAGCCTTCTGGCTGGAGTGCTGCATTAATGCACAACCTCCCTATCTCACCCAGCCACAATCTTTGTTCTGAGCAATTGTTTTTAAGATGCAATTTTGTAATTTTTTTTTGCTCCTCGTTATCTTTTATTTACCAACTTCTGAATAAATAGCTAACATGCCTATTAAATACACAGCTCACTCCTATTTCTTTTTCCCCAAGCCCACCAAAAATGCATGGCATTTTCTTTGGAGATGTTTTCCCATTTAAAAGTACCTGTTTCAGTCTCACCTTTCACTACCTCACATCCCAATCAATAGCAGCAGTGAAATGTTGCTTAATAACAAAATAAGGGCTTGTTAGGAGTAGTAGATATTGACATTACTCTAAATGTTTTTTTAGGAGATTATTTTTCCATTCTGCTTGTGTGTCTAAATATAAATGGAGACCAATAAAAAAGTGTGGGAAGTAATATTCCAGGCATTTTTCCCCTGCACAGAAAGGCACTTGATAACTTGTAACATGTAGCCAGTAGTTTGGTATAATTTGTTTGAAATCCTTTTGTTGTTTTTTTATTCACCCATTATGTGCAAAATCATTATTTGAGATGTGTTTTTTTCTTTTTTGGTAGTTTCATTTTGTCACAAAAGATTAATAGTTCCATGGGTTTGGTTTTGTAAGAATTGGCAGAAGACCAAGAAATAATGGTATACTGCATGAAAAAAATTGGTATGAGTCCTGAAGCAGGGGTGTGTTTACATGATCTTTCAAGACTTTTCAAATACATTGTGCTTTTTGTTGTTTGGATTTTTTTTTCCTTTATCTTCATTACTGTCTCTTTAACCCATCACAATTCTTGTAACTCTGTTTTCTGGAGTAGCTTCTGGTTTACTGCCTTTTTTCTTATGCCACTGGCTCAGATATTTTCCCTCCACTCTTCCTGCTACATTTCCTTATGCTTTTTGGCTTAAAATACTGTTTTAAACTCATCCTGAAGTCTCTTTCTCAGCCTATGGATGCCTCAGTGCTGTTTCCCATAGAGTTTCACTGTTTACATTTCCTCAGGTATAGGGGAAAATGTTTTTTGGAGGTTATACTGTCCTGGAGGTTAGACTTCTACTGGAAATGTGAATGCTGAAAACCTGTAAAATTCAAACTCTTAGAGATTTTAGTAGTAAGTAGGGGATCTACTGACCCAGGACACAAGGAAGTGTTATTTTTCAGGAATTGTCTATTTATATAGAGTGCTTAGTGTTTATCCAGCTATCATATAGCTTTGTAAAGACAATTTCTTTCATAAACCCTTTTCTGTTCCTGCAGCTTTTAAGTCCTCATTGCTTGAATTAATTTTTTTCCTTAACTTTTCCTCAGTTATACAATTATCACTGCTCTAGATCTCAGCATTTATTGACTTCCTACTGTAGGAATTCATTTACAGTCCCATAATAAGGGGGTCATCACCAATCATATTTCTCTGAGTGGTTCAGTTAAAGTCATTTGAATTTTGGTGTTTGTGAAGTCTGGACGTGTAGACATGTTCATGGAACTATAGAGAAGTTTGGTTTTGAAAGAGTCTTTAAATACTTCCAGTTCCAACCCCCCTGCCATGGGCAGGGACACCTCCCACCAGCCCAGGTTGCTCCAAGCCCCATCCAACCTGACCTCCAACATTCCCAAGGATGGGGCAGCCACAGCAAAGAGTTTCTTCCTAATAGATAGTCTGAATCTCCTCTCTCTGAGCTTTAGACCATTTTTCCCTTGTCCTGTCACACCAGGTCCTTGTCCCAAGTCCCTCCCCAGCTTTTCTGGAGCCCCTTCAGGCACTGGAAGGTGCTCTAAGGTCTCCCCATTGCAGCCTTCTCTTCTCCAGGCTCAACAACCCCAATTCTCTCAGCCTATCTCTATAGCAGAGCTGCTCTCTGATCATCTTTGTTGCCTCCTCTGGGCTCACTCCAGCTATTCCATGTCCTTTCTGGGCTGGGGGCTCCAGAAATGGACATTAGTCCTGGTGGAATCTCACAAGAGTGGAATAGAAGAGGAGAATCCCCTCCCTTGACCAGCTGGCCATGCAACCCAGGTCACAGTTGGTTTTCTGGGCTACAAGAAAAGCTTATGTTGAGCTTCTCATCATCCAACATCCCTCAAGGCTCTTCTCAATCCATTCTTCACCCAACCTGTGTTTTGGAATTGCCTCGAACCAGGTTCAGGACCTTGTCCTTCCCACATACCAAAAATATGTGGGAATGTGAGGATAAATGGTGTTTGGAATGGGAACATATAGGGCAATACTGAGAAACAAAACCACTGAAAAGCAACCTGGCTGATGATGAGCCAGAAAGGTTCTCTCAAAAGGCCAACATACCAGCATCCTGGCTTGTATCAGCACTAATGTGGCTAGCAGGAGCAGGGCAGGGATGGTCTCCCTGTGCTGGGGAGGCTGCACCTTAAATTCTGGGGTCAGTTTTAGGCCCCTCAGGAGCAGAAGGACGTTGAGGGGCTGGAGTGTGTCCAGAGAAGGGCAATGAAGGTAGGGAAGGGTCTGGAGCACAAATCTGGCCAGGAACATCTGAGGGATCTGGGGGTGTTTAGTCCAGAGAAAAGGTGGCTGAGGGGAGACCTCATTCTCTCCAGCTCCCTGAAAGGAGAGCAGAGGGAGGTGGGGTTGATCTCTTCTCTTAAGGAACAAGCAACAGGACAAGAAGAAGTGACCTCAAGTTGTACCAGGGGAGGTTTAGATTGGATATGAGGAACAATTTCTTCCTGGAAAGGGTTGTCAGGCCTTGGACCAGGGTGCTGGTGGAGAGCGGCCATCCAGAGAGAGACTTTGGAGTTTGGATTGCCAGGAAGCTGAACAGGAGCCAGCAGTGTGCCCAGGTGGCCAAGAAGGCCAATGGCATCCTGGCCTGGCTCAGGAACAGCGTGGCCAGCAGGTCCAGGGAAGGGATTCTGCCCCTGTACTCAGCCCTGGTGAGGCCACAGCTCGAGTCCTGTGTCCAGTTCTGGGCCCCTCAGGTCAGGAAGGAGATTGAGGTCCTGGAGCAGGTCCAAAGGAGGGCAACCAGGCTGGGGAAGGGATCCAGCACAAGTCCTGTGAGGAGAGGCTGAGGGAGCTGGGGGTGTTCAGCCTGGAGAAGAGGAGGCTCAGGGGAGACCTCATCACTCTCTACAACTCCCTGAAAGGAGGCTGGAGCCAGGGGGGGTTGGGCTCTTTTCCCAGGCAACTATCAGCAAGACAAGAGGGCATGGTCTCAAGTTGTGCCAGGGGAGGTTTAGGTTGGATATTAGAAAGAATTTCTTCCCGGAGAGGGTGATCAGACATTGGAATGGGCTGCCCAGGGAAGTAGTGGATTCTCCATCCCTGGAGATATTTAAAAAGAGCCTGGATGTGGCACTGAGTGCCATGGGCTGGGAACCACAGGGGGAGTGGATCAGGGGTTGGACTTGATGATCTCTGAGGTCCCTTCCAACCCAGCCCATTCTATGATTCTATGATTCTATGATTCTATGAGATGTGGTGCTCAGGGCAGTGGTGGCCTTGGCAGTGCTGGGTTGACAGTGGCACGTGATGATCCTGAAGGTCTTTTCCAACCAAAACCATCCTGTGTTTGTTGGCTCCTTTGATCTCTCTCTTCTTTATTCCTTTGTTGTCAGAAGAGCTGGATGTCACCCTGGGTGACTGTGTCTGCATCTGGTGGTGGTGATGGTTTCAGCTTCACTTTTCCTCTTCTTGAGGAGCCAAAGTACCCAGAGGGAGAATTTTGTTTTCCGTAGGGAAAAAGGAACATACTGAAGCAATTTGTCGTTTGAATGTTAAAATGCAGTGTTTATCGCCTCTCATAGGGTATGACAAAATGTTTTAACATATGGGTAGTTAATGAATAAGCAGCTTTCATTTTACCCAGGCCTGTTCCCTCCTCCCACCCTTCTTTCCTTTACAGAAGTTGAAATCAGGGAACAAATACGGTACGAAGTTAACACCAGATTTAAAGCCACACTCAGATAGTTTGCTTGGATTTCTTTGGGGAGGGAACATATTTAAAAAATACTCCAACTCTTGACTGAGCCACGTGACTGAATTTTTAAAGTTTCCTTCTAGAGATTTTACTCCTGGTACAATATTTCAAATAATTCCACCCGAGTAATCCTTCAGTTTCTTTCAGCCCCCTGGCAATCTGTAGAAATGTTTTCCCTTAAACGCATTTATCTTTTTAATATATTGCATACTTATCTTTTTAATGTATTGCATACTTTTTTTGAATAGCTTGGTAATTTTACTTTTGGGCAAGCTGAGCATTAGGTCTAAAAAAGTGGAATACAGACCAGTCCTTTTTTTCACTGGTTTTATATTCTCTGCCCTTTGTGCAATTGCTTTTAAGGCCAAGAAGTACCTAATTAAAGCATCCCCTCCATTTAAGCAAATATCACTGACATTATGTGCATTACAGCATTCTCTGGGCACCTTTCTCTTTAAAACATTCTCTTTTCTGCCTAAGCAGTAGTCAGTAATTTTTCTCATTATAAAGCAATAATATTTGTGTGTTATGTTGCTAGGCTTTTTTTTAGTAAATAGTCTTGTAAACCTAAAGGCTGAAACAGTCTTCCCAAGCACATACCAGCTTCATTTTCACTGCTGTCAGTCTGAGTGATATTTTAATTTTTTTTTTCTACCCCTAAAAATACTTCAGTAACCATAACCAATAGATAAATGAGAGAATCCCCAGGAAATGCTGCAGAAGGTTTCTGTTTGCCAGCACAATAAATGCAGGAGCTAATAAATGTCTTCTTACATCAGGAGGAGGCGTGTAATGAGTAAATGATGGGAAAAAGGAATTTGGGAAATAAATGATCAATCTGATCTGAGATGACAAACAATTTCTTAATAATTCAGGCTTGGGTGGGAGGGAGAGGGCTCTGTTCAGTCCAGAGATGCTGCTGAAACCCAGCTCCAGAGATGGACCCTGGAGATCTGGCAGCTGGTGGGTTTTGATTTAGGTTGACTGAACAAGAAACTGTGATTAGACACAACCTTTTTTTTTTTTTTCTTTTTCATGTGAGGCTTCGTGTACATCTGTGGATTTAATCCTCTGTTTCTGTAGGGTGAGCACAGAGACCACTGACATCAAATGTTCAGTAAGGCCAAGTGTAGAGTTCTGCATCTGGGAATCAATAACCCCAACCACCAGGACAGAGTTGGGGATGTCCTGCTGGAAAGCAGCTCCATGGAGAAAGCCCTTGGAGTCCTGGGGGAAAGGAATTCTCCAGGGGTCAGCAATGTGCCCTTGGGACCAAGAGGGCCAATGGTGTCCTGGGGGCATCAGGAAAAGTGTGTCCAGCAGATCCAGGGAGGTTCTCCTCCTCCTCCTCCTCCTCCTCCTCCTCTGCTCTGCTCTGCCCTGGGGAGAGCACAGCTGGAATCCTGGTTCCAGTTTGGGGCTCCCCAGTTGAGGAGAGACTGGGATCTACTGGAGAGAGTCCAAGGGAGAGGTGGGAGGGTGAGGAAGGGACTTGAGCATCTCTGCTGGGAAGCAAGAGTGAGAGCCCTGGGGCTGTTGAGCCTGGAGAAGAGAAGGCTGAGAGGGGATGTGCTGAATGTCCCTCAAGATCTGAGGGGTGGGGGGCAAGAGGAAGGGGACAATCTCTTTTTGGGGGTGCCCAGGGAGAGGCCAAGGAAGAATGGGTTGAAGGGAGAAGAGAGGAAGTTCCAGCTCAGCATGAGGAGAAACTTGTGGAGGCTGAGGCTGAGGGAGCCCTGGCCCAGGCTGCCCAGAGAGGTTGTGGAGTCTCCTTCTCTGGAGCCTTTCCAAACCCCCCTGGATGTGTTCCTGTGTGGGCTGCCCTGGGGGATCCTGCTGGGGCAGGGGGATCTCCAGAGCTCCCTTCCAACCCCAAACATTTAATATTCCTGTGATTTTTTGGGAGGATTTTGTGTGAAGGACATGGTTCACACCATGCTTGGGGAAATCAGTACTGTCTCCTGGTGTAGTCCAGTTGCCTTCCTCATCTCATTTTATTTTACTCTTCATATGCAAGATAAGTAAGTCCTGCCCAGAAGCTTTTGCTTCTAGTGCTTCTAGAATATCTAGTGATATTCTTAACATCAGAGTTAAACCAACATCTTGAGATGTGGTCATATTTTAAACCCATTGCAGGGGGAGGAAGGCAGGTGTACCAGATTTTGTGTAACATGAATTGTGGCACAGCTCTCAGCTCTGGCCAAGCTTTGCAGCAGGAGCATAAAGTTAAATACATTTTCTTTCTATATTGCATGACCTGTCAAACTGCCTGGAAATGAAAATACTCCCTTTAAAAGTGGGAGAAAGAACTCAAATTCAAGATGACCATGAAGGCTGGAGGAAGAAAATTGGGGAGAATAGGAGGTGAGAAAATCAGAATAGTGGATGCAGTGACAAGCTGAGTGACAACTTCTTTTCAGCCAACTTTTTGCTTGGAAAAGAGAAAAAACAATTTTTCTGGGTCATTACCCAGATTCCTTTGAAATCCCTGACTCCCCATTCCTTCAAAGGGGATGAAATAGGTAGTATTGAGCTTCTATATTAGTATGATCCTTCCTGGCAAAATAATGTGTCATTTTTACACTAATACTTCCCAAGTGAAGGCTTCTTCTCTCTTGAATTGTATTTTTATTTGTTTTTCAGGCTGTTTATGTGTCAGATAACCTCCTTGGTCTTGAAATAGGTCCAGTGTTAGGGGCTCATTGTTGCTCTTGTAGTTTTTAATTGGGATATCAGCACAGCTTAGGAAAAGTGGGAGTGAGCCATCAGGAGCCAGGAGAAGGGGACAGGAATGATAATGCCATCCTGGTGGCATGTTCAGCTCTCTTTAAGCATGTCAGAGAGAATTGAAAAGTTCCTCCATCTTATGCCTTTCTAACTGAAAAGCATTATACCTGAATGCTGAGACTTTTCAATATGTTTCTATTCACATGCATATTGCTGTGCCTCAAAAGGCCTTTCCTTTTGAAATACAGGAAGATAATCATGTGTTTGAAATGAGTAGATACTCTCCTGCCACTTTTGAAATCTTTATATTATTTTTTTTTTCCCCCCAATGTCAGAGAGTTTAACCATTTGCATTACTGTGGGCCATAATCACGTAGGAATATGTATTTATGCACACTAAACTCTGAAAACATAGCTGCTGTAATTAGGCAGCAAATTCAAATGAACCATAGCAGAGGAGTTCAAACATATGTCTAATTCTCTGAGAAGAATTACAATTTTTTAAAAAGCCTTACCTTAATACCATTTCACTATTTTCCATACCTGCCACCACTGCAGTCTGGCTAGAGATCATTTTTACAACAAAACTTATTGGTTTTTTGTCTCTATAATTTATTAAGCAGAAAGCCCAAAGAAGTGATTTTATTGTTCCCAATAAACTGCAACAATAATACAAGATTTTATTTTTTTTTCGTGTGTGTGTTTGAGACCATATGTATTTTTAAAAGCATTGCAGATAATTGTTGCTGCATGCCAGCTCAAATGTCTGCTGGTGCCAAGCTTGCTACTGATTTCTGTAGTTAATCCTCCCTAGTTTACAGTTTTCAAAAGTAAAAGCATAGAAGTGCTTGGCAGCGATTAACATTATTTAAACTATAATTACTACTTTCTGTAGATACAAATACTTGCATTTTGACCCATGTTACAGAAAGTGCCTCTGTTTTTTGAAGAGATTTTCTCACAATACTCACAATTTTGCCTGTGAGTAGCAAGCCTGAACAGAAAAACTGTTTGATAATCCTGCTTGTTTTGTACCTTGGAGAATGCACCATTTTTTTCATTGCCTTGGTTTCTCCAAGCAAAGGAAGAGCGATGTAATCACCAAAATATCCTCCTGAGAGTGAATTCTCTGATAAATTTCGAGAAGATACCAAAATTTATTGTCTAGAGAAGTAAGTTAAAATATGCAATCTTTTGTATTAACCATTTTACTCAGCAAAATGTCTAGCAATGTGAAGGTATGATTTTAAGTTCCTGTTTCATCATTTCTTGCTTAACTTACCTAAAAGGTTTTTAAAGTGTGCCTCATAGTTGAATTTTTGAATGAATTTCAGTTTTTTAAGATTTTAAGATAAGCAAATTTAAGATTTGCTTTAAGAAAGCAAATTCTTTCTCCACTCTGGTGGTTTTAGGGTTGCCTGCATGGGTGTTGCTGTTCACTGCATTAAAACAGCATAATGCAAGTTACAAAAGTATTTCTCTAAAGGCTGTTTTGGATCGTAGTGGATGATATTTCACACACTGTTTTTCAGCAAGCCCTGGTTTGGGGGATTTGCAGCAGAGTTAGGTGCTGGATATCTGTGTGGCTTTCGTGATTACAATAGCAATACAGAGATTTTCACTCTTTTTTTCTTATCCCCACCACCCACTGGGCTTCAATTGCACAATCTTTGTATTCAGCAGGGTAACATTGGAAGTGAACATAACATGGCAAAACCATCTCTTTTAGAAAATAAATATTGTTCAGTAAAGCATCAAGAGAAAACAAAAGGTAATTTGGAATATGAGAAGGCTCACAGTTTTAAATCATGACTCCAGCAGCCCCTTTTTCCTACCCTGTGTGTTAGGAGCTTTGTCTGTCCATACCCCACATATGTTGATACAGTTTCCAGTTGAAACTCTTAAATTTGATGTTTTTATTTGAATGCTACCAAATAATTCATTGCCAGCATAACACACCCCTTGAAATTAATACAGCCCATGCTCTATTCTGTAACCATTTCAAACAGCTTTCATGGTCTTCCTTTCTCCTTAAGAATATATTGCTGCTACTCTCACTCTATTTATTACTATTTTTAAAACTATCTTTAATTACGTGTTTAAAATAATGTGCAGAATGCTGAAGAGTTGAGAATTTCTTGTGGCTGAGCAGGCAGTAGTACTTCAGTAGGCTTTCAGCTGAACAAAACAAAATATTGCTGTGTACAGGTGCAGTGAATTATTGGATAACAATGGAGGCCGGACTTCCTTTTGGGAGAAAACATGAAGTTTTCAGAAAATGACCCCCTTGAATTCAGAAGACTTCAGTGAATTTTTTTTCTCTTTGTGTCGTTGCTGTGAAATGACAAGGCAAGTTTTCAGGTGCTGGTAAAATTGAAAGAACTCATTTAAAAAAAAACAAACTGAAAAATCCTTGCAAGCCCAGTGCTTTCATATTGGAAAATGAAGTGTAAAATGCTCTGCGTGTTTGTACTACTCAATGTGTGGAATATTTTTGAAGTTGAAGTTTCACCAGTGGTTAACAGAATGAATATTTATGGGGCAGTATTGGAGGGGACATGTAATATCATTTTATTTGACTAGTTGGTGCAATTAAAATAATTTTCAGACACAGGACCCTGTTTTCATGTGGCTGTGGGTCTACTGGCAGTATTTTGCTTCTAGAGGTGAGTAGAGTAAATAAAAAACTTTGTTGAATAGCTTTGGTACTTTGGCAGGCAAAAAGAGAAGAAATATTGACTAAATCAAGTGCATTCTGAATGCTCCCATACATTATATAGAAGTAACAGGGTATGTAGAATAAAATGCAAATATCAGAACTTGCAGTACTTCCATGCATTTATCAAGCAACTGTATTAATCAATACAGAGGAGTAATTTATCTAGCTAGACCTTGCTGTAAGGAAAAAAGGAGGATTATATATGATGGTGGTTGGCTTTCTGGTATTTGGAAAAGAAGTATTGTGTGTAACTCTACCCTCAGATCTTGCGTGTTATTTTGCTGTTATATTGGCAAAATATAAGTGAATAAGAGAGCATTTGCCACAGAGAAAAGTTGGTCTAAATGATGGTGGGTTTTCATATCCTCTTTGAGATTCTGGGGCACTGATGCATTTTCACTAACCCAGGTTCAAGTGGAAATGTTTAATTGGTGTTAAAAAATCTGGGTTCACTCAGGAGATGCTGGTGAGAGGCACATGCCATGGAAAGTTGATGAAACCATCTCAGCAGCTTAGTGAGGGAATATTTTGCTTTTATTAAAGAAACTTAGTTTAGTTGTTCACCTGTAGGTAGCTGAGGTCAGACATGATGAAGCCCATCCTAAGAAGCAAATGCCAGCATGGGTGAAGAAAATGGGCTCAAGCTGTGCCAAGGGAGGTTTAGATTGGATGTTAGGAAGAATTTCTTCACTGAAAGGGTTATCAGACATTGGAACAGGCTGCCCAGAGGGTGAAGTCACCATTCTTGGAGGTATTTAAGAGTGGTATAGACACAGTGCTTGGGGATGTGGCTTATTTAAGGACTTAGGGTTAGGTTAGGGTTGGACTTGGTGATCTTGGAGGTCTTTTCCAACCAAGGTGATTCTGTGATGAGCAAATTATGTTTCAGAATAACAGCAGAAACCTACACAGGCTAATGTGGAGTTGCTGACATTGGTCAAAATAAATGGACAGAGTATAGGGGGAATATGTATGGAATGTAGTTTGTATTCTCAAGAAGCAACTAAAAACCTGTCCAGACTAATGAGGAGGAGGTGTCTGGGAAAGGCTGTGGGTGGCTGGAGAATTACAGGGTGGATAGCACAAGTGTTCACTTCAAATGAAAAAGAAAAATAAGGCAGCAGTGGGAGAATATAGATGTGTAGGACAGAATGCACATGAAGTACCTGCAGGATGGTTGAAAGGCAGAATAATGGCTCAGGCTGGAAGGATGCACCAAGCACAGCAGGAGGGAGAATTGGAATGGATACTAGGAATAAACAGAACCTGCAAAAGAAGCCCAGTAAATAGTTGGGAATCATCTCTAGAGGTCACATAGCACAGTTATAAATTATGAATGGTTTTTAGAGGTCTGCATTTGAATTATTTGACCCAGCGTATCATCCCGCTTAGGAATTTTGTTGCATGTTACTACTTGAGAGCAACAGAAGCAGGTTTTTAACTTCCAAAGCAATGCCTTTGGTGCTCATGATTACACTCTGACACACTGAGACACTTAATCTGTTTTGTTTTCGTAGGTCCTGGGTTTTTTATTCAGCAGGTTTCTGCTCAAGAAGGCCACCTGCCTTGGTTTGGCTGCATTTCTTTCAGAAGCTGTTTCCAAACAGAACGGGTCTGCTGGGAAACACTGTTGTAAGAGCATGGAAAAATTCTCACATTAGTCTGATTTAAATGTGCTCAGAGCTCATTTTATTTCTTGCTTCACTAAATATGAGCATAGTCCTCAATCTAGACTGGGTGTGAAATGTACTTTTTTTGGGTTTGGGTACTTATCAGTCATTCAAGCAAACATACACAGTGTTTTCCACCACACAAATTTTTTTATAGCCTCTGTCTTCTTGTTGTACCAGTCTTTATTTCCTCCCTGCACACATGTGGTGTTCAAAGCACCTTAAAGTACTTTACTCACTCCACAGCCACCAAGAACTGTTACTGCAGGGTAGTTTTTCAGTTTGGCTTAGCTGCTGTTGTACAGCATCAGCTCTCAGCTGAGATTTTGTGACTTCACAAATTTTCTGCCTTGATATGTTGCAGGTAGATCATGAACTTTGCATAGTAAAAGGTGATCTGTGTATTTACCTCCTCTTTGCTGTCCTGCTGCTCCTGACATCATCAAAATCTTTTCACCTGACAGTGATGTAAAGAGCTGGATACCAACATTTAGAAAATTTCTGCCAGCATTCTCCAAAAAAGTTTGTTGGTGTCACCAAATGTATATTTTAAAATGTGTCCAAATAAGAAGCTCGTCCTGCTTAGAGACTGTGTCTTGTAATTCCACAGTATAGATGAGATATTAGGAAGAAATTCCTTAATTTGAGGGTGGTGAGAGCCTGGAACAGGTTGTCCCAAGAAGCTGTGGCTGCCCCATCCCTGGCAGTGTCTCAGGTGAGGTTGGATGGGGCTTGGAGCAACCTGGGCTGGTGGGAGGTATCCCTGCCCATGCAGGGGGTTGGAAGTAGATGAGCTTTAGGGGCCCTTCCAATCCATTCTATGACATGAGGCCTTTGGTGGTATCAATCAAACTTCATTTTGGGTTTACCTGTTGGTGTTGACTGTTCTGAGACAGTTACCTTAGAAAGTTACCACAACCCAATACTAACTCAAAGGAACAAAGGCAAAACTTTTAAAGCTGTGACATAGGGACAGGAACAAGCTTGAGAGGTGACACCATTGCCTGGGCTGTTGGATGGAGAGAGATGGAATATTGTGGAGGCTCAGGGGAGACCTCATCACTCTCTACAACTCCCTGAAAGGAGGCTGGAGCCAGGGGGGCTTGGGCTCTTTTCCCAGGCAACTATCAGCAAGACAAGAGGGCATGGACTTAAGTTGTGCCAGGGGAAGTTTAGGTTGGATATTAGAAAGAATTTCTTTATGGAGAGGGTGATCAGACATTGGAATGGGCTGCCCAGGGAAGTAGTGGATTCTGCATCCCTGGAGATATTTAAAAAGAGCCTGGATGTGGCACTCAGTGCCATGGGCTGGTAACTGCAGTGGTAGTGGTCAAGGGTTGGACTTGATGATCTCTGAGGTCCCTTCCAACCCAGCCAATTCTATGATTCTATGTTTTTAGAATTTAAACACTTGATTCTTGGTCTCTTGAGGGTTGGTGCATAAGTGTTACTTGCAGCAGCATTGTGCTTTTCAAAAAATGGAAATCTTGCATTCATTATGCCCTTAGGCAACCAATCTCACTGAGCAGTGATAGTGGTAGATCTAATAACCATAGCTAAAGTCAGCTGCTTTCCATTTATTTAAAAGATGATCAAACTCATCTGTGATTCTTTATGTTGGGCTCTTGCCACAAGATCAATTTCATATACAGCTGCCAAGCAGATTGCACATCTACAAGCCAAAATAGATTTCCATTTTGCTATCAGATATATTGCTGGCTGTAATTTTATATATTCATAGAATTATTTGGCTTGGAAGAGGCCTTGCGAGGTCCAACCTCCAGCTCAAAGCATGATCTTCTGCCAAGTGAGTAGTGATACGATGAGAGGAAAGGGGTCCAGTTGTGCTAGGGGAGGTTTAGGTTGGATATTAGGAAAAATTTCTTTACTGAAAGACTGGAGAAGCATTGGAATGGGCTGCCCAGGGAGGTGGTGGAGTTGCCATCCCTGTAGGTGTTCAAGAAGCATTTAGATGTGGTGCTTCAGGAGGTGATTTAGTGGTTGTGGTAATTGGATTACAGTTGGACTTGATGATCTTGAAGGTGTTTTCCAGCCTTAATGTTTCCATGATTCTATGAGACATGATGTTAGGACTTTTTCCAGTTGGATCTTTGACCACCTCCAAGTCTAGAGATACCACAACCTTTTAGGGTCCCTGACCCCTGCTTAATTATCTCTGGAGGGAAATAATTTTCCTTGTATCTATTTGGAATCTAGTTTACACCGTTGTTTCTTGTTCTCCCACTGTGCATATCAGTAGAGAGACTGTCTCCATCTTTTTGATAAACCTTCTCCTAGGACTTTTTTAGTACCTGCAACCTTGGTGAGCATGCACTTCATCTCTGGGTCATTGATAAAGATGTTAAACAAGGAAGGCTGTGGTACAGACCTCTGAGCATGTAGCTGTAGAGCCTGATGATCCAGCCAGATTTTCACCCATAATTCACAGAAGCAATCTTCTCTTACACTTTTGACCACTTTAATGGGATATTTGTCTGCCTCTGAAAGCTGACCAAAATGAGTATGAAGCAGGTGGTGTTTAAAGTGATTTTCCCAGACCTTTCCTCTGACTGCAGAAGATGAGCAATGTGAGCTTGAAATTACGGCTGCTGTAGTCCACAGAAGAGCTACCTTGAACTCAGAGCTGTCTCTGTGATGAGTTTGCAGCAACAGCTTCATGGGTAAGCTCAAATTGTCTTTCCTTGGATCTCTAACACCACTGGACTTTGTGTAAGTGATTCATGTAGCAGGTGAGCTGCTACTATGCATGAATATAAAAGAAGACTTGAGTTGACTTTGTCTTTCTGTATCAAAAAAACCATATACATATTTTTCTTACCTGCCAGGTATTTCCAGCTGTATACATTGAAATTAAATCTTGGACTATCCTTGGGATCCACAGACAGGCATCCAAGGCTCATGCTGATCCTAGTTTGCTTGAGAGCTGCTGTAGTTCCCTGTGACATGGCTTTTGCTGTGCAGAAGTGGCCATTGGTTTAAGAATGAATTCCACACAAGAAACCAACAAAGGGAATTTTAAGTCTTTCAGGAATGAGCTCTTCCCAGTGCTGCAACCTTTCCCCAGTGCCACCAGGAGAAGGGATTTCTCAGCTTCTATTTCTTGGACTTCGCCCTGTGGACGTGGAGAAATAATATCTATTGGTACCTTAGGATAAAATTTATCATGCATAATGGCAGAAGGGATGAGACTGAGAAGGAAAGTTGTAAATAGGAATCATTTAGATGAGGCATCTTGTCATGAGCAGGAGATGTAAATACAGTTGTGCATTTACACGTGCATCTCAAAGATTGAGAACATTTGTATTAGAGACTCTGCTACAATTACATGCAAATTAGATGCTTGGCTGAGTAGCTGTAAAAACTTTGAATAGATTTGTCCTTTTCACAAAGATTTTCTTTTTCTTTGGCAGCTCAGTTAACAAATTAGAGGTCCGTGTTCTACTAAAGCAGAGAAGTGAAGTGAAGCATATCTCGGGAGAAACTTTATAGACATTAATGTTTGCAGTTCAGGGTGTTAGTTAGTGGTGCCTGAAAAACAGAATTGCAAGTTTGAAAGAAAAGGTCAAAGAATATGCTATTTTCTCCAATTTTTGCTGGTAACTGAACTGAGTTTTTTCCCCACTTGCTGCACACTGAGCACATACCCTTTGACAAACACGCCATGAAATCAAACAAATGAAGTTGGGAGGTGAATTTTCTTCAAGGATGCTCCTTCATGTCTTTGTTGGAGTAAGTTGGAGGACTGTCTCCTTCTCTGCCATCTTAGCATTTTTTTGGGTTACCCTTTGCCTTTTCATCCTCTGTAGAAGCAGAGAGTGGTAACGTGGTTGCTTGAAGTCCTCCCTATGGTCTCAAATAATTGAGATATCTATTCAGTCAGGTAGGCAGTCTGACCCAAGGCCCATTTCTTCCAGGATATAAAAGGAAGATTACCATAGAAGTTTTGCAATGGCTTGGAAGTAAAGGGCAAAAGAAAAGTAATTGTACATGAATTTCAGAAAAAAAAAAAATCCTAAAATCAGGATTAACTTCCTTACCATCCTCATGTCTTCTGTAGGCTTAATCCAGGATCCCAGATAATTCCCTCAGTTTACTTTTGGTTTTTTTTTTCTTGCTGGGGCTGCTCTTGCAGTTTATCATCTTTGTCCTTGCCTTGCAGGTACAGTTTCACCTTCATGTAAGAAGTTCTCCCCTGCTGTAAGGACATGCCCCCTAATTTGTCTGTTTGAGTTTTCCTGAACATCTCTGTTATGTGCTCAAAGAGTACAGGTCAAGAGGAGAAAGGATTGCAGACAGTCCTAAGGAGAAGGACTTGGGGGGGGCAGGGGAAGAGAAGCTGAACGTGAGCCCTCAGTGTGTGCTTACAGCCCAGAAACCAACCAGGTCCTGGGCTGCATCAAAAGCAGCAGAGACAGAAAGTCAAGGGAGGGGATTCTCCCCCTCTGCTCTGCTCTGCTGAGCCCCCAGCTGGAGCTCTGTGTCCAGTTCTGGAGTCCCCAAGCTCAGAAGGACACAGAGCTCCTGGAAGGTGTCCAGAGCAGAGCCACTCAAATGCTCAGAGGGCTGAGCACCTCCCTGGGAAGCCAGGCTGAGGGATTGGGGTTGTTCAGCCTGGAGAAGAGGAGGCTCCCAGGTGACCTTAGAGCAACCTTCCAATATCTGAAGGGGCTACAAGAAAGCTGGGGGAGGGCTTTGGACACAGGGGGGGGAGGGAGAGGGCAAGGGAAATGGGTTAAAACTGGGAGAGGGGAGATTGAGGTTGGACATGGGGAGGAAATTCTTTAATTTGAGGGTGGTGAGAGCCTGGGAGAGGTTGTCCAAGGAAGTTGTGGCTGCCCCATCCCTGGCAGTGTCTCAGGTGAGGTTGGATGGGGCTTGGAGCAACCTGGGCTGGTGGGAGGTGTCCCTGCCCATGCAGGGGGTTGGAAGTAGATCCCTTCCCACCCCAGCCATCCTATACCAGTCTGTCATCAAGGGATCTCTTGGATCCTTCTCTGGAGGTTAAATCTTCAAGCTGCAGTTCAGAACTGGAAACCTGGTTTCTTTGTGCAGCAACCATTCCTATCTAGAAATGATTCTCCGTTTGAATGGATTTTCATAAAAGCTGAATGCCTGATTATTTTCAGCCCTATGACAGGTACAGAGAACTTTCTGTTCAATTCTGGGAATTCTGATGAAGGCAAAACAATACCAAAGGCCTTCAATCCCCTTCTTCAAAAAGGAGCTTGTAATAGTATCTTAAAAAAACCCAACAAGAGCAGAGCCACAGAATAATAGGGGCTGAAAGGGACCTTGAGAGATCATTGAGTCCAACCCCCCTGCCAGAGCAGGATCTCCTAATGTAGCTCCCATAGGAACACATCCAGGTGTGTTTTGAATGTCTCCAGAGAAGGAGACTCCATACCCTCTGAGCAGCCTGGGCCAGGGCTCCCTCACCCTGACAGTGAAAAAGCTTTTCCTTAGGTTTACATGCAACCTCCTGTGCTCCAGTTTGCACCCATTTCCCCTTGTTCTGCTGTTGGACATCACAGAGGAATCTGGCTCCATTCTCCTGGCACTCACCCTTTACAGATTTATAAACACTGATGAGGTTACCCCTCATTCTCCTTTTCTCCAAGCTCCAGAGCCCCAGCTCCCTCAGCCTTTCCTCACCAGGAGATATTCCACTCCTTTCATCATCTTGGTGGCTCTGTGCTGGCCTCTCTCAAGCACTTCCCTCTCCTTCTGGAACTGAGGGGCCCAGAACTGGACAAAATATTCCAGATATGACCAGGCCAGAGGAGAGAGGGAGGAGAAGCTCTCTTGCCTTACTAACCACCCTCCTTTCTAATACACCCCAAGATTCCATTGGCCTTCTTGGCCACCAGGGCACATTGTTGGCTCATGGTCATCCTTCTGTCCACCCAGACCCCAAGTCCCTTTCTTCTCTTTTGCTCTCCAGCCCCCAGCCTATTACTGGTACTTGGAGTTGTTCTTTTCCAGTCATGAACTGTGTTTAGGTTCCACACTTTTGGAGTTGGATAGCTTCTGTTTCATTGCTGGAGTTGAAAAATGCAAGGGTTTGGCAGAATAAGCCCCAGGTGAGAGAAGTCAGAACTTGTATAAAAAATAACTTATCTAACAGGTTGAGCTGAGGCCTGATCTCATGATGTTTCAGAAGAAATTACTCCATTCATGTATCATTTTAATAGCACAAGAGGTAGAATAAAGATGCAATATTACTTGGGAATCTGGGATGTTATACGCTTGGATTTCCATACCTTATTACAATCAATTCTGAGACAAATGGAGGTTTTTAATTCCAATAAAGATGCCATGAAAATAGATGTATAGTCTGGAAACTATCATTTAGTACATTTTGGAAACATGAGTAGGGAGCCTCATTTTCTTTTTTGTTATTTCTCTTTCCCCAAGTCTCCCTCTGTTTGTTCATTTTTGTTGCTCATGCTTTGGATGTTTTAACAGTTTCTTCTCATTTTCTTTTACTGCCTTTTTCTTTATGATCTACATTCTTCACTTACAGTTTGCTTAACAGTGAGACATGACCATTCACCTCTCACAGTCCATTCCCCAGTACCCAAAATACACTTCTGTGTGGATTTCCCTTGCACAAGGTGTCCTTGGATAGAGGTGGCCATGCCTGATTTCTTGTCCCTACTTTGTAACAGCAGAAGAGAAGGGGAACTGTGGCAGTCTTGAAGATGGACTTTATGGGCTCAAGCTCTTTTTTTCCTCTGGCTTTGGAAGTCTTCTCTGTTAAGACCTTTTGGATCTCAGGCTGCACGTCAACAGGATGAAGAAAACAAAATGTTTTGTATTATCCATGAATGGGTTCTTAAAAGGTGCTGAGATGAAATGGCCAGAAGCTCAATTAAGGGATAAAAGACAGCTTAACTTCAGCAGAAATGGATTAAAAAGAGGCAAAGAAAACTTTCCATTCTGGGAATGTGATAATCTTTGCCTACTGATGCTTTGAGCCCTTCCGTGGGGGAGGGCAAGGAAAAAAGAAGCCTTTAAATGAAAAATTCTCCCTTGGTTCTCAAAGGTGCCAAACAGCCCAAGCTCTTCATTCCTTTGGCAGGTGGAGCAGGTGCTGAGCTGCTCTCAAGTCAAGCTGGGTTCATTTTTGTCTTCCACAGCATTAACTGGAAGCAAAGGCTGGATTTGTTTCTCTTGTATGCAAGTCACACATCTTTTTCTTTGTCAAACTGTTAAATACATAACTATTAAATTAAAACAAACGAGCAGCAAACAAGCAAACCACCAAAACTAAACAACAAAAAAACCTCAATAGGTTTCATAGAAAGTTAACTTCATATTGAATCTCTTCAGGGCTTTAAGAGCCATGGGGCTTAAAAGAGAAATTTTCAATGCCAAGAAGATGTAGTCTGCAGTACAACTGGTTTTGGCACATTTGTAATAAAATAATGCATATTCTAAAATAAGTGATATGTCTTTAATGAAACTAAACGAGGGCTCTCAAATTTTTCTGGTCCTTTTGATAACCCTTTTTCAAGCTTGGATGACACAAGATCTCTCAGAATTTTATCTGGTTGAAAATCTGAGGATCTAAAGCAGAGAATAAACTATTCATTTCTGCTTAGAGGGCCCACATGGAGACAAAAGAGCTGACCTTCTGAGGTTCTGGAGGAATTGTATTTTCTTACCCAGACCATCAGACCATCTGAAATCAGACCTGTCTAGGAAAATAATTCATCTCCTGTTCCTCCACAATATGTTCTTGAAGAAGCTTCTGCTTAGACTTTTGTTCAAGGAAGATTTTTTTGGGACCCTACTTTTGCCCATGGTCAGATCACACTTTTCTCTACCTGAATTTCAGCATTGTTTATAGTTGCTCTGGCTCTGTGTCTTTTTATTGAGGAAATTGGATAGATTTAAAATTAAAATTCAAGTCTTCCTTTCTGTAGCTTCTCTTTCACAATAGCTTTGCTTCCCTTTCTTCCCTTCTTTGAAGGTAGCTCTTGCAAAAAGCACTATCTGCCCTAGGAGTGATGAATTTCAGTCTCTCCTGGTGTTTTGTTTTGTTGTTTTTTTGTTTGTTTTTTCCTAAGGATATTGAGTGAAAAGAACAGAAAACACTTCTCACTTGGTTTGGTTGCATCCTATGTGTTATCTTTGGGTCAGAAACACTTTAAGTAGATTAACATGTAGAGGCCCTATTCAGGTCAGTTAGATTAGAGTCACACCTGAAATTAAGTCACTGAACTAAACATTGAATTTTTTAAGATTTTTCAGCAGAGCTTCTCTGGAGGCTTGCTGCCTGGATGGTGACAATATTTTTAAAAAGAAAATCAAATTAATAGGTCATTTTGGAACTTCATTTTAAGAATTTTCTTTAGGGAACCTAAAATTGGGCAAAGTTTGGATACTTTTCTGGGCTGTGTTTTTTGCCATTCTTGGGGAAAAGTACCTAAGCTTGTCCAGCTCACCAAGCTTGTTCCAGCTTCACCAGTAGACTGGTGAAGGAATAAACTCTCTGGGTTGAGGGAACAGAGCAGAGAAGTCGATGGCTTTTGGGGTTATCAGAACCAGTAAGAGAGCTTGGCCAGCAGAAGTCAATACTACCTGCTGTTTAAAAACTTCAGGTGTAGAACAGAACTGTCTTGAAGATCTTAAGCATCATAATTTTCCTAGTGATGCATGCTCAGTGTCATGATATTAAATCAGGGCATTTCTACCTCTTGGTGGATTTACTTTTTTCTTGTACCCCAGCTTGCTCTTCACCAACTATATATATATTTATTGAGCTTTATCTTCTTGAATAAAGAGCTAAGTGCTAAAATGAAATACTTAGAAGTTGGAAAATGTCAGCATAGAGGTACTGGGCTTCCTCAGGTGACATGGAACTCAAAAATATCACCATAACTTTTACTGCTGGAGTTTCCCCATCTGTCTCTACTTACTTGGTGTGCATTGGCATCCATCATTTATTTTACTTTGAAACTTTGACAACATTATTAGCTTCTGCTAGGCCTTTCAGTGTTAGCATTCCCATGGAAATGGAAGGAATGGGAGGAAATGGAAATAAATGTGGAAGGGAAGTAAAATTCACATTCTTTATGCTATTCTGGAAAAAGCACAGTGACTGATGATCACAAGTCCCTTTTGTGCTCAGTAAAAGGTAGGTGAGGTAAGTTTTTATGGAATCCTTAGCTTTTTCTGCCATGTTTTTGGGTTGGAAATAGGCTTCTTAGGGCTGTGTTCAGCTATTCACATCTGGAGTGCTGTGTTTCCCCTGCTGATGGACACGGTGCAGTTTTGGGGCATACCCTTAGGATTTTAGGCACTGTATGTGCTGGAGGATCATCCAGCATCTTCATGTGATCCCAGCATCATCATGTGCCTGTTCTTCTCTTTATCCTATCTATACATGTGCTGTTAATATTTGCCAGAGTCCTGGGCTGGACAAATATTTGGTGTGGTCCAGTAGATGAGTTTTTATTGTAAAAGTGGGCAGGGAGTTAAGCAGATGGATAATTAGGAGCATGCACAAAAGTTGATTAATTTTTAGCTATTTTAAAGTTAATATTCTAATTTGAGGTAGGTATTCAGGCCCCATTGAGTCAGCAGGAATAGAGCAATTGATGTCCTGATTATTCTGTGAGATGGGGGGGATCCCATTTCAGTGATGAGTTTAGACTGAGTTTAGATGAGTTTAGACACTAGACTCTGAGGAAGCCAAGTCTTAGTCATCAAGAACCAAATTGGCCATTTTATTTTAATCCTGAAGTCAAGCAAAGTGCCCACATTGTTCAAGAACTCCATAACAGACAGAGAAATAGCATTTTCTACATAATCCAGGCTGAATTACCAAAACCCTGACACACTTCTCTTCCCTCTTGGAAATACCCAGTGTCTTTCATAACACCCTTCCTTTACTTCCCTACTTCTTGCAACAAAGGAAGACCCTAAAGGTCTGCAGAAAACCTTCAGTTTGTTATGCAGCAAAAGGCTCTAAAGAGTGGAAGATGTTGTATAACTCTATGTTTTATACTGCATGTGGCCAAGGGACCTAAATCCCCAAAGAGACAGGGGAGCATTGTGTTTGCTACCACTTTAGGGACTTATTTAATCTAAAGAATCCAAGAATATTATTAGAGTGTGTATATCTAGCATGTAATAAACATAGCTGAGCTTTGTATGTTTGTACACATGGTGTTTGATGCAAACTGGTAGGTGATGAATGCATTTCTGTTCCCTTTTCTCCCTCCTGCCTACCTGTGCCCAGTTTGGGTAGAAAACAGCTGCATTTGGAACACTTGCTGGAACTCAGGAAAATCCACAGGCCTGATCCAGAGCTACCCTCTGCCAGTTTGTCACTGGTGCTTATCTGAGATTTGGATAGTAGGGTTTTTTCCTACTTGAACAGGACATGAATATGCAAATTATAAATAGAACATAAATACATATATATATTTATCTGGAGACTGAGGAAACTGTTTCTGTGAACAGTGCTGTGGTATAGCACCATTTTTATTTTTTTTCTGTATTTAGAGAAGCGAGCACTGCATTCTTATCTTGAGGATTAGGGAGGACTTCCAAAATGAAACTTCATCTCTGGATTATAGAGTATATCTCTAAAAGAGAACCTGAATGAGTTTCAAAGGAAGATCTGATCCAAGAAACCCAGCCCACTTTATCTAAGATAACAAACGATTTCTTGATAGCTTGAGCCTTCTGTAGGATTAAAACTACTTAGCATATATAGCAGCTCAGTTGATCACTTGAACTGCAATTAAAAAGTGGAGCAAGTCCACTCGGAATATTGTTTTTGTGTCAGAAATGCTCCCTCATGCCTGAAAACGATAAAAAATTGCAATCGATCCTTACAACTGTTGTGTTCATCTTTATTGATCAGGCCAAAGAAAGATAAATCGCAACCCAAATAAGATTATAGTAAATGTTAGCATCGTAGGGGACTGCAGGATGATAGAGAGCTATTCATCATCTCAAATGCTGACCTGTCCTCACTCACTCCAGAGTCAGTCTGCTGTCTAATCGCATCCCTATTGATTTCATCCACGTCCAAGGAACCTGGATGTGACTGTCATTGGGTAGCTGAGATTGCTAAATGCAAGGGGGTCACTGGTGTGAGGAGGATTTCATTTTCATTTTCTTACTGGCCAACGATGATTTATGAAAAAATAAATGACCCCAAGTCGCATGCCTGGAAACCTTGATTTCAGTACAAATGAATTATTAGGTCTGAATCTCAGAAGCAAGAGTGCAGGAGACTCCTGTGCTCTTTGTGATCTGTGCATGACCTTTGGCTGTGGTCATTGTTACACAATTTGTTATCATTTGGAGTAAAATATTAGGCTTGCACTACAGTTTTACCCATGTGCAGAGTTAGTCTTCTTTTCAGTGCTTTCTCTACATTTCAAGATTATCATTCAGAAGGAAGAACTCTGAGGGAAAAGAGATGGAAATGGGAATGAAAAATGTTTTCTTTTTTCTTTTTTAATTATGTATTTAGCTGTTTCCTTCCCTCTTTCCCAGTTTCCACCAGGTAGTTTTGCTGTAGTGGGTTGTTTTATCCATGTTCCTCATAACATACTTTGGCACAGAAAAATGTTGCCTAGGACGTGTTTACTAACCCAGTGATCAAGGAGAATGTGTCATCTTTGACTTCTACAAAAGAGTGATCTCTCTCGTTACAGAGAGGTTTAACCATTTTTTTCCCCCTAACAATTTAATAGGCATATTGCTTTTTCACACATCAAAAAAACCCAACCAAAACCTGCTTACTTTACCCAAAATAAAACCAGAATGACACCTTCTGTGAACTTCATTCTGCCATTCGTGTACGTTCAGTGTTTTAAAGATGCAAAAATCAATCTGGTGGCATGAACAACCATAAGCCATGATATTAATAGGGAGATTGTTAAAATAAGGATTCAGAATTGTTTTTATGTAATCGTGCAGTGTGTGACTGTAAGAGTTTTGTTGCCATGATAACGTGACTCCCCAGGATGCCAAGTGACTCAAAAGCTGCAAAGCTACCGAAAAATTCTTGCAAGTGGAGACAAAACCTTTCTACATCTCCACGACCTCTTTGCCCCACCACTCAGAGAAAAATGGTTTTAGAGAACTTTTGAACTGCTTTAACTTCTCTTTATTCCTCCAACTGTGAAGCCAGGTGCCTTAGTTATTACATCTTAAGTCCAACTGTGCTAAGACTATAAAAACCTCTTTAAAAATACCAAGTATATATTATCTAGACATTGAAGCATCACAACATTACAGTGATTTATCTTCGAATATCCTGCATCCCACTGAGAAACTTTGCCATTTTCAAGTGTAGAAGAAGTTCTATTGCTTGATGATTCAGTCTTCTCTTCCCTGCATTTTGGAAATTAATGACTTGGTGGAAAGAAGGGAAAAGCATTCCTGAGTTTGGAGGAGATAAAAATATGTTCTGTAGCTTCCTGGATTTAAAAATTAAAATCAGCAACTGATTGAAGCGACCTGGAAGTTTGGAATATTAAAATAACTCACTGCAAGAGGCATTATCATGGTAAAGAGCAAAAGAGAAAGTCAAGCCATAGTTAATTTATTTTGCAACTTTGAAGTTTGACTCTTGAGTATCACCTGCAAACTAGATGGGGCTATATGTTTAAGTAATACAAGTAGGGATGTTCAAAGAAGTAAAGATTCAGTATTTTGATTTTTTTTTTTCTAATGGAGAAGCTTCAAAGGGTCCATCAGCACCTAGTGCTAAATATATGATTCTTACCCCATGTGTCTTTGCAGTGTCCTCCCTGAGAGCCATCTTGTTTGCATAATCTGCACTAACCAAGAGGACACATTTAAAAAAAAAAAAACCACAAAAGCCAACCAACAAACCACCACCACCAACAAAAAAAGTAGTAATCCCTGAAACATTGTAGAATTCTTGCTTGGATGGTTAGGTTTTGGGGGGTTTTGAGCAACTTAAATGGATAAAATACCTAATCTGTTATTTCATAGGATCATGGAATGTCAGGTTGGGACCTCAGGGATCATCTGCTCCAACCTTTTAAATATTTATCTTTGTATGAGATGTCTCTGCACCCCATCAAGCTGAGATTTCAAACTTTACAGAGTGGGGGAATCCACCACTTCCCTGGGAGATCATTCCAGTGTCTGTCTGTCCTCAGAGTGAAAAATTTTCATCTTGTGTTCAACGGGAATCTCTCCAGGAGCAATTTATGCCCATTGCCCCTTGCCTTGTCCATGTGAAACTAGATGTTATCGTGCATATAAATGATATCATATTAAATCTGTATTATTTTTTAATTTTATTTTCCAGAGTGCCCAGTTCTACAAAGTTACCACAGAGCAATACCAAAAAGCTGCTGATGAAGTGTCATCTCGGTTCAAGTAAGTCCTTTCTAATATTACTTTTGAGCCTGGCAGCTAGATAAGTTCTTATCCACATTAAAATGCACAAGAAATCCCCTTCCCCCTGTCACAGATACTATCAGCCTTTGCTGGTTATTGACATGACAGGTTTTTGAAGAATTTGGAAGCCAATGAATAATAACTGTAAGCTTTATAGAAATTGGGTGTGCAGTTAATAACGTGCTAATTAATTTATATTTGATAAGATGCATGAAATATTAAAAAAATGTATACCTTAACTTTTTTTTCTCTAAAGGAGCATGAAAAATGTAGTTCCAGCTTTGCATTACAATAGTATTCATCCTGTGCTTGCAGGATGTGAAAGGATTTAAATTAGCAACTTCACTTTAGCCTTAACAGTGAAGGTCAAATTAAATAATTTTTATCAGTCCTGAGGATAGTTAAATGAAGATACAGTAATTGATGGATCAAAGTGACTCTGACCCTTAGCCTTGGACTCTTCCCTTTCTGCTGGTTCATCCATTAAGCAGAAGATCCCATTTATCATTTTTGTAAGGATACAGAGAGAACTTTTTACAACCTTTCAGTCTCACCAGTAACTGAGAAATGCTGTGTAAAATGAATTACTCTGGGGTGATTTTGAGGTTTGTGGAGGTATTTTCTTTTGGTTTGGGTTTTGGTTTTTGATGAGCAAGTAGAGAAAAAGGCTTTTTTGCACTGGGGATAATGATATAAATAAAGTTCTTAACTGTAAGATAAAAATCACTTTATATCTTAGTATCATGAACTGTTAATATGCTGTGGTGTAGATACAAAGGCTTTGTACTGGTCAATGGTGCAGAGTATATTGAGGATTGAATCCATCTGTCCCTCAAACAAGAAGGACAGAGTGACTATTGACTTGAGATCTGATGTAAGCATAATTTGGAGGCTTTCCCATGATGTATGGGAAGCCTGGGATGTAGTTACTCATTGTAATGTGTTTTATCTGTGATAAGATTTCCATCCAGGGGGGTTATCTCTTCTTCCTCTGGTACAGTGGGGTATTGTCAAGTTTTGAAATGTAATTATTACCTAATCTGACTTTCCTTATCCCCAAACAAGCTGCTGTTGTGATTTGAAGTACTAATTGGTGGCTCGGGGTGGTTGTTGCAGCCAGGGGTGGGAAATGGCTTTGTGTTTGGTTATTTTTTCTCCCTAATATTCAAATTATTTCCTAAGTAAATCAAATGCTCCTGGGTTCCTTTTTGCACAAATGGAACTGGTAGATACAGCAGAAGCTTTATCATCTAAGAATTTTAAGAAAACCATTTTGAAGGATGCTTCAGTCTGTCTGCATAAAACAAAGAGGATTTGGAGAGGGAATCAGAGATTCCTAATGCTTGATGAGAAATGGTCTTCTGTTGATTTTCTGGAGACTAAAGTTCTAAATAGAAGATGCCTGTTTGACTGGTCTTCCAGTCAAGTTGCTGGGCTTCCTTTGTACTTCAAGCCAGATTTTTTTTCCAGAAATTACTTGGAGCTTTTTCACTAGTGGATCCAGTTTTGACCCATGGCCTTAAAAAAACAGAGAACATTATGAAAAGAAAAAAGTATCAGGAGTATGTGTGTGAGTTGCAATCGGTTTGATAATGGGCATGAAATATCAATACTGTTTTATACTTTAAAAAAATGTCTTTATATAAAATCCTTTTAAATGCCATGTCTTTTTATTTAAGTTTTAAACTCACTGCCTTTTGCATGGAACCTGATGGATAAATTATGAATGATGTAGTGAAACCTAAAGATGATGCTCCTGTGGTGTCACCAGGCACTTCTCATGTTCACTTTAACTGCATGTGAGGACTAAGGACAGAGTTTCTAGTAGTGGTGTTTAAAGAGCTTGTTTAATTGGCTGTAAAAGAAGAATTAAGTAAGGCTGAGCTGCTAAATTTTGTTAATGTATAAACCAATGTGCTGCATGTCAGTGGGATCTCAGGTTCTAAGTGTGAGATTAATAGATCTAATTGTGGTATTAGTGCAAAAGAGTCTCACTTTATTTTAATCATGTCTAGAATTAGTTAAGTTTTATTGAAATAACTTGCTTTTCTTCAACTCTTTAGTTACATCTCCTTCAAGAGCTACGAGCAGTGGATAATTACTTAAATTTTCCCAGATTTCCTTTTTTCTTCCTCCATTTGGTCCCTGAAATTACATCAGCTGTGGTTTCATCAGTCTTTAGGGGTAATTCTCCCCATTAAAAGGGAGAAGAACTCAATGTCCTATGAAGACCTGTTTTACAGAACTGGCTACTCTTCTGTACATTGTCTGCAGTTTTAATTGATGTCTTCTTATTCCCTTCTCCAGCACTGCCTGGATTAGAGCAATATTCCGACTGTTCATGATAAATGTTTTATCTCCACGAGGTCCTGATTCCCATTGATCAAATTCTGAATTATCAAATGGTTCATCTCTTTAAGACACTAATTCACATTGATCAAATCCTAAATGACCAGGTTCAGTCAGTTCCTGCAGTACCCAAATTACATTAAAACAACATTACTAGAGCATGCTGCCTTTTCTAATGTCGGAGTTATGTTACCCACAGTTCCATTATAACCAGAATTATTATATTAGGAAGATGTCTCTGTTATAATGAGAAGTTTACACAAGAAGAAAAGAATGCTGTATTACAGGAAGAGCTGGGCTTTGGGCAAAGATCTGAACTTTAACTAATCCAATTGTGCATTTATATTGTGGGTTTTTTCCTTAATTTGAAAGGCTGGTAGCGGGAAATTTGGCAGCTGCGGTGGTGACATTTTATTCCCCCGTGGTATCTAGAGCCAAGTAACATCTTGATTATTCATTTAAGGAAGAGAATCAGCAGACAGGGCAAAGTCAGCCTAAAATAAATGTTTTTACTTTGGCTTGTGGGTTTTTAATTCTGTGTGGTAGGTCAAACTTCATATCTGTGCACTAGTCCTTTTTCCAAAATATTTTGCAGTTCTTCTTGTGCTCCACCACTTTCTCACAGACAACACAGAGTTGCTTCTAGCTGCTGCTTGTCTTAGCAAAACCAGGAAATCCAGATCTTCTTTGAGGAATCACCCAGAATCACAGAACGGGGTTGGAAGGGATCTCTGAAGATCTTGTAGTCCATCCCCTCTGCTGCAGGTAAACACAGGAACACAGCCACGTGGGTTTTAAATGTCTTTTGAGATAAAATCTCCACAACCTCTCTAGGCAGCCTGGTCCAGTGCTCTGTTACCCTGACAGTAAAGAACTTTTTCCTCATGTTTATGTTGAACCTCTTGTGTTTCTGTTTGTGATCATTGCCCCTTGGCCTATCAATGGGCACAACTAAAAAGAGTCTGGTCCCATCCTGATTCCCCCCTGTTAGATATTTGTGAGCATAGATGATATCCCCCCTTCAGTCTCCTCCACACTGAAGATCCTCAGCTCTCAGTCTCTCCTCGTGTGGTAGATGCTCCAGTGTTAGTGCCTCTGCCTCTTTCCTTCTTCATAATAAATGGAAAGCCCAGAACTGGTTGCAGTATTCCAGATGGGACCTCTTCTTAACCTTCTGGACACAATCTTCTTGGTGCACCCCAGGATGCCATTGGCTTTCTTGGCACTGAGGGCACATTCTTGGCTCATGGTCAGCCTGCTGTCCACCAGGACTCCCAGGTTCTTTTCCCCAGAGCTGCTCTCTAGCAGGACAGACACAACCTGAGGTTGTTCTTCCCCAGATTCAGCACTCCACACTTGTCCTTGTTGAATTTCTTCAGGTTTCTCCCCACCCAACACACCAGCCTGTCCAGCATTGGCAGCGTTGCCTTCTGGTGTGACAGCCACTCTTCCCAGTTCTGCATCATCCAGAAACTTGCTGAGGGAACACTCTGTCCCTTTTTCCTGCTCATTGATGAGAATATTAAAGGCAGTAACACAAACACCTCCCAGGGAAGTGGTGGAGTCACCATCCTTGCTGGTTTCAAAACTTGAGCAGCACTTATGGTTTAGTTGGCTGGTGGTGTTGGGTTGATGGTTGGCCTTGATCTGAGAGGTTTGTACAAAGAGAAAATAAGGGTGAGGTTTTCCCTGGTATCTCAGTTTGTCACTTCCAAACTCCTGTGTCTACCAAAAAGCCAAATTCTGGATCTTGCCCAGCTCAGGCTTGGCACATGTTTGGGTTTAATAGGTTCACAGTTGAAATTATCCAGCACTGACAGTTTTAATCAGGGAGGATTCTTTGCATCATCTGGATCCTTGGGTGTTTATTCTGAATTACAGGTTTTGATGGCTTTTTTCCCTTACTATGAGACTTTTGATCAGGAACTTTGCCGTCAGCCTCTTGGGAGCTGGAGAAGCTTGTTTGATTGAACATAGAAAGGTTTGGGATTTTCTCAGACTGCTTTGCACGGAACAATCTTCACACATTGGAGACGTTTTTAAAAACAGTTTTACAAACCAAATCAATACATTTCTCATCATCCTTGATTATTTCCACTGCTCTGGTCATTGATGGAAGGGGGAGCTTGGTGACAGCCCCACAACAGGTTGTTAAAACCTTGAAAATATGTTCAGCAGGGGGTTAAATTCAGGGTAGAGTGAACAGGAGTGAATGACAAAACATCAATATTCCTTTAATTAGTGACTTCTTTATAGTGAAGCTTGGATTAGAATGTTTGCTGAAAATAAATTTTAAAGCACAGTTATGTTTGGTTATCTAGGATTACACAGAAACACAAAGAGTACTTGCTTTAAGGTGTGTTTTAGCTAATACTCTTTTTAACTGGGAGTGAAGCTGAGATAATTTGTGATGAGGCTACAGTAAATGAATAGCAGTGATATTTCTAGCTTCAAATATAATTTTCTTGCAAAGCACTGCTGCCAATTTTCTCTGGACATGGATTAAAAAAAAAAAAAAAAGCAGTATAGAGTGCAAAAGAGCTTCTTCATGACCACACTGGACTGAGACCAGGGAAGTGTGGGTTTGTTTCACTGTTCTTGTTACCCTTCTGATGGTGGGCACATATGGTGACTTCTAAGGGAATCTTCTGTATTGCCTATATGAGAGTAATATTGATAGTTCCTTAATGCAAATATATTCAGTACTCACATACATACAAACATAAAAATCCATATTGGAGATATCCAGGTAAGTAGTTTCTGCTTTGTCTCTGCTTCTGCTGATCCACTGGTGGGAAACTTTTCCTTTTCTAACAGTTTTGTGGGCTGCCTTAATTAGCACTAGTTGTTTCTAAAGGTTGAAGTTTTAAGTACAGGTTATAACTTATTTGTGGAATACTACATGGTATTTTTCCAATACAAGAAAACAAAAAGCTATATAGAAATTCTTTTGACAGAGCCTGCAGGCTTGTGGCCCTTCTAGTTGAGCTCCCTTTGCTCAGCCAAAGATGCTGGGCTCTAAATAGACTGATCCTGACCAAATCATCACATTCTCCACCTGGAGCTCTGTGTCCAGTTCTGGAGTCCCCAAGCTCAGAAGGACACAGAGCTCCTGGAAGGTGTCCAGAGCAGAGCCACTCAAATGCTCAGAGGGCTGAGCACCTCCCTGGGAAGCCAGGCTGAGGGATTGGGGTTGTTCAGCCTGGAGAAGAGGAGGCTCCCAGGTGACCTTAGAGCAACCTTCCAATATCTGAAGGGGCTACAAGAAAGCTGGGGGAGGGCTTTGGACACGGGGGGGTAGGGAGAGGACAAGGGAAATGAGAGATTGAGGTTGGACATGAGGAGGAAATTCTTTAATTTGAGGGTGGTGAGAGCCTGGCAGAGGTTGTCCAAGGAAGTTGTGGCTGCCCCATCCCTGGCAGTGTCTCAGGTCAGGTTGGATGGGGCTTGGAGCAACCTGGGCTGGTGGGAGGTGTCCCTGCCCATGCAGGGGGTTGGAACTGGATGAGCTTTAAGGTCTCTTCCAAATCAAACCATCCTATGACAACCTTCCAATATCTGAAGGGGCTACAAGAAAGCTGGGGGAGGGCTTTGGACATGGGGGAGGGAGGGAGAGGACAAGGGAAATGGGTTAAAACTGGGAGAGGGGAGATTGAGGTTGGACATGAGGAGGAAATTCTTTAATTTGAGGGTGGTGAGAGCCTGGGAGAGGTTGTCCAAGGAAGTTGTGGCTGCCCCATTCCTGGAAATGTCTCAGGTGAGGTTGGATGGGGCTTGGAGCAACCTGACCCAATGGGGAGGTGTCCCTGCCCGTGCAGGGGGTTGGAAGTAGATAAACTTGAAGGTCTCTTCCAACCCAAAGCACTCTGTGATTCTATGATATAGCATGTATATGTAATGCTTTGTCACATAAGAATAATTTCAGTCTTGTTTGCCCTGCTGATACTGTTGCTGGCAGTATTCTTTGTTCTTTCTCCCCATGTTAGAGCTGGGGATGATGATCCTGAGTAACCCGTGTTGTTCTGCAGGTGAGCAGAAGGCTGCTACATCTCTAAGTTATGCTATAGGTACTGAACACCATCAAATCAAACTGTGGCACTTTCCTTAGCAGCAGAGGCATTCAGATTGTCTTACTTCTCTTTTTTTCCACCCTTCTACCCCATCTCCAGGCAGTTGGGCTGAGCTCATGCAGAGGGTGGCCCAGCAGGGCCAGCTGCTGCCCTTGCTTTAAGCACTGCTATTTGCTGGTATCTGCTGGCATTGCACTCAAGGAGCCGAGTCCAAATGGTTTTGCAGAGTGGGGGGGACATTGCCACCCCTCTTAGCTTTAAACCAGGCCAGATTCAGAACATGTAGGGCTGCTTCAAAGAGAAATTGATGAAGAGACTTCCAATCTTTTCGGTGTTTATCTTGGACATCCAAAATCCTGTTCCTCTTGAATGCCCGAGTAAAACAGAATCTTTTTGTTGACTCCTTTCAGTCAGTACTTGGTCCTGAGAGACTTCCCCGAGGGCTGCCTGGCCAAAGCTCCTTCAAGCAACATTTTTGACTTCCTTCCAATACTTGGTGGAGGTGATTTTGCTCCCACACAGCACTCCCTTGGCTGGTGAAACAATGAAGTGATAGGACAAGAGGCAGTGGGCTCAAGCAGTGCCAGGGAAGGTTTAGATCAGATGTGAAGAAGAATTTCCTCACTGAGAGGGTTATCAGACATTGGAACAGGCTGCCCAAGGCAGTGGTGGAGTCACCATCCCTGGAGGAATAGACATAATGCTTGGGGATGTGGCTTAGTTAAGGATTTTTTGGGGTTATGTTTGGACTGTCCCAGCCAAGGTGATTCTGTGAAAGCCTCTAGACCAAGCATGCCTTTGAATCAGAGTGAGGAAGAGAGAATTGGATATTTCTACCTTTTGGGGAGAGTTGCTCCCTGCTTTATTGGCTTGAAGGGACTTCAGTGGTCAGTAGTTACCCCATTGCTCTGTAATCTTACAAACATCTTTAAGAGGATAGAGTATCAAAATTCCTAACCCTTTTTATTCCGTGCAGTTACCTATGAAATGATGATCACTTCATAAATTACTGCTTTAGTTTTCCCTACAGCAATGTAGATATTTAACTTTCTTCCTTTGATCAATACAGTCCATTAGGAATGAGAGTACTCAACAGGGCTGGATGAAATATTAATTGTGCACTTTTTAGCTGATGGAGATTCATTCTGAATGAAGTGGGAGCAGGGGATTCTGGCACAGTAGCTGTGTGTTTTTCTGGTAAACTCAGACACAGGAGTCTATTTGCATGGGGATGTGTGTTTTCATTGAAATATTTGAGCTGTAATGTGAATTCTAAATGTGCATTTTTGGTCAGGAGCTAGGTTTGAAACATCGAATGTGGTTTTTGAGTGTTACAGTAACTTTTAAAATCCATTATTCAAAATATAGCTAACAGGGCCAAGCCAATTCGTTCCATGCATGTCATAATCCTTCTCCCCCTTTTGTTTCCTTTTAAGAAATCATGGGTCCAATCATTAAAACTCCCCTCAGGCTATCACCTGCTTTTCACAAAGTTTGATACTTGACAGTCTGGAATTCAGAAAGCAATCTTTAAATTAATTTTTAATAAAGCACAGTGTCACGACTATGATTTTTTTTTTTTTTTTTAATAGGAATTGGCAATTAAAACAGCCAGATTTTCTGGAAGGATAGGTATAGTAGAATAGTTATTGCAAGGTGTTATAGGAGAACAACCATGTGGGCAAACATCCTTCTTTATCTGAATGTCTCTTTCCTCTTCAGATAAATCTGATGGATGAGTTTGAAGGGGAAAGCACGTGCTCATGTTCCAGCACACCACAGCTTTTCCATATTTGCCTACATGGCCACGTTAAGTAATTTTATAGACTAAGAGTGAAGCTCTTTCTTCACACATGGGTGGCCCACAGTGAAGTTGGCATATTCCCTATTTTTGTGTGCTGGTAATCAACCAAGTCCCCTGAAAGCTGATGGATGCACTCATTAAGGGGCAGTTCTTGCTGCTGGCTGCAGTTTCCTGAGCAATTCACACCCAACAAGGACTGACTCTTGATAGTGTAGTTGGCATGGAACACTCTGCAGCAGTACATCTGGCTTCATGTTCCTTTTCAAGGGCTAAAGCCTCTTGTTTTAATACACTCAGCATCCTTTGTTGGGATTTTTATAAACATGAGTAAATGATTTCCCAATTACAGCATTAAACGAAGGAAGGTTAAAACCCACGGTCTCTTCCTTTTTAAATTTTTTTTATTATTCATTTGTTCTGTGTTTTCTAATCTTCTGTTGCTGAGATTTACTAATACCTTTTCTAAAGATGGTTTTTATGAGCTCAAGCCATCTGTAGGATCAAAGCCTACAAATCTCACAGCCCCCCCTTTGGAGCAGACAGCAGCAAACCTCTCTGTCTGGAAGGGAGAGTTGATTGTATGATTTTTTTTTTAATTATTATTATTATATTTTTTTTAATTTATTTATTGTTAAGAACCTGTTACCACCTGTTCCTGGCTTACAGGCTGAAGGATGAATTCCCAATTACCTTTACATGTTAGAACATGACACTTCCTAGTGCAAGAACTTGTGCTCTCTGTTTAGTTAAGACCCCCAACTATGTCACCATCCATTCTGAAATCCTGGGGTGGAAGGACAGCAATCCTTGCCCAGTCACTAATATTTGTGTGTGTGCAAGGAAGGGAGGTCAGTGCCACTGACCTCTGTGTTCCCATCAGAGCTCTTGAACATGATGAAGTGATCAAAGCAGGATGCCAGGACACCAGCACAATCTCATTACTTTGGAAGCTGCGTGCACAGATGCTGCTGCATCAGGCATCACTGATTTACATTCCTAACACCTCCATTCCACCTCATTGACTGCCACTTGTAATTAACCACTTCTTCCCATTTCTTTCCCCCCCCCTCCTCCCTTCCAGTAGTATTGGGCTGAATTGAGAGGAAAAAAATGACTGCAGTTTTTCTCTGTAGACCCCACTAAAGGAAATCCCAGTTGTAAAACTGAAGCATACACTAAACACTTTGGGAAATTTTTGATCACTTGCTTTGTTGCAAAGTGCTGTCAGGCTCAGAAAATAAGGTTTGTAAAAGTAGTATTAGGAGTCTTTACTCTTAGTTGTCTTATAAAGCTGTCTTATAAAAGAGTAAAGTATAACTTGTAAAGTTAAGCTGCCTTGTTGCCTCCCAGTTCACATGAGATTTAGTTCAAAAATAAAACTTTTTTTTTTTTTTTTAATTGCTGGTAGTAAAGATTATTACTGGACTTGAAAATTGTGGTGGCTGGTGGCTATATCACACCCGCCTTACTCTGTAGCTCTGGAAGGCTAAATGGTATAAAAACTATTTTATTTCTTTTTTTTTAACTCTGGGAAGCTGGTAAGACATTACCATGTGGAGAACCAGGTATGCTCTAATGGCTCCTTTCTGGAGCAGAGCTGCACTTTTAGTTGAGTTCATTTTCCAGTATTGTTTTTTATTTTCCTATTTGCTTAGGGCAGTGCAAATCAGGATGGATTTCCATCAGATTTGGACTTTGGTTAGCAGTCCTGCTTTTCACACAATTTTGTCAGGTCTGGAGTGTTTGTCCATCACTCTCCCAGCATCCTCTTGCTCTTTCATTTACACTTTAAAAAGAGTTTGCATTCCCCAAGCAATCCAACAGCAGAAATACTGAATAACTGAAAATACAGAACCAGATGGCATTTATTTAGTGCTGGTCTTCATGTGCTTGTGTCCCAGCCCATGGCAGAGCTGCAGCTGGCAACATCTGGAGAAGGGGCTGCTGCAGCTGGTGGCATCTGGAAGGCTGGGAGCTGGGAGGTGGCACAGGATTATCACATTGCAGGTATCACTCTTCTGGTTTGATAAAGGAAGAAGTTCATTTCTTCCCTGTCATTCTGGGCTGCTGGCAGGCTGAAAGAAATAAAATTGTGCCAGGTTGCACTTGATTAACAATTTGGGTTTTGCTCAGTAGAGCAAAGCTGTGCAGCATGGGGTTGGCAACATTTGTTGGGTCCTGGAAAAGCCTTTTTAGGTCTACCTAGGGTTTAGGCTTTTTCATATATTAGAAAGTCTAACAAATTACCTGCCTCATGTAAATTTAGCTTTAATCAGTCCATCTAGGTGCCACTGGAATAAAAATAATGGGAGGGCCTGTGTAGATGTGACAGAAGTGCATGCAGTTAGCCCTGAAGGTCAGATGGGTAATATGTGCCAAATCTGAGTCTAAATAATGAATTTGTTAATGACTACCATTTTTTACACAAACTTTATAGCCCATTTTTTCCTAATACAAGATATGCTTTGTCAATGACCTGAATGGTTTGGGTCACAGTGACAGCTAAGAAATTATCATGATCCTCAAACTTTTGTTTTGCTTCTTAACTAGAATCAAGCAGTGATATTTTGGCTTGTTTTGTTGATCCTATTAGTAGCACTTCCAGCATTTGATAAATTTGTTTTTTAAAACTACAGTTTGGTTTCTTAACCAGTTCCATTCTTTATGAGTTGATCAGGGCACAAAAATCTGGATTTTCACATAGCTTTGGACAGAGGAATGACATGGATCCTCCATGAACATCACTACTTCTTCCTACCCTCAATCTTATGTGGTTTATCAATTATTCTCCTTTGCTCAGGAAACAGTCACCATGGATAACAGAAATTAAGACTGTTATTTTCCTTTTCTGAATATAACCATTTTGAAATTATTTCCCAGAAGATACAAGTGTTTGGAAAAAAAAAATTCCTTTCTCTTTTTAGCTTGAAATTTCCAGCAAGCTTTCCCAGTGGGCATCTCTAAACACAAGTCTGTAAGTCAATTAATTGATCAGAAAGTAGCTTTGCAGCTAGTCCCAGACCCAAGTGGTGTGACTGTACACACACTTTGCACAGTGTTGGGCCTGTCATGTCATAGGAGGCTGAAGCTCTGATCCATAAACTTCAAAATCCTAATTGTAACATGGCTCTAGATCTAATGGCTTGTAGGAAATGAGCCTCGTTTCCTTTAGACATTTAATAGTGTGTTGCTGTGCCATGTTAGCCATGGAGCTAAGGGGTTGGGAGGATTCAGATCTGACAGAATAGTCTTATTCCCCTAGCAGAAAATTCAATTTCATTTATTTCCCTTAAAATACTTTTCTGTTATTTAATATGTGTCATTTACAGGATTTTTTTGTCTTGATGTTCTGCCTTTGTCTTCTCTAGAATTTCTCCTCAATTAAAAAACGCTATATTATTTTCCGAATGTGATTTTTGATTTATTTTTCTTCTCAGTGGTTGTCACTGCCTCTTCAAAGTGAGAGGACAGTAAAAAAAAAAAAAAAAAAAAAAAAAAAAAGGACAAAAAGCATGTAATGGCCATGAAATGTCCTAAGCAACTTTTTAAAGGCTTTTACAGTGTCTGTTAAATGCATTTTCAGATTTTCTTGAATACAAGTTTCATTCTTAAGCAAACAAATACCCTTTTTCTGCTGGTATTGAAGAGGGGATTTCCTAAATATTTTTTGTTGGTATTTTAAAACATCCCAGCTATTACAGATGTGACCCAATATTAATGTTCCATGCTTAGAAGCAGAACACCTCTAACCCTCAAAGACCATAAAACGACACAAAACTGTTCAGTAGGAGAATGGGGTTTTTTTCCGTATTACTGTTTATGGAGCAGTTAAATGTTGATGGGGTTTGTCAGTCCAAGTGCTGTGTGCCTTTATAGAGGATCTATAACTGAAATTGGAAAAGTTGTCAATGTTTAAAAGGAAATAATCATAAAGATGCACTCTCTCCCTCTCCTCTGCCTTTCCACTCATCTGCCTGCAGTGTAAAATCAAAGCAGTGTCCTGAAACATTTAAAGCTCCCATTTAAGCCTGGGGAAAGGAAGGGAATGAAACAGATAAAACTGATCTGTGTATCATTCAGAAGACCACTGGAGTGCTGTGTCTCTGGCTATAAAGTGTAGAAAGATGGACTCCCCTGCCAAGGCTGGGTTAAGATGGATAATATTCCGTAGGAAGTGCCTCCCCTTGCCCTGTGCATTACTGGAAGCACGAGAGGATCAGGATGGAATGGTTTTGTGAGACAGGCTTTATAGATCTGGGTGTAATAGACTGCTTCTCTGTCCACACTGCTTTACTGGTAGTGAAATCTTGCTCTGATGAAATGCAGTCCCTTTTCTCCCATCATATATATTCTTCTCCCTTTGCCGTGACCAAACACAATACTTTCGCAAAAAAAAATGAAATAATAAAGAAAAAAAAATGCCATAACCCTATCGATAAAAGATGCAGTCAGTGCTGTCAGTGTAGATTTTTAAAACAAATTCTTCCGAGATAAATCTAGTGTCAAATGAATCCAGTTCACCAGTTCTTCTTTGCTAAGTGTTTTAGGCTGTTTTAGGAAGAGAAATGGCAGATATTTTTCTGGACTAGCCACAAAAGAGACTTAGGTTGTTTTTCAAGACAATTGATTAAAGATACGTCTAATCTATGGAATGGCTCTATCCCAAATTCTCTTTATTTAAAATCTGGAGACTTGTTACTCCACTCTTGTCTATCGTGACACTTTATGGGACTGAAGTTGTCTTCAGGTTCCTTGGTACCTGCTACACCTCAGGTTTAGGTATAGAAAGTTCTTGTTGCTTTTTGGATCCATGCAGTATGGCTGTGTGAAGGTGAAAACTCCACCATTGTGGAGCCTCTTGTGGATGTGCACTGCAAACTAATTGCTTTCAGGTAAGATCCAAGATAACAGAGATCAAAAATTACCACTTCTCCTTAAGACAATGTGTGTACTATTGAGTGAAGTTCATTTGTGTTCTGTGCTTTAGACCTTTTAGTAGGGACTGTGGGGATAGAATAGGGGGTAATGGTTTTAAACTAAAAATGGGTAGATTTAGACAAGATATAAGAAAGCACTTTTTTTTCTTTTTTTTGTGAGAGTGGTGAAACACTGGCACAGGTTACCCAGAGAGGTGATAGATGCCCCATCCCTGGAAACATTCCAGGTCAGGCTGGACAGTGCACTTTGCAACCTGATCTAGTTGAAGATGCCCCTGCTCACTGGAGGTGGGATGGATGAGATGACCTTCAAGGGCCCCTTCCATCCCAAAGCATCTTATGAATATAAAATATCCCTGGTCACATAGATCTCTGTTGGAGATACCGCTGGAATACTCTGAATCTGTGCTTCTGACCATAGTTTGTTGAACACAGAATGCATTTCCCTGACGTCTCTATTTTGTGTGTGACAACTCCTGTTGTAGTACAATATCCATATCTCGAGCTAGACTTGCTGTAAATTATTTTACTGTATATTGAAAGAAATGCCAAAAGCAGTTATTTCTTTCAAACTTTCCTTACCACTTAACACGAGTCCCAGTTTCAGGCCATTTAGGAGATCCATTAAGCCACTGGGTTGCTCCTATGCATGCATTAGTAACAAACTCAGTGTAATATGGAACAGGCTTGCTGTATAATGGACACATTTATGAAGATTGATAACAGCCAGGGCTCAGTGTTAACTTTTATAGTCAAACAGGCAGCAGGAGAAACTGCCTACTATTGCTTTTGCTTTGATTTATGAAAAAGTTACTGCATGAAAAAGCCATCCCATCAAACAGCTCTGCTGGTAGTAGTATTATAAAATAGAGCCTTAAGTAGACCAAACAATAAGGAACTATAATTATGTGCCTTATTGTCTCTCTCAGCTCTCTGTAGCTTTGGGAGGGTGCTTGCCCTCACTACCACGTTAGTTTTAAAGTGGGATGAGCACCAGCAAATCCTCCTGGTTTATCCAAGCAGTACCCCTGAAGGAGACCTTTGTTGTTTGTGTCATTAAATAAGAAAGGTCATTTAGATTCTACCTACTTGCTAGGAGGAGGAAAGGTATTTTTTGAAAAAAATTGTGGTTTCTCTTACAATTTCCATCACTGAGGTATTTTGTCCTAAATTATTTCTCTTCTCCTGTAAGGGTTGTTTGGTACTGTGTCACATTAAAACCCCTTAAACCAAACAGCTCAGCTTGATGGCAAAGGTCATCAGATTTCAGCTGTAACTGGCAAGAAGAATAATTTTCTTTCTCTTAGCCTAGCACCATCCTTTGTAACGAGATGTGCAGCAGCAGAAGTGAGCAGTGAATTCTTCAGTGAGCAGCAATTAGCAGTAAAACTTCAGCAAGACCCAGTTGAAATCAAGGGGCATGACCTAACCAGGAAAAAATCCAGTGGTTGATCTAAAGTTTAGCAGACTTGAAATACTTTAACTAAAAAAAGCATTCCCTTACCAAAGTAGCTGAAGGCCTTGGGGGGAAAAAAAAAAAAAATATGAACAAAAAAACCCAAAACACAAAAGCAATTTCAAAACTATGTGTGATAAGGTTATGTCCTGGTTTGGGCCAGAACAGAACTGATTTTCTTTACTGTACTTTTACTTCAAGCAAGGTTCTAAGTAGCTGCATCAGAATCACTGTCTTGGATCTGAATGAAGTTCCATTAAATAACTCAGTGTCTAATTATTGCTGCCAGCACACAACCAAATGCTTGGCCATTGGAGGAGGAACCAAACCAAAGGAGGAACCTTTGAAAGATCATTTTGAGTTGGCAGTGCTGTTGCCCTACAATACCCTCTCCTGGTGCTAAACTGCTTTCCAGCAGTCATGGTCACAGGGAAAGGTCCACCAGTAGGCAGTAAAATATTATGAAGGGGAGAATGGTTTAAAAATAATGAGAAAATATGAGTGTTGTGCTTTACAACTCCTCTCTAAGCTCAGTTCATGATTTGTTGATGGTGAGAGGTGCAGTTTACCTACTAGCATGCTGAAGGGATGCTGAGGGCATTATGTTTTAATATTCCTGTAATACATTGTACAAGCACATTAAAACAAAGATCTATTGTGGCAAGGTCCAGTGCTCACTTATTATCAGCATGTTTGCAGGGTGATTATGCATGTTTGCTCACACATTATTATTATTTGTTGCAGCTCAAGTGATTATATTTTATGAAAAGAGTGGCTCACCACAGCCCATTGCAGGGCCTCGAGGAAGTGCATGTAGCCTTTGTAGTTTATCAGAGTGAATCAAAGCCTTTTTTGTTAAATAACTTCATGCCCAAATAAAAAATGGGCTTTTTTTTTTTCCCTTCTATCTCTTAAGATGACAACCTTCAGTTCCCTCAAGTCCTCATCACCCATGGGAGCAGTGGTGCTCCCAGTGTTTAACTGGTAATTGCTTTTTCTATACACTACTTCTGCTCCTGAAATCTTTTTTTTTTTTTTTTTTTTGTGGTCACTAACAGGTTTTTTTGACCTGAAAAAAATAGTTAAACATATAGTGCTCCAGAGAGTAATATTTGGATAATAATGTGCCATGAGTTAGTGTCTTGTGGTGCTTCTCACTGAGGGTAGTAGTTGACCTTTGCTATGGATGACAAACATATCTCCTTATTAGAAAACATTTTATAGCACTTAATAAAACAGGAAAAGATGTTTTTTGTAGTGGAAGGTGCTGTGAAGATTTTATTAGCACAGTTCTGGGCTGATCATGTTACTTGTGAGTTTACCAAAGTCTGAAGTGAGTTGTGTAGCTCATGGGAAATAAGGGGCAGTAATAAATGTACACCATGATGTGCTGCTGTGTGCTTGCTTTATGCTGCTCATTTGGGGGTTTTTGGTCTTTGTTTAGGTCTGTCAGTATTGAAACATCACTGTAATGTTGTGAATGTTACTCTGTTGTAACATTACTGTAGAAAAGGTAGTGTAGGGAGAGGAATAAAATTAAAATGGCTAAAATATCAATCGAAGTAGATAAAATTAGGTATTTTTTTGCCACCTTCATATAGAAAGAGGTTTCAAACTGTTGCAAAAATTACTTTTTCTTGTAAAAATTAGAAGTTTTCTACTGTATTTTTACATAGGTAATGGTATCTAAGATATTCAAATAGTTCTGGAACAGCAGTGGTTGCAAACCACTGGCATCAGCCTCTTCTGGGAGAAGTGTCAGTCAGAGCATCAATTAAATTTCCCAAAGGCTGAATCTACCTTACCATGAGCTCCAGATAGATCTGAAAGGAATATTGATTCCCTTGCTGCTTGCCACAGCTTAAACCACCAAAAATCCCCTAAAAAGTCTTATTAGAAAAGACACTGCACAGCTTTGTTTTCTGTGGTGACCTCTGGCTTGTCTGCTCATAAACAGCTAAGCAAAGAGCTAGAAAATGCTTCTTCATCTCTTAACTTGCCAAAGTTAGGAACTGGTTTTCATCAGTCCAAGACCAAGAAGCTTTTTTTATAGCATATATAGTAAATAGGTGTGTTAAATGTATACAACATAGCCCATGTAAATAAAACTCCTCCTTCCAGGTTTCCTTTGGATTAAAGACTGTAGTTACTACTCTTATCTTTTCTTTGCTGTACAGGTTTGCTTGTACCTGTTAGAAATCTAAACTTTGGATCATTATATCATCCATGTAATTATTTAGTGTCCTGGTATTCAATCCAAACCATTCCTTAAGCAGCTAAAAAAGGATCTGCATCCTAAATTTCAGTCACTCCAACATGTGGTTTGCAGCTGCAAGGAGCAGCTGTGTGTGAGGTATATTTGTATAATAATAATAATATGTTGGTGCACTTTATATTTTAAGGGGTTTCTTCTTTTTTCTTTTATTCAGGGGGGGGAATTTCATAAAGGAATTGTTCTTTGGGATACTACAAGTCAATTAATATCCATTCAGATAAAAATATTGGATCTAATTTGGTCTGTTGAGGTTGATGGGAGTCTGGTATTCATTTGAGCACTTGCTCATCAAGCTGTGTGGAGTAGAAGCAGTCACAGTAAGTCACATCCAGAGGTCTTCATAGCTTGCTGGGGAATGACTAGGGGTGGGTATTTAGGAAAAATAGGGGAAAATACATAAAAATAGGGGAAAATACATAAAAATAGGGGAAGTGTGTAGTAATAGTGGAGTGGGGCTTTCCTGTGTTAAACGTTGTATTTTTACTTAAAATTTTGTGATGGATTTCTCTTCTCTTACTGTATAATTATCTTTTGAACCCAAATGTGCTCATGATAACTAGCAGTGAGTACCAGCTCTTCAGGTACTTCAGGAGGTGTTTGGAAAAGGCTTGTAGTATTTTTTCCATGTAAATCCACTACTAGAAAACCTCACTACCTGCCTCTCTTCTTTGTGCCATTTTATGCCTTCACAGATCAGTCTGATGTTCACTTAGAATCATAGAATCATTTTGGTACAAAAAGACCCTCAAGACTGTCAGATCTTCCCATTAACCCAGCACTAAACCATGTCCCTCAGCACCACATCTCCACAGCTTTGAAATCCCTCCAGGGATGGGGACTCCATCTCTGCCCTGGGCAGCCTGGGCCAGGGCCTGACAACCCTTTCAGGGAAGAAATTGTTCCTAATATCCAATCTAAACCTCTCCTGGTGCAACTTGAGGCCATTTCCTCCTTTCCTCCCATCACGTTTATCTTAGGAGAAGAGACAGATTCCCACCTGGCTCCAACCTCCTTTCAGGGAGCTGTAGAGAGCCTCCAGACTTAACATTCCCATTTTGTTCAACCCCTCCTCATAAGCTTGGTTCTCCAGACCCTTCCCCGCCTCCATTGCCCTTTTCTGGACAACTCCAGCCCCTCAATGTCCTTCTTCTCATGAAGAGCCCAGAACTGATCTCAGGATTCAAGGTGCAGCCTCAATTGTCTTGTGAAGATGTGTAATTGTCTTTCTCTAGGCTGAAGAGATCTGGTCCTAATTTAATGTCTGTAACCTTACCTTGGCAACCAGTTCAGCATTCTCCTTAGGATTCACAACCAGGAAATCTTTCCTGATGCTCATCCTCATTTCTTCCTGTTGTGAGTCCCAGCCCAACAAGATGTTTAAGAATAACAACAGAAATTTGCACATGCAAATGTGGTATTATTCAGTTCTTGAAGTTCTTCTCCTATTTATCTGCTTTGCCAGATTTGAGACCGTAAATTCCCTCTGGTAATCTTAGAGATGCTCTTTTCCTCCCAGTAAGCAATAAATAAATTGTTGCAATTTAAAAAATGGCTTTGACATTGCTTGTTCTGAAAGTTGAACCAGGTCCTACCAACATATCTGGTGTTATACCAAGTAGGAAACATTCCTGAGATGAATTAAAAAGCATCTAAAAAGGTTAATAGTACTATCTGCCAGTCTTTGTTCTTAAACCAGGCTTTTGCAAACATACTGACCTTGATTTAGTATTTTCTAAACATAATTAAATGTCTATTTTCAAGCAGTGTGTATGTGTGAATATGATGGAATGTCTCTTTCCTCCTCTTCTGATCTCTCACTCTTTTGGAAAGATTAGAATATTTAAAATAAATTATTTGCTTTTAAGGAGGGTGCCTGTGTTTTTATCAGTGCTGGGATTTTAGGCAGAGATCTAAAAATCAGACAGGCAATAGTAGCACTGGATTTGATCTCTGGTAGCACAGAAGCTACAGGTATCAACAGGCAGAGTAATTTGTATACTGGTTGTCATAGGATGGTTTGATTTGCAAGGGACCTTAAAGCTCATCCAGTTCCAACCCCCTGCATGGGCAGGGACACCTCCCACCAGCCCAGCTTGCTCCAAGCCCCATCCAACCTGACCTGAGACACTCCCAGGGATGGGGCAGCCACAGCTTCTTGGGGCAACCTGGGCCAGGGGCTCAGCACCCTGAAATTAAAGAATTTCTTCCTAATATTTCATTAGCAGGGGGTTGGAACTGGATGAGCTTTAAGGTCCCTTCCAACCCAAACCATTCTATGATTCCATGAACCCACAGCAGGATATTTCTTCCTAATATTTCTTCCTAATATTTCAGCCACAACTTCCTTGGACAACCTCTGCCAGGCTCTCACCACCCTCAAATTAAAGAATTTCCTCCTCATGTCCAACCTCTTCCAGTTTTAACCCATTTCCCTTATCCTCTCCCTACCCCCCCCATGTCCAAAGCCCTCCCCGTCTTTCTTGTAGCCCCTTCAGATATTGGAAGGTTGTCATAGGATGGTTTGATTTGGAAGGGACCTTAAAGCTCATCCAGTCCCAACCCCCTGCATAGGCAGGGACACCTCCCACCAGCCCAGGTTGTTCCAAGCCCCATCCAACCTGACCTGAGACACTGCCAGGGATGGGGCAGCCACAACTTCCTTGGACAACCTCTCCCAGGCTCTCACCACCCTCAAATTAATGAATTTCCTCCCCATGTCCAACCTCAATCTCTCATTTCCTTTGTCCTCTCCCTACCGCCCCATGTCCAAAGCCCTCCCCCAGCTTTCTTGTAGCCCCTTCAGATATTGGAAGGTTGCTCTAAGGTCACCTGGGAGCCTCCTCTTCTCCAGGCTGAACAACCCCAATCCCTCAGCCTGGCTTCCCAGGGAGGTGCTCAGCCCTCTGAGCATTTGAGTGGCTCTGCTCTGGACACCTTCCAGGAGCTCTGTGTCCTTCTGAGCTTGGGGACTCCAGAACTGGACACAGAGCTCCAGCTGGGGGCTCAGCAGAGCAGAGCAGAGGGGGAGAATCCCCTCCCTTGACTTTCTGTCTCTGCTGCTTTTGATGCAGCCCAGGACCTGGTTGGTTTCTGGGCTGTAAGCACACACTGAGGGCTCACCTTGAGCTTCTCTTCCTCCTGCCCCCCCCCCCCCCCAAGTCCTTTTCCTTAGAGCTGTCTGCAATCCTTTCTCCTCCCAACCTGTATTCTTTGACCACATAAGAAAGATGTTCAGGATAACTCAAAGAGACAAATTAGAGATATGTCTTTATAGCAGAGGAGAACTTTTTACTTGAACGTGAAACTGTACCTGCGAGGCATGGACAAAGATGATAAACTGCAAGAGCAGCCCCAGAAAGAAAAAAAAAAAACACCACAAAAATAAACTGAGGGAATTATCTGGGATCCTGGACTAAGCCTACAGAAGACATGAGGATGGTAAGGAAGTTAATCCTGATTTTAGGATTTTGGTGTTCTGTTGAAATTCATGTGCACTTACCTCAGGTGGGGCCTCTCAAGAGCAGAGCAGATGGGGAGGATCCCCTCCCTGGATCAGCTGTCTCTGCTTTTGATGCAGCCCAGGACCTGGTTGGCTTTCTGGGCTACAGGGACATATTGACAGCTTATGTCAAGCTTCAGGTCCACCATCACCCTCAGGTCCTTCTCCTCCAACCTCTGTGTAAATCATTTATTTAGCATTGCTCGACAGATTTAGCATTCTTGATTGCAGAGCTGTAACTGCTGGTTTTCTTCCACCATTTCAACATAGATGTGTTGAACAAATTCTTTCTTTTACAGCTTTTTGGAAAAGTCACACCATGTAGTGAAGTGTAAATATAAGCAAGAATCAACTCTGCAGTATTTGATCTTTTGCTGGCAGCACCTCCCACGGGGTAATTTTGAGGGCTCTGTGTGGGCAGTTTGATTATGAACTACTTCATAATATCAGTTGTAGATATTTAGAAATCCGATCTGGGCTTTTACTTCCAACTGATATTTAAGAGGCCATAACAATTTGGTTTGTGCTTTGCATGGTCCATAATGTGCTTTCGAGTCATCACCTACTTCATGTGCGAAAATCATTCTAAAAAAGAATTTAATATCGAGAGAAAATTAATTTAAAAACTAAAAATATTGTTGCACCAGTAAGGATCTTCATTACCATATGCCCTTTTGTCTTTTCCCCCTGCTTTCTGTTTTAGAATCATAGAATTTTCAGGGTTGGAAGGGACCTTTAGGATCATATAGTTCCAACCCCCTACATGGTCAGGGACACCTCCCACCAGCCCAGGTTGCTCCAAACCCCATCCAACCTTAAAAACTTCCAGGGATGGGGCTTCCACCACCTCTCTGGCCAACCTCTTCCAGTCTCTCACCACCCTCATGGTGAAGAACTTCCTCCTAACTTCCAATCTCCATCTCCCCTCCTCTGGTTTGAATCCATTCCCCCTGCTCCTGTCACTCCCTGACATCCTAAAAAGTCCCTCCCCACCTTTCTTGTAGCCCCTTCAGATCCTGGAAGGCCACAATGAGGTCTCCTTGGAGCCTTCTCCTCTCCAGACTGAATAACCCCAACTTATGTTAGCAAGGTTTTAACTTAGTGCTTGTTCATCATCTACAGAGAGACTCACAGGTTATCTGCAGCCACTGACAAGGACATTAAAATATTCTAAACCATTTCTTTATCATTTTTCAGAAGGCTCCTTGGAGCTTTTTCCTCTCCAGACTGAATAACCCCAACTCCCTCAGGCTGTCCTCACAGCAGAGATGCTCCAGAACCTTCTGAGCATCCTCCTGGCCCTTCTCTGGACACCTTCCAGCACATCCATGTCTCTCCTCTAAAAGGGACTCCAGAACTGGACACAGAGCTCCAGGTGGGATCTCATGAGAGTGGAATAGAGGGGGAGAATCCCCTCCCTTGACCTCCTGGCCACTCTTCTCTTGATGCAGCCCAGGGTACCATTGGGTGTCTGGGCTGGAAGTGCACACTGATGGCTTGTGTTGAACTTCTCATCCTCCAGCACCCCCAAGTTCTTTTCCTCAGGGCTGCTCTCAAGCCAGGCACTGCCCATCCCAAGTGCTTGGGATTGCCCTGACCCAGATGCAGGACCTTGCACTTGGGCTCTTTGAACTCCATGAGGTTTTTTTTTCAACTGTTTTCTACACTATAAACACAGTTCAGCAAATCCACTTAGTGGAGATGCTGTTAGAAGTCTCTTTTTGGATGAGATCATCTTAAACAAACAATACTTCCCTCACCACCACTTTTTTGTGTCATGAAGGAAACTACCACTGCCTTATTGCTGCTTTGGACTTGTTGCTTGTGCTTCATCTTTGAGCTCACCTTCTTTCTTAGGTCTTTGCAACAAGGGTTACATTTCACTCTTGCTGATTCTTTATGCAAAAAAATCTCCAACGTGGCCTTTCTTCAGCTGCTTCATCCTATCTCATCCTATCCTCATTCTACCAGTTACTGCAGCACTGGTTTTTATTATTATTTCTTTTTTGTCTCCTGGCTGTGAAGTCTTATCCTGATGATGTCTTTTGAAAGCAGCCCTGCAAATAAATTCCCCCCCTGGATTCACATCATCTTCTCTCATCCTTTAACTTGCTTCCCATCAATGTTATCCCATGCAAGTCACACAGCTTTGCTTTTGAATCTCTCTCTGTCCCATATCTGCTTTCTTACTGTTTCCCATTCCCTATTTCCTTTTTCTCTGGACCACTTGTGATTCCAGCTTCCATCCCTCAGTTATCCACTTTTCAAACAAACCCCAATTTTCCCAGTTTCTGGGTAGGAATTTCTTCCAGATGTAGACAACATGAATTGACTTCCCACACATCCTTCTAAAAATCCTCTCAGTTCCTCATAAAACACCTGAGGACAATTATGCTGTTGCTCTACTCAGTGGGCTGCCTAGTGCCAGGGTGCAGATTGCCTCAGTTTCCTTTTTTAGCACCATCAATTTGGTGTTTCTTATCTTTGTGTGCATTGTAAGCATGTTGAGAGAAAAAAATCCACCTTCCTTTTTATTTTTTCTTTGCCAGCTACCTGGTGCAGTTGGGCTCTGGTCAAGGCATGGCTTCTCTCCTACATCAGAAAAAAAAACACATTAAAACACATAAAACACATTGGGACATCATCCTGTGCTGGTGCATTGGGTCTAATTGGTAGGATATTTGTTTAAAGATTTTTATTTTGGAGTTAAAACTTCACTGGGTGGCACCAAGTGTCACCAGGAGAACAGCACAAGCTGGGGACTGTTCCCAGTTTGGAATTTGGATGTGCTGAGCTGCTTGTTTGGAGGAAAAAGCAAGATTTTAGACTTAAGAGATGCAGGTTGGGCTGTATGGTTCTGCTTGGCTGTGGACCCAATGGATCATCTCTGGTTTGTTGCATTTAGGAGCACAAAAGCAGCCTTAGATACCAAGGGTTACACAAATAAACTCAGATGCTTTTGATAGGTGTCAGCATTTTAATGAAGAATATAATTAAGCCCTGGATACTTCTGGCCATCTAACAGCACTATTTTTTGCAGGCTGGGGTTTTTTTTTTTCTTTTTTCTTTCCCCCCCCATATTTTATGACAGTTGCCTGAAGTCCTGATCTGGGGGGATTATGCCAGATACCTGCACAGTTGGAAACTCATCAGTGATTCAGATTCCTTCAGTCAGAATGTCATTTTTTTATCACAGAACTTATAAAGCTTAGGTTGGTGGTTTCAATTTTCCTCTTTAGTAGACATTTTGTTTGAATGCCATAAAGGGGCTCCTTTCTCAACACCCCTGGGAGTACAGTAAGCTATGCTCTTTGAGAGAGGCTCAGTGAGTACAAAGTTACCTTCATTAAATTTTCTCTTCATGCTTTAGCATGGATTATTTCTTTTTTAAAAGAAAAAAACCCCCTCATTCTCCTTTTGTGTCTTCTTCCCATTGCCTTGATGAGATTGTGGTGCATCATCTTGATGGACAAGGTGGGTGCTTGGCTCCCTTGGATTTTTTTTTTTCCAGTGGATGGAAATATTCTGATAGTGTGTGAGGTGCTGGAGGAGCAGCTGGGAAAGCAAAAGCAGAGCAAGTAATTGTAAACCTAATAAAAACACATTGGGACCAGCATTGCCATGTGGTGTCTGGTGCAGAGCAGGCTGCTGTTCCTCTTGCCTTTTGCTAAGAAAGGCATTTTAGATTTTATGTCTGTTGGTTCTGTAAAGAAGTTATTGAGTTGTATGGAATGAGGATTGAGATCTCTCTGGTTTATTGACAATCCTGGTTCACTGCTACATTGTGTGTTTTTCCTTTAGTTCAGTTGTGAAATTCCCAAGTGATTTAAAAAAAAAAAAAAAAATAGAGACTAATGGGACACTTTCCTTGCCACGTGTCCCAGAATACAGATTTCTCTCTCAAGATATGGGATAATTAAGGGAATGGACTTCCTGCTTGAAGCAGGGTCAGCTTGGGGACCAAACCAGCTTGCTTTATCCATTCAGGTGTTCAAACCTCCACATTTGTACTACAGATTCCACATAATTACCGAGTTTGCACTAAAACCTTTAACTTTATAACAATTTTTTTTTTTTTTACAAGCTTTTTCTTCAGTCAAACCCCACAAACCCTTAAATGATTCTGTTAAATTCCCCTTCTAAGAACATGAGAGAAGTTCTCTATTAGGGAGACAGTTTATTTCCTCTTTGAGGAGTTTCCTTGCTCTTGGCTGTTCTTGCCCATCCATCTGAGAGTCCTGTCATCCAAACAGAAATCAATCACAAACCCTTTGGTGGGGTTACCATAATGGATGTTTCAAAATTCTTTCCTAAATGGGAGATCCTGCAGCACGTGGTTTACAGCCATATAATGTGAGCCAGTAATCTCATTTAGTGTTTTCCCAAAAGTCCAAATAGTGCATTAGGGTGGTGTAACAAGCACAGCAGATCAATACAGAGATGGTGCTCTCCTTCAATGGATTAATCCAAGAAAATGGACTTGAAAATCACAGTCGTTTTGTTCAGAAAAGACCTTTAATATCACCCTTGTCCAACTGTTAACCCAGCACTGCCAAGACCACTGCTAAACCATGTCCCTCAGCACCACATCTCCACAGCTTTGAAATCTCTCCAGGGATGGGGACTCCATCTCTGCCCTGGGCAGCCTGGGCCAGGGCCTGACAACCCTTTCAGGGAAGGAATTGTACCTAATATCCAATCTAAACCTCCCCTGGGACAACTTGAGGCTATTTCCTTTTGTCCTGTTGCTTACCTGGGAGAAGACACCCACCCACCCTCTCCTCAGCATCCTTGTAGGAAGTTGTAGGGAGTGAGAAGGTTTCCCCTCAGTCTCCTTTTCCCCCAGGATAAATACCTCCAATTCTCTCAGCCACTCCTCATAACATTTGTGTTCCAGACCCTTCCTCATCTCCATTGCCCTTCTCTGGACATGTTCCAGCCCCTCAATGTCCTTCTTGTCATGAAGGGTTCAGAACTGACCCAAGGATTTGAGGTGGAACCTCACCAGGATGCTCCCTGCCCTGGTCCTGCTGGCCACACCATTGCTGATGCTTTGACTTGAGGGAGGTGGCCCTTGGTGGTGACCTGTGTCAGGTCTAAAGTGTCCTGGAAGGACATTTAGTCCTGGAAAAAGAGCAGTGAAAAGTCATAGTGTGAAACAAAATAACTGTGGGATAGGAGACACCATGTCTGAGTGGGGCTCCCATGTGGTTGGCAATGGAAAGAATCCATTGAAACATTCAAATAAAGAAAATGTGGACTTGAAATGATCACTAGTGGCACAGCCCAGGGGGAAAAAAGCAGTCAGAAAAAGCTCCTTAATGTGGAATTTCCTTCTCTGGAGAGAGAAGGAACCCACTTGGAAATGTTCCTGTGTGACTTCCACTAGGTGATCCTGCTCTTGCAGGGGTTTGGACTCAATGATCTTTAGAGGGCCCTTCCAACCCCTAACACTGTGATTCTGTGAATGTGAGTTATAATATCCCTTTTGCAATGGCTTTAAAAACATTTATAGAATTTATGTAGCAAGGGTACAGCTGCCCATTTCCTTAGCTCTTCACCTTTACCTAATACACTCTAAGAAGTCACTTTTAAATCCTATTTTTTGTTAACCCATACTCTCTTGTATTGGTTTATCAATCCAGACCAGGGTTTCAGGCATTTCAAACTCGAGCTCTGCTTTTAGCTGAACCAAAATCATCACCATTGTGAGTCTTAGGTGTACAAAGAGCCTTACCTAGCTTTTATTTCTCATACTCAATCCTCATACAGACCTTGCCCATAATCAGGTGGCATGCAGCAGTCTATGGTCATACATTTTGATGCCTACCCCACTTTTGAAGTGCTTACTGATATCAGCAGAGCAGGGATTAAGGGAAAATCCTCCTCTGTAAGAGCCTACAGAAGTCTGAACTTTAGATCATAAAGCCTGGAAGCACCTGGGACTGCATTTAAATTCCATTTTAGGCATCTCACAGATGTACAGTAGTGAATGAAAAGAGTAAGAGGGATGTTTTATATTGGTATATACTGTAAAATCAAGGCAACTTAACATTGCTGGAGGTTTTTTTGTTTTTGGTTTGTTTTTTTTTTGTTACTACATCTTGAGTGGTTGCCAAGAACTTCATTCCCCAAAGGAACAGCATTGTGCTTCATGTTTCACTTTCTTACTGTGGTAAAACAGGGATCTGTCTTGGCCAGTCAGCAAAATAAGAAGGAACAGAATTTTAAACTGAGGATAAATCTTGATAAATCTTGGGGGGTTTATGACCTTATCAAGCTAAAAATAATGTGGGTTGAAATAGATGTTAGAGCAGCCACTGTCAGGGTAAATGGGAAGATGTGTTACATACACAGTTCATGCACATAAATAAAATGCTGCTTTTCAAGGCATGTGAACTGTAAATAGTTTTCTAAATTTCCTTGTGTGTTTTTTTTTTTTCCTATCCTTGAAATATTTTATCTTTGGTGTGGAAGTGGTTTAACTGAGATTTGTTTTCCCCTTCTAGAAAGGAGTACCTTAAATAGTATTTATAAAGTAAAAGTCCAGGTAGCTGTAAATTTCAGTGGACATATCATTTCTGAAACATTTTACCAACTGCCTGACTTTTGAAACAGATGGAACCTTAATGCTGTGGCACTATCAATGTGGATAACATTTCATAAATTAATGCAAATTACAAGATTTTTGGCTGGATTTTACAAGATGGACTAAAGAAGCCTGTATTGAAGGCAAAAAGTGTATTACATCAGGCAAAAAGATGGTGAGAGTAATGAATCCACAGACTAAAAAAAAGAGATAAAGCTCCTGAAGAATTCCATATCTGGTGTCAGGATTAGAATTAAGGTGATGGTGGGGAGGGGTTTTATGTTCTTGAGGTGAGCCCAATGGGTGAGTTCCCATTTATCCAGGAGCAGTATTTAATAAGTACCAAGGTGTTATGGCATTCCAAGGTGAGATGGCATTATGTGGCCATAGGGTTAGACAGCAGTGAAACTTTCCTGTGGTTCTGTGGTTGTCTAATGAAGGTGAATTCAGAAATTCTTCATCATAGCTGGGATCTTCAGGTGTGCTCATGTGAAGCTGGAGGTTGATTTTCTCTGGATCAGGAGGACACTGGTGGTCCCAAAAGACAAATTTTGGCAGCTCACATTGATGTTTGGATCTGGTTTTTCCAATTTAGAACCCAACTAGCTCTAGAAACACCATTTCCTCTGGATCAGGAGGACATTTGTGGTCCCAAAAGACAAACTTTGGCAGCTCACATTGATGTTTGGATCTGGTTTTACCAATTTAGAACCCAACTAGCTCTAGAAACACCATTTCCTCTGGATCAGGAGGACATTTGTGGTCCCAAAAGACAAAATTTGGCAGCTCACATTGATGTTTGGATCTGGTTTTACCAATTTAGAACCCAACAAGCTCTAGAAACAGCATTTCCTCTGGATCAGGAGGTCCTAAAAGACAAACTTTGGCAGCTCACATTGATGTTTGCATCTGGTCTTGGCAATTTAGAACCCAACTAGCTCTAGAAACACCATTTCTTCTGGATCAGGAGGTCCTAAAAGACAAACTTTGGCAGCTCACATTGATGTTTGGATCTGGTTTTTCCAATTTAGAACCCAACTAGCTCTAGAAACACCATTTCTTTAACACACCATAACTCCAAAGTGTTTTCCTTCACTTCCACTGGTTTCCTTCTTTAAGAAAAATAGTTGGGAAAAAAATATGGTTGGCATCCTTCCTGAAATCTTTTTGAGCAGGAAACTGAGAAGTTCTTTTCTCTTGCCCCAGGCGCTACGAGTCTCATCCAATCTGCACTGATCTGCAGGATAAAATTCTCCAATGTTATCAACAGCACCCTCAGGAGACCCTCAGCTGCTCTGCCCTGGCCAGCCAGTACCTGCATTGTGTCAACCATGCCAAACAGGTGAGTGAGAAATATTCCTGCTGATGGAGTGAAGAAGAGCAGGAGCACTGGATTCTCAAATCAGGGGGGTTCACATGCCAAAGCAATCCAGTTCTCAGTATGTGTGTTCTCATGAGCTCACTTTCAATTTATTTAAATGCTCAGGGTTTCCATCTCTTCCTTTGGGGAGGTGTTTAGAGGCTCTTGCTGCTGGCAGATGTTTCCTGGTATCTTCAGTTTTAACAGTAAAACAAGAAGATTAAATGATGTGGCACTGTTTTTCCTAAATATGACAAATGAATGTCTCAAGTGATTGCTCACCAGCTGGAAGTCTCAGTAGATTTTGTGTTTTGTTTTCTGAGAGTCTAATACGGCCCTTTACCTCATCTTGCTCTCCTCTCATGCAGTTTTCTAGGGCATGGGTTGTTACTGGAGATGAAATCCTTTGTGATTTATTAGGGCACCATAAGGGAAAATGATAGTGATACTTATATCTCTCAGTTAAAAGAAGATGAAATTTCTAATTATTATTAAGGCAGCTGGAAGTGTGCTTACAGACCATGTGGGCAGTGTATGTAAAAAGTGCTTCAGTAGGTCTGTTGATCTTTATTCCTGTTAAAATCAATGATTTAATATTTGCCCATGTGTAAGCACGGGCTCTGATGTCTTAGCAGAGACCCAGCAACTGTGTCTAGTATTTGCTAATTATAATAATTTTCACTGGAGTTAATTCTGCTTGGGCAGAAAGTAGTAAGACTTTGGCTATAACTGTTCTCAGTGACTTTTTTTTTTTTTTTCTTGCTGTTACACTGATTCAGTCTTGCTCTTTTATTACAAAAAATCTGGAGTTAATGCTGTTCATGGTCTACTGCAATGTAGGAGACAATGGTTTCATGGCAGTACTAAAGCTATTCCTCAATCTGTGGTGCTTAATACATTTGTGTGCTGTTATTATTTTTTTATATATATAGTTAGTAACCTCCTTTTTTCCCAAGCAGCCTGGCTGATCTAGCAGTGCTGAAAAACAAGTTCAGCTAACAGCTGTGGTGTGGTTGTTCTTTGAACATAGCAGGACAAGGACAATTTGGCTGGATGGGCAGCTCTAAAATTCCTGTAAAATCATAGAATGGTTTGGGTTGGAAAAAATCTACAAGATCAAGTCCAACCATTAACCCAGCACTGCCAAGGCCACCACTAACCCATGGCCCTCAGCACCACAGCTTTTAAACATCTCCAGGGAAGAAATTATTCCAAATATCCAATCTAAACCTCTCCTGGTGCAAGTTGAGGCCATTTCCTTCTCTTGTCCCATTGCTTGTTATTTGGTAGAAGAGACCCAGCTCCCCCAAATCTCCTTCCAGGGAGTTGTAGGGAGTGAGAAAATCTCCCTTCAGCCTCCTTTTCTCCAAACTAAACACCCCCAGGTCCCTCAGCTGCTCTAGATCCTTTATTCCCACTGTGCCAAGCAGTAATTAGTGTCTATATTTATTTTTTCTAAGTTTTCCTTTAGTGTGATTTCTGTATCCCCAAATCCAGTCTGAAGTTACTGGACCATGGGTGGGTTTGAGACAACTTAAAAAACAGGCCAGTGGATAATACTGTTATGGAGTGGTCTAGAATTTCACTGTGGAATATCTGGAACACTAAGTTACTGTGTTTTTAATTTTATATTCTTTTTTAAAGTAACTTAAAAAATGAGATGAACTACTTATACAGGGCTATACCTAAAATTTGTATTTGAGAGGAATTTCTTCAGAAGACTGAGGATGAATTAATTCATGTTCAGAAGGTGCAGGAAAATGAAATTGCATAAATACGAGCGTTAGGTTTTTGAACCCTTTTTTTTTTTGTTGAAGATTTTCAACCAAGCCTGTCAAGTAGTTAAAAGTGTTTCCTAAATGTTTCTCATTCTCTTCCATACATGCTTCAAGATGAGAATTCTCTCTTTATGATAACAGAGAAGAAGCCTTTTATGATGGAAATATTTGCAAGAGGAACAATTGTTTTTCATAATGAGCACCAGTCCTCTACAGCTCATCCTCTAGCTGTAATTGTAATTATTTTTACTCACTCATTGCCTAGAAGTCCAGGAGAAGAGTTACTTTGAAATAATTGCTAAACACTCTTATAAAATCCTGCAAAATTACCTAATGTGTGTGCTCAGTTGGAAGGCAGAGAAGCGGGATAAATAGCAGGTTCAGAAATGAAAAAGTTAACTGACACTGGCTACAAGAAACAAACAAAGAGGAAAATTTGCTAGAGGGAATAGACCAAGATATTGAAAACCAAATAACTTAACTAATCCGATTTCCTGGCAGTGAGTCTGTGCACTGGTGCTCAGACTGAGCACACTCTGTGCTTTTCATAAATTGAATTTATTGACTCCTCTTTCGTTCCTATCTTGCTTATAATTATCTCGCCCTCTCTTCTCTATGTTCCTTATTTCTCATCCTGTCTGTAATCTCATGTCTCTATCTGTCCTTTTCTCCCCTTGTTAGAAAGGCACAGAGAGCTGTTAATTCAGAGGAGTTTGACACCTTGTTGTATCTTCACTTTAAATCTTTTCCCAAACTCACGAGAAGCTAGGGAGAGAAATTAAACTCTATTATTAATGCTTCCATTTTATTATCATAGTAACAGAGAGCAAAACCTCCTTAATGGAGCCATTAAGGGGAAGATATTAGGATTGTCTGTGGCATTTATTTGTGCTCCCACTGCTGAAGTAACTCCAGCCAGACCATTCACTGCACTATTACAAACCTTCCAGTGGCATTTTTATCACTTATCCAAGTCTACCATCCACTGATATGGACGAGGTGGCTGTTAAAATACCCTTATTTTTATATATATATATATATATATATTTATTTTTTATTTTTTTTTAATTTCCCCTGGGCTACAGGGAGTCCTAATTCCTATAGAGAAACACAACCAGACTGTAGTTTAATGAAGTCTCTGCAATAGGTTCCTCTGGGACCACTGAATTTTGGAGGGATGCAAGTCTCTGCTGGCAGGTGAGATTTGAAAGTATTTCAGAGAATGAGACCAGTAACTGCTGGTGTCTGACAGCCTGGCTACAAACTTATCCTTCAGCCTCTTCAGCCTTGTGCAACCATTATTTTAATTTGTAGGATGGAGTGGTCCTTAATCATGTGTCCTAGTCAGAATAAAACCATTATTTTAGCCCCAATCCTCCAGTGTTTTTACTAGAGACCATTTTCCAGCCCAATGGAGATATCTGTATAAGTATAGCTGGAAACACTGAACTGAAACACAATAAAAATCCTTGTCTTTTATGGCCACCATTTAATTCGACCTTAAATGCTGGAAGTTGAGTGTGGAAGAGTTATGCCTGCGTTGGTGTTAGGAAAAAGCAGAAGGTAAATATTTTAAATACATTATTTTTTTAGGTGATGTTAAATGTCATGAGTCAGTAAAGAATACTAAAAAATCCCCCAATATGCAGACAAAACCAAAGCAAGCCTTGGGACTTTCACATTTCTTAGAATCACAGAGTTTGTCTGAAGATGAAATTCTGTGGGCAGAAATATTCATGGGATGAAGAAATACCTGTGACTTTTTTTTCCTTAGGACACTAAATAAAAGCAACACACTTCTTCTTATATCTTTTGGGAATTTCCTGCATTAACTTATGCAGTGCTGAATTTATGTAAAGTTAATATTCAGCCCAGCAATGGCTTCGAGCAAGTTTCTGTAATACCACTGCAAAAAGAGTCTTCCAGGTAAAGTAACCTTTATCAGGTTTACAGAAATCTCCATGGGGATGCTGTCAAACTGAGGTTGAAGATTTGGTTAACTAATCAAAGTTTCCCTTATTTTTGTTTGCAGTAGCACGTAGGGAGAATAAAAAGCAACTCCTTTTTATTTTTTCAGCAGGTACTTCTCTACCATGAGTTCTGGAGAATATTTTTGTGACCACAAAGACATTTCCCATCCTTTCATGTGCTTGCTGTCCTGCTCCTTGCAGGACATCTCTTAATCCTTACAGAAACACTGTTTGATCTAGTTGAATGGTTTGCCAGGTTATTTTTAGAAGTACCCTGAGAAGTTGGTTGAAAATATAGAGGACAACAGCTTTTTAAATTCTCTTTATTTTTAATTTTCCTGAGCTGCAACTTCCATCACTCAGTGGAGTCCAGAGTTGCAAGATGATGTGCCCTGTCTGGCCAGATACTTCTTAAATACCTACATCATCTGCTTGTAGGTTTCCTGTAAGATTTTTTGGGCTTCCTCCTGACATAAACCCTAAAAATTCCCAGTTCCCTTCCTACCATTTTTCGCAAGGAAACTCATAATTTCAGTCTTGCCCATTTCCTAGATTTTGTAGGCAAGAACAAATTGATTGCCTTGGTCAGTGTCAAAGCCCTCCAGTGAACATAGATGACCTCCAGCATCCTTCTAGCTGGTCAGTTCTATGAGATCCCACTTTCTCTTCTCCTCCCTGCTCTAGACAAGTAGTATCCATACATGTGCTCATTCCTTATTTTTAGATCAGGGCAGTAGTCAGTTCTTAGTAGAGCCCTACATACTGTCCTTGCAAGTCTGTGTTTTCATGGTAGAGGCCAGGGACCTCTCTGAAGAGTCAAGACCTTGATGGCAGAGCTCTCTGGCATGGCAGGAGGAACACCTCTTGGCCTGCTACAGATCTGTAATTTTAACTCTTTGTGGCCTGACCATACACAGGAGGTGGTTAATAAAGCACTGGGTCAGTGCAACGTGTTCAGATTGTGGAGGTGTTGATGATGGGGGAGGTACTTGGAGTTGTGTGACTTCAGGACCTATTTCCTCGAGTGTGTAATTGCTGGGAATGGGGTTTTTATCTTACGATAAGCACAGATATTTTCATTTCCTTAATAGCCATAGCACTAGAGCCATGAGAGCATTAGGATGGATAAAAAGAAATCATTACTGCAGCTCTTCAGGCCTCCAAATGGCTGGCTTGGAGAGTCCTCAAATTGCTTCATTCTGCTGCTGTGACTTGGCTCTGTGATGATGTCTCTGTTGACAATATTTCTTTTCCTGCATTGGTATTTTTAAAATTGCAAATCCTGGGAAGGCATTGTAGCCAAACTTCAGGGAGCCTCTGGAATAACTTTGAGTTACCAGAATACATGTTTCTCTCTCTCTCTTCCCCTTCCCTCTGACTGATCTCTTAGCAGAGCATGCTTGGGAGAGGAGGATAAAGGCATTGTCCAAATCAAGCACAAGACCATCGACTCTAATTTCAGCAGAAGAGCATTTTTTCCCAAGAATGATATGACAGCCCATTTACAGGGCAGACCAATAAAGAGAAGAACTGGAAGAGGCATTTCAAGAGCAGCAGCCATCACAGCTCAATCAGTGTGACCATTTGGAAAGCCAAGACCTGTATCTTATTCCATCAGAAACCGTACAACCGCAGGTACTGTTCAGTCTTAGTAAAACCCACTTATGGGTGATTGAAGGAAGGAAAAGAAAAGAACCTTTCACTGACATTAGCAAAGGGAAATATCCTTCAAATGCTGCTATTTCATTGTAGAAACTTCTCACTGTCAAAGGCAGTGGGGTATGTAACACTTGGTGTGCTGGGATGTGGTGGTACTTTGCGGGCAGGTTGGCTGCTGCTCCTGACTGTACAGCCTGGATTCATTGCTGACATGAAAGTTTTCCCTAGGATGTATAATGAGGTAAATTCAGCTTTATTTTACTCCACAAATTATGTCACTTCATGAAGTCTCTCCCCAGGCTTTCTGCTGGAATGATGTTAATGATCCAAGACTTAAGATGTAACATGGCCTTTATTTACATGAAACGATTCTGTTGTGCTCCTCACTCCTATCAAGTCCTGACAAATATGCCAACAATAAATACATTTTATGCACAAGACTGACACTTGAGTCTGTCTCTCTTTCCACTTCTCAGAGGTGGGTGGTGTTCCCTCAAGGATGGCAATCACGTTTTGCCAGCAGATGTTATTTCTGAAGCTGGAAAGCTGAGACTTTTCTGCATAACCAACCTGGGTTTGGGGAAGGGTACTCACAGAGAAGTGTTTTCCACCACAGCAACTGGAAAGGATCCCACGTGCTGGGATTCATGCACCACCAGTTGGAAAGTACTTGTGAATGAAAGGCCACACCAGACCCAAAACTGCACACACTTCCTATGCAAGTACCCAGTTTCCTTGAATGCTTTTTTTTCAGCTAACAACTGCAGCATTCATCTTACCAGGCAATCTCAGAAAAGGCTTTCTTACACAATAGTAATAGTAACAGTGTTAAATGAGCAGATGTGTTTAGACCCTTCTGCTATTTGTTTACTTGTTCTGTTTCTCTAATTGGCTCCATCTGAACTGCATCCTACCTTACAACTGCAAGTGCACCTGCAGATCTCATTTCTATTCAAAATATTGCCAGTGATTCTCCTATTCTAATTATCACGACACTTTGTGAGTACTATTTAATTAAGGGTTCTGTTGAGGTTTTTTCATGCTGCAGAAAAGAGCTGTTTGGGTTGGTTTTTTTTTTTTTACATGTGAAGCAACTGTAATATCAATAGGACAGGAAGATCCTGGAGTTCAACATCAGGCACCAGGTAAACTGCTGGAGGGAAATAATAGGGACATAAGCAACGTGTTTACATGGGGACTTGCTGTAGTGTTTACAAATCAGCTAACTCACAAATTCTCCTCTATAATGTTCTCTTTTTGTAACAGAGAGCCAAGAAGCTGGCAGATCCATCCCTGCCAGACTTAGACTTGGCAGCCAAATGCAGCACAGAGGAAAAGCAGACGTTTTTAAAGCCAGATGATTCTGTAAAATCAGGAGAAGAGCTATGTCGGGAAGGAAGGTCTCTGTTATTGCCAAATGTTTATTGGTTTTCCATCCTGACAGCCTTCAGCTATGGGAATCAGTCTTGCTTGCTTTGTTCCAACTGTGTTTCAGGCTTCATTTGAGATGTTGTGTTCTTTAAACGTCTTCTGTGTCATCAGTAGTGGCATCTCTAGCATGTATTGCTTGAGCCTAGGGGGAAGCTGATTGCAGCAAACAGGGTCTAGGCTTTAAATTGTCCCTGTTGTGGGCAACTTTTGCTTTTTAAGCCTGTCTTTGTCTTCTTCCTTCTACCTCCCTGCTGGTATGGATGTCAAGAAGGACACTGTTCTTTTCAAAACAGAGTTGAGAGATGAAGTTGAACATCACTGCTCAAGGAAGTAGAAAGTCTGCCTAAAATAGTTGCCATCTGTTGTTTCAAAACTGAACTAATCATAGAAGAGTTTTGGTTGGAAAAAACCTTTTAGATCAAGTCCTACTCTTAACCCAGCACTGCCAAGTCCACCACTAAACCATGTCCCTCAGCACCACATCTGCCTGGCTTTTAAACACCTTCAGGGATGATGATTCAGCCACCTCCCTTCAGGGCAGCTTGAAGAAGCTTTTCAGGGAAGAAATTGTTCCTAATATCCAATCTAAACCTCCCCTGGTGCAACTTGAGGCCATTTCTTCTCATCCCATCACTTTTTACTTGGGAAAAGACACCAACACCCACCTGACTACAATCTCCTTTCACGTAGTTGTAGAGAGCAAGGTCTCCCCTCAGCCTCCTCTTCTCCAATCTTAGCACCCCCAGTTCCCTCAGATGCTTCTCCTAAGAGTTGTGCTGTTATTTAATTATATTTTTGTAAAAAAATATTGTAACAGCAAAATTCATAGGATCTGGAGAAGCACAAGAATGAGGAGTTTGTGTCTTTTTTGTGCTTACTCCTTATGGTACTGAGAAGGAGAAAAAATGCTGGGCCTGGCCTAACACTGTTCTTCCAGCCAAGACTTACCTTGTAGCATTTCAAGATTGGAATGTTTGAACTTTCCCATTTTTTGTCTTTTCCTAGAATGGAAATCCTGTGGGTAGGTCTCCTTTCTTCTCAAAAAATAACCAGATCTCTCACTGCCAAACTGGAGAATTTGAATTCAGCTTAATGGATCCTGATCTCAGAAGGGATGATGTGCTCTGGAGATGATAGGTGAAGGCATGATGCTCTTTACCCATGGTAGAGTCTCATTTCAGATGTTCTTGTTGGTCATTCCCAAGCTCTGACCAACTGTAACCAAAGAGCAATTTCACCAAGGGTTTTAAATGTCAAAGCTGTATTGTAAGAGCTCAATCAAAGCTTTTCATTGTTCTTTGTTCAGTCTGTGGAACTAATCACAAGCTTTTCAATGGTGTCAAAATAATCACTGCTATCCTACTCTCATGTAATTTTGACTCTTTCAAATACAAGACTGCCTTACCTCAGGAGCTCTGTGTGTCTGACAAGACAGATCCCATTAACCAGCAGAGGTAGGGTTGGTTTTTTTCCACCTGCTAGGACATCCCTGTGTTATAGTTTCAAGCAGCTATTTGGAATGAGCTTTTCTATGGAGATGGCTATGGGCTGGGTAAATTTGAGAGCTCAGGTATCCACTGCTTTGATCTCCTTTAGAGCTTGTGCCCTTTAGTCACATCTAAAGAGGTGACTGGAGTTTCAAGTGGACTCTGATGGAATTCCATGCCATCTCTCAAGCAATAGGAAGGGGAGCCTTTCCCTTTTTTATCCTTTTTGTTTGCCTTTCCAAAGCAGCAGAAATTCTATGCTTAGAAATTATATTCTTTACTGCAAACTGTTGCAAGGGCTTCCCTCCAGCTGCAAATGCTGACTGGGTCTGGGCAAGGCAAACCAATTATTTCTAGTGTTTTCTTCATATACATCTGGGAGCACCTCAAGCTCCCTAACCAAAATCAGCAGGCACTTGTCCTCTGCCAATTGATAACACTTTGCAGCTCACCTGCCCATATTAAATGCTATTTGACCAAGAGGTGGGTGTTGCCACCTAGATAAGGATTTGGAATTTGGGGTAGCAAATGGCTACAGGCTTGAATTTTGTAAGCTGGTCAGTTCACAATTTTCAGAGGTTTTTATTGAGCAAATTGGCTGAAATTACAAGAGAAAGGACCATGGAAGGAGGGAGCAAGGGAGGGCATGCACAACATGGGCATCCATCCTGCAGCCCACAGAGCTCTCCCTGTGGTCAGGCTCAGACAGCTCCTGATGCAAAATCATCCATTGGGCACCCTCAGCATTAATGGAACCATTTCTACTCATGCTTTAAGAAGGATGATTCTTCCTCAAAAGTGCTGGGGGCTCCTTTCAAGAGCTTTTTTTTTTTCAACATGACCCATTGTCACATTGGAGTTCAGGAGAGCAGTGAGTGACTCTGAGACCCTGGCTCTTGAGAGCCCAAGGCAAGATGCAAGTAGAGATATGAAAAAAAAAAAAAACAGGAATAAGCTTGGAGCAGGGAGAGGAGTTGACATTGATGTTCATGTTGGGTTTTGCTGGGTGAACACCCTGCTGTTTTCAGCTCTGTTTTGGGGAGGAACATCTGTCATCTCGAGTCACCTTCCTGTTCTTTTTGGAGGGAGCAGAATTGATAGGGCCTGGAGCCAAGTGCATCTCTTAGTTTGATCATCAGTGTGCTGGTGATCCCCCAGAATGGTGCTGAGGATATTGCCACTGGAAAAACCTCTGTGCAGCAAAGGTGCTCTTCCCTTTTGCCTGGCAGCAAAGTGGTCACTGGTCCTGGTTTGGGCCAGGAGAAAGGTGATTTTCTGTCTTGTACTTTTGCTTTCAGCTCAGTCTCTTGTAAGTAGCTGCACTTGCTGAAATGAACAGCAAGTTTCTCAGTCAGTGTCTGCTCCTGGGACTGCTCACACTCCATGGTTATAGTTACTGCTGGAGAATGGGCTGCAGAGCCAAGGACACTGCTCAGCTCTGAGGAACATTTTACCTTCCAGAAGGAGTAAAGAGGTCCCACCTGAACCCCTCCTTTGGGGAGGAACAGACAAGATAAATGACCAAAATTGACCAAACAGAGGATTCCATCCCATACACCTCATCCTCAGGATAAATTGGAGGGATCACAAGGGTCAAACCCCTTCCTGCTTCCCCTTCTTCACCTCTCCCTGTTTGCTTCAGCATCCTGGGAGGATTCCATCCCTTCCTCTGCCTGTGCTCCTGATCCATTCCAGCCTGGATCTGTGTGTTCCTGCCTCCAGCTCCCAACTGCTCCTGAGCCCAGGATTCCAGCCTGGACTTTCCCAGGGCTGCCCTGCAGCCTCAGTGGGGATGTGAGAGTTATTGGGGGAAAGGGGGGAGGAACGTGGGATCAATTTTCCTGGATATTTGTATAGATTTAGTAATTTTTCCTATTTATCATTACTGTTTCATTAAAGTTGTGTAGTTTAGTTTCCAGCCCATAAGTCTCTCTCCCTTATTCTCTCTCCTTTCTTTATCAGGGAGGGGAGGGGGATTAATAGCATTCTGTTATTTGGTTTAATTGCTGAGCCAGTGTTAAACTGTGACATCACTGCAATGAAAACTTTCCTGCACCAGCCAAGGAATTTGGTCATCATCTACCCCATTCTGAGGAAGAGGGAGATGAGAGTATGGTGTGAGGAGTCTTTAAGTCACTGTGAAAAAGCCAGGCAGGTTCTCAGAGAGTGTGGGGCACTGAGCCAGAGCTCCCCTACAAGAATGTCAGCTCCATGTGAACGAAGAGGTTGGGTAATTAGAGAGGTAATTAGTTCGGTAATTACTAAAGTAATTAGTTTGATTCTCTCTCAAGCCAGTAGCTGCTGCAAAGAGAACACTCAGCCACTGTGCTGCAGGGAGCACCTTGGATTGCAGAGCTGCAGCAACCCCCCCACCCATTAACCCTTCTGCCACTGCATGGCAAACACCACCTGATAGCCAGGATGAATCCCAGGCTCGTTGGCATTGGAAGGGATCTGCAAAATCATCCAGTTCCAACCCCCTGCATGGGCAGGGACACCTCCCACCAGCCCAGGTTGCTCCAAGCCCCATCCAACCTGACCTGAGACACTGCCAGGGATGGGGCAGCCACAGCTTCTGGGGGCAACCTGGGCAACCAGGGGCTCAACACCCTCAAATTACATAATTTCTCCCTAATATTTCATCTCAATCTCTCAGCTTAAAGCCATCCCCTTCTTTCTATCACTCCCCAGCTTTCCTGTAGCCCTTCAGACACTGGAAGGCAGCTCTAAGGTCCCCCTGGAGTCTTCTACAGGCTGAACAATCCCAACTCAGCCTCTCATACCAGGGCTGTTTCAGCTCTTGGATCATCTCCATGTCCTCCTTTGGACTTGCTCCAAGAGTTCCATGTCTTTCCTGTGTTGTTGATCTCAGATTTGTGCACAGAACCCCAGGTGGGGGTCTCACAAGAGCAGGGCAAAGGAGGAAAAATAACTTTGAAAAGTCTGCTTGCCAGAGGTCATGTGCCTGAACACTTCAGCCAATGGCAACCAAAAGTCCTTGTGCCATAGTCAGGGGAAGACCAGCAGTGATGTATTTATTATAAAAAAAAAATTATGTGGTTCTGATTCTGCAATGAAACTGCTCAAGGTGCTGAGGGCAGGCAAGGGGATCCCCCCAAAATTGCCTGTGAGAAGTTCACATCCATCAAACCAAACCAAACTTTTATTAAATGTGTTTAATGTGGTAGGGTTGAGAGGGTTAGCTTTCTTTTTCCCTTCTTTTTTTCCTTTTTTTCCCTTGTTTTTTCCTTTTTTTCTTTTTTTTCCCCCTTGTTTCTTCCTTTTTTTTCTCCTTTTTTCTCCTTTTTTTCCTCGCTTTTTTCCCCTTGCTTTATCCTTTTTTTCCCTTGTTTTTTCCTTTTTTTCTTTTTTTCCCCCCTTGTTTCTTCCTTTTTTGCCTCCTTTTTTCCCCCCTTTTTTCCTTGCTTTTTTCCCCTTGCTTTTTCCTTTTTTCCCTTGTTTTTTCCTTTTTTTCTTTTTTTTCCCCCCTTGTTTCTTCCTTTTTTTCCTTTTTTCCCCTTGTTTCTTCCTTTTTTTCCTCCTTTCTTCCCCTTTTTTTCCTTGCTTTTTTCCCTTTTTTTTTTTTTTCTTTTTGTTTTTTCTTCCCCCTCCCCCCCCCCCTTTTTTTTTTCTTTTAAGGGTGATGTACAATGTGACAATCATTGACATCCAACAGCCTCAACATCAGAAACACCAACCTGGATGTTCTGCCCCTGGAAAGGTGTCTTCATCCCCTCCATTCCCTTCTCCTGAATTTTACCTCTTGACTCTACCTCCAGTTCTTCAGCCATCCCTTCCCCCAGACTCACCACTTGATTTATAGGATTCCAGACATCCATTTTGCTAAAGTCCATCTCAGTTTTCTCTGGGGAAGGCCATTTCCTCCCTGCTGCAGGAGAGGAGGAGGAAGGGGAAGGCTCTGGACTCCCAGGCAGGCTCTAAGTGGGCTATTTTTAAGTTGGGTTCCTGCTCAGGGTTTAATCATTCCAGCTCTGATCCTCCTTAAAACTGGTGATTAATCCCCACACATATAGTAGGCTCGTGGACAGGAGAAAAAAAAAAAAAATACTCACCATGGCACTGGGCATTTTTCCCCCAGTAATGAGACCTATTCATAACCCAGCAGCCTTGAAAAAAAAAAATTCCAGTTACCGTGCAGGAGACAGCATTGTTCATAAAAAACAATTTTAAGGTGTTTTGTTCCCCACTTTCTGGTGAGGGGAGGGGGGGAGAAGAAGCCTTCAGAGCAAAGTAATTGTTGGCTTGAAACTTCAGCCTGCATTCAGCAGCAATCCATCACCTCCATGTGGGTTGCTCAATATTCAGGCTGGGAATACTCAGTAGGAACGAGGAGACTGGGGGCAGCATGAAATATTGCCAGCAAAATTCTCACTCCCCTGCTTTGATTTTGGTGCCTTTCTCTTGGCTGAGGGGCTCAAAATAACACAAAATAAAAAAAAATTACTTTTTTTCGATGTTCCTGGCCTAGGCCAAGTCAGGTGGGGACCCACAGCCCCCCTTTGAGATGCTGAAGCATCCCTGCAGTGTTTGTGATCCTGCAGCAAGGATAAAACTGGCCTGGGTGTTGCTGCAGGAAGCATCAGAGGAGCAAGTTTGGAAGGGAAGTGATTCTTTGTCCTCAGACTTCTGGGAAAATACCATTTCTATGCTCTGCCTTTAGGGACAGCTCTGACACACTCAGTTGTGGTGTGGAAAGGAGGACCAGGAGCCTGGAGGCTGATGGAGATCAGTCTGGTCCTTCAGAGGGATGGGGGCTACATTTTGCTGTTGACTCCTGGGGGAACAGGACAGGGCTGGCAGTGTCCTAAAGCTTGTTCCTTTGGTGACACAACTGCCCTATCCCCTTGGCCTGAGTATTTTGCAGTCAGGAAAGCCCTGATCCACACAATCATCATGGTTGGAAAAGCCCTCCAAGCTCACCATGTCCAACCTTCAACCCAGGAAACAAACTAAACAAAAACCCTACAAAACACTGTCTCACAACAGCATGTCCTGGAGTGCCTCATCCACAAGTTTTTTAATACTTTCAGGGGTGGTGATTCCACCACCTCCCTGGCAAAAAGCCCCATGGTAAGCAAGGGAAGTGATAGGATGCTGTCTGGAGACAATTCCTTCTTGTCACTGAGCTTCCAGCAGTTTTTAAATGGATTGTGAACAGAAAGAAGACACCTCCCACCCTTCCCCTTCTATTAAGCATCTCCCCATCCAGTTTCAAACCATTCTTGATAAACTTTCTGCAATCTTGGCTGCTCCTGCTGTGGGTTCATGGAATCATAGAATGGGTTGGGTTGGAAGGGACCTTAAAGCTCATCCATTACCAACCCCCTGCATGGGCAGGGACACCTCCCACCAGCCCAGCTTGCTCCAAGCCCCATCCAACCTGACCTGAGACACTGCCAGGGATGGGGCAGCCACAGCTTCTTGGGGCAACCTGGGCAACCAGGGGCTCAGCACCCTGAAATTAAAGAATTTCTTCCTAATATTTCATTAGCAGGGGGTTGGAACTGGATGAGCTTTAAGGTCCCTTCCAACCCAAACTATTCTATGATTCCATGAACCCACAGCAGGATATTTCATCCTAATATTTCTTCCTAATATTTTAGCCACAACTTCCTTGGACAACCTCTTCCAGGCTCAAATTAAAGAATTTCCTCCTCATGTCCAACCTCAATCTCCCCTCTCCCAGTTTTAACCCATTTCCCTTGTCCTCTCCCTACCCCCCCGTGTCCAAAGCCCTCCCCCAGCTTTCTTGTAGCCCCTTCAGATATTGGAAGGTTGCTCTAAGGTCACCTGGGAGCCTCCTCTTCTCCAGGCTGAACAACCCCAATCCCTCAGCCTGGCTTCCCAGGGAGGTGCTCAGCCCTCTGAGCATTTGAGTGGCTTTCCTCTAAAATGCAGTTCATTTTCCCTCCTGGAGCTGAGCCTCCCAAACCCAAAAGCCCACAGGTAGCACAGTCATCCCCTTTTTACAGGAGCAGAGCTCCTCAGCTTGGCCCAACTCTTCAGACAAGCTTTGGGTACCCCTGAGCCCTTGGAATCAATAGGTGTTTGATGCCTCATTGCCTTTGTGGATGGGAATCAGACCAGTGCTAGATGCAATTAATTAATTGGGATTTCCACTTCTCCATCATCTGCAGCACCAGAAGTAAGAGCACAAGGCAGGCACTCCCCCTTTGCATGGCCAGCCTGCTGCTTTTCCTCCTGGTAATGGACTTATAGCAAAGCTCTTTATTGTTTTGAGGTCAAAATATGGATTTGGTATCAGTTCTGCAGCTCTTACCTGGTGGGACTTCTCCCCTCTGGATATTTGGGGAGAGGGCAAGGCAGAGATGGGTGGGGGAGGGATCACTGGATTATAGAATGGTTTGGATGGGAAGGGACCATTTGAGGGCACTTAGTCCAAACCCCCCCTGCAGTGAGGAGGGACACCTTCAGCTATCCCATGTTGCTCAGAGTCCCATCCAACCTGACCTTGAATGTTTCCAGGGTTGGCACTTCTACCACTTTTTTTGGCCACCTGTGCCAGTGTCTCATCACCCTCAGTGTAACAACTTGTAGAACAGAATCTGACCTTATTCTCCCCTCATTTAGTTTGAAATCATCACCCCTTGTCCTATCACTACAGACCTTGCTACAAAGTTTGTCCCCATAAGAGGTCTGGCAAAGGGCAAAAGACTTTGCAGCATTTTCCACCAGCATTTTGGGTGGGGTTTGGTGCACACCTGGTGGCCATGGGCTAGTGTCAGGGTTTAACACTAACCTGGCAATTAAATCAAATAACAGATGCTCTCTATTAATCACCCTCCCCTCCCTGATAAAGGAAAGAGAGAGAATATGGGAGAGAGACTTAGGGGTTGGAAACTAAACTACACAGCTTTAATGAAAAAGTAATGATAAATAGGAAAAATTACTAAATATATACAAATATGCAGGAAAATTGATCCCACGTTCCTCCCCTCTTTCCCCCAATAACTCTCACATCCCCACTGAGGCTGCAGGGCAGCCCTGGGAAAGTCCAGGCTGGAATCCTGGGCTCAGGAGCAGTTGGGAGCTGGAGGCAGGAACACACAGATCCAGGCTGGAATGGATCAGGAGCACAGGCAGAGGAAGGGATGGAATCCTCCCAGGATGCTGAAGCAAAAACAGGGAACAGGTGAGGAAGGGAAATTCTTTAATTTGAGGGTGGTGAGACCCTGGAACCAGTTGTCCGAGGAATTTGTGGCTGAAATATTAGGAAGAAATATCCTGCTCTGGGTTCATGGAATCATAGAATGGTTTGGGTTGGAAGGGACCTTAAAGCTCATCATGGGGATGGAGAAAAGCTGGGAAACTGAGGCTGGAGGCTTTGTGCTTTCTCTGTTCTCCCATCATCCTTCTAAGGCGTGTATTGTTTTGCCAAGGCCATAAAAAAAATGGCTCTTTAGGAACCAGAAAGCCCAGCAGACCCCATCCTGGTCATGCCACACACTCTCCCAACAGGCTGGGAAATCACAGCAGAGATTTCCAACCCAAACAGACCCAGTCTGAGGTTTCAGGTGACCATCAGCATCCTCAGCAAGCATAAACAGAAACATGACTGACAGCAGCTTTGTCCCCATGTCTAGGAAACCTCCTGTTAAAATAGGCTTGGAAAGAAGCCAACTGAAAAGTAAAATGCTAAAGAAAGAAACACAAAAGGTTGCTGGTACTTAATATAAATTTACATCACAAAGGCCATTTCAGGCTCCAGCAACGTTCCTTCCTTTGGGACCCGACTTCAGTTTCATGTTAATTTGCAGTAGTTACAACTGCCTAAGTGGATGTGCAATGCCAAGCCTTTCATTTCTGGATGCTAATATTTAAAAGCTGTTATTGATCCGTTTGCATTGAAATCTTGCTGCAGCTTGAGGAAGCTGGGGAGGTGGCACAGACAGGATATTAGTGGGTTTTAAAACAGTTTTGACCTTTCCTGACCACAGTAAGTGTGAGGATAACATTGGCAGATCTCCTGGCATTGGGGGTCTGAAGCTTCATGTCATCTGGAGGTTGGGGACATCTGGTTTGTCCCTGGAGACTGGGTGACTGTTCACACCCATGCATCTCTCTACAACTCCCTGAAAAAAGATTGAAGCAAGGTAGGTGTTGGTCTCTTCTCCCAACAAGAGAAATGGCCTTTAATTGTTCCAGGAGGGTTTTAGATTGGATATGAGGAACAGTTTCTTCCTGGAAAGCTTTGTCCAGGGGAATGGTAGAGTCACCTTCCATGGAGATCCTAAAAAATCTGTGGAGATTTGGTGCTGAGGGCCATGGTTTAGTGGTGGCCTTGGCAGAGCTGGGTTAAGGGTTGGATTTGGTGATCTAAAAGGGCTTTTCCAACCCAAACAATTCTATGATTCTGTGAATACAACCTGAATGACTGCTTTCTTCCTGATGTCCCACTCTGCAGATGGTTGATGGAAATGGAAATGGAACCCATGCATCTGCTTTGTTTCTTCTGTGGATCAGCTGGAAGGCAGGAGGGCTCTGCAGAGGGACCTGGACAGGTTGGAGAGTTGGGCTGATTCCAATGGGATGAGGTTCAACACAACAACCCCATGGGGAGCTCCAGGCTGGGCACAGAGTGGCAGAAAGGGACCTGGATTTGAGTCTGGATTGCCAGGAAGCTGAACAGGAGCCAGCAGTGTGCCCAGGTGGCCAAGAAGGCCAATGGCATCCTGGCCTGGCTCAGGAACAGCGTGGCCAGCAGGTCCAGGGAAGGGATTCTGCCCCTGTACTCAGCCCTGGGGAGGCCACAGCTCGAGTCCTGTGTCCAGTTCTGGGCCCCTCAGGTCAGGAAGGAGATTGAGGTCCTGGAGCAGGTCCAAAGGAGGGCAACCAGGCTGGGGAAGGGATCCAGCACAAGTCCTGTGAGGAGAGGCTGAGGGAGCTGGGGGTGTTCAGCCTGGAGAAGAGGAGGCTCAGGGGAGACCTCATCGCTCTCTACAACTCCCTGAAAGGAGGCTGGAGCCAGGGGGGGTTGGGCTCTTTTCCCAGGCAACTTTCAACAAGACAAGAGGGCATGGACTTAAGTTGTGCCAGGGGAGGTTTAGGTTGGATATTAGAAAGAATTTCTTCACGGAGAGGGTGATCAGACATTGGAATGGGCTGCCCAGGGAAGCAGTGGCTTCTCCATCCCTGGAGATATTTAAAAAGAGCCTGGATGTGGCACTGAGTGCCATGGGCTGGGAACCACAGGGGGAGTGGATCAAGGGTTGGACTTGATGATCTCTGAGGTCCCTTCCAACCCAGCCAATTCTATGATTCTATGATTCTTCTCCAGACAACTTTATCACCTCACTCTCCTCTCTGCTTTGTCAGTGCTGACAGAGATGGGGCCCCATCCCTGGGGCTCTGGGCATTGCAAATGCACATTTGTGGGTCCCCAAATGTCCATGTTGTCCCTGAGGAGGCTACCACCTCCTTTTTTCTAGCTGATCAAGCCAATATTGGCATCACAAGTTGCTGCAATGGTGTCTGCCAGATAATGGTTCAATAATCTGTGGCATAAAGCCTGTCTGTAAACCGAGTTATAAGGTGGCTCAGTGATTGAAGGGGTTGTCACTTGGGGCCTTATAATGTTTTATGCTTGGTGATATCTTACAGAATACAAAAAAATTCTGACATAAGTCCTGAATTATCATCTGAGATAAGGATTCTTGGCTGGATGCAGTCTGGAATGCTGAGATGGCCACCTCCTTTCTCTTGGCCATCCTTAAGTTCCTTGTTGGCAACCTCTGAGCATTGACTTTGCTTTTGGATACTCAGCTACTCTCAAGCCTTCAGTAGCAAGATGAAGACATGCAGGCCAGGGCATTTCCAGTGCAGGCAGAAAATTACCAGTTTGGGGCACCACAGTATAGGAAGGACACTGAGGTGCTGGAGAGGGTGCAGAGAAAGACAACTGGGCTGATTACAGAGTCACAGAAAGTCAGGGAAGGGTCCTCCAAAGATGATTGAGTCCAATCCCCCCTGCCAGAGCAGGGTCACCTACAGGAGGTCTCACAGGAACATGTCCAGGTTTTTTTTTTTTTAATGTCTCCAGAGAAGGAGACTCCACAACTTCTCTAGGCAGCCTGGGCCAGGGCTCTGTCATCCTCACAGTATAAAAATGTCTTCTCATGTTTATATGGAGCCTCCTATGCTCAAGTTTATATCTGTTGCCTCTTGTCCTATCACTGAACATCACAAAGAACCAGGCATCATCCTCCTGGCTCTCTCCTTCTATGTATTTATAAACATTTATTCATTCTTCTCCAAGCTTCAGAGCCCCACCTCCCTCAGCCTTTCCTCATAAGGGAGATGTTCTACTCCCTTCATCATTTGGGAGGCTCTTAGAGATGACCTCCAGAATGAGACACTCCATCATTTTTCCAGGGATGGAGGTGAGGCTGACAGGTCTGTAATTGCTTGGATCTTCCTTCATGCCCTTTCTGAAGATTGGAGTGACATTGGCTTTCCTCCAGTCCTCAGGCAGCTCTCCTCTTTGCCAGGATCTCAAGTAAATGATGGAAAGTGGTAGGGTGATAGCATCAGACAGCTCTCTCAACACTCTTGGGTGAATTCCATCAGAATTCCCAGAAAAGGATATGGGAAGCTTTCTTTAAGACAAGCAAACACTGCTGTCTGGAGTAATGCTTGAGTAATCCACAACATTTTTAATTCTTTAGAACAAGGTGAGTTGTTCTGTCTTTTCTCCCTTGTGTTTCTGAGCTAGTTCTGCACCTGACACAAAACTCTTGGCAATATTGACCAAGATTAGGGGTCTGGAGAGCGGATCTGACAAGGAAAGGCTGAAGGAGCTGGGGATGATCAGCCTGGAGAAGAGGATGCTGAGGGCAGACCTTATTTCCCTCTAGAGCTCCTTGAAAGGTTGAAGTCAGGTGGGGATTGGCCTCTTCCCTTCAGTGATTACTGACAGGCAATGGGTTCAAGTTGTCCCAGGAAGGTTCAGATTGGATATCAGGAAAAATCTCTTCACTGAAAGAGTGGTGAAGCATTGGAAGAGGTTGCCCAGGGAGGTGGTGGAGTTGTCATCCCTGGATATACCAAAAAATAAAATATAAAAGGGTAGATGTGGCTGTTCAGGAGATGATTTAGTGGTTAAGGTAGTGTAGGACCAATGGTTGGACTTGATGATCCTGAAGGTCCTTTCCAACCATGATGATTCTGCAGTTCTGCGTTTTGGTGCTGTTAATTCCAAACCCTCTCCCCAGGATTAAGGAACAACACAAGTTTTGCTCAGCTCTTTGTAATGGAAAGAATGGCACATGGCAGAATTTCTAACACCCCCACAAGTTGTTTATTGGATCAGATTGATGCTTTTGGGGACAACCTGTTTGCTAAACACCTCCATTAATTAACTCCATCTGCCTTGCCTGCTTTTACATATAAGATATATTGCTTTGATCAGTTGCTGTTTATATATTTCTTGCAGTTTGGGAAAAAACAGGGCACCAAGCCCACAATAAACACCCTGCAGAACAAAACAAACAAAAACCAACCTGAAACACCTCCAGAAGACTGCCAAACACCTACAAAATGTGAATCCTAAGCAAGCGTGGGCTTGGATTTCCTTGAGGACTACTGAGGATCCATCTCAAACCACACGTGAGGTTTCAGGGTGGGTTTTGCCACCTCCAAGCAGTTCTCCAGCACCTCCAAGACAGAGTGGTGTTGCCCCAAGACTCCTTTCCCTCCAGACCTAAGCCTGCAAAAAACTTCAGCCAGTTGAGGTGGTGGTGGTGGGGAGATTGTGAAGGTGGGATCTGAACCTGGTGTCCAGATCTGGACCTTCAGCACCTTCCTGGGAGACAGAAGAAGGGGATTTTTAATGCTCCTTCTGGACAACCTTTGGGTTTGGGGTTTTTAATGTGCCCAAGCCAGTGTTGGCTCAAGTGTGGGGTGGGCAGAAGAGGCTCTCTGGAGGGCACCATGCTGGGCAGATGTATGAAGAGAGCTGACCTGGCTGTGCATGTGTGAAGTAGGAGGTTTCATCTGGATATCTTAACTGTACTGCTGGCCTTGCCTTCACCCTTCCTCTGGTGGACCTGAGCCAGCAGAACTTCTGGATGTCTGTCTCCAGGAGCAGATCCCTCATGATGGGTAACTCCAGAGTTAATGATCAAAGGGATTTTTTATTTTTTTTTCCCTTCTGACTTTTTAACAGCTGTCAGCATCCTCACTGACACCTCCTGTCTCCCACAGGGTCCTTGCTCCTGGGAAGCCTTCTCCAGAGGCTTCCCAGCCTTCCTTCTTAGTGCCAGGGCTGGCACAGGGACTGACCCACAACTCCCCATGGCTGAGATGTGCACACCTTGATCCTGTCCCCTTTGCAGAGCCCCAAGGGTCAGGGCCACCCCTTCTCTGCTGTTCCTGCCCCATTGCCCTCCCTATGGGGCTGGTCCTCTCCTGGAGCTCCGTTGCCACCCCATAACCAGCAGAGCTGGGATGCTGGGGAAAAGGTTTCCATGGCAACAGGCAGCACATGGACCATCTCTCAGCCCACTCTTCTCCCCAGGTCTGGCCAGCTTGGCTGGTGGGAGGAGGTACAAGAGCCAAGGTACAGATGTCCCCATGTGACCATATCTGCCCCATCCACCCCATTGCTCTGCATCCCCATCTAGAAGGGGATACTTAGAGGCTGGGGGTACCTGACTGGTCAGACCTCCAGAAATGTCCCATTTCCTTCCCCAGTTTGATCATCTTTGCCAGAACTGGATCCCAGGGAATGCACCAGGACAAGACACCACCTGGCAGCCAGGAGCAGAGCTCTTGTCAGGCAGCCTTTGGTGTAACCATTTGCTGGTTTGTTTTTCCTGTAAAATCATAAAATGGGTTGGGTTGGAAGGAACCTTAAAGCTCATCCATTACCAACCCCCTGCATGGGCAGGGACACCTCCCACCAGCCCAGGTTGCTCCAAGCCCCATCCAACCTGACCTGAGACACTGCCAGGGATGGGGCAGCCACAGCTTCCTTGGACAACCTCTGCCAGGCTCTCACCACCCTCAAATTAAAGAATTTCCTCCTCATGTCCAACCTCAATCTCCCCTCTCCCAGTTTTAACCCATTTCCCTTGTCCTCTCCCTCCCCCCCCCGTGTCCAAAGCCCTCCCCCAGCTTTCTTGTAGCCCCTTCAGATATTGGAAGGTTGCTCTAAGGTCACCTGGGAGCCTCCTCTTCTCCAGGCTGAACAACCCCAATCCCTCAGCCTGGCTTCCCAGGGAGGTGCTCAGCCCTCTGAGCATTTGAGTGGCTCTGCTCTGGACACCTTCCAGGAGCTCTGTGTCCTTCTGAGCTTGGGGACTCCAGAACTGGACACAGAGCTCCAGCTGGGGCTTACAAGAACAGAATAGCATTGGTTAATTTCTTTTTTTCCTCTGCTCAGCTCTTTGCTCCAATAGTCTTACCTGGGCTTAGTCTTCCCTTCAATTCAGCTGTGGGGTAATATTTATCCCCTTGGCATCTTTTCCTTTAAGTGGAGCTAAATCTTCTCCTTCAAAGTGTATCAGGAGATTTTGTGTGTCCCAGTGATGATGCTGAAGGCATCTGGGAAGTGTTTGCCCCTTAGGGAAAGGAGAAGAACCTCATGGCCTGCTCCACATACCTCCCAGTTTGTATTAATCCCACTTCTGCCATTGATAAAAAGCTCTGCCAGCCTTTGGACTCAAGTGGACGTGTGTCTGAGTTTGATATATGTCTTGATTTTTATTTTTTTTTTCTTTCTGGTGTTCAAACACTTTGCATTGATTTGTGTCTTCGTTTGTGAATTGTAAAAGTGGCTCAGACTGAAGGCATCAATCCCCCCCAAGTGCTTTTCTCTTCATTTTGATTCAGCTGCCCCTTCCTGGGCTGGTGTCTGGGTTCCTGCCAGGCAGTGGTGGGTCTGAATCTCCTGCTGGGAACACTTCAGGCTCACAAAAGAGGGACAAAAAAAAAAAAAAAAAAAAAGACATGAAAAAAACTAATACAACTCTTTCCTTACTCTGCTGGCTGCTAAGTCCATCTCCTGGAGGTCCAAGGGTCCTGGTGTCTCCTGGAAAGTGGGGGGTGACCTCCTTTGGGTGTGTGGATGCTTCAATGCATCTGTGTTTGGATGAGTCCTTTGTATGCAGAGATTTAGCTCTTCCTTCTTAAATTGTGTTGTCACAGCTTGTGTTCCCTGACAGTAACAAAAATCATCCATACTTGTGTTCAAGGTACTTCTAATAACATTCTGGAAGTACCAGCTACTGTGCTGGGAATTTGTTTGAGCAAGCAGGCCCATCCTCAGCTTCCTTGCTGATACCAGGTCTTTGATTGCTACAGCAGTTTTCTTCCATGAGACTGGATTTTGTATTTTCTTTCTTCACAAGGAAGAACCCGGAGCACTTGATGCTCTGTGGATGTTGATTTTTTTTCTCTCCCCTCAACTTTCTGAGTATTTCAACCTAAAAAAAAAACAAAAAAAAACCCACTTTGTTTCTCCAGAAACTGAAAGTGTTGACAGTTCTCCCTTCTGTGTTAGAAGGTGCTCTGAGGCTTTCAGAGCTGAGTTACTGGAGGGAGAATCAATCCCTTGTTTATAATGATAATTTTGAGATGCCTCTTTCCCTCCTACCACCTCCAAAGCTTTAGTACGAGCATTGCTTAACTTTATTCATTAATTAGCAGTGGTAGGAAAAGAAAAAGTTGGAAAAAGCAAGAAAATTCCAGGCAAAGCCCCCAGGGGTCTGCCCCAATGTTGGTGGGCTCTGATCCATGACCAGTGGTGAAAGGTCCCAGCTCAGCTGCATTGCCCGGTGCCTCTGGTCAGAGTGTCATTTTAATTTTGCTTTGCATGAAATCCTCTTGTTTGTTAGGGTTTTTCTTTTACTTCATTTTCTTTAAGGTAAAATACTTTAGTGGCTGAGGGGTTTTCCAGATTAAAATCTTCCAAATTTACCCTATTTTTTTTTTTTTTTTAATTTCAAGGGATGCATCTGAAGCTTTAGAGGAGTTTGGAGTTACGTAAAGGCATTTGATTTTGGTTTTACAGCTGGGGACTAAGCTCTTTAAAGCCCTTGTCATATTAAAAGACACATCTTGGAGCATCATTTCCTCCTTTCTCATGCTGCCCATCCCCAGGGGAACATTGGCTTTTAAACCCCAGCAGCGTGAGGCAGCAGGCAGTGTTTGCAACCTCAGCTGTTACAAGCAGCATGTCCTGGGGCTCACCAATTTACCAACCATCATTTTCCTCACCCCATGGATTAGGGACCTCATCTTGCACAGCCCAGCATGTGCTGTTGTACCCAATCAGCCCCTGTAGCTTAGCAACACTCAAATCCTTGTTTGCCAATATTTATGCTCCACGGAGGGGATGGGGATGGTTCAGCATCCCACTGACCCTGCTGAAGCTCCAGCAAGTTTTTGGGTGCTGAGCTGCTGTGGATGCTTCCCTGGAAATTTGGGGGTTTGCTGGATGGATTGCAGCCACCAAATTCCAACCTCTCCATCCCAAGCTTTATAATTTTGGGGACAAGAAGCCTGGGTAAGTTGACGGTCACCAGTGGTGTCCCCCAGGGATTAGTGTTGGGCCCAGTTCTGTTTAATATATTTATTGATGATTTAGATGAGGGCATTGAGTCCATCATCAGCAAATGTGCAGATGACACCAAGCTGGGGGGGAGTGTGGATCAGCTGGAAGGCAGGAGGGCTCTGCAGAGGGACCTGGACAGGTTGGAGAGTTGGGCTGATCCCAATGGGATGAGGTTCAACACAACAACCCCATGGGGAGCTCCAGGCTGGGCACAGAGTGGCAGAAAGGGACCTGGATTTGAGTCTGGATTGCCAGGAAGCTGAACAGGAGCCAGCAGTGTGCCCAGGTGGCCAAGAAGGCCAATGGCATCCTTTAAAAACCAGGTACCCCTGTCAAGTTGATGTGCCTTTTGGGAAGGTTTTCTGGCACAGCAGACCCCTCTTTGCAGCTCCCCAACACTGGCCATCCATTTTATTGTGTCTCTTGCCACTGTTTAATGGACATCATAAAATCCAGCCTCATGTTTTGATACCAGAGCAGGAGCATGGAATAAAAAAAGCATGCCCAAAACACATGGACAAACTCAAATCTCTTGAACCTTGCTTTTGTAACCATCACTTAGGGTGGGGGGGACCATGGCTTTAATTTCATGAAGGTTTTTGAGGTGGTTGGTGTACCTTAACTTAATTCTTTCTGTTGGTCCATAAGACACAGACAGAAGTCCAAGGACATTTCTTTAATCTCTTTATTCCACTGTGGGTGAGGTATTTGCTGTTAATTCTTTATTTACACTCGGATTAACTTCTTGGTGGGTCATTAGGAAATCACACAACAAAAGCAAGGGGTCTGGAATGGAAGGGATTTGGACTGTGAGCTCAGCTCTGGAGATGAAGGCTTTCCTTGATTGGCAACACTTCCCAATGTGTATTGAAGTTTGGTAGATGTGAAAACAGGGATTTGTAGTCACTGGGCTTTTTAAAATGGTATAATATTTGTGGTTTGTTTTTTTTTTTCTTCATATAGAAAATTCTTCAAGCCTTAGAATCCAGTGAGTGTAGAAGAAGGATGGAATTTGGGCTGGCAAAATAAGCAGGTGAAGAGGAGGCACCTGAGTTGGTTTGTGGACATTAGGTCTTCTGAGAGCCACCTGTAGCCTGCACCTAAAAATGAGTGTGGGTGAAAAAACACTATTTTCACAGGTTTTGCCTCTGTGTTTCTTATCTATGTCCTCTGTGTGTCTGGAGGCTTCAGCTGTGAGCATGCTTTTGAGCTCTTTCCTCAGCTTTGGAAATCAACAACTGAAGTTTCTTAAGGAAGAGACCTGGTGTTCTTTGTCCACCCCCAATTTCCTTTAATTAATTTATTTAGAAAACTATATCTGATTATTTTAGGGCGTATAGCAAATATTTGTAAGTTCTTTTTTATTAGACCAGAGCTAAAGTCTTTAATCACTTTTCCTTTCCCTTTCCCTTTTCCGTTTATAGTTTAGTTTATTTAAGTTTAATTTAGATTTTTTAAGAAATGGAATATCTGACTGTGACCATGAGCAAGATGAAAAGCAGAACACAGAAAGATGGGACCAGAAATAACTGATTGCCCTCCAGTTAAACTATTCAGCAGGACTGTACCCAGCAATGGATAATTGGCTCTTCTTGAGTGAGTATTACTTTGGATGCCAGACATAAAGATATGAAAGTTCCTGCTGAAAGTTTCATCAGAACCTTCCTGTGAAAACTCTTTGTTTTGAAATATTGGCATTTTGCAGTAAGTAACAATATCCCTGAAAAAAAAGGCCTGTTGGAATATTTGCAATGAAATCCCCTGAGCCTGTGCATTAATCCAGGTACCATGTTCATTTTTATCAGGTTTATTCTTCCCTAGAGGCTGAGCCAAAGAGCTTCCAATTTACCCAGGTCATTAGTGATTTATATGATAATTGGATCTAAGTTGATTTTAACTATTTGCTCTAGGTCTCTGGGGATTTCTGTTCTTAGACTTTTTCATGCCATGGGAAATTTCACTGATTAAGCAAAGCCAAGTATATGTACTTCATTAGTCCTGAAACCAATTAGTCCTTTGTTGGTCAAATTAATCTTGTATCTGGACCTTTAAATGAGTTCTAATAATTTGGGCATTGACCTTTGTAGACTTGAGACTGGATCAGACCATTGCTGACATCCACCCAGGCTGGGAGTGCCATCAGCTTTGTCCTCCCTTGTTTTCCTGCCACTGAATGGTCCAGAAGATGGTTGTGGGCAATCATCTCACTAGAAAAAATATGGAGCTGCTGCTGATGTCCCAATGGTGATGAAGATCTTTCTAGTGCTAGGACAGACTGACAGGACCCATAGGTTGCCTGTGGTTGTCCTACTGGAGCCTGGATGTAGTAAATGTGACCTTCTTTTCATGCATAATGGAAGTAAATATCTTTTTTTTTTCTTTTTTTTTTTTTTTTTTTAGGCTTCTATACTGGAATTTGATTTCACCATGCCATCATCCAGGACCTTCTAGGAAGGTGACAGCTCTCAGTGACAACCCTACCTTTCTGCTGGAGGTGTGTGGTGCCTTTGATCCCTGGACTCAGAAGGATGCTGGCATGGTGAGCATCACCCAGGCACTAATAATACTACTAATACTAATAAAACTGTTGTTTTCCTAAATTTGGTGTGATCCATTTTTGGCCATAACCAGATTACAGCCAAACAACTGGGGAAGCTGGACTGTGATGGGGGTAAACTGGAGGCTGTGTCTTTAGGTTGTGTTTGGCAGTCTGAAGTTTGAGAACTGCCAAAAGTTTGGATCTTTTCTTTTTAATTTTGGTTTGAGAGATTTGTTGGTTTTTGTTTTTTTTTCCTTCTTAGTTTTCAATTTCAAATTTCTTTCCCAGCTGTTCATTTAACATATTTTATCTTGTTTGTGGGGACATCTCTATCTCTTAGAGAAAAGTGGGCTTTCTATGTTTCTTTTAGAACTCTAAGATGAACTGAGAGCAAACAATTTTGTTACAGATGCCAGAAGAGATTCCCAACATTTTTCTCCAATCCTTCTTCCTTCTTTGTAATCCTGTCTTGACACATGTTTTCACCCTTTCTTACCCTAATACATTTGTGGGGGGTTTTGTCTTTGTTCTCATGAAAGACCTCCATCTGGTCACTGCAGAAAGATACAGGGGTGAAGCCCCCAGGAGATACTTGTGAAGCCCCCATGACAGCAGGGTTGTGTCCTTCTCTGTCTGAGAGAAGCTTAGGTTGATTTTCTTGCCATTTCTGAGATAATTTGCAAACTCTGTTCCTTGATAAGATGCTGGCAAGGCAATTTCCACCTCTGTGAAGGTGAGAAACGTGGTAAGGAGCAGGACTAGTTAATCTCTTTAGGTACTGGGCTTGGAGCTGGTGTCTGGAGTGGTATTTTTGGGATTTTTTTTGGTATTTTTGTTATGTTGGCCCCAGAGGACCCCACAGACCCTGTGGGAGGAAGTTTCATACCATTGTATTGCCTGGTGCTCAGGGTCACAAATCCAACCCATGGTAGGACCATATTTTGTGATCCATCACCTGGATTGTTCAGCATCTACATGGTTCTAGGCCTTGGAATTGGTCCCATCCAGCCCTCTTCCATCATTGCAGCAGGATGCTCTGCCTCAGTTTCCCTTCATGATTCAATAGCTCTTTGTCTCTCAGATTTACACTCTCTGTCTCTGCTTCACTGCCCCGAGCCTAGAGTTGGAGAGTTTCCACAGAAAGCAAAGGGCAGAGCAAACAATGAACTCGTGACAATCTTGGAAGTACCAAGAGAAGACTAAGTTGCTATCTGTGGCCCCAGCTGCTCCCCAGTGTTGAAAAGTGTGGAGCCCAATTTGGCTTCATCTGGGCTGAACAAAGAGGAAACAAGGACAGAAAAATCTAAGAATTTGTATAATGAGGGAAAAGGCTTTCTTGGCTTTGTTGCCCTTTTGATCTCCAATAGGAGCTGCTGGAGGTCTGGCTAAGCAGTTAAATGATCCCTTTATCCTAGAAAAGTCTCGTCCCATCTTTTTTTTTTTTTTTTTTTTGGTGGGAATCATGTGGACTTTTCCCAGGAGATGTGCTGGACCTTCTCCCTCCAGCAGAGACTCCTGCTCCAGTCATTGCTCCTGACAAGGAGGAAAAGGGATACCTGGCCATAGCCATGGAAGGGTAAGAATTATCAAATCCCTAGAGGTGAATTCTCAACTTTGAGACTTTAGGATCCTTACAAACCTCAATCACTGTGCTATCATATTTACCATAGGTATTATTTTAGTCATTGTTCTAGAAGAAATAAAAAGCCTACCAGTAAGTTACCAGCACTCAAACAATTACCCTTGTGTAACAGTTATCCAACTGTTTGAATATCTGGTAATTTATTGCTAGATACCTTTTTGCTTGTTATCCTAACACCTTGTTCTGCTACCTTAATATCCTGACACTCGTATAATCCAATTTATACCTTTTTAGTCTAGCTTTTAAGATCCTTTTTTCCTTTACAAAAAATTCTGTTTTATACATCTTGTCTGCAATCTTGTTCCATTTGGGACAAAATCAGCTCTGAGTTGTTGAGATCACACAGTTATGCCAGGTCTTTCTTTTCAAGGTATTGAATCCCTCCCTTCCCCATTTTTAATGGATTGTTTAACTTGTCCCTGTTCCAGGACACACAATTAATAGTACTGGAACGTTGACTCTAATGGTAAAGTCATACCTTGACTTTCTTTAGGACAGCATTCCTGCAAGGGCTGGGACAAGGGGAGGAATCCAAAGAGCCAAGATTTGAAGAGGATAGGGGCAGGAAAGTCCATCTTTTGAGATGTGCATCTTGATCTTCAGATGAGAAAAGAGAAAAGGGAGCAGGAAAGGAAAGGGACCAGCTCAAGGGTTGGAGGTAGAGAGGAGATGTGCAGAGATGGGGCAGGAGTGAGGTGTGCAGGAGCAAGAGATGGAGGGACATCAGTAAGACCCATAACCCCAGAGATGAGGAGGAAGGTGCTGATGTGGGGTTTAGATTTAACCTGAGAGGAGGAGGAGGAGAAGGCTGTGCTGTGGAGAGCTGTGGTGTGATGATGAGGAAGATGTGGCAGTAAAACTGAGCTGCTCCTCTTGTTTCTTCCCAGTCACCGACCACCAGAAATTCCAAAATGGGGTTTTAGGCAGCAACACAAGCTCCAGTCAAATTATGCCTTCCACCCTTTGGTCTTCCCTACTGCTGCAAGCACTTCTAAAAGATATCCAGCACAGCAGGGCATGAGCCTGCCTGAGTCAGGAGTAGGCAGAGAGGTCATTGTGCAGAGGGTCAAGGAGGAAATCTGTGATGGAGCCAAAACCAGATCCCAGCTCCCTTCATCTCCCTGTGTTGTGCCTCCTCCCTTCTCCTGTTCTTCCTCCCAGCCAGCAGCAAGACAAATAGCTGGAGACATCAAATCCTCTGAGAGCAGGAGCTGAGTCAAAGGTACAAGCTTGGGTACAAATTTTCTTCTATTTTCAAGGCACTCGTCTGGACCACTGCTGAGCATGGAAGTTGGGTTGACCATAGAGATGAGGTCCAGGGCAGGAGGTCATGGCAGTGCAATGATTATCTGCTTTGGGGAGAAGGAACTGAGAGAGATAGGAGCATGCATGGATGAAAGGGTGGAGGTCAAGCAATTTGCAGCTTTATGGACAGGGCAGTGTGTCCCATTGGCATGGTGACCAGGAGAAATGGGCTACTTGAGTCTCCCTTCCAACCCCTTCTTTTGATGTAACCTTGCACCATCTGACCAGTGTGGACATTCTGCTGTGACACCTTCCACAACCTGAGCTTTCATCCCTGTAGGTCTCTCCACCCTGGTTCCCAACGTTTTCAAGTCTTTTTTATGTTGCAGCCTTCTGGAGGAACACTGTGATCCAATTGTCCTTCCTGTCACCATCTTCAACACTGCACCCTCAAGCTTCCTTGGTGACTGAATCACAGCATTACAGAAGATCAGAGTTGGAAGGGACCTCTAGGGATCATCTAGTCCAACCTCTAAAATCTCTAGTCCAAACCTCTAAAAAAAAAAAACCAGGATTGCTTAGAGCACTGGAGGTCTTTGAGAAGATGAGTAGCATAACCATTCTGACCAGGGAAAGTTTTAGAAGGTCTCTTGTAGTTAGTATAATAATTTTTGGAAGTTGAATGGAACAGCAGCCCAGTCTTGATCCACCAGAGAGAAAGGGAGGAGAGAGAGAGGGGAATGAAGCAGAACCTCTGTTGGCTTTGAGGTTCTCTCTCTGTAGCACCTCTTCAGGTAGCCCATGCTCTGGTGAAGCACTGCTTGCTGGCCTGCACACTGTGTTCACACCATCTTGAGGTGCTAATCCATAAAGGGCTTTGTGGGGATCCCCAGAGGACAGATTTACAGTCCTGGGCTTTTTGAGCTCCTCTGCACCATTTGAAGCCCTTTTCTCAACCATACAGAGAACGACCTGGAGCTCCAAGTCATGCCCTCAGCCTTCAGCATTTGTTGCCTGCATATTCCTAGCTAGTTTTGAACCATGGAAGAGCATTAAAATGTGCATGTATTGATGAATGACCCTTCTTATTCCTTCCCTGATAACTGTCCCCACCACAAAGGTCAGGAGAAAAAGGACTCTGCCTTCCTTTTATCCCTTCAGCCTCATCTCCTTCTCCAACCTGATTCCACATTCTTCTGAACCAGTTATTACTTCACCTAGCACAAGGCTGGGAATGCCAGAATTTGGCAGGTACCTCATTACAAGGAAGACATGGATGTGCTGGAGGGTGTCTAGAGAAGGGCCAGGAGGATGCTCAGAAGGCTCTGGAGCATCTCTGCTGTGAGGACAGCCTGAGGGAGTTGGGGTTATTCAGTCTGGAGAGGAAAAAGCTCCAAGGAGACCTCATTGTGGCCTTCCAGGATCTGAAGGGGCTACAAGAAAGGTGGGGAGGGACTTTTTAGGATGTCAGGGAGTGATAGGAGCAGGAGGAATAGATTCAAACTAGAGGAGGGGAGATGGAGATTGGAAGTTAGGAAGAAGTTCTTCACCATGAGGGTGGTGAGAGACTGGAAGAGGTTGGCCAGAGAGGTGGTGGAAGCCCCATCCCTGGAAGTTTTTAAGGTTGGATGGGGCTTGGAGCAAGCTGGGCTGGTGGGAGGTGTCCCTGGATGATCTTAAAGTCCCTTCCAACCCTGAAAATTTTATGATTCTATGATTCTAGTCTGGTCAGGGGTTTCTGTGACCAAACAGTGGCATGTCTCCACTTAGGACAAGCCTTTGCAGGTTTGGCACAAGCAGAGAAACATCTCAGCATGTTCACAGACATAGTGATGGAGGAGTGCAGACCAGCTGGCCAAGGAACCATCTGCATTGTCCACAACAGCTAGAGGTGGAAACGTGTTGGATGGACCCTTGCAGCTGCTTCTTCTCCATGCAGATGGAGAGAAGCTGTGCCCAGAGCACTGGGGTTTAATTTACTCCCTAGTCAGGATGTGTCATCTGCTTCTGCATGCTGATTGCCATTGGAAGCCCTCTTCTAGGATGTCTGAGACCTCTCATTTGTTACACGTAGGAAACCAGAAGATGAAATCTATAGCTACAGCTTCAGTGAGGGTTAATTCACAAGGGTTTGCCTGGTAGAGCCAGGAGCTAATGCTGTTAAAATGTGACTCTTCCTGCAAAAACACAACCCTTTAATGACTCTCAAATGCAGCTCTTACAACAACCACATCACTGGCTTTCTCTCCAAAGATCTGGACTCTGCTAAATGGATTAACTCCTTGGTGAACTCTCCCAATGTGGTGGCCAAGCACCAACCTTCTAATGGACCAATTAAAAGGTCAGAGTTACTTATGGTTGCAGCTTCCTTCTGGGAGAGCTTCCACACTCCCATCTGGCACTGCAGGCCACCCTATTGACATTTTAGTTTGTTAATAATGCAGTGATAAATAAATCTTTTGGATTCTTCTCTTTGCTTTCTGGAAGGCACCGGAGAGTTAATATGAGAGCTGCTTGTAAAGCCAGGAAGCAGAGGCAGCAATAAAACCTTCTTCTCAAGCCTTTATCACTTCAAGAAACTCTTCCCATGATGGGGAAACCCACCGAGCTGGTTCCACCTTTTGGAAAAACATTTCCTCTGGTTCCTGAGTTCCACGAAGCAAAGAACACACCACCAAACCTTACCCCTGGAGATTGTTACACCCTGGTCCTGACCCAGCTCTCAGTTCCCTACATCTGGTACCCTTCAGTCCTTAGTTGGGTCTTGATGTCTGCTGGCAGGAGAGCCCAAGACATTCTGCTGACCTGCAGCTCTTTATCCCAAGCCATCCCAAACAGATTTTGGGAGGCATGTATTCCTCCAGGCTGTTTGAAAAAAAACCTGATGAAACATTTCCTGTCACTGGAGGACACTCCCATACTATATATTATATTATATTATATTATATTATATTATATTATATTATGTTATGTTATATTATGCTATATTATGCTATATTATGCTATATTATGCTATATTATATTATAATGTTATGTTATATTATATTTATTGTATTTATCATATTTAGTATATTTATTATATTGTAGGATATTATATTGTATATACTATATATTATATATACTAGTATATATACTATATTTATAGTATATACTATATTTATAAATTATATATGTTTATATATATAATATATACTCTTATATTATACATATACTATATTTATAGTATATATACTATATATTATATATACTATAGTATATTATGGTATATTATGGTATAGTATATTATAGTATATAACATGTATCATGTATCATATCGTGTATATAATATCATATATATATTATATATCATATTATTCTGTATTATACTATACTATATTCTACTATATTACATTATATCATACTATACTATACTATTATTATATTTTATGTTATATCATATCATATCATTTTTTTTTTTTTCAAGCAGCAGGGTGGTTAATCCCTAGCACAAACACAGCAATCCTTCTGCTGTCACCTGCCTGTCCTGTCCCTCACCTTGAGTGATGCACCCTGGCATCCTGAGGGCCCTTCTCTGATTGATGGATCCCTATCTAAGATGCCAGGTGAGGGGGGATATTTACTACACAGCTTGAGAGCCCTTCAGAAAGATGTTTTATTAAGGCTACTCACCAGACAGGAAATGTAATAAAGCCTGGAGAGACAAACCAAGAGAGGTAAAAATACAGCATCCTGCCTCTCAGGCCAGCCCAACAGCTCTAATATACCCATCTGCACACATGTAGGTCACTCCTTGGCCAGCCCTGGAAAGAAGGAAGAGCTTCTGGTTTCCAGCTGATGTATTGACCCAATAAAAGGTATTATTACATTGCCTCTGACTACAGGAGAAGTGTTTTGAGGAGAGTGATGGCTCCTTTGGAGAGCCACAGAGCAGGAATAATCCTCTATGAACACCAGGGTCTCAGTGGGAGAGAGATTGTCCATCTGGGGGGACCAGGACTCTTTGAAGACATTTGGCTGGGTTGCTTTTGAGTAATAGGAATGATTTTTTTTTTCTGGAGTGGATTGTGGAGCCATGGGAGTGAAGCTTTTTGCCTTTTTAAGCTGAGTCTGTTACAGCAGAGCAAGTTGAGAACCCAGGGATGGGCATTCCCTGCTTCTGAGTGTCTCTGAGCCTCTTTGTATCAGCAAATTGCCTCCTGCAGATGATGTGGGGATGAGAAGCATGCTCGTAGCCAACCAGCAGTGTTGTATGTGTGCACACTCACACATTTGCTCAAGGGTGCTCCTGCTCACCTTTCCCTACCCGGGACGTGCTTCTTCCATAGCAACAAGGAAGGATGGGATTTAAGAGCTTTTGAGTTTGGTTTGGGTTTTGTGGTTTGTTTGATCCCATAGCTCTGTGTGTGAAATGCATGAGCATCCCTGGCATACTCATATAGCTCCTTTCCCTCCCCCCAGCTACTCAGCTACAGCTTCAGTGGCCCTGACTTTTCTTCCCCCTTCGTCCTTCAACTTTCAGTCATAGAAACACAGAATTATTTGGGTGGGAAAAGAGCTTTATGATCATCAAGTCCAACAGCTAACCCAGCACTGCCAAGGCCACCACTAAACACCATATCTACATGGTTTTTCAATCTCTCCAAGGATGGAAACTCCAACCCTGCCCTGGGCAGCCTGGGTCAGGACTTGACAACACTTTCATGAAATAAATTGTTCCAATCTAAGCCTCTCATGGCACAACTTGAGGCTGTTTCCTCTTGTCCTATCACTTGTTACTTGGGAAGAAGGACTGACCCCCACCTTGCTAGAACCTCCTTTCAGAGAGCATAGAAGCCTGGCACCAGGTTGTCCCAACACAGGGCATAGGGCTCTGGGGTTCCAAGAATCATAGAATGTTTTGGGTTAGAAGAGACCTTTAAGATTATCTACTTCCAACCCCCTGCATGGGCAGGGACACCTCCCACCAGCCCAGGTTGCTCCAAGCCCCATCCAACCTGACCTGAGACACTGCCAGGGATGGGGCAGCCACAACTTCCTTGGACAACCTCTGCCAGGCTCTCACCACCCTCAAATTAAAGAATTTCCTCCCCATGTCCAACCTCAATCTCCCCTCTCCCAGTTTTAACCCATTTCCCTTGTCCTCTCCCTCCCCCCCCCATGTCCAAAGCCCTCCCCCAGCTTTCTTGTAGCCCCTTCAGATATTGGAAGGTTGCTCTAAGGTCACCTGGGAGCCTCCTCTTCTCCAGGCTGAACAACCCCAATCCCTCAGCCTGGCTTCCCAGGGAGGTGCTCAGCCCTCTGAGCATTTGAGTGGCTCTGCTCTGGACACCTTCCAGGAGCTCTGTGTCCTTCTGAGCTTGGGGACTCCAGAACTGGACACAGAGCTCCAGCTGGGGGCTCAGCAGAGCAGAGCAGAGGGGGAGAATCCCCTCCCTTGACTTTCTGTCTCTGCTGCTTTTGATGCAGCCCAGGACCTGGTTGGTTTCTGGGCTGTAAGCACACACTGAAGGCTCACGTTGAGCTCTTGGGCCACCACCACCCCCAAGTCCTCCTCCTCAGGACTTCCCTCAATCTGTTCTCCTCCTCGCCTGTATTCACATGGGATTGACTTGACCCAGGCTTGGGATGGTTTTCCACCTGGTTTCTGTGTTGCTGGTCAGGAGGTTACCCCTGTTTCCTCAGTTTAGGGCCCCAAGCATGCCAAATGCCTCACTGCCATTAATCCTGGAGTTCATTACCTGGAATTATGCATAAGGAGGTCCTGGTTGATAGAAGAACACAGACATACATCTGCTCTTGACAGCATAATCCTTCCCACCTCTTCTCCAACCACAGGAACCACAGGACATGTTTCAAGGTGTGACCCAAGGGGATTTACTGGATGTGGCTTTGTCCTCCCCCGCTGGAAGTATATGGATTACATGGAGGGGTCTGTTGATCTCATTCACAAAAATGTTCCTTTTGAAACTTCAAATGGTGCTTCTGAGCTTTGTGATGTGAGGAGGACTCACAGGGAGGCAGAGAGGGCTGCAAAGCAATTCAATTTGGAGCTTTTGTGGCCAAATGCACTGGAAATGCCACGGTAATTGTAAAGTTTGCTGCACACTTCCAGTGCTTTGTGCCTGCAAGGCTTGCAACTTCCCTTCCCCCTCCCCTTTTTTATGATGTTTTATTTTTTGTAAGAACTTATATTAAATATATATACCTGTATATATTTTATATGCATGTAGATACATGCACACTGGAAGGACCTAATGGCAGTTTTAAATTCCAAATAGATTTTCCCTTCCCATAAATCAGGGAGTGCATTTGCTATAATAGCCTGAAACAAATTTCCCCCCTCCCCACCCCATCATGTTGCTGGCTGGAAGGAGAAGCTGGCCAAGGTGCATGGCTCACACTGATCAGCCAGGACTCTGAAGTCAGTCATTCTGCCCCAAAAACATCTGCAGCAGAGGTCAGAGCTGGTTCAGCAGCAGCCTGAGGTGATTCCAGTCGAGATGCTGGCTGAAACCCACAAGTAAATAAAGAAGCAAAGGAGAGGAGCTGGCAGGGAGGGAGCATTAATGGAAGAGTTTCCACTGTTTGAACTTTGGATGAAAGCTCCTGGTGGTCTTTAGTTACCTTGAAGAAGTCCTGGTGTTGCTGGGTATAAAAGCAAGTGCTAAGAGCATGTTACAAAAGGGGGAATTTGCTTGTGGCCTGATGCCTGCCCCAGATGTCATGCTGAGGGCTCCATTTTCCTCCTTTCCCCTTTATTTTTCACTCTCCTCATTCTCTCTCTCTTCAGTTCTCCCTCCGTTTTCCATGGCAGCCAAGAAGAAGCAGAGCAGCATCCACTCAGTGCTGGTCCTGCTTGTGGTGGTACCAGGGCTGGGGCACAAGCCAAGCCAGAGAAGATCCAATTCATGCAGAAGTCCTGAAAAAATAAAACCAACCTCTTGTTTCTCACATCTCCAGCCTGCAGGAGCCAAGCTTTCCTTCACTAATCTCCATCTAGGATTCTTGTGGGGGTCTTCTAACATTTCCCTCTTAGGAGGCAGCTCACAATGAGCTGTTAGAGGAACTTTTGGGGGTTTTACTTCTTTAGGACTCTGTCTCTCCCCTCCGTGCAAGAAATGTGGAAGGATGGAAAGTTAACTGGAGCATCAGGATATTCATTGTGCTTCTTTCTGAGCACGTTAAGGTGGGTTATATATCTTAAGGGCATGGCCACATAGAATGGAATCATAGAATCACTTCTCATGGTCCAGAGTGTCAAAACGATGCAGCCCTCAGCCCCTCTGGAAAACATGAATGAGTCTGTTCTTCTGAGGACCCCAGAAAATTAGCTTAGATATACCAGCACCCCTCATGTGGACAGATTCCACTTCTGCTATGGAAACAATCTGAGAGCTTGTTCAGCCTGGAGAAGAGAAGGCTGCAAGGAGACCTTCCAGTTGCTGAAGAGGCTCCAAAAAAAGTTGGAGAGGGACTCTGGACAAGGACATGGAGTGACAGGACAAGGGGTAATGGCTTTGAACTGGAAGAGAAGGGAATGAGATTGGATTCTAGGGACAAATTTGCTGTGAGGGTGGTGAGACACTGGTCCACGTTGCCCAAGGAAGCTGTGGCTTGTTTCATTTCTGGAAGTGTTTCAGGTCAGGTTGGATGGGGCTTGGAACAATGTGGGAGATGTCCCTGCCCATGGGTAGGAATTAGATGATCTTTAAGGTCCTTTCCAACCCAAACAATTTGATTTTTCAGTAATCCCAAGACCATATGGTTATTAAAGATCCCATGCTACTTTCCAAAGGTACCTTTAATCTTTAATCTTGGATTACATTCCATTCCAGGACTTTTTTGTTTGTTTGTTTTTCCTCCCTTAGAGGAACCCCCCCTCTCACCTCCTCTAAGTATCACTTGTATTTGGCATTTGCTCTTAAACTTCTGTCACATTGTACCTCCCAGGAAGCCATGTCAGTAATGTCACATCAGTGCACAGAAGTATTCCAAAGTGTTTCAAAACCAGCCCTAAGTGTTTGGTTTACCCTAAGGCCCCCTGTGTGTGCCCCCAGCTGATCAGAGATTCTTGTCTTTCCCTTCTAGTTCCCCAACAATTAAAATTGTCCAGTATTTTTACTTATAATGCCCAGCATGATTTAAAAGCCTTTTTTTTTTTTTCTTTTTTAGTGGCTTGATGATTTATAGAAAATGAGATTTTATCAGTAGAGCACCACATTAAGAAAATGCTTGTTAATTATCTGCTGGTTAATATGATAATTTAGCAAAAGGAAAAAAAAAAAAGCAACACAACATCTATTAAGAGCTTCTCATTAGGTGAAATGCTTCTCATTTTTAACACACAAAGCGTCCAAGTTAATGAGGTTCACCTTCGATTTGTAGCTTGCTCAGAGATTAAAAGCTCCCATCATTTATAACTCTTCACATCACTCCATTTGTAAAAACTGATGTGAACCAAGCTTGAACACTTTGACTGCTGCATTGGCTCTCTCTTCAAAAATGAGATAACAAAACCCTATCTCCCTTCATGAGAACCTTTCCAGACCAATGAACCTCTCTACCCATCTCCTGCTGGTTCTGGTTTTGCAGAGATGAAGCCAACCAGATGCCCATGGTGTTAAGGACAATTTGAAGATTACTCTACCACCTCTCTATCAGAGCCTGACCTCTGATTTCACTGGCATCAATCCAAACCTGACTGAAACCAATGGAGTTCATTGCTTCCAAAACCCCCAAAATTTAGCTACATGGATTGGAATTCCTTCCTTGCATTCTCCATTTGAAAAAAAAAAAAAAAAAATCTGTTTTTGGAGGTGAATCAGGAATATGCACAAGTGTGGTCCAGTTTTACCTTGAGGACTATGGTGGGGAGGAGATTATTTAGAAGGATGGGTCTTGCATTTTGGAAAACTCCTTCCTTCACTCCCATGAGTGTTTTATTTGCAAATCTCAAGCCCTACAGAACATCTTCAGATGTAGCTTCATCCTTCTCTCCCCTCTCTGAGCACATTCTCCTGGATAAGGCTGTATTTATATTTTTTCGTTTTGTTTTGCTTTTTTTTTTTTTTTTCTGCAGGACCACATAATTTTTATGGAGACCCTGATCTGTACACGCTGAGAAAAGAGATAGTTACTACTCTTCAGGAGTCAGTTTGCAGTTCTGAGGTACATCTTATCCACTTTGTCCAGATGGAGAAAACTATTAAACCTCAATAAATATTCTTAAATTCCACTTCTGTTTCTTCTAAAGGCTCTGGAGAGACTTTATAGCAGCATTGCAGTCTCTTGAAGAGGCTATGGGAAAGCTGGAGAGGGCCTTTTCAAAAGGGAATGGAGTGACAGGACAAAGGGGAATGGCTTTAAACTGAAAGAAGTGAGATTGAGATTGGGTATTAGGAGAAATTCTTTGCTGTGAGGGTGGGGAAACCCTGGCCCAGGTTGCCCAGAGAAGCTGTGGCTGACCCCTGGAAATGTTGAAGATCAGGTTGGATGGGGCTTGGAGCAACCTTGTCTAGTGGGAGATGTCCCTTCCCATGGCAGGGAGCTTGGAACTGGATGAGCTTTAAAGTCTCTTCCAATCCCCAAAACTCTGTGATTTCTTTCTCATTTTGGAGCAAACAGCAAATTCCATCCTCATGCTAAAATCAAGTACAATTCAGTGTTTGCATTTGAACAAACATTAGAAAGGTTTAAAAAACCCATTTTTGATTAGACTCTTCTTCGCCAAATTAAGATTTCCTGCTGCTGTGTTTTTTTCCCCCCCTCACCATTTCTTCCAGACTTTGCCACCCCCAATGAATATTCAGGCTGACTTTGCAAAAACCAAGCGATGAAATGAAATTCCTTCATCTCCCCCTTTCACACCCTTGCTTTTCATCTTCAGCTGGTCAACCCTTGCCTCCACCCAAACACATCAGCCAGTTTAATTTCACAGTGACCCATGGATTAAAGATGGTATCAAGCCTGTGAGATGACTGTGATAATCAGATTACGAGGGTCCACGTTTATCTTACTTGGCAAGTAGCATTTTAGATAAGCTCCATGCTGAAGAGAAGGGCTCTTTTTGGTTTTTTTTTCCCTTTCTTCTTTTTTTTTTTTTTTTTTTTTTCCTATCAGTCTTGCACACTCATCCTGAAACCCAGGATGCAAGTTGGGTCCTCTCTGTCTTACAGCACGTCGCTCGTAATAAAGGCTCAGCAGCCCAAATGAAGAACTTCTTGACAGCTCTGTAAAATATACTGCCTTCAGATTGGGCCTTTGGGGACCCATCTCCCACCTCGCTGCTGTCAAGAGGCTGCTGAACGTGGAGCTGCTTGGAAAGGAGTCAACAATCTCAGCAAACCACTGGAAGGAGTGGAAAAACCAGAGCGTGCTGGGCTTGATTAACGCCGAGGGGATTGGAAGGGAAAAAAAAGAAGAACTTTCTTTTGTCACTGCATTTACCAAATCTGTCTGTGAATCCAGACAGCAGCTGGAGCAGGGTAGGAAGAGGGCACTTGATGTGATGCCCTTTTTCAGGACAGAACACTTTAAAGACTTTAGTCACGCTGCTTTAAGCATCTTCTGCAAACCCTGAGTAATCAGAGTCTTCACACGCAAACCCTGGTAAGTGAGCTGCATGGTCATGTAAATAAATAATTACACCAAAAATGCAACATTAAAAGGTCATTAAGGCTACAAAGATGAGCTCTCCAAAGTTGGGAAAGGTCAAGATGTTAGTCGTCGGGGCCCACATGGGTCCATGCATTAGGATTGAGGCTCTAATTGCACAGTAGTAGGGGACTATCATCCAAGCTGCCTCTCATGAGGTGTTCCCATGGCCTGGAAGATCACCTTTCTCATATATCTGTCTGGTTACATGCTCAGGACTTATTTCTTTGGCATTAGATGAGATTGAGCATCCTAATGTATGCGATAAACCGTCATGTTTTAGACAGGGGGTGTGAGGGAGAGCAGGAAATGTGGTTTGCAGTTCTCTCACCTGCAAAGCAAAGCAGGTTGGGTAGCAATTCCAAAAGCTCTGACAGTTCTGAAATAGGGCAGTGGCTGGAGGAATGCATGCTTTACAGACTAGATGTGGACAAGGCAATTTATTGCTCTGTTGCAACAGGGCATAATTATCATAGAATCATAGAATTGGTTGAGTTGGAAGGGACCTCTGAGATCATCAAGAGAATGAGAAGAGGCAGCAGAGGCCCTGGAGATGAATGTTTGCCCATGGCTGGTGAACCTGTCCATGGGATTCCTGGATTACTTCTCTGCTCAAAGCACAGCTCAAGGAGATGACCTTGAGTAACCTCATCTAAATTAAAAAATATATCTAACCTTGGAGTTGGCCTTGCTTTGAGTGGGGAATTGGGCCAGAGACCTCCTGAGGTCCCTCCCAGCCCAAGTTATCCTGGGATTCTCTCCTGTTTCCTGGTGCCTACGTGGCATTTTCACCTGGAATTTTAGGGTTTAGCAAATCTATAGTTTCCTTGATTCATTAAGGGAAATAGAACTCTCATAAAGACCTCATTTTCTTTAAAAAGTTCTTTCTTCCCTGATGCAGAGGACATGGTTTGGAGCAGGGAAATGATGAAGTGGATGAGATACTGATGGGGAGGAAGGCTTATTTAGCTAGGGAAACATAAAGCAGTTCTGAAATTTTGCCCAAAAATGTTTTTCTGATGGAAAGTATGATTGACAAGAAGGCTTTTGATGATTAGGGTAGCTTTTTTAAGTGACAACTCAATTCTAACCATCCCTTGAAGATGGGAAAAGCCAGAGCTTTAAAGGTGTGTGCTTGTCTCATTAATCTGCCTATTACTCTGTGATTATTTCACTTATTTATCTCATGCTGAAACTTGGAACAATTTCAGGAGATCTTCATTCTGATTGATGCAAAGTTGGGGCTGAAGTTGGACTTGAACACATTCCAGAAACACAACCTAACTCCAACTCTGCTTCTTTTTGTCCCCTCATCCATTGCAGAAAAACCCCAAGTCATGAAAATATCTAAAAAATTAAATCTTGCTTATTCATTCCTCCTCATTCCAAAGAGAATTCTTGTTTTGTGGCTAGCACTATTTTAGCCCTGATTCTGCCACAAAAATCTCTTCGTCACACACACACACACAGAAAGTAATTTAGCCTAAAATCTTCTTTGTTGACTATTCATTGAAACCCAGCAGTCTGCTTTGTAAAAATGTTGAATAGTTAAAATTGCAACTAAAATGAATGGCATGTTAGAGATGTAACAAAGACAGCTCTAAAAAAGGATAACCTTTTGGAAAAAATGGGTCACGGCAAGCTCAAATCAAACCAGTCCTAATGGGTGTATGTTTTTTATCTCTGTTTCTCAGCTCCTAGCACTTACTGTGAGGATCATACTACAGCTTCCTCCCAGGAGAGTGTTTTGGAAGTAAATTCATTCATACTCATGAAACTTCTGGCACAGGGGAGCAGCAGAGTAAAAAAAATATTGAAATTGCCAATAATGCTCCTAAACGGTGCAGAAAAATAAGGGATGGGGTTATCCACTGAATGACAGAGAGAAACCTGGACCCTGACTCTATAAACATGTTGTACCTTCTGAGAGGAGTTCTGGAGACCAAACCCATGCAGCCAATGTAATTAAAAGTATAATATAATGAGTGTATATGAAAGGGGTTGAATTATAGTATGTACAATGGCAATTTTGGCATATCCTAGCTTTGGTTTTAAGACTTCAGTGTCTCTTTTGCCTTAGGGTTTGAAAATTCTTCCTCTTTTTTACTTTTATTTTAAAATTTACTCCTGTTTTTGAAGGAAAAGAGGCTACATTTCCATCAGTTTCTCCTTCTTGTCATCACTCTTGGTTGTCACAAGGATTGGTCTCTCAGAATCATCCTGCAGAACTTCTTTGCTTGGGCTAACCCTGGTGGGATGACTGGCTGAACAGCATGCAAGGAAGATAGAAAGCTCATTTTATGTCTGCTGACAGTGGAGAAAGTGTGGGATGGGAGCCCCAGCCTGTGTCTGTGCTAGGTTTGGGTGGCAGCACCAATGTGTACTCATCCAAGCTTTGAGCTGGATTCTTGGTGAGGTTTTGGTCTGAGCCCTCTAGTGCAGTCTCAAAATGATGCCTTGCCATGGTTTAGATTGCAGCAAATGTCTGTCTCCTCACTTCAGGTACTCTCAACCAACATCTGCTTGTGTCAAGGTCTTCTAACTCATTATTTTTAATTTTTTTTCTTTTTTTTTCTTTACTCTCGATGGTTTGAGGGCTGGAAGGCATGTCCTATGAGGGAGCAGCTAAGGACTTTGGGTTTGTCTGGTTTGGAGAAAAGGAGCCTGGGGGATGACTTCGTTGCTTTCCACATCTTCCTGAGAAGGGGAAGTGCAGAGGGAGGTGCTGATCTCCCCAGGGTGCAGGGCAGGATGTGTGGGAATTGTTCAAAGCTGCATCAGGGGAGGTTTAGACTGGATATTAGGAAGCACTTTTCTATTGAGAGGGTGGTCAAACACTAGAACAGGCTTCCTAGAGGTGCCCAAGGTCCCAAGCCTGACAGTGTTTAAGAGGCATTTGGACAATGCTCTTAATAACATTAATTTTTGGTCAGCCTTGAAGTGGTCAGGCAGTTGTAGTTCCCTTCTAACTTCAATTATTTTTTCTGTTCTGTCCTGTCCTGTCCTGTCCTATCCTATCCTATCCTATCCTATCCTATCCTATCCTATCCTATCCTATCCTATCCTATCCTATCCTATCCTATCCTTCAGGCATTGCCTGAGAAGCCAAAAGGGGCCCTAATGGTTTTGAGGAGAAAAATTCCCCTGTTTTGAAAAGAAAACTTCTTGTCCTGAATAAGAGAGGGTTGTTGCAAAGAGTCCCAAGTTTCTCTGGGCTAACAAATCTTCAGGTGTCCCTGCTTTACCCAGATGCTTGCCTGGATGGGAGAGGGGAAGGAGCATGGTCAGTGCAAACCAATGGCTCAGGGGATATCATTGCCATGTAAGAACAAAATTTTCTTGACTCATTGGAAGTGGAAGCTTTTTGGAGGTTTTTTTTTTTGCCTTAGCAGATACATCACCCCCAGAGAGAAGGGAAGAAGCCACTCCCCAGCCTCAGCCTCTCATTTTTCATATCAAATCTCTATTCCAAAACAGTGAAGAGGCAGCCCCACTCCCTCTAGAAAGCTTTAACAATTTATTTTTTTTTTTAGTGATTTGTTCGATGAATTTTGACTTAGAATATGTTGTACTCATTTCTTATTAAAACTTGAGTTTCCTCCCCTCCTCTCTGCTTCCACCTCCCTTGGCAAATAGTAACACAAATCACTAAGATCCAGCTTACAGCAGGCACCCAGCTTGGGAAGCATCAGCTGGGCCAATTAAACTTTGGCAAAGTAATAAAAAGCAGAAAGCAGGGTGTTGCCTGACAGCTTTAAGTAGCATCTGAGAATGATGCTTGGCATCAGGAGGAAGTGAAGCAAATGAGTTTCCTTCTAACTACCTTAATGGTCATTAACTGGGCCTTCTTTTGCCCTCACCTGCTTCTCCTGTTGACCTCTTGGGGAAGCCTGACCCTGAGACATTGAATTACATCATGTTGAGTCCAGATCTTACTCCTTTGTGTTACTAATTCAGCACCATTTAAAATTCATTTAGCTCACAGACTGCTCTTACTTCCACATTCAGACACATTAAATTTTATATTCTACTTCAGTGCTTATTCACCTCCTCTGTTAAGATGATCCTGCAAAATGGTTATGTCCTTCTGAGTCCCAGCCACTGCCCTTATTTCACTATCTCCAGCAAATTCAATGCATTGCTTGCCTGAATTATTAATTTAAAATGTCACAGGCTACCAGCCCAAAAGAAGATCCTGGTGAGATTTGTTTCTTCCCCAGCTCTTCAGAACATATATGATTCCAAACCACCTTTGAACAAGACCAGATAAAAAAGAAAAAAATAATTATACAGTCATACCTGCATTAATTTCTTTCTACACAGATGGATGATGTTGCCCCAAAGCCTCTTCCCTTCCTGGCCAAAGGAATGGTCTTCTCATCACAGAATACTGCAGCCATGGAGGGTTATTTCATTTGATTTGGGTTAGATATTAGGAGGAAATTCCTTAGTGTGAAGGTGGTGAGACACTGGAACAGGTTCTCCAGGGAAGCTGTGGCTGTCCCATCCCTGGAAGCATTCATGGGCAGGTTGGATGGGGCTTGGAACAACCTGGGCTGGTGGGAGGTGTCCCTGCTCAGGCAGAGGGGTTGGAACTGGGTGAGCTTTAAGATCCCTTCCCCCTCTAACCATTCAGTGATTCTATGATTCAGCTCTTACAAAGTAGTGACATTTCCTTTTGGCCACAACTGCCCATGGAGGTGTTGGACTGGTGTCAGGGGTTGCAGTTTCTCTTTACAGGTCCCCAGTGAGGATCCCTCTCTATTGTTATCCCCCCTAGAAATCCAGAGTGAGTCATTCCCTGTGTCCCAGAGAGAGACACTGCTGATCCCAACGTCCTTTGATGAGAAGAAATTGTCAGGCCAGTGCTTTTGCTTTAAATTGATCCAACTATGCAAAGGCTTGAGCTAAACATACTGGTGCCATCTGGTCATGTATCTTATAAGGTGTCTGCATTGCAGGTTGGTAACTGGCAAAGTGGTGGCATGGCACATGTTCTGGGTGGAAAGCACTGCTTTTCTGCAATGATCTTCAAATCAAAAGACTGCAGGGCTGGTAATCTGGCACAATATTAACCTGTATGGCTTTGAGCAACCAGAGTGATTCAAGAAAGAGCAGAGAGAGGGTCAAGGAGCAGAGGTGCAGACTGTCCAGGTGATGACAGGTAGGAGCACATCCTAAGAGACTGAAAATCTCTGAAGTGGAGAAAAACCAGAGAGGGAGAGAAAACTGAATTATGCAGTCAACTGGATTACGACTAGGAGAGAATAATACCTTGGGCTAAATACCAGAGATATTAGTTCCTGGTGATCAGGGTGCAGGACAGTCTCCACGAAAAATAAGAGACACTCCAGCACTTGGAGTATTGAAACTTATTACCAACGGGATGCTTCCACTATGCTGTAAAGATCCTGCCTCTGGCAGAAGACCACAGGGGTATTCTCAGCCCTGCAGCTAATTTCCAATTTGATTTTGGAAAGTCAGCTCACTTCCCCCTGTCTCTCGTTCCCTTTTCATGTTGTCTTGACTACTTGAATTTTAAGCTCTGCAGAGCAGAGACAATCTACTTAATCGTGTTGTGTCTAGCATAAGAAGGCCTAGATTTTTTTGGCACTGCTGAAAGAAAAGAAAAAAAAAAGAAAAAACAAACAACCTGTGTTTTTTAAAGATGCTCTGTGGATCAGACCTGCCACAGGGAGACTGGCTGGCTGGAAGGAGAGTTGATTTTATGAATACAGTATCAAGTTTGCCCCTGGGATCCTTCTGACTGTTGTTGCTAATGATCAGTGATTTTCCTATTCATCCGGTACTGAAAAAACCAGGGAAAACCAGCCAAGAGCCCAGCTGCATTATGAATGAGATGGCCAGGCAGCTGGGATTGAGATGGGTTGCCCCATGTCACTAAGATGTCACCATCTCTGCTCACCCTCCCTGGGAAGTCAGCTTGGTCACTGCTCCCCTGGCTGCTGTCTTTTTCCTACTAATTGGCTCTGGAGATGTGGGAGTTGTGTTTGCTGCCTTGAATACTGAATGTGCAGCCCCTGGGTCCTCCTCTGATGGCAAAACTTCCAGGGAAGGGTGGTGAAAAAGGACTGGAAAGGCTTGCCCATCATCAGAAGGGGAGAAAGGCAACCTCAAGGCTTGGTTTGACTGAAGGGAAGGGGGTGTTTGTGGAGGTTTGGAGCTTCATTATTGATCAGAACCTAAAAGGATTTAAGAAACAAAGGCTTCCTCCTCTTTCAAGTTCACTTGCAGAAAATGAGACACTTGTTCCTTAGGTGCCTGCTTCCCAGGGAAAGGTGGATGTGCTGTGTGTTCCCACTTTGCACAGGCCATACCAGGGTGAGAACAACACTTTGTAGAGAGGAGGAGGGAGCACTTGAAAAGGAGAAAGATTTTTCTCTTTTCACCCTTTCTCCACCTGAATTGAGAAGGAGGGGAGGAGAGATTATTTCTGTCTAATCAACTCCACTGAGCATCTTCCACAGACTCCCTGTGGGTCATTTGGTCAACTTGAATTCAGTTTCTTTGGTGGCAAACCATCATTCTTTTCCCAGGTTGCTGCCAAATTCTGCGTTTGATGTAGAACTGAGGCTGCAAATGCAAACAGTGCAATGGAAAAAGGGCCTGGATATTCTCACTGTTACAATGTGGGTTGTTGGAAGCCAAGCTGGCTCTCATCCAAACTGGAGATGGCATCAAAGGTCCTCAAATCATGTGTTGGTACTCAAAGGGCAAGCAGGGGTATGGTTAGAGTTGGATGGAAGGTAATGCAAAACTGTGGAGGTTGCATTCACCAAAACCAAGGAGTAAGGAAGGGGCAGAATTTGTCATCAGGGAAAGGGGCTGGGAAAGCATCAGGTACAGCTGTATCCCTGGTCAGGATTGGAGACTAAGGAGAAGACTGGATCAGTAAGGAAAGGATATGGACTGGGGAGCAAGGATTCAAGGTACAGGACAGTTCTTCAAAGCTGTCCACAACATCACAGCTCTTTTTCACAATCAACTCCTTGGTGGCTGGCTGCTGGATAGAAAGCTGGTGGGATCTTTTTTTGGGTTTAGCAGGCAAACAGCAGCATTCTGCCAGGACAGGTCCCCATATTGCAGTTTCACATATTATTTAAGCCAAATAATTAGTGTGATGTGAGACAGATCCTGCCCCAGGAGAAAGCTTTTACTACCATCATTTCTCTGCCATGCACCAGGGCTACCCACAGCTCAGCTGTGACCAAATTCCCAACCTTTCTACCCTAAAAGCTCTGCAGTTTTAGCTAGAGGAAGGTTTCTGATTGCTACACAGACTGACATAAAGTTGCATCATTAACAGTTTGGATTCCGTCTCCTACTGGGGTTTTGGTGCCCATTTTTCAGCTCTGGTTTGTTACGGTGCTGTGGTCATTTCATTTTTAGAAGTTGGTGGTAAATTTTCATAACTCTGCTGAGCCTCTCTCTAAGATTTCTGGGTGGTTTGAGAGGGGATTTTTCTCCCTAACAACGCCTTGTCCCCTTCTGCCACCAATCCTGGGATTGCCCTCAATGGATTTAATAAAAATCCCCTTCAAGCTTTTTTCTCAACTGATAAAAATTTTCAGTTTATCATTCTGATCACCTAATAATCAGTTTATTATTACTCTGTGACACGGCAACCAATTCTGTTCTAACACCCCCTGATGCTGGAAGCCCAGCTTTGAATTTGCTGCATGCTGGGGGCAGATGGAAGATGGAGAGAAAGTTCTCGTGTAGATCCTCCAAAGTGCAGAGAGGACACCAGAAATAAACTGCAAGCATGGCATTGTGACAAGCTGGCTGGAGCAGATGGGGTCCCCACCAGCTCCTGCTGGACTGAGCTGAAACAGCTCCAATGTGCACTCTATGCCCTGTGCCAATGACTCCTGATGGATTTTTCCTTTAGCTCAGGTAATAGGTCCATGAATTTGTGCCTGAGCTCCAGCTCGAGGCAACAGCATAAGGTGAGCTGTGGGTTTGCTGTTTGGTTTGGGGTTTTTTTCTCCTAAATGGATGGTGTTCCATAGTCTGCCCTTGCAGCATACAGGTTTTCTGGTTTGGCAAGATTTAGAAGGGGATGTGATGACCTGGCTCCATTAGCTGAAGCCCAGTTCATGATTTGATCCCAGAAAGAATACTCAAGAAGCATTTTTTTTCCTTTTTTTTTGTGTGGATCTTGTCTATTGTCTCAGGGAGATATCCTTTGAGTAGACAGGGGTGCTCAGTTGCATTACTGATAGCAGCCATGGACTTCTGGGTAAGGTGGCTTCCTGGAAAGGGATTGCTGATGTACCCACCTTATCCCCTCCTAGAAACTTCCAAGATTTCACTTCTCTGTCAGTGACCCCTGACTCTGGGGTAGAGGGTGTGTAGTGATGGAATTAGGGGGAATGGCCTTAAACTGGGAGAGGGGAGATTTAGGTTAGACACTAACCTAAAGAAGAAATTCTTTAGTGTGAGGGTGGTGAGATCCTGGCACAGGTTGTCCAAGGAAGTTGTGGCTGCCCCATCCCTGGCAGTGTCTCAGGTCAGGTTGGATGGGGCTTGGGGCAACCTGGTCTAGTGAAAGATGTCACTGTCCAAAGCAGGGGGATTGGAACTACATGATCATTAGGATTCCTTCCAACCCAAACCAGTCTGTGATTCACCCCCAGGTTGCTTGGGGTGTCCTTGTCTGCAGGATCTGAGTGTAGTCAGTGATACTAAAAAACTTGGTGGTCCTTGCCTTGGGATTGGCAATGGTGAAGGACTCAGGTCTGATTCAGGAAACTTTCAGCCCTTGAGACATAACTACAGGTGCAGCAGAGTTGTTCACTTGAGGTCTGGCTGCCAAGGGAGGAACCAGAAACACCCACTCAGTGACAGGTTACACCAAGAGGGGGGCTGGGAGTGCTGGTGGAGCAAGGTCTACAAGACTTGGTCAAGATCCAAACCCATTTCCTTTTGCCACATCTTCAGTCCCATGCGGGTCTGGCTGTGACAGGGACGTGAAGTTTTGACCACTGAATCCTGTCCTCTAATGACAGTCACTCAGCATCTCACCCTGAGTTGAACCAAGTTAACAATCTGTTCCCAGTGAGCCAAGATGTGCCTGTTTATTTACCACACTTCAAGCCTCTGGCAAGCTGCCTGCTCAACATGTAGATGGGATCTATGTTAACTCCATCATTGCCATCAACAGGGTGCACAAATAATGTTAGGAAATGCCCTTGGTCCTCCTGTCACATTCTATGGCTCTTCCTGAGGTTTGTCCTGGAGGGTTGAGAAGGAATTAATGGCTGTGGAGCATGGACAGACAGTTTTGTTAGTTCAGAATTTCCTCAAATGAAGGCCATGTCCACATTCTGATTTCCAGGAAGGTCTTGAATACCATCTACAGCACACAGCAGGCTTCCCTGTCATGATGGGCAGCTCGTGGAGAATCCCCACACCAATGTTCCCCATAGTTGAAGGAGGGAGGAAAGCTTCATGTCCAGAATATGGGCAATAAGAAGTGGTTCAGACAGCCTGCTCACCTCTACATTGACTGTAGAAGATGATGGCCTGAGAGCCTTGGATAGTGGAAAGTCAGAATCACTCTTGTCTTGAACTAAAGCACCCTGGAAAACCCCAAAATTAAACTTAAATATAGTTTGGCATGTCCATGTCTGGTTGCCTGTCCTTGTGGCTGAGTTATCCCCAGCAGGATGGTTTTCTCCAGACCTACCAAGGCAATAAATGATGGGACCTCTGCACCTCCTGGATTAGAGGAACAAAGTTATTTTATACATTGGTTGTTCCACCTTCCCAGGTGAATTTGTATCCCAGTAGCTCCTCATTTATCATTTCCTCTCTCTAAACTAGTTCTTCTATAATATAGAGAAAATTTATTATTACATCTGAATTTTAGGCTCTTTGATCCTTACTGAAGTCATGGTACCTTCTGTGTGTCCCATATTACCATTTATCATAGAACCATGGAGTTGTTTTGGTCAGAAAAGACCTTGAAGATCATCAAGTCCAACTGTTAGCCCAGCACCTCCAAAATAAACCTGGGTGTTTTCTTCACAAAAAGGACATCTTTCAGTTTCTTGAATCACAGAATCATGGAACAATTTCAGTTGAAAAGGGCCTTTAGAGGGCATTTAGCCCTCTGCAGTGAGCAGGGACATCTTTAACTAGATCAGGTTGCTCAGAGCTCCATCCAACCTCACCTTGAATGTCTCCAGGAATGGGGCTTCTACCACCTCTCTGAAAACTTGAAACTTGATTCTAAGCTTTCTGCAAGTACTGGATCAGTACTGAAGGGCAGGGTCTTGCTCTTGAAATCCTGTGCTCTTGGAATGGGAAGATTAACCAGGATTTGAATTGCCTGATCATGCTTTGCTCCTGGGGAAGTCACTCAAGTAAAAGCTTGCTGCTGTCCCTTTTTTTTTTTTTTTTTTACAGCAGCAGTGAGCTGAACTGCTTCCAAACAGCTCTTCTCTAAGCTGGGAACTCAGGAGCAGGGTGTTAAACCACTTGCAAACAGCAATTCCTCCCTGAGAGACCAAGCCTGGGATGAGCACTGAGTGAAATTATAATTAATGCAGTTCCACATCATTTGACTCCATGCCCTGCAACAGCATGTTGCAAGCTCTGATTCTTTTCCCAAGTAGGAAGCTACTTATTTGAAGATACTTCATATGGATTTATGTGTATATATATATATATATATAGTAGGTATAAACATTATTTATCATATGTATATAAACTTATTTTTTTTTATTATTATTTTCTCTGTTCTTTAAGGCTATGACCCAATACAAGAAAGTCTGTCTCATGGTTTCTGGCCATATGAAAGTTTTGATAGAAACCTGTAAGATTTTATCTTTCCCTTTTATTGATATGCAGCCAATGTCTTGTGTATGTATGTTAACACTTCTCTGGTCAAAAGTGAGCATAGCAATCTTAATGCAAAAGCACAACCAAAAGTGGATCTTCTTTGATGGCTCATCCCTGAAAAATCAAAAAAAAGACGTGTACCTGGCACTCCCATTCTGTGCAAATCTTCATTTTTCTATCAGCTTCAAAGAAATAAGTGTATTATCATGTAAATCCCACTTAAGACTAACAGCAGACCCTCCTATGGTCTGGCTGATTACTTTCCAGAGGGGAACAGTATTTTGCATGTGGATATCCACCAGATAAAGCTGGATACAGCTCTCCTTCATTACAGGAACAAGCCTGCTCTTCTCTGGCACGAGCTTCTTATTCCTCTGACCAAGCTGAATTTATCTTTCATCTCCTCTCTGCTTTCAAGAACTAAGACTAATACTTGTGAAGTTCTGTCCCTAGAGCAAAACACTAGCTAAAAGAACCTGGATCTGCTGTATGACATCCAGGTGACACCTGTGCCTAAGGCTGTCTGGAACGTGTCACTGAAGGGGATTCATCCAGAGAGGTAGGGCTCAGGATAGGAAATGGAGAAATGTCCCATTAAAGCTGCAGGATGAATTTGGGAAGTGGAGCAGGTAGTGGCTGCTTGGACTGATGCCCATAGCTTTTCTATCACCTTTAGTGGTCATAGAATCATAAAATCATTTTGGTTAGAAAAGACCTTTAAGATCGAGTCCAACTTTTAACCTAACACTGCCAAGGCCACCACTAAATCATGTCCCTTTGCACCACATCTACGTGGTTTTTAAACACCATCAAGGGATGACGAGTTACCACTTCCCTGGGCAACCTGTTCCAGGGCCTGACAACCCTCTCAGGGAAGAATTTTTGTCCTAATACCCAGTCTAAACCCTGAGGCTGATGACCCTCGTTCTATCATTTGTTACTTAAAGAAGAGACCAACCTCCCCCCTCCCTCCAACCTCCTTTCAGGGAGTTGAAAAGAGCAAGAAGGTCTCCTCTCACTCTCCTTTTCTCCAGATTAAACAACCCCATTTCCCTCAGCCACTCCTCCTAAGACTTGGAGACCCTTGACCACCTTTGTTTCTCTTCTTTGGACATTCTCTATCATGTCAATGTCCTTCGTGTAGTAAGAAACCCCAAACTGAGCTCAGTGCTGTCCAGCTGAAGGATGACCACATAGCAAATAGATGGGATATCATCTGGATGGTGCTGGTCCTAGACCTACAGAGCTGAGTCTCCGAGGGTCTGAGCACCTCTGGCTTCACCCTGGGCTCCATGGATCGAGCTCCCCACAAGCTGGTGGCCATGGGGACATCTCTGTGCTGAGCTGGTATGACCTATGATGTAACAAGCTCTTAGCATGGTGAAGGTAGAAAAAGGGTTGTGTCTGGCCTGCACTTGAAGGGCTGGACCTCTATCTACCTCCATCCATGCCTTTGGAAGCTGGGCAATACCTGTGGAAAGACAATGCAAAGAAAAGAGAAGGGGCTGCTCCTTATAATAAAAACTCTTCTCCCCTCCCCCTGGAAGAGCAAGTATTTCCAGTAAGTGAGCAGGAAGGCTGGCCCCTGTCACCAGAGAGTATTCAGAAGTAATTGAATCACTGGATTAGCTAATGCAGCATCCATTAGGAGGCCAGGCCATTCCCAGAGGACTCTGCAGCCATAAAGGAGCACAAGGAAGCCCAGAGTATTTAATGAATGTACATAAACCTCCTGCTTCCAGGCTATAATTTGTTTCCTGGGTGACATCCTGCAAGGTGCTGTTGGCCCTCCTCCATTTCCCTTAGCACCAGGTCTGAGGTTGTCCAGATGGCCCTGAAGGTAAAGAGAAGCCAAAGCAGTTGCTCTCTCCTGCTACAGCTGATGTGGGGGTAGGGGAAATGACAGCAGAGCTCCCAACTTGGCTCCTTCTTGGGTTGAGAAGAGCAGTTGGGGTGTGCAGAAGCACTTGGACATGTCTGGGCTGGAGATGCTTATGAGGGAAGAAACAGCCAGCACCAGACTTGGCCCGGGGCATGGCTCGCCTGGCAGATGGCAGGAAAAAGTGGGTGTGCAATGTGATGAAAGATTTAAACACAGAAGTCCAAGTCCTCAGCCAGGGGAAACCACGGCTTGCTTGAGGATCCACTGGCAGCTCGTTGCATTTGGTGGCTGAAGCTTGTGGTAGCCACGGTGTTAATTCAGCTGGTTTTCTGGCACTAAACCCAGGGGGGATGGAGGGATTTTCTGTGTTTTGTGCTGGTTTTCTTCCTGTAGGAGCAGCACCATCCTCCAGATGCTACAAACTTAGTCTGTGCTTTGAGTTCAGCTGGAGGAGTAAGGATGAGGTGGTTTGGGTGATGGGGCGGAGATTTTTGTGCTAAAGGTGGATCTGAGGTTTCATTTTTTTTCCACGTGGGTCCTCTGGGTTCAGAGGGTGTAGAATTACTCTGAAGAGCACAGATTTCATGGCAAGACTCTCCTTTCCAAAATGAGAAGTGCAGGTCCAGCTACATGAGAGGCTTAAATCCCAGCCAAACAATACATAGGGCTGTTAATCTTAATTCACTTACAGAAGCTGCTCCATCCTTTCTTTCACTTTTAAGTGTCCTTATTTAACAAGCAAAACAGGGAAAAGTTTGCATGATGGAGTCTTTTCCAAACTGAGAGCTGGTGAGCCCTTTCTCTGTCTCTATCTCCCTTGGTGACCAGTTCACACATGCAATGATGGGTTGCCTTGTGTTGCTATGGGAAGGGGAGGCCCTGTGGCAATCCAAATATAGATGCACATAAGGAAACAAATGCTACCCTTGTAAATTTTGCCATCAGCTGCTGTAGTGGGACATGCTATTGCTTAGCAGGAGATTAGTTTTGTAGGCTCAGTGTGTCTAAAGGGAGAATCATCTATTGTTTGCCACTTGAGATTTATTGCATCTTCGTTTAGACTGAATAATTTATCCTGAATGAGCCCTGGAACCCTTTGCCAGTTCAAGGGAGAAAAACACTCCCCCAGAAAAAAAAAATAAAATAAAAGTTTCACCCTAATAGGAAAAAATCAGCAGGCATCAGACAGAACAGAGGGGGTAGGTGATGGGTGGTGGCTGGTTGCACGGTTGGAGCCCTCAACAGTTATGTATCTTTTGTCATTACTTTATAATGATGAACTCCATTGTTAGGAGCCATTCATTACCTCTTAGGCTGTGTGATCTGATGCTGATTTGATAGGCTTCAATTTAGTGTTTCACTCTGGGCTCCATTCCATAACCATTTGGGTCTGGATGTGAGAGGCAGTTTGATGCCTCCTTGATGGTGTTTTAAATTGCTGTAAAAAAACCCATGCTGGTGTGGCAGTTCAGTAGTCATTTCACTAGGGGCCACATTGTGGACTTGAACTTTGAGGCAGCTGCTTCTCTTTGTCCTAAAATTCATGTTCAAAGTGGGCAGGGGGTGTAGCTTGTGTCCCTTTTTGGGTCGTTGACATGATGAAGTACTTGGGCAGGCAGGGCAAAGAAGAGGCTGACCCTGAAGTGGTCCCTGGGCCTCACCCAAATGGAGAAAACTTCAGAGACAAAACTACAGGAGACTCTTCTCCATCTCTGAGATGTGTGCATGGCCCTGGCTTCTAGTTTTGTCTCAGTTTAAGACAGGAGAATCATAGAATGTTTTGGGTTGGAAGGGAACTTAAAAATCATTTAGTTCCAATCCCCCTCCATGGTCAGGGACATCTTCCACTAGATCAGGTTGCTCAAGGCCCCATCCAACCTGGCCTTCAACACTTCCAGAGAGGGAGCAGCCACAACTACCCTGGAAGAGGAGAAAGAGACGATGCAAGGCCCTAAGGACTAGAAAGGAGATACAGGAAAAATCTATTAGGTCTTCTGATGGCCAGTATAAGATTGTTTCTGTACTTGCTGAGGGCAACCCAATTTTAAATGATTCAAGTGACCAGGGTATTTAGCAATCCTTTGGGGAGAGAGTTCCATGGTGCCAGCCAAGAAATACGTCAGGATAAAACTATTATTTTCTTCTACTGAGTTCTACCCAAACACATTATCTTCAGAGCTATTCTAAACAGACTTGGTGGCTCCTTGCTGTTCAGGACTCAAAATGCTTGTGAATGTGCTTTGCTATCCACTCATATTTTTTCCTGTAACCATGTTCTATGAGTTCCTCAGGCTTGACCATGATGAGTAAGGGAATACCAAAGGCTTTGGCCTCCAGGTCACTGGTTCACAAGTCAATTCAGACCAGACCAATGGCCAGCTAAAGAATCACAGTATCACAGAATATCAGGTTGGAAGGGAACTCAAGGATCATCTGCTCCAACCCTTCTCATATTACTTTTTATCTGAGATGTCCCAGCACCCCATCGAGCTGAGACTTCAAGCTTTCCAAAGGGGGGGAATCCACCACTTCCCCTGGGAGACCATTCCAATGTCTGAGTGTCCTCAGAGTGAAAATTCTTCTTCTTGTTTTCAATCAGAACCCCCCCAGGAGCAACTTGTGCTCATTGCCCCTTGTCTTGTCCTTGTAAACAGGGAATCTCCATCTTCTTTGTAGCTTCCCTTTAAGTACTGGGACATGGAAATAAGGTCTCCCCTGAGCCTTCTCTTCTCAAAACTGAACAGACCCAGTTTTCTCAGCCTCATTAGGATATTACCATTTGGCAGCTGTTGGATTACATGACAGGGATTTTGTCCAGGTCAGATGGTCACTTGTCCAGGGCAGATTGGATGTCTTTTCACCTGCTTGAGTAGAAATGACAGGAAAAAGAGGAGAAACTGCATCACTGGAATAATCCAGTATCTTTTCTGTTGCTCAAAGATGGGGCACAAGTTCCTGTCATAAGAACCAGCTTTACAGAAAGTATAGGAAAACCTACACTGTAGGAAAGCTGAAAAATAAGAGACATCATTTCCATTGTACTGCTGTGAAGAGATTTGCTTAATTTTCTTGACATGTTTGTTAGTCTGCATCTTCCTTTATTACCATCGTCTCCCTGAAGCAAGTTGGTGGTACATTGTTAGAGATTTATTCCAGCCAAGGAACTTCATACTTTGGGAGAAGGGGCATAAGGGCAAATAAACAATCCTCTCATCCAAAGATTTCATCTTTGGGGCTGAGCTTTTGGTTTTGGTGCTTAAGAACCTGTTGGAAAAATTGTTGTAATTTGGAAAAGAAAAAATGTTTTGACAAATAAATTTTTAATTATTCCTAAGTGCACTGCTGGAAAAGGAAGATGTGATATATAGCAGTAGAAGAGGCAGCACGGGCTTGGGTAAGGCTCAGAAGATGACAGCACAAGGGTTGAATATGCCATGGGTCCCTGCAGCACTTTGGCTAAGTTATGGTACAAGATTTCTAAAGAATCCAGATTTTCAGAACTACCTGACCTTTGCAAATCCTATCTGGAAAATCTAGTGAGTCTCTTCCCAGACAGTGGAATGTGCTTTTATGTCAACAGTTTCCCTAGGAAAGTCTGTAGCACTAATTTAATCCATAGTCCAACACAAGAGAGTGTGTTGGGAGGAACATGGTCCATGTAGTCCCATGCTCTGCATCCCAGAGGGGGTACTCCAGAGACTTGGGGTTGATGTCAACTGAAAGTTGATTCAGGAAATGAGTTTTTGTTCTCATTTGAGGGTAGTTTTGGATGAAATGGTGAAGATGTGCTCACGACATGTGAGACATCAAACGTGGGAGGCTGTTTTAGCCACTAAACCTTGTCCCTGAGCACCACATCTACACATCTTTTAGATACCTTTAACCACTAAACCATTTCCCTGAGCACAAATCACACACAAATCTTTTAGATACCTCCAGGAATGGAGATTCAACCACTTCCCTGGGCAGCCTGGACCAGGGCCTGACAACCCTTTCAGGGAAGAAATTGTACCTAATATCCAATCTAAACCTCTCCTGGTGCAACTTGAGGCTATTTCCTTTTGTCCTGTTGCTTACCTGGGAGAAGACACCCACCCACCTTCCCCTCAACATCCTTTTAGGAAGTTGTAGGGATTGAGAAGGTCTCCCCTCATTCTCCTTTTCTCCAGGATGAATATCCCCAATTCCCTCAGCCACTCCTCATAACATCTGTGCTCCAGACCCTTCCTCAGCTCCATTGCCCTTCTCTGGACATGTTCCAGCCCCTCAATGTCTTTCTCAGGTGGCCATTTGTAGACCACCATCCCTTTCACCAGTAAAAGCTGTTTTGCAAGCCAAGGTGTTCAGAATTACAATCCGACCCTGCAGGGTTGAGGGACAACACTGAAGATTGTTTGGGCCTTTCCATTTTTTTTTTTTTAATTTTTTTTTACTGAGTGTTAGTTTAATAATTTGTTAATGGTTAGTCCAGACCATCTCCCCAGCTTCTGCAGGATCTTTGTCCCTGGGAACATCACTACAGGTATGAGCCAAACCCATGCACCCACTGCTGGAATTTGCTGAGAAGAGATTTGTCCATCAAAAGAATCCTGTTCCAGCCCAGGCACATAACTGGATGGACAAAAATGGGGAAGAAAAGATTCTTTTTGTTTGTTCGGCAGGGGATTTTTGTTTAATCAGCAGTTGTTTTCAAAACCAAACACTGGCTGCCATGATCCAAAGTCCAAGAACATAAATATCTGGGCCTTCTTCCAGGGCTGTGGCTAAGCTCCAAATTGTTTGGGAGGAGGGAAGAGTTGGGAAAGAGGCTCCCAACACTCTGCAGTTGGCAGGACTGGTGTTTGCAGCAGCATGGTGACAATATTCATCTTCTCTGGCCCACAGTGTAACATTGGGGTTGCTTTGTAAAGAAAATCAGTTATCCCTGTGTGATGGAGCCCCAACAAAAGCAGACCACAGCATCTGTCATCCCAAGGAAAGGACCAATTACAGACTCTGGAGTTTTCACTGAGTCCTTCCATTAAGCCAGGAGTAGTTTCTGATGGCTGTAGCTTTTCTGGTACAAATGGGTGCTCCTGCAGGCTGGGCATTTTGGAAAATCTGATGTCCTCACTTGGATGTTTAGTCAGAAGATGTAGGGCTTTTTTCATATAAGGTTCTTGGGTAAGTTTGTTTAATTGGTGTTGCTGTTGCTATTAAAAAAAAAAGGGGGAAAAGAAAGAATCATAGAATCACAGAAAGGTTTGGGTTGGGGGGAACCTTAAGGATCATCTAGTTCCAACCAAAGAAAAGAAAAGAAAAGAAAAGAAAAGAAAAGAAAAGAAAAGAAAAGAAAAGAAAAGAAAAGAAAAGAAAGGAAAGGAAAAGAGAAGAAAAGAGAAGAAAAGAAAAGAGAAGAGAAGAGAAGAGAAGAGAAGAGAAGAGAAGAGAAGAAAAGAAAAGAAAAGAAAAGAAGAGAAAAGAAAAGAAAAGAAAAGAAAAGAAAAGAAAAGAAAAGAAAAGAAAAGAAAAGAAAAGAAAAGAAAAGAAAAGAAAAGAAAAAAAGTGTTTTCTCTGAAAGTGCAAGTTTTTATAAAAAATGATTTGATCATTTGGAACTAAAAAAAAAACCCATAAGTTTTCCATTAAAAACTGAGAAATACACTATTTCCAAGCATGTGTTTTTTGTTTCATGTTTTTTTCAATAAAACCTCAGCAAGTTTTACAACAGCAACAGATAAACAAATGCAATTTGTTAACTCAGGAGCTGGGTTCTTTGGGAAATTGAGTCACAAGCAAATAGTTAGGTTAAAAGAAAACTAAACTGGAGCCACAACTGACATCTTCCTGAGCTGCTTTGGTGTAATCAAAAAAATCACGACTCAGTTTTTCGACTTCTGTCATACTCAGCATCCTTGTGTAAGAGGAGAAATGAAATAACTCCTCTGAAGTTTTGAGTCTCTGTAACGGGGTATCTTCATGGATTTACTCCATTTCACATCAAATCCTAATGCATTTTCTCTCATCTGTGCATGTTCCAGTGGTCCAGGCACCAACTTTGTTCCTCTCTCCATCCAGGCTTAGCACAAATGACTTAAGCATCCACCAATTTTGGAGGTATGGTGAGAAGGTTGACCCTCAACCTCTTTTTCTCCAAGCTAAGCAATTCCCCTCATTCCTTCTCCAACACCTCACCCTGCTCCCAGTGGGAAGAAGATCTGGCTTTGCTGGCTACAAGACAGCAGTGATGAGGCCTGAGAGGTCCTTTGCTCTCAATTTTAAGGTGCAGGGCTGGAAACTCTCTTTATTCCAGTTGCAGAAAGGCAACTGAAGCATCAAGGTCCTTGGTCTTCCTTTGCCACTCCAGTTACCTGCAGATTTTAGCATGGCTGATGGCAGTGCTGCAAACAAGTATGTGTTCTGGGGAAAAAAAATTCCTGGTGGCTTGCCCGAAGTTATTCAGAAAATTAGCAGCAGATGCAGTGATGAAATTAAAGTTGAGATAAGTTTTTTGTGACATGCTCACCCTGTCCAGACTTCGGATCTGCATTTCTTCAGCCAGGCTGATTGCAAATGGGTGAGGAAGAAAGTGAGGAACCACCATAGGCAATGCTGACACGGGGTCATCTGGGCAAATGGGCACCTTGAAAACTATCTGTAGGGTAAATAAAAGTGAGAGAATCCAGAATATCAGGTTGGAAGGGAACTCAAGGATCATCTGCTCCAACCCTTCTCATATTACTTTTTATCTGAGATGTCCCAGCACCCATTGAGCTGAGACTTCAAACTTTCCAAAGGGAGGGAACCCACTACTTCCCCTGGGAGACCATTCCAATGTTTGAGTGTCCTCGGAATGAAAACTTTTCCTCTTGTGTCCAATCAGAACCTCTCCAGGAGCAACTTGTGCTCATTACTCCTTGTCCATGGGACTCCTTGTAAACAGGGAGTCTCCATCTTCTTTTTAGCCCCCCTTTAAGTACTGGAACAAAGTAATAGGGTCTCCCCTGAGCCTTCTCTTCTCAAAGCTGAGCAGACCCAGTTTTGTCAGCCTCTCTCATATAACAGGTCCTCTGGTCATCCTCTGGACCCTCTCCAGCCTGTCCATATCCTTGTTTTTTGCAGTGGGGACCAAAACTGAATGCAGTAGTCCAGGTATGGTCTGAAAAGCACCGAGCAGAGTGGGATGATGACTTCTTTGGCTGGTGATGCCCTTGTTGATGCAAACCAGCATCCTGTTGGCTTTCTTTTGCTGCTGCAAAGAAGGGAAGAGAGAATGGAAGTTGCACTTGTGTATTCTCTGTTTTTACCACTTTTATTTCTTTGCATATCAACTAGAAGGAGAGGATCTGAGCCAGAGAAATTTGCTTTGGTTTGACTTTGTTTAAATTAAAACAATAATAATTAAAGAAAAAAAAAATCTGTTCCGTTTTGGTTTTTCTCCAGCTGAATATTAAAAGGTGGCATAACTGACAAGCCAGTCTGCTACAACTTAGCCTTCTGTTTAGAGCTAAAACGGAACAAATTGAAGTCATTTTCTTACTGTGGGCATAAAAGGGCCTCTAATCACTGCCTCTGTGTTTGACTCAGCCATCCGTACACCACGTTATCCACTCATTTATTCCTTTTCATTCAGTCGCCTCCAAATTGCTTCCAGCAAGCTCCATGGCTGCTGGGGAAGGATCAGCTCTGCCTGCTTCTTATTAAAGTGGACAGGAGCAAGAAGGAGGGGAATGGGAGCTCTGTGCCTTCTGTCTGTGTCCCTCCTTCTCTGCCTTTGCTCTGCAGAACAAGGGAGGTTGAGGACACTTCCACCGAGCACACAAAGCTGGAGGTAACCCCCAGTTTGCTGCCCTGGGCCTTGCACAACCCATTCAGGAAATTGCCTGAGTGTTGCATGAGGTGTAAAACTGCTTTTTCTGTGCCTTTGGATGTGGAGCAGAACAGGAGCAAGGGGCTGCAATGCTGGGACAAAGCTCTGTAGGCTTGGTGGGAAGGTGTGAGAAGTTGTAACACGAAGGATGGAGGCAACTTTCTACATAAAGGTAGGAAAGCACAGCACAGCTGATGAGTTTTCCTTGTTCCTTGGCACAGACAAAACACAGCAGGGCTGGGTTTCTGCCAGAAGTGGATGCAACAGCAATCTGTGGAGGTTTTTTTTTTTTTTTCAAAGATTACCTAAGAACATTGGGGTTCCAACTTAGAAAGCCAAAGGGGTGCATCTGAACTATCAGCCTAGCTCCCTGAGTAGCTCCTATAGTAGTGCTCATGGTGTGTGTCTATGAGCTCATCTGCCACTTTGTAGTTGGTATTATCCCCAAAGGCACAAACCCTGAAACAAAGCCTGAACATTTGCATGGGGGATGGCATCGACATTTCAGGCATTTTGGAGACTAAAATTCACCAAAACATAATTATTATGTCTGAGGACCCTGGCCAAGCCATAAGTCTGGTGCTTTGCAGTGTGGACATGGACAATCCATCATATTGGCCATGGTGGAGCTATAAAGAACTCCCCACAGACCTTTCCCAATCTCTGGCCAGCAGAAATCTGAATTTACCCAGCTGTTTCTTCTCCATCCTAGATGACAAATTATTCACAGCCTGTGTCTTCTGTAATCCCTTTCCACATCAACAGACACGAGGAGAAACATCTTGAGATGTTTTCTGAGTTGCAAGCTGGTTCTCTGGCCACAAACCCCCCTGTTTCCCAGAAAAGGGGTCTCCCACTGGACTTCTTTGCTGATCCTTTCCCAGATTTCCTTTTGCTAGGAGCAGGCAGCAGAATTGGAGCATAAAAGGCCTTCTTCCCACCCCTGCTTCATCACTGGGCTAAGCGTGGAGTCACCAAAGATGGGAACTGAAGCTGCATGAAGGGAAGCTTTGCAAAGCAACCCCATCATTTTCCCCAGCACTTTGCAAGGCTCCAGCAAGCAAAGCAGCCAGAGCAGAAAATACTGCATTGCACCAAAGGCAGAGAGAGAGAGAGAGAGAGAGAAATTCCACAGCCTGACAAGCAAAGGCTGTGTGACTGTCCCACTCCTGACAAACTGCTGGGTGGTGAGGAGGAAGAAGGCAGAAAGGATCCATGGCCCCCGTGAGTGATTCTTGGGGTGCATTTTGTGATGAGCTGCCCTGAAAGCTTCTCTCTGGTCTTGGGCACCTTTGGCATCTGCAGAAAGGGAAGGAAAATCTTCCAGCTTGCTGCCTGGAAATGAAAACTCTGCTCTTGGCTCAGGAGAGGGAAAGGGTGAGTGGAGACAGTGCCAGCCTATTTTTCTACAAGCTGTTTCTCTGCTGAGCTTTCCCACTGCTGCCCCCTTGGCTCTACTGTGGCCATGGAGACCTCTTTTCTCTCTGCCTTTTGCCCCCTCCAATGAGCTGGGTCAGAAACACCTCCTCCATGTCTCTTTAGATAGCAGCCAACCCAAATTAGGGGCACTGAGGCAGTGGCAGACACCAGCAGCTGAGGATGCTCCCAATCAGCCTTACTCAGCATCCTCAGACTGGGTCTGGTGCTACCTTCACATCATCCCTGCTCAAACTGGTGGGAGCTCCTTTGGGCTGGAGGAGGAGGAGGAGAGCAGACTCCTGCCCATCCTCAAGGTTTTGGCCATCAACCTGGTGTCTAGAGCTGACCCCAGAAACCTTGCAAAGCCAGATGAGGAGTGGTCCCTGGCTGGAAGAACAAGGGGGTAAAAAACCAAAAAAACAAAAAAACACCCACAAAAAATAGAACCATAGAATAAATTTTGGTTGGAAAGGAGCTTTTAGATCATCAAGTCTCACCGTTTGCCTAGAACACTGACAAGTCCACCACTAAACCATGTCCCTGGGCACCACATTTACAAATCTTCTAAATGTTTTGATGGATGGGGATTCCATCTCTGCCTTAGGCAACCTATGGCAGGATATTTTTCCTGAATATTGGATATTGTTCCTCATATCCAAGCTTAATCTCCCCTGGAGAAACTTGAGGCCTTTAACTCTTGTCCTATCACTTTTAACTTCATTGAACAGGCCCATCCCCACCTCTTTACAACTGCTTTTCAGGGGGCTGTAGAGTGTGAAAAGATCTCCCCTCAGCCTCCATTTCTCCAGGCTGAACATCCCCAATTCTCTCAGCTTCTACTCATAAGATTTGTGCTCCAGACCCTTCCCAGCTCTGTTGCCCTTCTCTGGACAAGCTCCAGAACCTCATGCAGGAAGGGAGGCAGGAATAGAAAATGTGTATTATTAACAGAGAGAATTAAACAAACTTTCTTCATTTTCATTGTTCATCTGAAAATCAAAATCACAAAACATTGGGTGTCTCAGGAAAGATGAATCACAGTGTCAGCAGCAAATGGAGGGGGGAACATTTGAAACCTCCTTGTGGGTAGATTCCTGAGTTCAACAGCAAAGGTTCAATGCTGCACAGCTGTGAGATGAAACCAGATCCATGGTACTTGGGATGGGTGCTGGGAGCATGTAAAACTGACAAGCCTTGCCCAATGTGCTCAGCACCCCGAGAGAGGTAGGAGTAGAGAGAATACAGTGAAATAAAGAGCCACAACACACCAGGAAAACTTATCTTCTGATGGCTGCCCATTGACTTTGGGTGGAGGCTGGAGAAGTCCAGAAAAAGGGCAGGAGAGGTGCCTGGTTAAAGCTGGAAGGCCATGATGCAGGAGGTATTGTCCTCTGTGCAAACTCTTTTTTGTAGAATCATTTAATCATGGAATCATAGAAAGGCTTAGGTTAGAATGGACCTTAGAGATAATTTTCTCCAACCTCATCCAGCCCAGGTTGCTCCAAGCCTCATCCAACCTGGCCTTGAACACCTCCAGGGAGGGGGCAGCCACAACCTCTCTGGACAGACTTCTCTGTCCCTTTTGAGATACTCTCAGTTGTTCTTTGCTCTTTCCTCTTTCTTTTTTTCCCTTTGAAAACCAGGGAGCTAATTCCAGGACACTTTGTCTAGGGATCAGAGACATTTGTCTTGGATCAGTTGCAAAACCTCCAGCTGATACACAGTGGACAACCCTTGAAAAGGGTCAGGCCTTGGTACCTATGGAAGAATCAAGTGCAGGCAGGTGTAAGGAGACTGGAAATCAATTTTTGAGGCAATTTTGAGGGTTAAATATTTGGGTGAACTGTAGGAAACACTTCAGAGGGGTTTGACATCCAGAGTGTCAGGCTGTGTTTTATAGAAACATTAAGGTTGGAAAAGACCTCCAAGATCATCAAGTCCAACCATCAACCCAACACCACCATGCCTAAAACCTTGTCCTGAAGTGCCACATCATCACCTTTTCTGAACACCTTCAGGGATGGTGACTCCACCACTTCCCTGAGCAGCCTGTTCCAATGCTTGACAGCTCTCTCAGTAAAGAAATTTTCCCTGAAGCTCCATCCCCTTCAAGGTCCATGAAACAGACCCTGTAAAAATGAAGCACCCCGAAAAATCTCTTGTTACTTTTGATAACTGGAGAACTCTTTTGTCAACAAAAGTTCAAAGCCAGAGGATGGGATGCATTATATTGGCCTACCTAGCAGATGGAGGCTTCACATTGCAATCTGTAGTGTTCTCTTTCAGCACTCTTGGTACCTCTCTGCTTTATTGCTCATCAATCATATCACCCATCTTCTTGCTACCTCTATTCTACATTATTTCTAGAGTGGAATTCTCTGAGATGTTGTGGCTCAGGACTCCCTTTTCATGCCACTTGACTCCAACATAATTTTTTAGGGTCTTATGGTGAGATGACACAGATGCTGCATCAACACTAATCATACTCCTCTCCCTTTCTTAATCAACGGAGAAGGAGAAGCTTTCCCAGGTTGCACATTGACTGATCTGCTTATCATCTGTATTTTAAGATGAGTTGCACTTACTTGTGGTTATTTGTCTTGAGGGAGCACCAGGTGATCAGCTCGGATGTGGTTGGTGGAATGGAAACCCACCCTTAGCATCTATGAATTGAGACACAGCAACAAACAAGGGGCTTTGGCAATGGTGACTTTAAATTTCCTCAGCTATTGAGGAGGGAGATGCTGTGTGGAAGAACTCTCAGTTGCTCTTAGGCGTGTCCAATGACAGTGTCAATGTCATTGTCATTGTCAGACAGTGACAATGGGTTAATAGGGAGATGCTCTCATGTGTGCATGTTGTTGACTGAGACTGTTTGGCTGGAGACTTCAGGTTCAAACCTTGCCCTTAGCAGAAGGGAGGAGTCAACACTGCAGCCTTGTCCTTGCTCTTTTGTGAAGACCCAAGAGATTTGGGTTTCCAGCATAAGAAACACCCAAGTTCAAATCTCTCCATCAGCCAGACAAGGGGTAATTATATTTGAAAAGCAAGTGGCAGGGACCAGGTACCAGTAGTTGCCTCACATTTCCCATTAATATCTGTGTCCTGTTATCCATCTTCCACAAACTGTCCCGAGCTGGGACCTTGCTTGTTTGTGAAATACCTCTGGATAAATCAGCCAGAGGTGTCCAACCTTGCCAGTCAGAGGGCTGAGCACATTTTTTCAGAAAGGTCACAAGATCATCATCAATTCTGTCACAAAGCCAAAGCTCCACCAGCTGAGCTCCAACCCTGAGGTCTCTGAGCCCTGCTGGGAGAGGTGACAGCCAAAGCTCCCGTCCTCATCATCATGTCATGGTGACAGGATTCAGGATTCATCCCAGGCCATATGAGAAGTTGTTTTTTTCCCCCTGTCCAAGTGGGAGATGCTGAGGTTCAAATCTGGTCTCTGACACCTGCAGCACCCACAGCTCAGATCAAGACCATTACCAGGGGGAGTTCAGATGCTTTATGTGGCTCACTCCCAGCTCTTCCAAAGCCACATCTCCTTCCTGAATTGCTCAGGGCAGCTCAGCTGGGGGAGAAATCTGGAGTCAGATTTGAGAAGGAAAGCTCCCACCAGCATCCTCAGCCCCATTCACTGGAGCTGAGCAACTCTGAGCATCCATCAGCACCTGAGCAGTGCATCTGATGCACCATGCAGGTGGACCCAGCACTGGGTATTCAGTGGGTTGGTCCCTGTCTTCCCAGGGCTGGGTGATGACAGGTTTCTAGATGCCAAGAAGGTGAGGTTTTTTTGTTTGTTTGTTTGTTTTGGTTGGTTGGTTGGTTTTTTTGTATTTTTTTCCCTCTGTCTTCTGAACAGCTCTGGACTTGGCCACTGTGCATCTCCAGGCGTGGTGTTGCTGTGCTCACTGCTGTTTACAACCTCTCTGCCTGAGCTCACCCTGTTTTCCTGCAGGAATTAGTTGCCTTGGTAGTGAGTCAAGGGAACACAAAATGTTTTAAAGAAAGATGAATGAGAGTGTGTGATGCAGTTCCCATAAACCAGCCTTTGACTGACTCCCACTCAAATACAGCCATACAACAGGCACTGTTCCCAGTGGAGCAGTGGGAACTGTTTGGTTTTGACTTTTTTTTTTTTTTTTTTTAATCTTTTCCTTGCCCCCAGATCACCATCTCCCCTTAAATCCTATGCCTGCAGTTTTCCAGGCAGCCAGAGGAGAGATGTGTTTATTTGCACAGTGCCAGGCTGTGAATCCTGATTCTCTTGCTGACTTTTGGAAGCAATGGGCAAGTTGTTTGCCCGACACCCTGTATGTCAAGTCCTGCTCCTGTAAAACAAGCAGGGGGGGTGATGCTGGGAAAATAAATATGGCACTACCTGGCAGTACATAAAAATAATGGTGATGGTGGGGAAATTGAAGCACCAAGCTGTGTGCTTGTTTTGCTAAGGAGTTGCAATGAATCGTGCTTATTTCATTCAGATTCTGTGAGCCTTTGTGGGAAATCATCCTAGAGCTATCATCATCCATCCTGGCTTTTAGAAAGGCATTGAGTTCCTCTGGTTTATACCAGCTGAGGAAATAGTCCCCTTTTCAAGCAGATTTTCTCTCTTTCACAATTCATCCAGAGCTGGGACAACACAGGACATTCCCATCCTGTGGTCAGAGACAACTCTCATCTACACTCTTTGCCCATCAGTAGTTTGAGAGCTACAACTTCAGTCTCTGATCCCTTCTGCCTTGCAAAGGAAACCCAGCTTTCATGTTTCTTTCCCAGCACAGTAAAAAATGAAGGTAAAAGAGGTGGAAACTGCAGGAAGGACTGGCTTTAGGACCTGAACTAGCCTTAAACTAGGCAAGAAAAAAAAACAGAGCTGGGGAAAGAGCAAGGGAGAAGGAAGGAGATGGCTGTGGCTGCCTTCTGTCACCCTGATGCCTCTTGACATTACTTAGGAGGCAGCTGAGGTGAAGCCTCAGATGCACAGGAACACTCTTGCATATAAATGTACTTCCCCTGGCCTTGCTTCTGATCACCACTATAAACAATTTTTTCTCCCCATTTCTCCCTCCCATTCCTCTTCAAAGAAAATTAAGAGTAAGACCTAAACCAAGGCACTCTCTGGGTGCTTAGGGGGATGTGGATGCTTCCTCAGCAGGATGGGGATGGAAGGGATGCTCTCCTGAGGGCTTTTCCTGGCCTCATCAGTGACACCACAGCCTTGTGGAAGGGAATATTGCATAGTCAGGGCAGATTCCTTTTTCTTGCTGTCACTGTTAATTTTTATAACCTCTGGGACTGCAAGGGGCTGATTTGGGAGTAAAAGAATAAGAGAGAGCAGCTGCCTCCATCTTAAAAGGGGAGGGCAGATATTGCTCGATCACAAGTTTGATTTTTCAAGTATGGATCATTTTGAAAATCTGCTGAATAAGCTCGGTGGAAAATAACCCTTAAATACCCTATTTACCTTCCAAAAAAGCACCCACGACCTACAGAAGGTTCTCTTTTGCCCAGATGCTTCAGTGACATGGTTTTTGATGTGGTCTCACAAGCAGCTTTCCTGGCCTGCTTGTTGGATGTAGGAAGAAGGATCTGGAAAGGGGTTTCCTAAGCTGATTTTGTGCCATAGAATCATAGAATTGTAGAATTTTTTCATTTGGAAGCAAACCTTAAAGATCACCTTGTTCTAACCCTTCTGTCATGGGTGGGGATACCTCTGACTAGACCAGGTGGCTTCAATCCCCAATTCCAACCTGGCCTTCAAGAATTTCAGGGATGACGCAGCCACAGCTTCTCTGGGAAAAGAGGTTTTTCTGAAATTACCCTGTAAGCAAGATGGACAAACAAAGAGCTGCCTCAGGGATAGGAGAGGAGATGGATGGGTGTGGGATATTGTTCTTGAGCACAGGAAAGACTTAAAAAGCTGTAAACTTGATGCCTGTTCTTGCAAAGAAACGCTTTGCACGAAATATAACTTTGTCTTGTGCTCCAAAAGCATCCTCAAGATTTTAGCATGCTTGGGATTTCTTCAAGAGAGTAAAAAAAATTAGCCTAATCCCAAAGCAAGATCCTCCTCTGGTGTGTCCATAGACATCAACACATCTGCTGGGTACCACATAGCAGGGAAGAGGTGGCTGATGCTTCTGAAAAGCTGCACTCGTGGGACAGCCCCCTTTGGGGAAGGAAGCCCAGCTGTGGAGCAGCCCTCATTTGGGATGGTGCCATTAGAGATCATAAATAAAATGGGACACAGGGACCTCTAGGGAAATGAGCCCTGGCTTCCAGCATGATGTGCAGAGACAGCCACTTTCCTTTTATTTATAATGAGGCTGCGTGCCCGTCTGACCCCTGCTCAGACATGCATGCACACGCTGTTTGGGGGCAGATTTTCACCTCAAGCAATGGGAAATATATAGCAAGTTCAAAGCAGCAAGAACCAAATGCCTTTTGGTTTCTTTTTTTCTTTTCCCCCTCTCTTGAGAACCTGATTTCAAGCCATTTCAGAGCTTATAAACTCTATGGAAGGGTGTGGATCCATCCGTTCCTCTGCTCCAAAACTGGAGGTGTAGGTGCTGTATCCAAGTATCTTTTGGAAGCAAGAGAGAATAATCCTCCTGACTTGGATATTTCCTCTGAGCAATTCCTTCAGAGAGCCCAGGAAATCTGTTTTACAGTCTACCCAAAATCTGCAGGCAGCACAGGAGCAAATTCATCTCCTTTTTTTGTTTGCTCACAATGAACTGTAGAGGTTCATTCCCAGCACTGTTCAAAGTTATTACAGCAACATCACTGTCTGTCATAATCATTGCAGTCCCTTTATTTCACATTGTCTCTCCGTTCTGCTTTGGGTTCTTGTGCCTTTACCATTTCTGTCTTGATATTTCCCTTCTACTTTTCAGTGGGGTGACACTGGAGCTGTTAACTGCTACCTTAACCAAGCTTATGGTCAATAGCAAGAGATCCAGCAGGCTCCAGCTGTCAGCCTCTCTGCTGTCTACTGATTTTTCCTTTTTTTTCATCCCCCAAGGAAGATTTCATTCCTCTGCTTTCTTCTTCCCAAACACCAGCCCATGCAGAGTGGGCAGGATTTCCTTTTGCACTTGACTAAAGCACATATTAGATAGAATCATAGAATAGTTTGGGTTGGAAGGCACCTTAAAGATCATTTAATTCCAATCCCTCTGCTATGGACAGGAACACTTCCCACTAGATCAGGTTGCTCCAAGCCCCATCCTGGCCTTGAGCAGTTCCAGGGATGGAGCATCCACAATTTTTGTGGGTGACCCTGGGCTACTGTCTCACCATCCTCACAGGAAAAAAAAGTCTTTCCAATATCTAATCTAAATTTCACCTCTTTCAGCCTCAAGCTGTTTTTCCCTTGTCTTATCACTCCATGCCCTTGTGAGAAGTCCCTCCCCAGATTTTCTGTAGCCCCTTCAGGGACTGGAAGGTTCTCTAAGGTCTCCCTGAAACCTTCTCTTCTCCATGCTGAACATTCCCAACTCTCTCAACTTGTCTTTGTAGCAAAGGTCCTCCAGCCCTCTGGTCATTTTTATGGCCTTAAAAACAATCTGAGAAGCAATTCACTCCACCCTTAAGTACACAGAGTGTCCAAAGTGTAAAACTTGAGTAGTCTTACATGGGTGGACTTGATGGCAAAAGGTTCTGGTCTGCTACCAACTGTGTGTCTCCCACTTCTATAATCAGGTTTCTTTTTAATGACTTGGCTAGAGCTGCTGTCTGCAAGGCAACCTTGGGAATTCTTCCCCTTTTGAAAGGGCAGGTTAGGAAGATAAAGACATTCAATGATCAGTGTGTGCTAATGCTAAGCTCTCATGTTACTGACAATTGTCAGGTTACTTGCCTTTAGACTGGTTGTATCTGGTGTTTCTGTACAGTGTATTATAGACTAATTAATGCTGGTAATGATAATGGTCCTCCTGCAAGAAGCATGGAGTATTATCTCTATCTATCTTCTTGTCACCTTCCTTTTATCAAACCATTAAAGGCAGGCAGGCTATCTAATGGGGCTATCAGCCCCCAGCACACTAACTCACATCCATATGGAAATGGAAAGCACTCTACAGATGGAGGATAGATGCTTACACTAATTGTGGAGACTGCAGATTGGTCTTCTGCTTTTCATTGGATGCACTTTCTAGCCCTGACCCACCTCTTCTCAAAGTTGGAGGGCAATTTATCTTCTGCAAGCACCCATCTTTGGCAGTTCAGATTTCAATCTGTCATCTTTAATATCAGCTGGAGGCTCATATATTGTACATTCCTCAAAACAACAATTCAGCAGAGCTGCTCCTTTTTCCTTTTTCTCTTCTCTTCTCTTCTCTTCTCTTCTCTTCTCTTCTCTTCTCTTCTTCTCTTCTCTTTCTTTCTTTCTTTCTTTCTTTCTTTCTTTCTTTCTTTCTTTCTTTCTTTCTTTCTTTCTTTCCTTCTTTCTTTCTTTCTTTCTTTCCTTCTTTCTTTCTTTCTTTCTTTCTTTCTTTCTTTCTTTCTTTCTTTCTTTCTTTCTTTCTTTCTTTCTTTCTTCCTTTCTTTCTTTCTTTCTTTCTTTCTTTCTTTCTTTCTTTCTTTCTTTCTTTCTTTCTTTCTTTCTTTCTTTCTTTCTTTCTTTCTTTCTTTCTTTCTTTCTTTCTTTCTTTCTTCCTTTCTTCCTTTCTTCCTTTCTTCCTTTCTTCCTTTCTTCCTTTCTTCCTTTCTTCCTTTCTTCCTTTCTTTCTTCCTTTCTTCCTTTCTTCCTTTCTTCCTTTCTTCCTTTCTTCCTTTCTTCCTTTCTTCCTTTCTTCCTTTCTTCCTTTCTTCCTTTCTTCCTTTCTTCCTTTCTTCCTTTCTTCCTTTCTTCCTTTCTTCCTTTCTTTCTTCCTTTCTTTCTTCCTTTCTTTCTTCCTTTCTTTCTTCCTTTCTTTCTTCCCTTTCTTTCTTCCCTTTCTTTCTTCCCTTTCTTTCTTTCTTTCTTTCTTTCTTTCTTTCTTTCTTTCTTTCTTTCTTTCTTTCTTTCTTTCTTTCTTTCTTTCTTTCTTTCTTTCTTTCTTTCTTTCTTTCTTTCTTTCTTTCTTTCTTTCTTTCTTTCTTTCTTTCTTTCTTTCTTTCTTTTCTTTCTTTCTTTCTTTCTTTCTTTCTTTCTTTCTTTCTTTCTTTCTTTCTTTCTTTCTTTCTTTCTTTCTTTCTTTCTTTCTTTCTTTCTTTCTTTCTTTCTTTCTTTCTTTCTTTCTTTCTTTCTTTCTTTCTTTCTTTCTTTCTTTCTTTCTTTCTTCCTTTCTTCCTTTCTTCCTTTCTTCCTTTCTTCCTTTCTTCCTTTCTTCCTTTCTTCCTTTCTTCCTTTCTTCCTTTCTTCCTTTCTTCCTTTCTTCCTTTCTTTCTTTCTTCCTTTCTTTCTTTCTTCCTTTCTTTCTTTCTTCCTTTCTTTCTTCCTTTCTTTCTTCCTTTCTTTCTTTCTTCCTTTCTTTCTTCCTTTCTTTCTTCCTTTCTTTCTTTCTTTCTTTCTTTCTTTCTTTCCTTTCTTTCTTTCCTTTCTTCCCTTTCTTTCTTTCTTTCTTTCTTTCTTTCTTTCTTTCTTTCTTTCTTTCTTTCTTTCTTTCTTTCTTTCTTTCTTTCTTTCTTTCTTTCTTTCTTTCTTTCTTTCTTTCTTTCTTTCTTTCTTTCTTTCTTTCTTTCTTTCTTTCTTTCTTTCTTCCTTCCTTCCTTCCTTCCTTCCTTCCTTCCTTCCTTCCTTCCTTCCTTCCTTCCTTCCTTCCTTCCTTCCTTCCTTCCTTCCTTCCTTCCTTCCTTCCTTCCTTCCTTCCTTCCTTCCTTTTCCTTCCTTCCTTCCTTCCTTCCTTCCTTCCTTCCTTCCTTCCTTCCTTCCTTCCTTCCTTCCTTCCTTCCTTCCTTCCTTCCTTCCTTCCTTCCTTCCTTCCTTCCTTCCTTCCTTCCTTCCTTTTCCTTCCTTCCTTCCTTCCTTCCTTCCTTCCTTCCTTCCTTCCTTCCTTCCTTCCTTCCTTCCTTCCTTCCTTCCTTCCTTCCTTCCTTCCTTCCTTCCTTCCTTCCTTTTCCTTCCTTTTCCTTCCTTTTCTATTTTTATTTTTTTTCCCCAATCTACCACAAAGCATTTCTAGTGGTTGGAGACCATTCCTATTACTGGCACTGCAAAGAAGAGGGTAAGTGGTCTTTATCTGGGGAAACTAATACTCAGTTGAGATGTTCTTTCCAGGTCAGTCAGTACCCCCAAGTGAGAGAGCAGGAAATTCTCAATGTTGGCTCTTTGACAAAAAGAAAAGGGGTCTTTTTGTGCTTCTGTGGTGGTGGAAAGAACCACAGACACCTTTCCCAGGGGAGAAATGATCACAGCAACAGCAATCCATTGGACAGATGAAAGCAAACTATTCTTATGCTCAAAAAGAAGCATAAATAGAAGCTGGGGATGTCTGAGGCACATGCTGCAGAAAGAGCCCCTTTCTGATGTATGTCTGACAAAAAACAGCTTAATATGTTTTTCAAATGGAAGGTTGAAAGCTGACTTTGGGAAAGAAATGCTTAAGTAGGAGTCTGAAGAAGATTTAGGGATTCTCTTCAGGGATCAGGCATTATTTCAAGAAACTTTGGAGAACATAGGTACAATCCAGCCATTAATCCTACATTCACCAAGCCTAAATGAAAAAAAGAAAACCAATTCAGGGTGTTCCACACCCATGAGGTCTCACATGTCCCAGCTTTGATCCTTGGTGACAACCACATAGCTCTTAGCATCAGTTTCCCTGGTTCAAGATACCCCGAGGCATCATAAGGTTGGCAGCAAAATCCCAAATGCTGACAGAGCAGCACTTGTGGTCTCTGCAGCCTGTTAGTATTATATATAATTTTTTTTTTAACTTCTCTTCATACTTTTACACCTGGAGAGCTGTGATTCCTGCAGATTTCCTTCTGGCTGCCACACAGGTGAGAGCCAAATCTCATCTGTATGCAACAGAGGTGAGAGACAGATGCACAACCCAGGTTCTCATCAGCTGAGGACAGGAGCAGTCAAGTGCTGTGAGATGTGTATCCTCAGTATAAAATAAAATATTAAAAAAAAAATAAAATCAATCTAATTAAAGTTAGTCATCAGGAGGACATGCAGTGCACCAAGCCACCCTCTTTGGATGTGTTTTCCCTAAGCTCTATACTGAGAATAGTTCCAACCCACCTTGTGGAGGAGCTATAAAAGTCCCAGAGCTTTCCCATGGCACTGTGCAGGGATTGCAAAGTTACAGCAAATTAAGAAGATGCTTCTCCTTTGCCAGCCTGACTCCTTGACTTGCCTTTTCCCTGTGCCACCAGGCTCAGCAACAAGGAATCCACCAGATCCATGGGAAATCTATGATGTGTTTCCCCCCTCATCCAACTACCAGGCTGTACACCATGGAGAGAAAGGAATTTCCCAAAGAATGGCTTAGATCTGATGAAGCAAATATCAAAACTCATCCAAAGATGAATGACCAAGGAAAGTGTGTGGACAGTGTGTTCCCTTTTGCTTCTAGAACACCCAGCTCACACGGTGACCCCACCTGAATCCTTCCCCTGGCACAAAATTCCCAAGCACTGATTATTTGGGGAAAATTCTGAGCTGTACATGCTCCTCTTCAAATAACAAAGCCTTGCTGAGATGTTGTCCTGGTACCAGAAGTCCTGGTACCTGCTGCAACTCAGAGACATGAAAAAAAAAAAAAAAAAAAAAGAAAAGAAAGTATGCTACAAACTGACAGCCTGAAAAAGCTGAACTGAGAGGACAAGATTTTCAAAGTTTGGCTGTTTTTGGGTATGATTCATGTGTAGTGCATCCAGCCTGGATGACAAAGAGGACAGTGCTGGTTGGTGACTCTGTGGACCTGAAGCTGTGGGTCTGATTCAGCCTCTGGTTGCTCCATCAGTTACTCTGGATGTGCACAAAAGTAAAAAAGCTCATATCTACCCCTGCATAGACTGAAGATGTGAGAAATTGTTCTCATTAGTGAGTGGTTATAAGAAGACAGAAATAAAAAATATAAATCTGCGCAGAAATTCCTATCCCTGAGGCTCTGAAAGTGCCAGACAAATGGTTCATCTTCCTTCTAGGTCTTGTTTTGGATGGCTGTAAATCATCTTGAGTAATGTTTAATCTTCATTTCAGTCAAAACACCTCTGATCTGGCCACGAGTTTTGATGCAATCTGATTGAAGTGTGCCCATGAAATGATATGAAACATAAACAGAAGGGAGAGCAAAAATCATCTGAACATGCCTAGTCATCTATTTACATCTGAAAACATCCCTGGAGATAATGCCTGATTTTGTTCCACAAATGAGAAGTAATGAGAAAGAGAACATTGGCCAATGGCTGCCATTTTTGCAAACACCATCCCTGGTCTCAGCATTTGTACCCATTTATTTCACGGAAGCATTTGGGTTTTTTCAGACCTCACACAGCAGATCACTCTATTAACTCTCTCTCTTTTTTTTCTTTATTTTTTTTTTTCTTTTATGTTTTCTTGCTGGCATTCTTGTTACAGCTCTGAAATACAACAGGTTTTTCCTGTGGGTGAAATGGCCTGATCCAGAGGCTGCTGAAAACAACACAAGCCTCTGCTTTGGGATCTCCTGTAGACTCTGAGGTCATGCTGGTAGGAAAAGGATGGATGTCAGCTCTCCAGATGTAATTAATATTAATATGTAATAATAATAATGTTAACAGGCAGACCAGGAAATTATTACAGCTGCTTGCTGGAGTATTGCATATCCCCAGATGTGCTCTTAGATATTCCATGACATCTCTCAGTGCCTGCTACATGCTTGTCACCCTGTTCTCTCCTCCAGCTATCTGCTTATTTGTTTTCCCTCCTGGCTACCTTGTATATTATGGGATATACTTAATATTACTGCAACATATGTGGGAATACTAGAGCTGGTTTTCCATTAGTTTCCTTGGTGCAGCATCACTGTCCTGGGCCTGGATGTGAGGAACAGAAAGGAACGTGTGTCTTGTGAACCATCAGTGTTTGTCACTATTTTTTTTTTTCTTCCCATCTTTATAACCATTCTATCTATTAGACCCTATGCAAGCTTATGTCTCTGCATTTAACAGCTGCTATGTTGGTACCAGTTTATTTCTGGAAAAATTAGGAGCTGTCAGGATGTCCAAGCAAGTACACAAAGAAACCTTAACACGGGACCTATGGCATATCCCTTGCCCAAAATACCTCCCAAGAGCAGGACAATGTACCCTTTCTCTCTCTCTGACAGGTGTGCAGCCTCTCATAGAATTACAGAATAGGTTTGGTTGGAAGAGACCTCAAAGCTCATCCAGTTCTGACCCCCCTGCCATGGGCAGGGACACCTCCCACCAGCCCAGGTTGCTCCAAGCCTCCACCACTTCCAAGGATGGGGCAGCCACAGCTTTTATTCCAGTGTCTCACCACCCTCAAATTAAAGAATTTCTTCCTAATACCCAATTCTCATCTGAATTAGAAATGTCTAGCACCATGGTGGTGTAGACTTGGTGGTGTAGCTACCTACAACGCTGCACACAAGCCATAAAAACTCCACAGAAACCTGTTTTCTGTATCAAAGCTCTTTAAATCAGAACCTTGAGGCTTCTCAGAGGAACCTCTAGAGTCTCCAGGGACTGGAGAAATGGTGCAAATGCCTGATGCAGGACCAGAGGGGAGAAGAGGGCATCACAAAAATTACTCAGTAGAAGAAGAAGGAAGGAAGGCTTTGAGGAAAGGAGAGCTCAGAGGAAGGACAGAAAGATGAAAGAACCATCTTGACTGAAAACACAAAGCAGAATTTTTTGCATATTTTAAAACATACTTTCACACGAAACAAAATGAAGAAAGTTTCTTTGATGGGTTCATTTGTTTGTCTCTATGAACACACTGGATCCAATTCTCCTTTATACAAAGATCTTGTAACATTATTCATCCTGAACAAAGAGGTTTTATGGTGTGTTCACCTTCCATTAAAGCACCTCCAAAAAGGTTTTCCTGTAAGAATCAAATCAATCTTTCCAGTTCCCTCAAATTCTTAATTTCTCCTTTCACTCACAAAAACTTCTTTGAAATAATTCATTGGGAAGAAAAATAAGAAAAAGGACTATTTTAATGGAACATTAAACTAAAATTTAAACCTGTGAGAGCCCAAAAACGCAGAGTTAAAACTCCCAAAGCCCCGTGTTATGTTCTCAAGTAATTAAAGACCCTATGTCCTAGCATAATGATTAGGAGAAGGGATCAAAATTACAGTGGCCCAGGGAGCTTTAACTCTTCAGCCTTGAATCACAGCCTGATCCTTCTGCTAATGCACTTCTCTCTCTTTTACGAACACATTTGGAGCATTGTAAAGAGAAAACGATCCCAATCTCTAATCTTCCAAATATATTTTATGTGTGTTTAATACCACACACTTTGCTAATATCACACATTAGGTTTAATGGTTCAATTTGGAGAAAAACATCCCAGTAAAACACTTTCAGTGTTCCTTCTCCATTCATCTGAAAAAGATATAAACAGGTACATGAAGAAAGGGACAGGGAGAAAGACTTTAATGGAGGAAGGTGGAAGGTCATTCTTGAACCATGCCTGGCTGCTTCCAGAAGGTTAGAGAAATTAGATTTTTAAAGGAAAAAGTGATGGGTTGGGAGAGACCAGGCATAAATTGGGAACAAGAAGAACAGACCACATATCTGTGGGTATTTCAGTCTGTAAGATGTTTGACTTGTTTTTCAGGGTGACATGAGGTCCTTCCTGTCATCTAATGCTCTTTTTTTTTTTTTTTTTTTCCCCTTTCTTCTTGTAAGATGAGCTTCCAGCAGCTCAAACCCTCTTTAGGCTTTCACTTCTGCCATTTCCCAGGGTCTCATCAAGCCTTGGAAAGCTCCAGTGGTTCCCTGAAGTTGCTCAGGGATGCTTTGGCTCTGTGCAGGGATGAAGGTGAGATGCAGGGCTGGAGAGTAGTTTCATGAAGGATGTTCATGGAAGTCATAGACAGGTTGAGCTGGATGAAATCTCTGCTCTGGAGAGGACAGTAGAGGTTCTGCCTGTCATTCCAATGGGACCAGTTCCCTCTCACCCCCTTATACACACACACTTGCACCATCCTTTTCTTAAATCTGTTCCCAAATCTGCAGCTGATCCCATTTAATCTCTGCTGCCCTCATCTTTTTCTCTATCCATGAAATAGGGCAAACACTATTCCTGCTTCCTCCCTGATGTACTTTGAGGTCCTCCCCAAGACCAAACTATTGGCCCTGATTGCAGAGAGGTCCTAACTCGTGGGAGCTCTGGAGGATGGAGATGATGGATCCCATTGAGATGAACTCTTGAGGAGCCCCAAAATCACAAGGTTCCCCTTCCTCCCCAGTCAAGTATCACCTGTAATCAGGTGTGCATTTCACTGCAAAGTTAATCCAGCGTGTAATGGTTTCCCAGTGAGGTTCCCAAACTGGTGACCCCATGCCATCAGTGGCATTGCAGTGTTACTTGGCACCTTCTGGTGCATGGCTGCAGTGATTGCTGCCATGAGACACTTGTCACCATGATGCTTTAGATGTTGGGTTGAACATGAGGCATGTCTAGCTTCTTGATGGGCTTGTCCTGTGTGTTATACAAGGGAAAAAGCAGGACAGAAGACAAGCTGGAGGAAACAGATGTCCTGTGTCTGTCAGATGACACTGTTGGGGACATTGTTGACTATGGTGGGTTCTGTCATGCAGGACCAGTAGAACATTGTGAAGATGAAGAAACATAGGTCAGAGGAATGCTGCTTCTTCCCCAAATCACAGCTGGGCTGGGCCTCAGTTTTCTCATCAAAGAAGATGAAAACATCAATTATCTTCCTGTCTCTGGGAATGATGCTGCCATTAAACTGCCTTAAAAAGGGGGGTGGGAAGTTTTCTCACTGTCATTATAATGCAAGGGGCTCCAAAACTGCAAGAATAGTGATATTGAGTGTATTGGTGGACTTGGCAGTTTTAGGTTAACATTTTGGACTCAGTGATCTTAAGGGCATTTTCCAATATAAATTATTCCATGATTCTAGGATTATCAGTTTTGGGAAGGCCCTTCTAAGGGAATCACTGACATTGCCTGGGGACACCAGACCAGCACAGAAACAGTCTGTATTTTTTTTAGATCACAGAGGGAAAAGAACTGTAAAAGAGAAAAAAGAGAGAGAAAAAAGCTTTTCCTCTTTCCCAGAAAAGAGGAGTGACTTACTGATGTAGACCAGTCTATATCTATCCAGCAAAAAAAAAAAAACAACAAAACAAGCAAAGCAGAATGGAAAATAAATGTCATAGAATCATAGAATGGTTTGGGTTGGAAGGGACCTTAAGATCATCTAGTTTCAACCTCCCTGCAGGGCCAGGGACACCTTCCAGTAGACCAGGTTGCTCCAAGCCCCATCCAACCTGTCCTAGAATATTTCCAGGGATGGGGCAGCCACAACTTCCTTGGGCAACCTGGGCCAGTGTCTCACCACCCTGAAATTTCAGAATATATAAAGAATTATATATATGTATATATAAACACACACATATATATATACAGTCTTTGGAATTGCTGGAAACCTTTTGACCTATCAGCATCCATGAAATCAGAATTAACCTATCTGGACTGCTCATTTCAAACCTTTGACCAAGCCCATGAGGCACTTTAAAAGCCACATTGACCTTCATCCCAGCACAATTTTCCATGCTGCTTCTGCCTCCCACTGTGCCACTTGTTGAGTGGCCCCATGAAGGGAAAATACCCCTGTGCCTGCCTCTCTCCCCTGTAAGAAAAGAGCTTGAATTACAGGACTGAGAAAAGGCAACGATCTTCATGAATTAATCCCCCAACACATCACACAAATTTAGCCGTGTCCAGAAAATTGGATTTCCTGAGAGCTAGGGGGGGGGATTTACACCGTGCTCAGCCCTGACTCAGGTATTACAGGCATTCAGCTGTGCAAACAGGAGAGATGATGGCAGGCAGCTGCCAGAAAAAAAAAAAAAAAAAGCCTCCAGATGCCTTAAGTGCTGTGGCTGTTCAGCAATGGTTAGTGACAAGGGCCAGCCTTGCAGCAAGAGAAAAGGCCACGGGCCAAAAGCACTCCAACAAAATATGTTGGGGGGGAATTTGCATCTTCCTGCCTTGCTCTGATTCATAGGAGAGCCTTAACAGGGTTAATGCTCCTTTCCACTCTCTCATGATATTAAAAAATTATCTGAGGAGGTCTTTTCCAGCTGTGTTTCTGGTTGGTTGGTTGGTTTGGGTTGGTTTTTAGCTTGCTTTTTAACTTAGAAATAGGAAAAACACAAAGAAGCAGCAATGTGAAGATAGAAGGGGGGTCCCAGTTGTGCACTGGGGGGTTTTTTGCCCTCCATTAGTAATCCAATAACAAAACTCCTTCCTCCTACCTTGTTCTTGAGCATTCAAGCTGAAGTGGAGATGAAAACAAAACCAATGACAACTGGAAGATGAATTATAATTCCCATCCCCTTCTCTACTATTCACTAACTCTCTCTTTTGACATTGTGGCTTTTCCAGCCACAGGGTTGTCAGGTTTCTTTCTTTAAAACAAAAACCTAATATTGGAAGTACTTCCCAAGAATCCTGTTTCTATAGTGCAGTCCCTCTTACCAGCACTTGGGACAAGTAATTATTTAGGAGTTAATCTTCTAAATAATACCATGAGGTGGGGAAGATGTCCCTGCTGGTACAGATGGGTGAGGAGAGGTGTGGGGGGAGGAGGGTGAGTTTCCATCCCATAACCTTATGGGGTTATGATAAAGATTGGGTAGATGTGGTGCTCGGGGACAGAGTTTAGTGGTGGAATTAGCAGTGCTGGGTTAATGGTTGGATGTGATGAGCTTCTCCAACCAAAAAAACTCCTTGATTCTGTTCTATAGGTGGCTCTACCACAGCTGGTGGCTGAAGTCCCTTGACAGTCTACAGAAGGATTTATCTTCCCCTGAAGCAGGTAGCCAGGTTTGGCTTGCAAAATGCCTCAAATTTAGACAGAGATAGGAGAGGTGAATCCAGCTTCAAGTGGAGATGAAAATAAACCCAACGACAACTGGAAGATGAATTATAATTCCCTTCTCAGTTATTCACTGACATTGTGGCTTTTCGAGCCATAGAGTTATCAGGTGGCACAGAGGTACAAAGCCAGTTGCTGGCTGGAGCAAGTCAGGAGGATGGGCATTCCAAAGATATCTTATTTCCATCCAAATATTGCTCAGTTTGTGGTTTAGAACCAGAAATGAGATCTTGGTAGCACAATGTAACTGCTTGGAGGAAGAGATGGCTGAGAGTGGGTGCTGTAGGCATCTGTAAAACCATGAATGCCACTGAAGAATGAAGAGCAAAGCTCCTTCACCATCTCTTCTGATGCACTAACAAGGAGGCATTGACTCTGCCAGGCAGGCAGTGCTTTGTGGAAAATAATCTAAAAAAACCCCACAAGTTGTTCCGCAGGCTGCCTTCTCATGGCAGAGGTTTACACAGGTTCAAAAAGCTATTGGATGAATTCCTGAAAGGAAAACAAAAATTCTGAATGCCTTCTAAGTGTAAAGGTCCTTTTCCCAGGCATCTGCTGGACCCTTGCTGGATAGAACTTTGTCGTGGTAGTTCTAGGGTTTAGGCAATGGGGAATGTTTGGTAACTTCTTCATCCAGCCATCCATCCATCATCCATCCATCAATTCATTCAGCCATCCAGACCTTCTGGTGCTCTCAGATCCCATAGGAAGCTGGTGACCTGTTCTCAGCCCCACTATAGGACACTCCAATGGCACCAGGGGACACCTCTGGGCTGCACCTCTCTACCTTGAAGATTCCCTGCAGCAGATGCTCTGCTGGCTAAAAAAGGGGGGAAAAATGGTCTGCTCTTCACACTCCTAACCCTGCAGAGATGAGTTAACCTCCCAGGCAAGCTGTGGGTTTGCATGTGTGAGGAGAAGACTGTAAAAACCAGTTCCCAAAATGCACCTGCTCTGCGACTCCATAAAGCTGCAATGGCCTGGCAGCTTTTGCAGCCACTGAACTCACTTGTTATTTTGCTTTAATTGCAGAGGCAGAGCTGGGTATCAAACCATGGGGAACAGATTTGGGCTCAGTCCCATCCCTGAACCACTGAGTGTGATGATTTGACAGTGAGCCAAGCCCTTGGACTTCAATGTGTGAGCTGGAGACCTATGGTGAAAGGAGAGCAGAGAGAGCAGTATGGGAGCCACCTCCAGCATCCAGATGCAGACCCAACACCCCTTTAAAACCCCTTATTCATGCAGAGGCAGGAACATGCCAAGATTTCTCTTTTTTCTTTTCTTTTTTAATGAACCCACCAGGCTTTCTCTCTTTTAACTCCACCAGGGTTTCTCTCTTTTACCATTGCAGACTGCGCATTAGCAAACACAAATCACACCCTGCCAAAGTTGGACCCAACAGCCTCTTTAATTCTCAGCACACAGTTTTATGCAGTGTCAGGCACTGGTTTGCCAAATGGATTGAGGCTGCTTCAGCAGCTCCCCTGCATTAACAGCTTCTCCTGTGCTCCTTTTTCTCACTCCCCTACCATGATGCTGGTGGCTCTTGGAGTTTCAATCACTGCATTTCACTGTCACGTCCCTGCAGCTCCTGCAAAGCCACAGGGAGAAGCAGAACTGTGATATGGCCCCTGGGCATCTGTGTTTGCTTTGCTATCTTGCCTCTCCTCTTGTCTTTGCAGCCTCTTGCACGCTGTGATCATGATGGGAGGAAAGAGATGAAGGATGCAGACCCAAAATAAGAGTTTGTTAATTTTCAGTGGGGTTTGCAGTGGGGCTTTTTAGTTGTTTTTTGGTTTTTTGTTTTTTTGGTTTTTTTTTTTTGTCTTTAGTTGTTTGGGCTTGGTTTGGGATTTTTTTGTTTGTTTCAATTTGGCTGGTTTGTTTGTTTGTTTGCTTTTCGCTGGAAGCATTTCTAAAGACCCTGTTCCTTGGGTAACTACTCTGCACACTGATAATTCCTACTGTAGATTCTCTTCATCCCTTCCTGGGTACCTGGGCATCAGAACAGGCCAGGGGAGGCCAACAACCCTCTAAGGACACAAAATTGTGCCTTTTATACTCCACTTCCATGGGAGCAAACCCCTTGATGGTTAATTGTTGACTTTATTTGATTTCACAACAAAATGATACTTTTTTTTTGCAGAAGGCCTGAGTCACACCCCTGGGTGCAACATCTTTCTTTCTGCCATCATTGGACACATCTTGGGACAGGAGGAAGCAGAAAGAGTGCTGGGCTGTGGTTGCAGCTATTCATGACACCAGGAATGGGTCTCAGAGCAGAGCAGGGAGGTGATTTGTTGTGGATTTCCCTTTGAGATGGTATATGGGGGGGGGAAATGCAGGTTTTGAAAAGCTGAAACTAGCAGAGATAAATTTTGATTTTAATCTTGTCCCCATTTCACTTTGTACTATCACTTCAGACCAGGATGAGTGCTGCTTGGGGGAGAGTCTCCTGGGGCTGGTGGGAGAGGATGCATCATACTTTCCTTTTCCTTGGCTTCACAGCATGGCTGGTGGCACGTTGATCTCCCAGGGGAAGTGGTGGATTTTTCTCCTCTGGAAAGCATTTAAGTCTCAGCTCGACAAGATGCTGAGACATCTCACACAAACAATAATCTGAGAAGGGTTGGACCAGATGATCCTTGAGGTCCCTTCCAACCTGACATTCTGTGATTCTATGATTTAGAAAGGCTGGAGGTGCTGGAAAGAAGGGGCATTTTAAGGAAATAAAATCACTTGGTCAACTAAAAAGCAAGAATTTTCATCTTTGTAGTTTTCCCTTACAAGGGAAGGTTAGGGTGAAAGGGATGTAAAGTTTGGCAGTTTCATAGAATCATAGAATAATTTGTATTGGAAGGAACCTCTAAAGGTCACCCAGTCCAATCCCCCTGCAGTAAGCAGGGACAGAACTAGATCAGGATGCTCAGAGCCTCCTCAAGCTTCAATTTCAATATCTCCAGGGATGAGGCCTCAACCACCTCCCTGGGCAATGTGATGCATTTTTCCACTACCTTCGTGGTAAAGAACTTGTTCCTAACATCCAATTTAACTCTATCTTTATTTAATTTCAAAAAATGGGGCTGCAGATTCTGCTCCCAGCCACGCACACCTCCAGATGCTTCAGGTTTTGAAAGAAAAGACCAAGCTGTGACCGACCTTAAGAGCTAAAGCATTACATGAAATAAAAAAATAATCCCAGAAGAGTTATTCCTGCATGACATGTGCTCATTTGTACCTGATTAATGCTTACCCAGGACACACAGCCCCGGAGAAGCTGCCTGGGATGGTGCACACCCCTCCCCATGCTCGGGGAGAGGACAAACCACTCCAGCATCACTCTTCCTGCTCTCATAATATTGTTGTTGTTGTCTGCTTTTTCCCCTCTCTCTCCCTCTCTCCACGTTGACTGTAGGCAGATTAGAGCAGAGAGATGATGGATGGCTGGATTAGATGCCTCCCACCTGCTTTAGGTTTATAAGGCAATCTTTTTCTGTCCTGTTTGGATGCATCTCCCCCATTGTGAGCACAAAAGAGAGAATAAGAGGGAGCTCTGATGACAGGAGAGCAGCTCTGGTTTACATGGCTGTGCAGCATGAAATCATTTATGGCATTTAAAAAAAAAAAAAAAAAAAGAAAAAAGTAAGCTGACAAATATAATCAGTTACAGCAAGCCAGCTGCCAGGTAAGATGGAATAACCATGGGTTTCACCATTCAAGGTTTAGTGAAGGTCCCAGGCAGGGGGAAAGGAAAGATTACTGTTGGCTTTAAGGAGAGCTACCTCCTCTCTGTTCAAAGGCTGAGTCCCACATAATCCAATTTCACATCCTGCCTTTAAAATGTTATTGGATCTTCCTGGAACAGACAAATGTTGAAACTCCCAGGAGGAGAAGAGCATGAACTAGCCAGATACCCAGGTCTCCAAGCTGTATTTACAGGTGAGCCCTTGAGCAAAGCTTGCAATTCAAAGTGTCCTCTCCAGGGCTGGATCTGATATTGAGGGTCTGTATTGTGCTGCTGAGTTTCAAACAGAGCTCTTGGCTTCAATATGGAGATCTTCAGGAATTACTTGCTGTCTGTATAACCCAACAGCTGGAAGAGCCTATATGGAGCTGTTGAAGGCCAAGCTGGATAAAGCTTTCTGCAACCTGGTCTGGTGGGAGGTGTCCCTACCCATGCAGGGGGGTTGGATCTTGATGATCTTGAAGGTCCCTTCCAACCCAAAGCATTCTATGATTCTATGTTATGGAAAAATAGGAGTGTGACCCTTTTTCTCCACACCAGGACCCTTTGTAGACAAGCCTGGTGGTGACCCAGAGACCCATGGGAGTGTAATAGGTATTGTGGCAACAGTGGGGCGTGTGAGGTTGGGCATGGAGCAATTAAGATATTTTAGCTGGAGCAGCAGCAATGGTTAAAAGCAGCCAAGCCCTGAGGTCTGGTTTGGATGGTCAGGTGTGTCAAGGTTTAACACTGGCTCAGCAATTAAACTAACTGAGAGATTGCTCTATTAATCTCTCTATTAATCCCCCTCTCTTCCCTGAAAAAGGAAGGAGAGAGAATAAGGGAGAGAGACTTAGGGGTTGGAAACTAAACTACACAAATTTAATAAAACACTAATGATAAATAGGAAAAATTACTAAATCTATACAAATATACAGGAAAATACACGTTCCTCCCCCCTTTCCCCCAATAACTCTCACATCCCCACTGAGGCTGCAGGGCAGCCCTGGGAAAGTCCAGGCTGGAATCCTGGGCTCAGGAGCAGTTGGGAGCTGGAGGCAGGAACACACAGATCCAGGCTGGAATGGATCAGGAGCACAGGCAGAGGAAGGGATGGAATCCTCCCAGGATGCTGAAGCAAACAGGGAGAGGTGAAGAGGGGGAAGCAGGAAGGGGTTTGACCCTTGTGATCCCTCCAATTTATCCTGAGGATGAGGTGTATGGGATGGAATACTCGGTTTGGTCAATTCTGGCATCTATCTTGTCCATTCCTCCCCAAAGGAGGGGTTCAGGTGGGACCTCTTTACTCCTTCTGGAAGGTAAAATGTTCCTCAGAGCTGAGCAGTGTCCTTGGCTCTGCAGCCCATTCTCCAGCAGTAACTATAACCATGGAGTGTGAGCAGTCCCAGGAGCAGACACTGCCTGAGAAACTTGCTGTTCATTTCAGCAAGTGCAGCTACTTACAAGAGACTGAGCTGAAAGCAAAAGTACAAGAGAGAAAATCACCTTTCTCCTGGCCCAAACCAGGACAAGGTGGTTTTAGCAGATGTCATATTTTTGTTCCTGAGCACAGTTGCTCCACTGACTTTCTTGTTTGTCTTCCTCCTGCTTCTGCAGTCACTGCTGGAGAGGACATGGTCTTGGGGAAAAAAATGTGAATGCTAAGGGCACAAAGTGGTGGAGTCCTGATGTGATGCTAATGATGAGTTGCTGAACTGAATGGTTCACCCAAGCATCCAAAGGGTGGTTCTGGGTTGCCTTTTCTTCCATAGGACTTTATAAAGCATATGTGGAAATGTTATGGCTTAATGTTGGTACCAATGTCCATAAATTGCATTCAGGGATCTTCCTCCCACACCACTTAGACTTCTGGGAGGTCTCACACTTCCCTTGGGGGCAATGCTATTTCTAGGGTGAAAAATGACCTGAGTGATATGCAGCAAGCTGGAAGATCATGTATACAGGGCAAATAATTGCTGTGTTTAACCATAGAGGGTGATTTCCAGGGAGGGTAACATTACCATAGAAGGAGGAGCACAGTTGGGTGATACAACAGAGTCACTTCTTGCCACTGTCCTCTTACTCCCTGGAGGAGCAGAGCTGGTGAACACAATCCACCTTGGAGCTGGGTCAAATGTCCTCCTGGAGCACTGAGCCCAAGGGAAAAACACAGAATAGAAAGAAGTCATCAGCTGGCACATAGAATTCTGTGGTTTGGGGGAGCAGTTTTGCACAGGAGGCATCAGCTGTGCTTGAGCTTTGGAAAACTCTTGGTTGGGGTTGAAGCTGCAGAGAAGCAGCTGTGCCTTGTGGCTCCCTGTGCTGAGACGTGCCTGTCCTTCAGTCCAGCATGAGTTACAGCACCTATAAAACTGTTTTTTTTATTGGTGAGCTTAATGAGCTCTGAGCCCTCTAGGTAGAGCCTCGTAATTACACAGTTTTTTGGGATGCTGATTTAGGGGTTGCATGGAGTCCCTCCCCTCCCCAGCCTTTGCTGCTGAAGGCTGACCAAACCACCCAGGTGGGCTGTCAGCACTAATCCCTCCCTTCCATCCAAAAATAACTATATAATAAACAAATATCTGATTCATCAGAGACATTCTAGGAACCTGCTGGTGTGATGGATCCTCCCAGCACTGTTGTCACAGCACAGAAAAGAGAGGGCATGAGTATTTCTGAACTGTTGTAACACCAGGGTTGGGTGGGATACATTCGTTTGAAAAATCCTTTTACAAATATAGGCCCAGGATTTCCAGGGAAGGAGCTGTTTTAGGAAAGATCTGGCACGCCCTCAATAATAATAATCATTAGTAGTAGGATAATTACATTAATTACTGTAATTACAAGGAGGGCAAGGCACTACAGGAATCATAGATGAGTAGGGGACTACATCAAGCATTCCTAGGTTTTCCTTTCCTCCCTGCAGCCTAAAGTCAGCTGCATTGCTTGCAGAGCAGGAGGAAACAGCTCCAGAAACACACAGACACACACAGCATCTTCTGTACCTCTGTGTCAATATCAGAGTGTCAGGTAGAAAATGCTGCCAGAGCCTGGTAGGCAAAAAAAATTTAAAAATGACAAGGGAATCCGGTGTTATCTGGAACTGCTCTCTCCAGAGAGGCTGAAAAATCTTTGATAGGTTCACTCCAGGGGAAATAACTTTGGAGGATAAGAGGCATTGATGTGCGGCGAGCAAAAGCGCGGCAGCGGGGTAGGAGCTGACATGCATCCTTTTATTTCTCTCTCTCTTTTTCCCTCTGCTCCCTTTCCCTATATTTTTTTTCTTTTTTTTTTTTTTTTTCTTCTTTAGTTATTTAAATATAATTTTTTTATTTATTTTTCAAAGCAGCCCCCAGGTCTCCCAGCAATGGTGAATGTTACAAAGAGTCGAGTGGAAGCTGGTGCCTGAATGGAGAGGGGGTGGGGGGCAAAAGAAGAGCAGGAGGCAGAGGGAAGAAAAGAGGGGGAATGTCAATAGACAAATCTGAAAAGCAAACCTGGGGAATGACTGTGTATCCAGCCTGGATTTGTGGTGTGTACATGCTGGTGGAGCCTCCAATGGAGCAGAGGAAATATTTTCAGAAATTTCCCCCTGGTTGGAGAAGGAGGAAAAGGTGGAGCCTCTTTTGTCAGGGAAATCTGCAGCAATATCCTAATCCTTTTGTAATTCAGCCTCTGTGATTCAGTCTGTCTTTGCATCTCTGGGTGTCAGATGCTGTTCCTGGGAAGGTTTGCAGCCCCTTTTCCCCTCTCCAACTTCTATAGAATCATAGAATGTGGCTTGGGCTGGATGGCACCTTAAAGATCTAGTTCCAGCCTCCCTACTTTTCTGCTGCAAAACCCAAACCCAAGTGAGCACAGCTCCTCTGCAACCCCAAAATCTGCTCCCAAAGTCTGGCACAGCTCATTAAACCAGGATATGGGGCAGGTCTTTTCCCAGGTCAGATTAATCCACCATGGCCAGGGGCTTGTGCTGGTTTGAGGTTGGTAGGAAACACAGAGCTGAGACCCAATTCTTCCCTGAATGCTTTTGTTCTATCACCCCATGGGAACTGTTTAGGGCAGCTGGCTACTTGTGGATTATTTTGAGAGGGACTTTTCTCCTGGAACTGCAGCTTGCAGAGAGCTACGTGGTTATGGCTGAGTTGCTTTATCACCGTGACTTCACTTTAGGGTGAGGAGAAAAAGAGAGATGGTTCCTTTTAGAGCAGAATTCATCTCTCCCAGCTGGGCTGAATTGCACCTGGGAAGTTCTTCTTTCTCTCCATCCTCTATAAAAGGAGTCTCAGACAGCTCGCTCACATTTACCTATCCTAAGTGATGACACATAAAGTTAGAGTGATGAAACCCAGCCAGGAATCATTCTCTCCCTTCCACACTGTAAGGGTTTGATTTTTTTTTTTTTTTTTTTTTTTGTTTTTGGTTTCATCCTGCTCCAGCCTTTTCTGCTCCTGATGGGCAGAAAGGGCTGGAGAAAAGGGTGCCATGGGAATACAGATACCCTGGGGAGATGGCAAAGCCTTTGGGTGACAGGTGGGGAGGTACAGCCTGGTCTTAAATGCTGCTGTAGGCATCAAAAGCAGCACTGTGAAATGACTGGAAAGCTTTCCTTTTTGTATCACAGAATTGTCACAGTTGGAAAAGACCTCTAAGGTCACTGAGTCCAATTGTAAACATCCCATTGCAATATAATATAGGTATCAATATCTGTATCACTAGAGCATGTCCTGAAGTGCCTCATCTACACAGTTTTTAAATACCTCCAGGGATGCTGACTCCACCACCTCCCTGGGCAGCCCATTCCAACACCTACCTACTCTCTCAGTAAAGAAATTCCTCCTCAGATCTTGTCTAAACCTCCTGTGGTGCAACTTCAGACCATTTCCTCTGGTCCTATCATTGTTCAGTTGAGAGAAGAGCCCAGCACCCACCTCCCTATAACCTTCTTTTAGGTAGTTTTAGAGAGAAATAAGGTTTCCTCTCAGGCTCCTGTTCTCCAAACTAAATATTCCCGATTCCCTCAGTCTCCCTCACAGGATTTGTTCTCCAGATCCTTCACCATCTTGGTTGCCTTTCTCTGAATTTGTTCCAGTAGCATCATTGTGGTTTAACCCCAACCTTCAGCTGGTAGGATGAGGTTTGAGAACTGAAGGGGTTAAAGGGAGAAAACTCCTGGGCTGAGATTCCAACAGCTCCATAGGTAAAGCAAAAGCTGCTCACACAAGGAAAGCAAAACATGGAATTAATTCACTATTACATTGGCAAGGAGGTGCTCAACCAAGAAAGCAGGATTCCATCATGTGTAATGGTGACTTGGGAAGACAAACACCAGCATTCCAAATGTCTTCCCCTTTTTTCTTCCGCCAGCTTTATAGGCTGAACACATCTCCCTGAAAGGAGATTGGAGAGAGGAGGGACATGGTCTCTTCTCCCTAGTTCCAAGCAATAGGACAAGAGGAAATGGCCTCAAGTTGCAGGAGGGAGGTGTGTGTGTGCTTAGATTGGGTATTAGAAACAATTTCTTCTTTCTGTCAGGTCCTGTCATAAGCTGCCCAGGGCAGTGGTGGAATCACCATCCTGGTGACTTCTAGGGATCTAAAAGCTATGTAGATGTTTTGCTGATGGACATGGTTTAGTGATGGCCTTGGCAGTGCTGAGTTAATGGTTGGACTTGATGTTTTTAAGGGTCTTTTACAACCTAAATGATTCTATAGATCCATGACATGATGTCCTGACTATGCTCCCTCCCAGCTTCTTCTGCACCTGCACACTAGCAAAAGTGGGAAGTTGAAAAGTTCTTGATTTCTTAGCAACCACTAAACCCATAATATCAGTATATTATGAACATTCTTCTCGTACCAAATCCCATACTAAATCCAAAACATGAATCTATTCTACCTACTAAGAAGAAAATTAGTTATTTCCAGTACTTGGTGAGTCTGAGGAGAATGATTGTTGCTTTTTGTTGTATTTATTTCAGCCCTGGAGCTAAAATAAGTGATTTTTTTTCATGGGATCAGTCCTGAAAATGTATCTGCAAAACTGTTTGTGGGGTATCCAAAACAGGTGGGAATTAGAGCTGTTGAAGAGGACTCTGCAGGTGTCCACCACCATCATGCATGGGCAGCCTCAGGAGACACAGCCCCAAGGCACAAGGGTTCAGTCAGAGCAGAAAAGTCTGTGGCTTGTCTTAAATAATAAGTAGGTCATGACTGTCAAAAGTCCGAAAAAAACTATGGGACTGGGTGGACATAATAGGAGGTGGCATCTGGAAACCTGTACCAAGGCAAATCCTCTTCCTTGGAGAAGCTGGGGAGATGGCAGTCCAAGCCAAGGTGATCTGGGGTGGCTTTTTTTTTTTCCTTTTCCTTTTCTTCCTAATATTTGTTTAATTGGATGTATTTGCATAGTGTAATTAACATGTGGAATTCATGAAGGTGCATCAGTAAGTTATTAGCTTCACTACAGCACCAGCTCAGCACAGGCAAGAAGCAGGGAATGGAAAAGAGCAAGAAATCAAGCAAAATACAAAGTCCCCCTTAGATGCAGATCCCCTCAAATGAGAGACAGCAAATGGATCCATCCTGATCATCTTCACCTCCTAAGGGAAGCTGAGGGAGATTCACACAGAGAGGAGAAGACCCAGTGGTCATGGGTGACCTTGGGGTAGTATCAGGGTGGTACTTTGGCTCTCAGAAGGCTAAAATATGGGAAAAGATCATTTCCAGGTCCAAGGGGCTCTGCTTTTTAGTTTTCTGTCTTCTTTTAGGCACCAGTTCCCAGGCAGACTAAAGGGGCTGTAGCTTCATTTATATCACATGTTCCCAAGTCCATGCAGCATCCTCAGCCAGAGCTTAATCTGGTTGCATCTCTCCTTTTCTGTAAAATACCAGTTCTGTCAGAGATTTCCTGTTTTTACCAACCTCAGAAGGAAGCAAATCATTACTATTACTCATTGCATTGCAGTAAATTTTACAGGTCCCAAGCAGAATTGCCATTCTCTCCTTTTGGAAGGTGTGGAGCCCACCCTGCTCTCCAGAAGCACAAAATCCAAATGCACAAAAACTATAATGCCATCTGCAGAGACACTGTAATGGATGTCATGGCAAGAATTGCTCTTCCAGTTGACAGAAACCAGTGTTTTAACCACAAAACCATCTATCTTTTCTGTCCCTCTTCCAGTCTCTTAGGATCTCACATGATTACTCAGTCTGTGTGGCTGATTTTTGGCTGGGAATATCACAGGATAATGACCTCTGTATTTAAAACCATGGGAATGACCACAGGGAACCTCTGTTAAATGGCCTATCAACATTTTTCCATCCTAGTAAACATCTGACATTATAAAAGGGAATTATGAGTACTAACAACTGGGATGAGTATCCAAAATTGTTGCCTGTTGTTTGAAATTACCATGGATTACAGTTCTGGTGTAGCTTTGACTTCACTATAGCAGGATCTATGCTCCTCCATGTCATTCCCTCTCATGAGGTCTTCACAGGACAGAAACCTTATCACAAGAATTTGTTAATCTGGCCAATCTGTCAGCAGCATCTCTGCAGGGCTGGTGGTCTCCTCATGTCAGAGCATTGGAGCTCCTCAGCAAGAGCCAAGGAACGTTTGCTGTGTGGGCAAGTGGTGGGAGCAACCCAAGATTTGTCCCAATTCCCTCAACGTGGCTAAATTGGTGAGATGTGTGTCTTCTGCTCCAGGCTCTAAGGAGCTCAGGCAGACCTGTGGGTTGCAGGTAACACAGTTTCTTTTGGCAAAAAAACCCTCAAAATTTAGAGGGAAGCTATCTGAAAGTTCATGAAGTGTAACTGGTTCACCAGTCAGCTTGGAAGTCATGTTCTCATCCCAGGAGACATCTTCCAGATTTAAGGGGAAAAAAAAAAAATTAAAAAGTAAAAGAAAATCCTGCTTTGCCTTTGGAAAACTCTCAAAACCTCAAATATCTTCCTGGATTGACTTTTTGAAACAGTGTGGCTTGAGGTATGTGAAACATTTCCTTCCAGCTATTGCAGAAGGAGGAAGACTGGAGCTGGAGATGCTTTTCCCAATAGCACCCAAAAAACTTGTAGCTTCTGATTTCTTCCTGTATTAAGAATACTGGAGGTCCTGGGTTCTAGTTTCATGCTCAGGAGGCCACTTTTTTTTTTTTTTTTTTTTTTTTTTTTTTTTTTTTTTGTGGATGAAGTAAAGCTTTTAGCCTAATGTTTATAAATATGTAAAGGGTGAGTGTCAGGAGGATGGAGCCAGGCTCTTCTCAGTGATGACCAATGATAGGACAAAGGTTAATGGGTGCAAGTTCTGTGTAAACAGAAGAAAAAGCTTTTTCACCACAAGGGTGACAACACTGGACCAGGCTGCTCAATGAGGTTATGGAGTCTTCTTCTTTGGAGACATTCAAAACCCACCTGTATGCATTCCTCTGTGACCTACACTATGTGATCCTTCTTTGGCACTAGATGACCTCTCAAGATCCCTTCCAACCCCTAAAATTCTGTGATACCATTTGCCACATGGAAGATGTGGGATTGCATTCAGAAAGAGTTGGACAACAGTTATTTACGAGCAACCCAGTGAGGGATTGCACTGACCTTATAAACTTTGGAAGTGAACTTGTGGGCTCTTTCCCACCCACAGTGGGGTGAGCTCCGTGCATTTCTTGGAAGGCCATTTCTTTGTGATCTGAGTTTACACATGTTTTAGTACATAAACAGGCATTTAATGTCCCCTTTGAAATAATTTCCTGCACATATTTCCAACTCCGCATCATCCTAGAGCAGGGAGTGGATGAAATATAATTGAAACCATTAAGATCAGCATTTATTTCAAAGAAAAAAAAAGAAAGAAAGAAAGAAGCAAAAGTCATTTCTGGAATATGTCTTTTTCAAATTATGCAGTCCCTGGGATGGCTCTGCTACTGGTGTGTTTTAATGCAGTCCCAAAATTACAGCCCATTGAGGTTTTCCAAGGAATTGTAATTTCACATTTCCTGACCACGCAGAGCCACAGAGACCCAGCAACACCTGACTTGTTGGCTTCAGCTCCAGGCAGGGACTTCCATCCACAGGCTGCTTTTGGACATCAATTATGTTCTTAGGTTTCCCTTAGAATTGCAATTGGGTCTGGGACTCTTGCTCTCCAGTTTTCATCTCACTCAAGTGTAGTAATTATAACCCTTTGCTGCTCCTGATTTAATAGGGCAGAGGTACCTTCAAGTGGCACTGGGTAAGGTGAGGGCTGCCTGCTGATACCTATTAAATTTTGGCTCAGTTAAGTGAATTCTCTGCCCTTTTTAAAGAATTTTATGCCTGCTCAAGTCTGTATGAGGTTGAATGTGTTTGTTTCAACGTAAATTTTTCATGGGTGGAACTGGTGTGATTAAAGATGGGATTTAAAAAAAATAAAACAATAGCCTGGGTTAATCTCAGTTGTGTACATTCCCAAACATCACACTGTCATGATGAATTTTCTCTACTGGGGAGGTGAATTCACCTGTATTGGCATACAATATGTTTATACTGGGGCAAACATTGTGGGTTTAGGGAGAGTTAATATTGTGTGCCAGAATGGCTTTTCTCTCCTTCCTCACTTTCCCCTTGAAAACCAGTGGTAAAATAGGATGGCAAATCTAAAGATGCTGAACTTGGCATTGACTAGGAATTTGGTTAAACCCACCCATGGGATACTACAGAAATCCTGACTGAGGCATCACTGCCAACTCTGAGACCTCTCCTCCAGACTCATCCCTGGACTTTGGAAAGGAACACATGTCCCCATCAGAATCACAGAATTGTCAGGGTTGGAAGGGACCTCCAGAGATCACCCAGTCCAACTCTCCCCCCAAAGCAGCAGCACCCAGAGCACATTTCCCAGGACTGCATCCAGGTGGGGTTTGAATATCTCCAGAGAAGGGGACTCCACAACCTCCCTGGGCAGCCTGGGCCAGTGCCTTGGCACCCTCACAGCCAAGAAGTTTTTTCTGATGTTGAAATGGAACTTCCTCTGTCCCAGCTTGTGCCTGCTGCCCCTCATCCTGTCCCTGGGAACTCCTGAGAAGAGTTTGGCTCCATCCTCCTTGCACCCACCCTTTAGATACTTGGGGACATCACCAAGGTCTCCCCTCAGCCTTCTCTTCTCCAGGTTGAAGAGTCCCAGCTCTCTCAGCCTTTCCTCACCAGGAAGGTGCTCCAATCCCCCAGACATCTTTGTCACCCTCCTCTGGGCTCTCTCCAGTAGATCCCTGTCTCTCTTGAACTGGGGAACCCAGAACTGGATGCAATATTCCAGCTGTGGCCTCAGCAGGGCAGAGCAGAGGAGGAGAATGCCCTCCCTTGACCCACACTCTTTGCATCTCTAGGACTCTTACCAGATTTTTGTCCATAAAGGGAGACCAAGTGGTCAGTCCACATGTAACCCTTGGTCTCCAGTCATGCCAAAAATTCCAACACGAAGCCAGGGGAGTGAACTCTTCCCTCCAACTCACTCCCAGTGCTGCAGTTTGGTTTAATTACAGCTGCTTCTGCTCCTTATGAGCACGGATCCTAATTAGCTGGAAGTGGTGAATAAGAGCCGATGCGAGCTGCTGCTTGAGAAATAGAGCCCTGTAATAAAAGAAATTGAGGTCATCACCTGACTACACTTCTTCAGGGCTGGTTGTTGATTAGCTTGTGTTTACCTGAGTGACTACAGCCCCTGCCTCCATGGGAGGTTTGCAGCTCCTCATCAGCTCAGGCAGCAACAGGTGCTGGGCAGTGGGAATCTCTTGATGTGTTTATCCATTCACAGGTTTTAATTGTCTGGAGAAGCTTCAGGACTCTGGGTACTGGGAGAAATATTGGTGATTATAATGTGTGCCTCTTACTACAACCCTATGGGGGAAACTGAAGCACTGCCAGGAGAAAAGCAGAGCATGGGGCTGGTACCTGAAGGTTATTGAATGTCCATCATTGGTATTTTTCAAAGCTCTGTGAAGATGATTTTTTTTGCTTACACACAGCTGGGAATTTCCTTGTTGCATTTGTGACTGTTGTCCCATGTTCTTTCACTGTGTGATGAGAACATACTGGCTCTTTTTTCTACAACCTCCCTTGGATAGGGGCAGGCAAAAAGTAGATCTGTCATCTTGTATTTTGGCAGAAGAATTTCATCTCTCCAGTTCTCCTGGTACTCCATGTGCTCCAGCTCTCTGCAATTTTGTTAGCCCTCCATTATTTTTACTTCACTTTTCTGATATTTCTTTTGTACTGGGGGATTCAAAGCTGGACAAAATGCTCAGGTGTTTTCTCAGTGCTCAGTAGAGGGAATAACCACTTTTCCTGACCAGCTGGCAATGATTTTTCTAATACACCTGGAATGTTCTTAGTCTTTAGCAGCAAAAGGGCACCCAGCTACTATAAATTCATCTTGCTGTCCACCAGAAGCCAGATCTATTTTTTTTTCTGAAGATCCCCCAGCCAACCAGTTCCCAGAATCCAAGGGTTGTCCCAGATTCAGGATTTTGCATTTGTCTGTCTTGAACTTCTTTAGAATCACAGAATACTTAGAGTTGGAAGGGACCCTAAAGCTCATCCAGTTCCAACCCCCATGAATAGACAGGGACACCTCCCACTGGATCAGGTTGCACAGAGCCCCATCCAACCTGCCCATGAATGCTTCCAGGGATGGAGCTTCACAACTTTCCTGGACAACCTGTTCAAGTGTCTCACCATATGTAAACCCATTTTTCCAGCCTTTCAAGGTCCTCTCCTATTTCCCCACCAGTCTGGGCTCACCTGCAGAATTCCTAGGTTGCTTTCTGTCCAGTTGTCCAGTCCAATGAGGGACTCAATACTGAGCCCTGAGGACCCTTCTTCACATCTCTCCTGTTTTCCTATGGAGAGGCTGATGGGAAACCCATTGAAGACCTTACAAAAGCAAAGAAAACAGCATGCCTTGCTCTCCTCTTGTCCACAGAACCAGTCAACCCATCACTAAAAGCAATTGGGTCACTCAGGCCTGGATTGCCCTGCTAAATATTCCCAACTACCTCCTTCTCCTGTGCCAGGAGAAATGGCTTCCTACTGTAGTCATCCTGGAGCTGCTCAAGGTCTGGAATTTATCAATTTATCACAATCAGTGCATTGGCAGCAGAAAACATGAAGTTGTGGATGTGTCAGGGTTTAACACAGGCCTGGCAATTAAACTGAATAATAGATGGTCTCTATTAATCCCCCTCCCCTCCCAGATAAGGGAAGGAGAAAGAATAAGGGAGAGAGATTTATGGGTTGGAAACTAAACTACACAAATTTAATGAAACAGTAATGATAAATAGGAAAAAATGCTAAATATATACAAATATACAGGAAAATTGATGCCATGTTCCTCCCCCTTTCCCCCAATAACTCTCACATCCCCACTGAGGCTGCAGGGCAGCCCTGGGAAAGTCCAGGCTGGAATCCTGGGCTCAGGAGCAGTTGGGAGCTGGAGGCAGGAACACACAGATCCAGGCTGGAATGGATCAGGAGCACAGGCAGAGGAAGGCTGGAATCCTCCCAGGATGCTGAAGCAAACAGGGAGAGGTGAAGAAGGGGAAGCAGGAAGGGGTTTGACCCTTGTGATCCCTCCAATTTATACCGAGTATGAGGTGTATGGGATGGAATCCTCTGTTTGGTCAATTTTGGTCATTTATCTTGTCCATTCCTCCCCAAAGGAGGGGTTCAGGTGGGACCTCTTTACTCCTTCTGGAAGGTAAAATGTTCCTCAGAGCTGAGCAGTGTCCTTGGCTCTGCAGCCCATTCTCCAGCAGTAACTATAACCATGGAGTGTGAGCAGTCCCAGGAGCAGACACTGACTGAGAAACTTGCTGTTCATTTCAGCAAGTGCAGCTACTTACAAGAGACTGAGCTGAAAGCAAAAGTACAAACCAGAAAATCACCTTTCTCCTGGCCCAAACCAGGACAGGGTGATAGAGCCAATGCAGATGCAATGGAGCTTCTCCCTCCAGGACTTTTCTGTGGGGCAGGTGTGACTCAGGAGTGGCAGAGCTGGGGGCTGAGCTCCCTTCTCCAAGCTTTGATTCAACTGGCAGTGAATTTCAGTGAGCACAACTTTCAGCAAAGCCAACGAGCCTCCAAGGGAGATGAGAGCCCTCCTGAGAAGAACAGCTTGCAAGAGGCAATGAGAATCACAGAATCATCGAATGTTGGTGGTTGGAAGGGAGGTCTGGAGATCCCCCTGCCCCAGCAGGATCCCCCAGGGCAGCCCACACAGGAACACATCCAGGGGGGTTTGGAAAGGCTCCAGAGAAGGAGACTCCACAACCTCTCTGGGCAGCCTGGGCCAGGGCTCCCTCAGCCTCACCCTCAAGAAGTTTCTCCTCATGTCGAGGCAGAACTTCCTCTGTTCTACCTTCAACCCATTCTTCCTTGTCCTATTACTGGTGAACAAAGAATAAATTGTTACTAGGCCTCCCAGGCCCCAGACAAACTCAAAAATTCCTGTAGCTGAGGTTTGTGTCTTGCCAGAAACTCAACATAAGAACCATTGCATTCAGACATGGCCATCGTGTGGGTTTCCATTTATGCAGCAGTCAGAAGTTTAAAAAATTTATTGGTCTTATAATTAAAGAACTCTGCAATACATAAAGTTAAAAGCCATGCAAAGATCTACACAGAGACCATGTAAAGATAAACAAACATTTAGATTTGACATGGCATAAGTGCAATAATCACCCACAAATGTAGTAATCACCAGCTGTTTAATATAGATCAGTAGCAAACAAAAGAAGAGATGGAATGGAAATTATTATTTGTACTAGAGGAGCTGCAGAGGCAACACAAGGAAGATCTCATCTCTCTTAGGCCAGGCAGCACCCACATATGTAATGAGAGCCCTTGGTGCAAAGAATTCCAAAACAAAGTCCAAACTTGAGAAGAGAAATAGCAGAAGTGGAGATCCAGTCCCATCTCAAGGTCACCAGTCTGCCAGAGCAAAGCTGAAGCTTCCTGATGCCCAGCTCCATCACCACCACACAGCATATGAAAGACATTGAAGTGGCAGCTGGTTTTATTTCAGGCATATAATAAAATTGTCAGGAAAAAAAATAAACATTGTGAGTCCTTCCTGGGCTGTTTTGGCAATGGTTGAAGCACTTTTTCAGCTTGTGCCTGGGGAAGACCTGAGTTCATGGACTGCCCAGCTGCAGGGATACCAGTTTGTGGGGGGAGACTCTGTCTTTCCTTCAATGTTTTTCTGCCCTTTAGAAATCACAGAATGTTCACTGAGAGGGAACAAGATATCCCAACAAGAAGCTCACAGGACCATATTATTTTTGCTATAGAAGGCACATGATTAATTTCATTTAACTGAAGATGTTTATATTTAAAATATTCACCTCAGAGCCTCCTTTCACGTTCAGCAGAAAAAAATAAAAAAGAATTCTTTTTAGTCTTTTGGGGAATATTCAGATATTTTACCCAATGCATGACAACCTTTGAGTGCTGCCTGAGGGCTATCAGTGTGTTGGAGTCCCCAAGCTCAGAAGGACACAGAGCTCCTGGAAGGTGTCCAGAGCAGAGCCACTCAAATGCTCAGAGGGCTGAGCACCTCCCTGGGAAGCCAGGCTGAGGGATTGGGGTTGTTCAGCCTGGAGAAGAGGAGGCTCCCAGGTGACCTTAGAGCAACCTTCCAATATCTGAAGGGGCTACAAGAAAGCTGGGGGAGGGCTTTGGACACGGGGGCGGGGGGGGGAGAGGACAAAGGAAATGGGTTAAAACTTGAAGAGGGGAGACATGGGGAAAAAAAATCTTTAATTTGAGGGTGGTGAGAGTCTGGAAGAGGATGTCCAAGGAAGCTGTGGCTGCCCCATCCCTGGCAGTGTCTCAGGTGAGGTTGGATGGGGCTTGGAGCAACCTGGGCTGGTGGGAGGTGTCCCTGCCCATGCAGGGGGTTGGGGCTGGATGAGCTTTAAGGTCCCTTCCAACCCAAACCATTCTTTGATTCTATATCTACAGCAGGGTGCTGCCTGACTGGGTGTCAGGAATGACCATTTTGTAGGTGTCCCAAACCCTCAATTTGGAGATCATTCTCCTAGATGCCACAAGGGGCCACAAGAGCCATGGGGAGTAGGACAGACTTGACCTCAGTCACTATCATCTTCATTTGACCCATTCTTTCTACTTCATGGTCAAATTTCTCTGCAAGATGCAGCCTACTGCATCTTTAGCAGGATCCTCTGATGAGTTTTTCACAGTTTCTCAGGCTTCTTGGAAATAATGGAGGTTATTTATCATCTTAAATTACTGCAGGATCTCAAAGCCACAAGAAAAAAACTGTATTTTATTTCTCCTGCTGCCCACCCTCTCTGCCTCTGCTTCAGTAGTGGGCTGGGATCCCAGGATGTGCAGAATATATTGAGTTTCATGTTGTCTCATTCCCCCAACCATAGATAGATTTTTCAGAAATAAAGACAACTCCCGTAGCTTTTTAATTAAATGTTAAAAGCCCTTGACTAAAGAGCCATAAATCACTAAGAAGCTTTTAAATTTCTCTCGTGTCTTCTGGCCTGGCCTGTACCATTTGCAATCTCTTGCTCATTTGGCTGATGTGGTAAGAGACAGGTACCTCCAAATATTGACCATCAGCTATTGATCTCCTACAAGGCAAAGGATAATAGGGAAGAAGTGAAGGCAACACTTAAATCAAGCTAGTAAAAATGTACTGGCAGGACAACACCTGAGGATCAGGGCTCGTGTCCTGGAGGAAATTCTATTTCTTTAAATGTTCTCCTACAACAAGTCTATGGGGGAAGCTGTAAACAGATTAAAATGTAGCTTTTAGCTCTGTGGCTTTATCCTGGTCCATCCTTTGACTCTTGCAGAAGGTGAAGGCAGGGCTGAGGTATCTGTGGTGCTGATGATGCTGCCAACAATCCTGCATGGTTCAGCCCTGCTGCCCTAGAGGACATCCCCATCAAATTCCCTCTGCTGTGATGAAGGAATGAGCACCTCTACCAAAGTGCTTCCAGGCACACATGAAATTTTCTATAGCCAGGATCTGGCCCTGATAAATCCATGCAGAGTATCAGCCCGTGCAAGAACACTGAGTCAGGGACATGCCAGGAAAACTCTTGCAAAATAAAAACCCTGTTTTAGAAAACCCCCAAAACCTCATGCCTGGTCTATCAGAGCACACAACACTGCTCACCAGTCAGATGGATGAAGAGCTCACCTCTTGTGCTAATCCTCTGCTGCAGGTGAATTTAATACAATATCTCAAAATGTGACAAGGAATTTAATTATTTGGAAATGATGTGAAGGGAGGGGGGGTCAAACCTTTGGGATAATTTATTCATTACTAATATTTCCAGTGGCTGTCATTGAGGTGCTCTTTTAATTGTCCAAGCCACTCCAAAAAAACAGCTTTTCTAATAATGGCTCTGAGAGTGACTGTCACTCAGCTATATAAACCTCTGTCAAAGTTGGCTTTTGATTGGCTGATGGCATCACCCACTGCCTTGACTTTATTTCAGCTTATTAAAATTGATCCTAAATAAACCTGATATGCCCCAAATTATTTTCCTTACATTAATTTGAATGTGATTCTTTCCCAGCTAGATTTGCTGCCATGTTGAATCTTGCAGTGCAAACATGAGTTTGTTGGGTCACCCTAATTAATTTCATTTGGTATCTCAGCCCTCCTACCCATCACCAGCACTAAATGAAATTATTTAGAAATAACAGAGATAATGCTGGCAAAAATAATAACCTGTGACAAGACCAAGATTTGCTTCTTGAGGGGAGAAAAAAAAAAAATAATATGCCACATGTTGAGGTGGTTTATTTCTGATTAAATGTTTCTGCTTTTCCTTAGCGTTTATCTTTCCTAGACAGCTCCAGATCAGACAAAATACATCACTCCATTAACATTATCTCTCTGTACATTTGAGTGAGGTTCCCCAGATAACAAAGGGTTACAAAATGCATGACTGGCTTGCACCTCCAGTGGCTTCTATTTCCTTGGTGGGGATTTGCACCGAAATTGTCGAGAGAATGAGAGGGAAAGGAGGGGAAGGATGCTGCTGCCAAGTTGGGAAGTCAAATGTCTTCAAAGAGATGGAGTGGAGCTCTTTAATTCTAAGGTCCTAATGGAGACCTCAGTGCCAGGAGCTATACAAAATGACCCTGGGTTTAAACAGATAATGTGGGGTCATTTTATTCAAAGGTCTTGGCTGAGCAGCTTCTTAAGATGAGCCAGCCCCTCATCCAGAGAGCTTCCTCTGGGGGGAAAGAGAAATGGGAAAGAGTTGGTGTTGCAGGGGATCAGAAAGATGGGAGGAATCTGGGATGAAGGGATTCCTGAAAGGAGGATGTGGTGGTTTGGGAGAGCAGTAGAAGACAACTGAGATAATCAGGGGTGCAAGAAAGCTGAGCTGTACTTCTTTGTGCTGTACCTGAAGGAGAGAGAACCTCCAATGAAGTTGGGAAGTGGAGAAAACAGAGATGGAGGTAAATTCTGGTGATGGGGACATCCCAAGGGCTGCCATGGAAGGTGTGAGGATGTTCTCCCATAAAAGGGAAACATCTTGTCCCAGATTTTGCTTACATAAATGTGGATGGTGGCTCCAAGCATCCTCAGTGGCTATGGTCCGAGGCTGAATTTCAGTTTTCACAGACAGTTATCCCAACCTCTTTGTCAATTTGTGTAGAGTCAGGGGCAAAAGGAAGTCAGAACCTTAGATTGAGAAGTTAAAAAAAATGGTTAGAATTTGCACCATCAGTTTACAGCAGTGCAAAGGGGCCACAGCTTTTCGGACCCACCCTCCAGCATGGTCCTTTTTTACCTCAGATGAATCTATCCTCCACAGGATAAGAAGAAAGCAAATCAGTGCTGTTTTGTATGGGTCCTATCAGTAAACAAAGTGGCAGCTGGCCTGGTATTATGCATGCAAATACATAGATTTTTTGAAACTTGTAGGAGGAGCTGGTTGGAAAAGCCCCACTCCAGCATTACAGAGGGGACGTGCCCTTGTGAATCTGGGGGCATTTTAAGGGATGCTTTATAAAGGGCCTGGCAGCATCACCCTCTGTAACCACAGCTCTGTGAGCTGACACCACCACTACTTTAAGAAGTCATATTTTTCACAGGGGAAACAGCTTTTGCTTCCCTTTCCTGTTTCTCTTTCTTCAGTCACCCTGCTCCGCTCCCCCCTGTTTTCTGTCATTTCTCCTTCTGTTCTTCCTTTCTGATACCATGGTGATGAAGCTGACATATAAGAATAGTTATTCTTCACTGGGGTTCCCAGAGCAGCCCTAGATGAGCTTCTGCTTCTCCCCCTCTCCGTCTCCCACGTTCCTTAAGTGGGTAACTCTACTTGTGCTGCCAACTCTGCCTGCTAAAAAATATGGGCTAGCCTTCCCCCTTTTCCCTCCCTCCTATTTCTAGGAGATTGGCTTAAAAAAACATGAGTTGCAACCAAAAAAAAAAAAATTTACAAGTTTTGGGCTTGGTTTTCTTCTTTTTCTGATTTCTTCTTTTAGCCTGGTGTTCTAACAAAGTGAAAGTCTTGGGTCTGTTCTATCTACAGGTGCCCAATGCTGTTTTGGGGCAGTTTCTACCACATTTGAAAGGTGGCAAGGTGATCTTTTGGAAGTAGGTGGCTGAACTGATGTTCTCCTAGTGAGGAAAATTCAAAGTTATGTCATGACTGACATCCTCAATTAGCTGGGAGATTTGCTGGGCTGTGAAGTGTATTTTGCCTTTCCTTTTCCCTCTGTCTGAAGGAGGCAAACTTCCTGAAACATTTTGCCAGATTTATTACCAATCTCAAGGGCTGGGCAGTTCTGGATCTTCCTGGGAAAACCTTTGCAGGTTCAGCCTGGCTCTTATCCTCTCTCCTGCATTTGTGGTACCTACTGGAGCATCACCCAGGAGCTGCTTCACAGCAAGGAGTCTGACCCGGGCTCTCAAATCCCAAATGAAATCCTCATCTTTGGATTAAGCCCTTCCCTTCTTTAGGATGTCCTAGTTACTTTTGGATTTGTTCTAATTTGAGTGTTGTTTCTCCTCAGCTGAATCCAGCCCCTTTCAATGCTGTGTGACTCCTGTGCTGGCATCCAGCCTCCCCCTCCCTCCTCTAGGAAGTCTCCAGTTCCCCCTGCATGTTCCCAGCCCTCTTTCCTCTGTCTCTCTACCCATTTCTCCATCTCATCTCTCCACCTCCCAAACCTCCCC